>CM057338.1:395615964-396296998 GCA_030015575.1 Agapanthus africanus | reverse complement strand
ACAATCAAAAGGCATGGACTCCCATTACGCTCCAAGAATTCCTCAATCACGTTTTTCAACAAGAAGATGAGGAAGGAAGTTCATCGGATGAATCCAAGGAATATGTGGCGAGCTGTCATATGATTTCCCATTCGGCCACAAACGAGGAGGAGACTCCTTGCACTGAAAAGCTGGGGGCAGATCCTGAACCAAAAGTCCTGGGGCCATCAGATGAGGAAATTGACGCATTCCTCAACGAAGCTCGATTGAAAAGTAAAGCTGATCGAGAACGCGAGACGGCTATATTGGAAAGGGCCAAGCGCCAGCGACTTGATGAAAGAGCTGAGACGATCCCGCTGGAGCTAAACACTTTCGCTACCGACAAAAGCCAATTCAAGATGAGGAAAAAGTTTGCTAAGGCCATATCAATGGACATGAAGCTACCATCCTCTGAAGGAAACATCACTGGTGAAATGGAAACACACCCCTCCTATTGCTTATATCATCAAAAGATTTCGCACCCCACTCAAGAGTGCAAAGCTTTCGATAGATGGTGGCAAGGATATGTTGCTCATCGACAACACTTTAAGCGGGAAAAGCGTAAAACTCGTCGAGAGCAAAGAAATATGACCGAAGGGCTTAAAAGAACTGCTGGCGATTGTTGCATGGTTACACCGGTAGATCACAAGTGCCCACATTCGGGAGTGATTCTGATGAAGAACTAGAACTTGCCCCCCTCTTTAAAGAGTCCGCCTCGAGAAAAGAAGAAGAACCGAAGGTTTGCGAAAATATCCGGCTACGTAATCGCACGCCCTCGGACCCTCGAACAAAAAAGATAAAGGGAAAGAAAAGGCCACTGAAGATATCGTCTTAGATGACCAAGTGGTGGAAGAGCTAGTTGCCAAAGACCTACAAAAGAAGAATAAGGTGGATTACAATGTCTTAGCACATCTGAGGAAGCTACCCTCACAGCTCAGCATTCTTGACGCCCTTTTGCTATCAAAAGAGGCGAGAGATTCGTTGATTAAGGCGCTCCAAGACCTAGAACAATTCCAAGCATGCCTGGCCGAGGAAAAGATAAAGGATGAATTGGAGGAAGTGCACACGGCCGATGTCACGTTTGGCGATGAAGACCTTCTACTTGGGACGTACGAACACAATCGCCCTCTCTATGTCTCGGGATACTGCCATGATATAAAGATAGGCAAAATCCTAATCGATAACGGGTCGTCTGTTAACCTACTCAACGTGCGGGTGTTGAAGGAAATCTGCATGAGCGTCCAGCACCTTGCTCGGGACAAGATCACCATCTCCGGGTTCGACTCCCAATCGTCAAAGACTCTTGGATCTGTGATACTGACGCTACGCTTTGGGCTACTCGTCACGGAAATTAAGTTCCATGTCATAGACGCCAAGACAAGCTACAACGCTTTGCTCGGCCGACCATGGTTACACGAGTACAACATCATCCTTTCTACACAACATCAGTGTATGAAGTATTTTAAGGATGGTTTCGAGTATACCGTGATGGGAGAACTGAACCCGTTCTCTGTGAACGAGGTCCACAAATACGAAGATGCCAAATACTTCTTACCGGATTTCGAAGACACAGAGAAGTGTTACAAGCCGGAGAATAAAACTAACGCTACCATCCCTGTCTTCGGCAGTGATACTGAGGAGGAAGAGGAGAGAGTTTATTCGGGTCCGCCTCAATACACCAAGCCGGGACCATAGGCTCCTATATTGATATTTGGTAGCGACTCGGAAGATGAAGTCCATACTGTATTCTCTGCTCGACCTTCAATACAAACGTCCGCTGACGAAGAGCAAAGTCTACAAGTCGCCATGGTGCCGCCTAAACATCATAAAGAATTGGATGCACTTAATATCTACAGTGTAGAAGAGCTGCGGACATTCTATATCCCTCCCAGGCGAGAAGGTGAAAAAGAAATTCTATTCTACCGCTCTGAAGAAAACAAAGTGGAGAAAGAAATCTGGCACGGGGCGGATCCTACGTTGGACAGGATTCAACCCATCCGTCTACCCAGATATTATACAGAAGGCTTGAAGAGGCTGTTGAAGCGCCAAGAGATACCCTTCAAACAAACCGTTAGAAAGGCCAAATTCTATGACAGGGTCTGGAATGTCCCTGGAACTCAGCACAAGCTGCCTAATGGGAGAATGGAGACAATCGGGCTCGGATACATTCGCTTCAAGAAACGAGAGCTGCTCCGCGACTGTTACGTCGTGCACAACTTCAATGAAGAAGCGGGTGCTCAATGGGGGGACGCCAATCCTGAACCAGTAAAAGTTCCAGATGCAAAAGTGCCCGGTCCGTCGTTTGAAGAACAAATGGACAGGCTTATAAGGGAAGCTGGTCAAAAAGTCCGAGATGATCACAACCGCGAGATGACCATCTACGAGAAGGCCAAAACGCAACGCCTCCTTCAGCAGGCCGTCAAAGATGAAAGTGCCGCCCCCTGCCAACCTGTTATAAAAAAGGCTCGACGCAGAGGCGGAAACAAATCGAAAGGCCAAAAAGACGCTCAACAGCAACAAAGCGGGGCTAAGAAGCCACGCAAGCGGGAGTCGAGCGTTATTGATCTGTCCCTCATGAAGAAAATGGGTCGAGCATACTCGTTTCCTCGGGACAAGACGAAGAAGATACTTGAGCTTGCTCTAAAACATCAGATGCTCACACTGCCGGAGTCCAAGCACCCCGAACAAGCAAGCGAAGTCTCTGACCCAAACTATTGCTCTTACCATCGAGTAATAGGGCACCCGCTCGAAGACTGCTTCATCTTTAAGAATTGGGTCGAAGATCAGTACCAGCTCGGCAAGTTCGCTCTGTCTGACAACTGGAAGGTAATGCCGCCGCAGAAGCACGAACCCAAAGCTACAAAAATAGAACCAACTCCATATTAGGATTGGAAGCGGATTCGCACTTGTCACATGATAACAATATCAAAAGAAGAGCCCGAGAATATGGACAGCCTTCCCTGGTGCTTCGAAAACAGCAATGAGGAGATGATCTCAGAATTTCCGCCAGCTCCGAAAGAATTGGTGGATGGAATACATACCACCGCAGATAACCTCAAGAAAATCGCGTTGGGGACAGCTGATGACCCACGGCCAACGTTTGTCAGTGAGCTGCTATCTGAAGAAAGGGTGACTGCGTTAAAAGACGTCCTTGTACAGCACAAAGATTGCTTCACATGGAACTATTCCGAAATGCCGGGACTAGATCCAGAAATTATTGTGCATAGGTTGGCAATATCTCCGGACGTCAAACCGGTAAAACAGGCGCCGAGAAGAATGCGACTCGAGCTTGAGATGAGCATCAACGCTGAGGTCAAAAAGTTAATCGACTCTGGCTTTATTCAGGAGGTTCAATACCCTGAATGGATCGCTAACATCGTCCCGGTGATGAAGAAAAATGGGACGGTGCGCATATGTGTGGACTTCCGGGATCTCAACAAAGCCTGCCCGAAGGATGATTTCCCGGTGCCAGTCACCGAACTGATGATAGACAACACGTCCACTCATGAGGTTTTCTCCTTTATAGACGGCTCGTCAGGGTATAATCAGATAAAAATGCATCCCGAAGACCAGAAGCACACCGCCTTAAGAACCCCTTTGGGTATATTCTGCTACAAGGTGATGCCCTTCGGTTTAAAGAACGCCGACGCCACCTATCAGATGGCCATGATGAAGATCTTCGATGACCTCATACACGAAATCGTCGAATGTTATATCGACGATCTCGTGGTTAAAAGCAAATCATACGAGGAACATCTCGAGCATCTGAAGACCGTATTTCAGCGCCTTCGACAATACAACTTGAAGATGAACCCTCTCAAGTGTGCATTCGGAGTTTCTTCTGGTAAATTCCTGGGATTCATCGTCCGACACCGAGGCATCGAAATAGATTCGTCTAAGATCAAGGCGATCATGGAAATGCCTCCGCCAAGGACTCTCAAACAGTTACGGTCTCTCCAAGGAAAGCTCGCATATATTCGGCGATTTACAGCCAACCTCTCTGGAAAATGCCGCCCTTACAGTCACCTGATGAAGAAGGGAACTCCATTCGTCTGGGATCAAAAATGCCAGCGCGCGCTGGACGAAATTAAACGGTACCTGCAGAACCCGCCGGTGTTGGCTGCTCCGGTCAAGGGAAAACCCCTCATTCTTTATACAACCGCACTCGAAGGTTCCTTGGGCGCATTATGGGCACAAGAGAACGATCAAGGGAAAGAAAGAGCACTCTACTACTTAAGTCGAGTTCTACTGGGGGCAGAAAGCAACTACTCCCCCATTGAAAAACACTGCCTAGCGTTGATCTTCGCGATAACAAAGCTCAGGCACTGGCGCATGAGGTCCGTCTCATTTCGAAGGTGGACCCTCTTAAGTATTTAATGTCAAAGGCCATACTGACAGGTCGACTCGCTAAATGGGCTCTGCTCTTGATGGAGTTCTCGATAACGTATCAACCTCTCAAGGCAGTGAAAGGCCAGGCCATCGCCGATTTCCTCGCTGAGCACCCGATACCGGCCGACTCCTCTTTAAACTGCGATCTTCCAGACGAACATGCGTTTGATGCGGTCGACGGTGATGAGACTCGATGGGAGCTTTATTTCGATGGCGCATCTTCCATGAAGAAGCGCAAACAAAGCACCTCTATAATCAAATCGGGCGTAGGGCTCATCTTTATAACTCCACAAGGAGGGATAATGCGCTTTGCTTTCTCCCTAACAGAGCCGAGGACAAACAATGAAGCCGAATACGAAGCTCTGATAGCAGGCCTCGAGATCGCCATTGACATGGGAATTGAAGACCTCCTCATATACGGAGACTCCCAGCTGGTCGTTAGTCAAGTAAACGGTGACTACCAAACGTGCAAATCGGAGTTGGTGAGGTACGGAGAAAAAGTGCAACGATTGTTGACCCAAATTCCCTCTTATACTTTGGAGAACATACCGCGCGCGGAAAACAGCAAAGCAGACGCATTGGCCAAACTTACTAAAGAACTGGCTGACGAGAATCTCGATGACGTTAGAATCATGGTACAAAGCCGTCAAGTGCTTGCCCCAGCAGAAATATCTCCGGAATCATCCGAAGAGAAGGGAGCGACTGAGCAAACGACCCTGCAAATAAAAGACCGGGAAAAGGCTGAGGATTGGAGAGAAGTCTTCATAGACTACTTTAGGTCCCACCGAATGCCTGAAGAAGCGTCCACAAGACATCAGCTTATGAAACGAGCTCTGTCTTTCGCCTTTGTCAATGATACTCTGTACAAGAGGTCGTTTGATTCTCTGTGGCTGAGATGTTTAGGACCTGACGAGGCGAAAAAAGTCGTCCAGGAAGTTCACGACGGACTCTGCGGTTCTCACCAAGCAGGCCCGAAGATGAAGTTGAAGATCAAACGGATGGGCTACTATTGGCCCACGATGATCCAGGGCTGCCTTGAATATGCGAAGCAATGCCACTCATGACAAATCCATGGGGACTTTATCCACCAGCATCCAAATCCACTACATCCAACAGTGGCTAGCTGGCCATTCGAAATGTGGGGGACTGACATAGTCGGCCCTATAGAACCAGCATCATCTAGGGGACATCGTTTCATCCTGGCGACGACTGACTACTTCTCTAATTGGGCAGAAGCAATACCGTTAAGAGAAGTGAAGACGGAAAATATCCTCCACTTCTTCAAGACGCACGTCATATATCGGTTTGGAACTCCGCGACGGATCATCTCCGATAACGGGCCAGCTTACAGAAGCCACAAGATCAGTCGCTTTGCACAGCAGCATAATATAGACTGGAGATATTCCTCAATTTATAATCCACGAGCTAACGGTCTAGCTGAAGCCTTCAACAAGACCTTGACGAAGATCATGAAGAAAACGGTGTCCCGAAATAAGAAAGACTGGCACGAAAGAATGCAAGAAGCTCTCTGGGCGTATCGAACTACGTTTAAAACGGCCACGAACGCAACGCCATATGCGTTGGTATTCGGTACAGAAGCAGTACTCCCTCTTGAGATAGAGTTACCCTCTCTACGAGTGGCAGTCCACTACGAGCTGACGGACGAAGAAAATGCTCACCTTCGGCTTGAGGAGCTTGACGCCCTTGAAGAAACACGGCTCATAGCGCAACAAAATCTGGAGGCCTATAAAGCAAAGATGACGCGCTGATATGAAAGACTGACCCGACCGAGGACATTCCGCCAAGGCGAGCTTGTGCTAGTGGTCAAAAGGCCTATGATCCCCAATCGTGCCAAGCGGGGAAAATTCGAGCCAAACTATGAAGGCCCGTACGTCATAGATAAGGTATACCACGGTGGAGCCTATCTACTCATGGACATGCACGGTGAAAGGCCTTTCAGGCTAATAAACGGTCGCTTCCTAAAGAAATACTATGCTTAATGAGCCACAGCCTAGGTCAATGGTGGATGATGACGACTATGTCCGCTCGCTATCTTCCTAAGCTCAAACTCTATCAGCAGTAGCCAGCCTTCTCAAAGTCGGACCGAAATGTCCTTAAACTAATAGCAGACCGAAATGTCTTTAAACTACTACCGCAGCATGTTTAGGCTGACGAGATATAAAAAAAAACATATAAAAATAAAATAAAAAAACGGTATGTCCATAAGCAAAAAGGGCACGGATGAAAACCCGAAAGGGCTCCGTGAGTAAAAACAGCAGGGCTACCGGCGAGTGTTCGTGAAAACCCGAAAGGGCGCGACCTCGTAAAAAAAAAGAGGAAAAAAAATATATAAAAATAAAAAGAATAAAAAAAACGGTATGTCCATAAGCAAAATGGGCGCGGATGAAAACCCGAAAGGGCTTCGTGAGTAAAAACAGCAGGGCTACCGGCGAGTATTCGTGAAAACCCGAAAGGGCGCGACCTCGTAAAAAAAAGAGAAAAAGAAAATAAAAAGAATAAAAAAACGGTCTGTCCATAAGCAAAATAGGCACGGATGAAAACCCGAAAAGGCTCCGTGGGTAAAAACAGCAGGGCTACCGGCGAGTGTTTGTGAAAACCCGAAAGGGCGCAACCTCGTTAAAACGCTTACAGGATCCTCTCGACCTTGTAAGGAGAAACCACCCGCGTGAGATCCTTACGACTCACAAGGGAGTAACACACTTAGGAATCCTCACGATTCCTAAGGAGAAAATACACTTGCGAGATCCTCACGACTCGTAAGGAGAACTCTCTTATGGGACCGTCACGGCTCATAAGATTTGGAAGTCTTAAGTTACAGAGACCTAAACCTGTGCTTAAGCAACCCCCACAGCTTCCGATATTGGCCTACAAGTGGCTCAATACTGACCCTTGTATACAATCCACGGGCGCGAATAAACATTTCCCTAATCAAGTCTCATCCGAGACTGGGGATATGTTTGCATGATGAACAACCCTTATAAGTCCTCTCGACTTACAAGGAGAAAACCCTATTGTAGGATCCTTACGACTTACAAAGGAACATACACTTAGGAATCCTCACGATTCCTAAGGAGAAAACACACCTACAAGATCCTCACGACTTGTAGGGAGAAATACCTTTGTGAGACCCTTACGGCTCATGAAGTTAAAAGCCTTAGACGACAAGACCCTAACCCTGGTCACTAAGCCACCTTTGTTCAACATCGACAGAGGCAGATGATGATTCGCTCCTAGCAATATCCCAGTTGTAGCGGTGCTGATGCCGAAATCGGTGTCTAATTCCAGGTTTACGAGAGCCTCCTGATCCGCGTCGACTCGTAGAGCCACCAGTGCCTCCGTGGGAAATTCTCGACTCGTTTCAAACCCTAAGGAAACAAATAATCTTTGGCGCTTGGGAAACGAATAATCCCTAGCAAATTCCTCGACTCACGGATACAAACACTCCTTGACGAGAGCCTCCTGATCCGCGTCGACTCGCAGAGCCACCAGTGCCTCCGTGGGAAATTCTCGACTCGTTTCAAACCCCAAGGAAACAAATAATCCTTGGCGCTTGGGAAACAAATAATCCCTAGTAAATTCCTCGACCCACGGATACAAACACTCCTTGACGAGAGCCTCCTGATCCGCGTCGACTCGCAGAGCCACCAGTGCCTCCATGGGAAATTCTCGACTCGTTTCAAACCCCAAGGAAACAAATAATCCTTGGCGCTTGGGAAACAAATAATCCCTAGCAAATTCCTCGACTCACGGATACAAACACTCCTTGACGAGAGCCTCCTGATCCGCGTCGACTCGTAGAGCCACCAGTGCCTCCATGGGAAATTCTCGACTCGTTTCAAACCCCAAGGAAACAAATAATCCTTGGCGCTTGGGAGACAAATAATCCCTAGCAAATTCCTCAACTCACGGATACAAAAACTCCTTGACGAGAGCCTCCTAATCCGCGTCGACTCGCAGAGCCACCAGTGTCTCCGTGGGAAATTCTCGACTCGTTTAAACACCAGGGAAACAAATAATCCTTGGCAAATGCCTCAACTCAGGGAAACTAGCATCCTTGACGAGAGCCTCCTGATCCGCGTCGACTCGCAGAGCCACCAGTGCCTCCGTGGGAAATTCTCGACTCGTTTCAAACCCCAAGGAAACAAATAATCCTTGGCGCTTGGGAAACAAATAATCCCTAGCAAACTCCTCGACTCACGGATACAAACACTCCTTGACGAGAGCCTCCTGATTCGCGTCGGCTCGCAGAGCCACCAGTGTCTCCGCGGGAAAATTCCCGATTTGTCTCAAACTGCAAATGAAGTCTTAGGCAGCAGGGACTAAAAAACTTGCTCCCTGAACAATGGGACCCTGCAAGTCGATCCAAAAAGGTCTCTTGCATACTATTCATGGGTCTCACTCTCCAAAATCGAATCTCGACAAGGGGGAAACAACCGCTTACGGGTCCTCTCGACTCATAAGAGGGAAAAATTCTCTTATAGGATCCTTACGACTTACAAGAGAAAATCACACTTAGGAATCCTTACGATTCCTAAGGAGAAAAACCCACCTACGAGATCCTCTCGATCTGTAGGGAGAAAAATCTCTACGAGACCCTCACGGCTCATAGAGTTGAAAAGTCTTAGGCAGCAGATCTGAACCTGCGGCCTAAGCCATCGCTGTTTCTTGAGAGGGTCGGGATACTCGCTCTAATCATCCGTCAACCATGGTTATTAAGACAGCCTGCTAACAATAAAAGAAAGAAGAAAATGACATAAAGAACATCCGATTTACATTTGATCAAGCGTTCGAGACGCACTCATTTATGCATGGGCAGAAGACTCAGGACGAGAAATAAGACAAGCTGAAATAAAAAAGGGGTTTCCATTCATATTGCTAAAAATTCTTACAATCATAAAAGCAATGAATAAGAAACATTATTCAAATTATTACAATGGTATAACCTCAGATCCGGGGCACGGATTGAGGAATTCAAAAGTAAGGCCATCCAGAGTTCTTCTGGCCTTTCTAATTATTCTTATGCACAGTCTCTCGCGCTCCTGTGTGTCAAGATCCTCAGCAAGCCCTCCCGGCCTTCGATAAGCAGCAACTATCGTTGTCTGCTGGAAGATTTGATGTAGGATGTCAATGAGGCCGTCCCGCCGTTTCTTCGAGATCAGCCCCGTTAGGTATACTGAATGCACCTTGTCTTCGGCATTATCCAGCGCGTTGAACGGTAGGGCCTCGTGAAGACCCGGAAGTGCTCTCCATATTGCTCCCAGCACGACTTTCAAGAGGGCCGAACGACGAGGAAGCAGCCAACCACCGCTTGCGATCAGACGACCCATGACCTCTGCACATTGAGCGTCTGTAAACTCCTGGTTTTGTTGACGACCCTGTGCGCGGATATCGTCATAGGTGATGAACTCGTGCAAACTGTATAGACGCACCGCCATTATGCCTGGAGGAAATACCACAGGAAGATTAGCGATAGAAGAAAAAACAATATACACAGAGGGCTAAATTCCTCGAGAGCAAAGCTCTGTTCAGGGATTAGAACCCACGAACAAAAGCTCTGCAGATCTATAAGTTTTTTGAGAGTGAAGCTCTGTTTATGAAACCCCAATGGGGATCTCTTTAGATCAAAAGATCTGTGAGAGCAAAGCTCTTTGGTTGAGATTAATTTAAATTAATTTGATTTACATTAATTTTACCTAAAGTTTCTAACTTTGAAAATGAGCAAAGCTCTGCCGGTGAAACTCCGAAGGGATTTTCTTTAGATCAGAAGATCTGTGAGAGCAAAGCTCTGTTGGTTAAGATTAATTAAAATTAATTTAATTTAAGAATCAATTTTACCTAAAGTTTTTCTAAAAACTTTGGAAAGGAGAGCAAGGCTCTGGAGTTCTTGAAGGCAAGAGCAAAGCTCTGAAGTTTTTTGAGAATAAAAATCTGAAAGATGATAAGCATCTGTGGGGGATCAAAGGTCTTATTTATAGGCATCAAGTGCCTCTTCAACTTCCAAATGTTGCCACGGCGGTTGGAATTCCGCCATCGTTGCGCTCACGTTTGGGGCCACGTAAGCGCAACGGTGGGGGGCATTTGTTTACTCCAATCAGAGCAAAGCTCTGTTCAAATTCCAAAGCAGGAGATGAAGCAACGCTTCATCTTCCCCCAATCAGAGCAAAGCTCTGCTTTGAAAATTTAAACTTTAATAAATGAAGCAACGCTTCAAATTCTTTGCGCTGCGTGCAACGCGCCGCGTGTCAAGCGCAGACACATCAGCGCAGCCCCCAAAACAGCGCGCCCAATCAGAGCAAAGCTCTATTTTAAGCAAAATTAAAGGAAGCAACGCTTCAGTTGCGCAGGCGCTGCGCTGCGCGACACGTGTCAGCGCAGATGCGCTAGCGCAGTTGCGCTGCGCTTTGCGCTGCGCGACACGTGTCAGAGCAGATGCGCTAGCGCAGTTGCGCTGCGCTGTGCCAAAACAGAATAAAGATTTAAAGAAATCTTTCTGTTCTTGTTAAAACAAGAAGATTCTCTTCTGTAAAACAGAAGCCCTTGGATTAAAGATCCAACGGTGGGGAAAATTCCCCAAATCACTCAGAGAAAGATTTCTTTAACTAATTTATGGGTACTATAAAAAGGACCCCAAGCTTCAATTCAAAAGCATGAACATTTTTCTAAAAAAAAGAAGAGAACTCTGAAGAAATTTCAAGAAGAAAGGTAAAAGACCTTTTAGATAGAAGAATTTCTTCTGATAGATCATTGATCTAAGAACAAGATCAATGATTTTTAATAAAAAAACAAAATAAAAATAGTGCTTTGCACTTATGAACCATTGGTTCTCTAAGATCAAGAAAAATAAGAAACACTTGTTTTCTTTGATCTAAATTAGATCAAGAAACCAAATAGTGCTTTGCACTTATGAACCATTGGTTCTGGAATCTAAAAAAATTCTTAGTGCTTTGCACTTGCAAACTGCGCTGTTGCGCTCTTAGGAGAGCGTCACGTGTCAGCTACAGAACAACTTGCGCTACGTGCTTTTGAAATAGATCTTTGCTCTCTGTAATTGGCGCAACTCACCAGAGCGCGCCACGTGTCAGCAGCGTAACAGCGCAGCGCACTAGCGCAGCGCACTGCGCTGTTGCGCTTGCGCTCACCAGAGCATGACACGTGTCCTCACCACAAGCGCTTGCGCTCAGTGATTGGCGCAAAGCGCCTGACAAATGCAAGGCATTTCTTAAAGGGCCAGGCCCAAATCATAGGGGCCTAGTAGGCCAAAATAAATTTCAAAGCAATAAAAAGGGGGCAGAGCCCAAGCGAAATTGATGCTCTGCATCTTTTATGGGCAGAGCCCAAAAAAAAAGATAGAAGTAATGCAATGCATTATTTAAGTGTGGGCAAAGCCCTAGCACAGGTCTAATAGACCAAAAATAAATAAGGGTGTTGAACATTTTCAACTGGACTTAGCCCAATTTTGGCCGTAAGTCCTCAAATTAATTTGACTGAGCACAGCTGTTCTCTTAAACTAATTTATATCCGGTTCAAGGGTACATCTCTGAACTCCTCTGACATCTGCCATTGTAATCCTTCAACGACGTTAGAGAGGTGACGAGTCCCGATGGCCAGATATTAAATGGATTATCACGTTAAGTTGATCCTAGTCTTAAACAGGACTATCGTATCCTTAACGAACGTTTAAGTTGATCTTAGCCGCAACGCGACTAATGCATCCTTAAACTAAAAACACCAAACCCAAATCTAAGTAAATACGGATTTGGACTAATCCACGTCCTACGGACGACGGCTCAACTTAGTCTCCGTATACAATCCACGGGCAACCATAAACAAAACAAACACACACGACACGAAGTGAAATTCTGGAGAAGGAGAAAGTTGTTACCGCGATGTGGTAGCGTAATTAACTGCAGGGGCTTGCGCCTGCAGGGAAGAGCGTCCCCACAATCAAAAAACCCCTCAAGCGAGGGGGAATCTGACGAAGTCTGCTACATCGGCCGCATCCATCTAAACCTCCGATACACGGTGCCATAAATCAACTTGGCATCTTCGGAGAGGTGGACGGATAAAAACAAATAGCATCTGCCCCGAACCTCAGCGTCAGGACATCGCGGTCTTGTGCGCCGTCTTTCGGAGGGGAACAGGGATGCACAATTAAACTACATGTAATATTTTTATTCATATGGAAATAAATATAGTAGCATAGTATGTAGCAAGATAAACTTGCCTGATTGGATCTCACGACAGGGTGCGTGAAGTGCTACAACACGGTGATAGGTTTTGCGGTGACACGGGACTGATGCGATGGTGGCTCACAAGTGGCATGAGCTGAGCATGAAGCGGGCATGGCGTGGCATAGGAGCGGGGCACATGGTGTGACACGGTCTGGGTATGGTGATAACACAGTCATGGCATGGTCTGGGTACGGTGCATGGTCTGGTGGTGGTTTGGTCGCGATCTAGTCGCGATCTGGTGCATGGTCTGGTGGTGGTCTGGTCGCGATCTGATCGTGGTCTGATGCATGGTCTGGTGGTGGTCTAGTCACGATCTGGTGGTGGTCTGGTGGTGGCGCCATCGTGGTCTGGTGGTGGCACGGTCGTGATCTGGTGGTGGCACGGTCGTGACATGGAAGTGGTGATGGTATGATTTTGGTATGGTGGTGGTACTGTGGTGATGGTATGGTTCGTCAGGATCATCTACGACGTGCGCGACTTCGGCGATCACCGGAAAAGCAAGAATCAAGAAAAGAAAGAGAAGAAGAAGAAGAAGAAGGTGGTATGGGGTTTGGTGCTCTGGCTTGGATCAGAGACGAGGAGGCGAAGGGGTGACGATGAGGTCGTGGGTTTTTCAGCGATGGGTGATGGCTGTGGTCACGGCGTGTAGGGTTTCTCGGGGGATGGGTTCTCGTCAGGGGTTGGAGTTGATGATGGTGGTGGTGGTGTCAGGAGGTCGGGGGAAGAGAGGGAGGTGAGGATATGGAGACGGCGACGAGGTCGGTGCTCAGGCATGGGTAGGGTTCTGTTGAATTTTTAGTTTGGTTAAGACAGAATTAAAAGTTTTGAGACGTGTATGATACACTTTCTGAAAGGTGATATTGCCCCAACTATGGGAGTACAGCAGAAGACAATCACCCCCAAGATACAACAAAACCCTTAAAACTTTCTTAGAAGATAATGAGAAGAAGATGCAAAATCTGTGAAGAGATAGACTTGATTTATATAGTTGAACAGACACAACTATTTGGACGGTTGTGACTGTTTAGAAAACAAAACTGCAATAAACAGTTTTTCAGACAATCTTTGAATTTGAAATTCAAAAAAGGCAAACTCTGTTATCAAGTCAACTCCAAGATGCCCCAAGTGCCCAAGTGCCCTATCAAAGACAATAATAAATAAATATTATAAGCCCGCTAGAAATTAGGCCTACTTGGCTCATAACCCACTTTGTTCAAGATATTAATTAAATATTGGGAATTATTATAAAAGCTTAGACATTCGTCTTTCCATCCAATGTGGGACTATTTCCCACATACAAACGCTACCAATAGATTCAAACTACCAACAATCCCCCACTAGTTTGTATATATTGGCTGCAACCACATCTCTCCCGTGACAAATATTATGCATAAAAGACAAGTATCTCTCGATTTAAACATTCCATTAGTATATATATATCAATCGTCTGACAAAGTTATTGGTGTCCGCAGGTTAAACCAAAACTTTTATTATTAGAATTTGAAATACAACACACACAATATTCATCTTATTTTCTAAGAGGTTTATAATTTCTTTAGCACTATTATGGCCATGTGCTACTCTTGGTCTTCATAGGTATTTATAAGAGAACACTTCATATCTCTTGTTGAAGCGGCACCACTTCTATGCTAATATAGGTGGAGTTTCCTTTATTATATCCATGTTACTTTGGATATTTAAAAATTAAATAACTCCATTGAGAGCTTTCGCTCATCCTCTTTATCGTAACAGACAGCATTAGATATTTATTTATATAAGAATGAGACGTCTAGTGCAATATAGGCACATGACGGTAACTTGTTATTACCCATTGAACTATTAAAATTAGTTTTTACTAATTAAAGTTGGGTTACCATTACTGGTGCCAAATTATAAATGTTTAAGTCCCATTCCGGTCAACGTATTCTTTACCAAATCTCTAGATAATGCCTTGGTAAAAGGATCTACTAAATTCTTTGCAGATCTCACAGAAACTATGGTAATTATTCTATTAGTAATTAAATCTCGAACATATTCATGCCTTAAGCTAATGTGTCTAAATTTACCATTATAAACATTATTATAAGCTCTAGACAAAGTCGCCTCACTATCGTAATGCAAGGAAATAGATGGCATTGGTTTTAGCCACAACTCTATATCCAATAATAAATTTCTCAACCATTACGCTTCCTTGTCGGCAGCAACCAAAGCGACAAATTCAGATTTCATTGTTGAATGTGTGATGCAGGTTTGTTTCTTAGAGGCCCATCTAATGGCACCACCTCCGATTGTAAATATCCAACCTGTTGTGGATTTATTATCACTTGCACTTGTGATCCAACTTGCATCTAAATAACCTTCTAGTACTGCAGGATAATTGGAATAAAATAGACCAAACTCTTTTGTTCTTGTTAGATACCCAAGAACTCTACCGATAGCCTTCCAATGATTAGTACTGGGTTTACTAGTGTATCGTGACAATTTGCATACTGCATAAGCTATATCAGGCCTTGTACAATGTATCGCATACATAAGGCTTCCAATAGCGCTAGCATATTCTAATTGTGCAACCAGATTGTCACAATTCTCATTTAATTTCATACTCGGATCATACGGAGTAACATTTTCTTTAATATAAAGATGTTGGAATTTATTTAATAATTTCTCTATATAATGAGATTGGTTTAGTACAAACCCTTCACTATGCTTTTTCACCTTAATTCCTAATCTACTTTATTCAAATCTTTCATTTTGAATACTGAAGTTAAATACTTTTTTGTTTCATTTATTCCAATCATGTTTGTACCAAATATCAACATGTCGTCTACATAGAGACATATGATTACTCCATAATTCTGATTGAATTTGGAATATATACATTTATCCGCACTATTATGCTTAAAACAATTTGATATTATTGCTTTATCAAATTTCTCATACCATTGTTTAGGGGTCTATTTTAAACAATATAACGACTTAGTTAATTTACAAACTTTGTTCTCATTTCTAAAAAGTATGAAACCTTCGGGTTGTTCCATGTATACTTCCTCATTTAATTCACCATTTAAAAATGATGTTTTTACATCCATTTGATGCACATATAAATTATATATTGAAGCCAAAACTATAAGAACTCTAATGGATGTTATTCTAGCCACAGGTCCATAAGTATCAAAATAATCTATGCCCTCTTTCTGTGTGAATCCTTTAGCCACTAATCTCGTCTTTTTATATAGAGCCATCTGTATTTTGTTTTCTTTTAAATACACATTTACACTTTATAGGCTTAGATCCTTGAGGCAGGTCAACGAATATCCAAGTATTTTTAGACATTATTGAGTCCATTTCGTCATCAATAGCCTCTTTCCAAAATGCAGCATCTCTTGAAGACATTGCTTCACTAAATGTTTTAGGATCATATTCTATATTAAGTAGAATAGGTACTTTGTTAAGCACTTTGGTTTTATCTCCTTCAACGAGAAAGACTACTAAACGTGAATCAATAAAATCAGGACCAAAAGATTTTTCTTTCCTGATTCTTTGACTTTTCCTTGGTTCAATATTTTCATTACTTTCTCTTCTTTTCTCATTGGTAATTTTTTTAGAAGTTGCTGCATTTTCTTTATTACACAAATTAGAATCAATATTGTCATGCATAAATTTATTTTCAAAAAATTCAACATGTATCGATTCAATTATGACATTTGATTCTAAATTTAGAAGTCGATATGCTTTAGAATTTTGTGCATATCCAACAAATATACTTCTAATACCTCTTGACCCTAATTTAGATTTATATGGATCGGTCACTTTATAATATTCTATGCACCCCCACATTTTAATATAGTTTAAATTGGGTTTTCTACCATTCCAAATTTCAATGGTGAAATCTGAGTTTTCTTGGATGGTATTCAATTATGAATATAACATGCTGTTAAAAGTGCATCACCCCAAAGATTAAAAGGTAATTTAGCATTTAAAAGCATAGAATTTATCATTTCAACTAAAGTCCTATTTTTTCTTTCGGCTAATCCATTGTGTTGAGGCGTATAAGGTGCAGTTCTTTGATGAATAATACCATGCATTTCGCAAAATTGAGAAAAAGAATCAGAAAAATATACCCCCCTTCTATCACTTCTAAGGATTTTTTTTTATCTTTCTGATTTTCTACAACAGACTCATACTCTTTAAATTTCTCAAATACTTCATCTTTTGTTCTCAATAAATATACATATGTAAAACGAGAATGATAATCAGTAAAAGTTATAAAATATCTTTTTTCTCCTCTAGTTAATTGACCATTTAATTCACAAATATCAGAATGAACAAGTTCTAATAAATTAGTATCTCTTTCAATTTTAGGGAAAGGTTTTCTAGTCGTTTTTTTTTCTACACAAATCTCATATTTATCATTATGATCATTCTGACATACAATGTAACCATGTTTAAACATATATTTTAAAGAGTGAAAATTTAAATGACATAATCTAGCATGCCACAGAGAAGAAGAATACTCAACAATATAAGCAAACTCATAATTTATTTCATCAATACTGAGTTTGAACATGCCATCACAGGAATATCCCTTTTCTACAAATATACAATTCTTTGATATTACAACTTTATCAGACTCTAGAACAATTTTAAATCTCTTCTTGCACAACAGATTTGCAGATACAAGATTTTTCTTCAACTCAGGAACATGAAATACATTAAGCAGAGTAAGTTTCTGTCCAGATGTAAACTTCAATTCAACAATTCCTTTACCGAGCACTTTGGCCGAAACTTGGTTTCCTATCAACACTTCTTCAGGTTCTTTCTGATCCGTGTAGGTTTTAAACATTGCTTTGTTATTGCATACATGGATGGTTGCGCCAGAATCCAGCCACCAATCTGCATTTCTAATTACCGCAGCCATATGCAATTCCGTAATCATGCCTATCTGCATGTCAGAAACCATAGCAACAAGTTCTTTGACTTCATTTTCTATTAGATTTGCCTTGTTGCTGTTTTCTGATCCGAAACCAAGTTTTTTCCCGGTATTTCTGAACTTGCAATCTTTAATATAGCGGCATTTCTTTCCACAGTTATAACAAGGCCATTTCTTCTTTGCAAAATTAGATTTCTTAAAATCATTTCCCTTCTTCTGGACTTTGAAATTGTTCTGAAATTTTCTATGATCATTTTCACTGACATGATTCACTTTAGAGTTAGATTTCGAACTAAGAAAAATCATGTCATGTGCATGGTTCTTTGCCACAATCTGCGGATGAGTCTGAAATTGTTCTATGGTAAAATTTTCAGGAGAGTGCAGAATTTTCTTTCTATATTCATTCCAAGTATGAGGAAGTTTATATAGAATTGCTCCAACTTGAAACGAATCAGGGACTTTAATTTCAAGTTCACTCATTTTAGAGACGATAATTTGTAATTCATGCACTTGATCCATGATTGGCATGTCATCAATCATCTTAAATTCAAAATATTTAAGCGCTAGAAATTTATCCGTACCTTTCTTCTCATTTTTGTACTTTGTTTCAAGGGCGCTCCAGATTTCTTTTGGTGTCTTCATATTTCTGTAAAGATCATACAGACGATCGGTGAGGGAATTGAGAATATACCTGCAACAAACCAGTTCATCTTCTTCACGCTTGTTTTTCTCTGTCTTGGCACTCTCGGCACCATTTGAAGTTGAGGTTGAATCTGAGATTGGCGGCAAGTTTGGATCGAGCACGTAAAAAATCTTCAAGGCGGTCAATAAGAACACCATCTTGTCTTTCCATCTAGTGTAATTGCTCCCATCGAATTAATCCAGTTTGATAACATCTTGGTTCTGGAAATGAATCTTGACATTTGAATTTAATTCTATCTCCATAGAATATCACCTTTCGATTGTTGAATTTTTAGTTTGGTTAAGACAGAATTAAAAGGTTTGAAGTGTGTATGATACACTTTCCGAAAGGTGATATTGCCCCCACTATGGGAGTACAACAGAAGGCAATCACCCCCAAGAGACAACAAAGCCCTTGAAACTCTCTTAGAAGATAATGAGAAGAAGATGAAAAATCTGTGAAGAGATAGACTTAATTTATAGAGTTGAACAGACACAACTGTTTGGACGGTTGTGACTGTTCTGACAACAAAACTGCAGTAGACAGTTTTTCAGACAACCTTTGAATTTGAAATTCAAAAAAGGCAAACTCTGTTATCAAGTCAACTCCAAGATGCCCTAAGTGCCCTATCAAAGACAATAATAAATAAATATTATAAGCCTGCTAGAAATTAGGCTCACTTGGCTCATAACCCGTTTTGTTCAAGATATTACTTAAATATTGAGAATTATTATAAAGGCTTGGACATTCGTATCTCCATCCAATATGGGACTATTTCCAACATACAAATGCCACCAATAGATTCAAATTACCAACAAGTTCTTGGGTTGGGTTGCGACGGGAGTTTGTAGGTGCAGGGGTTGTGAGCTCATGATAGGAGAGTAGGAGAGGAGAAGGTTATGGTGATGGCAAGGCGAAGGTGATGACGGCAGGGGACGAGGGTAAAGGTGGTGGTTGTGGGTTAGGCGTGGGTTTTCTTGGGTCGTCGTAGTAAGGTTGCAGGCGTCGGCGGGGATGAAGGGAAGTGGAGAAGAGTGGTGGAGGTGGAGGTGATGAAGACGAGGGTGAGGAGATGGTGAGGGAGGTCGTCGGCGACGAGACTAGGGTTAAGACGTCATGAGCTCTCGTGGAGGCGGGACGAGAGAGGTGAGGAAGAGAGAGAGAAAGGGGCCGTGGGTTTTGAATATTAGGGTTTTAAAAAAAGAAAATTATATATATAAGGGAGAAGAGAGAGAGAGAGTGAGGATTGAGAATAATAGTTTAGTTAGAATAAAATATATATAATATATATTAGTATATTTAGCTGAAGTTTTAGAGAAGATTTAGGTTTTAAAATATTTTATAATATATAAACTGGGATTTATAGCTAATACAAAAATACTCTGAAAAATGTCCGGGTTGTGTCTAAAAATCTAGTTTTAAAATACGAATAATATACGTATCAACCAAAACCATAATACGGTGTCCGGTTAAAGAAAATGCATACCCCCAAGAACGGATACACGTAAATGCACGTAGCGATCCAAACGAGTATGTTTCACTAAATGGGATAAGAACACGATATACGGATGCAACCATAGGGTATAGAGTATGATGCAAGCCATGCTAGGTATTTGAAATATATTATATGACTATAATTTATAGTATTTGAAAATATATGCAATACTAGATATAAGATACATGTATACAGAACATATGTGTGCACGGATTCTCAGTACTAGCAAGGATATGTCGTAATCAATAATCAAGACGGGTTTCAAGCATACGGGTCGGGTCAGATACCAACCACAGATACCAAATACACTATCCGCACCCAAAGCAAATAAAATCAAGAAATAGCCACAAGATAAAGAAAATAATCAAATAGAATATGGTATAAATGAACTAGGGTGTTACATTATACCCAACTACAAAATGAATTTCGTCCTCGAAATTCCCGGAACAAAAAAGACAAGCAAACATGAATCTAAGAGAATAAGTGTGGAAATTTCTGTCGAATCTCATCTTCTCGTTCCCAAGTTGATTCTCCGTGCGAACAATTCCCCCATTAAACAAGTACTAGAGAAATAACCTTGTTCTTGAGGATCTTTTCTCTTCGATCTACAATCGCCATCGGTCGTTCTTCGTATGTCAAGTCCTCCCTTACTGTCAGTTTCGAATGGTCTAGTACGTGTGTCTCATCTCGAACATACTTGCGGAGTTAAGATACATGAAACACGCCGTGAACACTCGCCAAGGATGGTGGTAAAACCAATGTTGGGGTCAAAATTTACATCCCGGTTGACCAAGTCAAAATCAAAGTCAACCCCAAACCAGGTGGGCCCAAGCCCGGGTCAAGTGGGCCAATGCCCGGGTCGAGCCCGAACATGAAGCGGCCGACCTCCCCCCATGCCAAAATAAAATTTTTGTAATAACTAATTTTGTTGGATTTATTTTATTTTATGAATAAATATAAGAAAAATGGGCATAAAGCCAAATTCTTGTAAAGCCCATGGCTTATGTGCAAAAAGAAATGGCATATGAGCCATGGGATGGGCAAATTGCCATTTTGAAAAGCCCAAGGGGCTATATGTAAAGTGTATGGCCTATAAAGGCAAAGATAATGAAATATCTCAACAACTTTTTCTCTCTCCAAAAAAAAAATTCCAGATCTGAGATCTTCCTCCTTCCTCAAGGTTCTAAAACCTTCTTCTTCACTTTTGTATTAAATCAAGAGTTTATCTCTTCCTTTCTCAAAAATAAATAGTTTTTCACCACAAAACCCACGAAGGGGAGCTCGGATCTCCAATCAGATCTCGAAAAGGGGAGACTTTTAAATCTCACCCCCTTTTTCTCCAAGATCCCGCCTATCAAGAGAAGGAAGAAGGAGACCCATCTCCAAAAATCTAATTTTGGACAGATCCAAGGCTCAAAAGAAGAGCAATAAATCCCCAGGAGTTTAACTCCTTTCTAGATCTGTTGGAGTTTAACTCCATAAATTAGTTTCTGTTAGGAGTTCAACTCCAAAAACTTCTTGGGAGTTCAACTCCCCAGCCTAAAGGCTAGGCCCCTTCCCGCGGGTGTTTCTCGTGATCACGTGTGCGCCACGTGACCCCGGGTGCTAAGGCGCCCATGGTCACGCATACGCTACGTGACCCCAGGGCGCTGAGGCGCCCATCGGTCATGTGTGCGCCACGTGACCCCGGGGCGCTGAGGCGCCCATCGGTCACGTGTGCGCCATGTGACCCCGGGCGCTGAGGTGCCCATCGGTCACGTGTACGCCACGTGACCCCGGGGGCTGGCGCACACGTGACCCCGGGCACTGAAGCGTCCAATGGTCGCGTGTGCGCCACGTGACCCCGCGCACCATGCGCCCACATTCTACGCACGCATCTTTAAGATGCTTTTTCCCTTCTTCTTTTTTGTGCACTCCACACTACATGTGTCTCCCCCATTAGAAAACATTTTTAACGGGGCGCTGCCCCGCACCCCGCAAGGGGGCTGCTAGCCCCATTGACCCCCAGCCCGCTATCCGGGTAGCGGGACCCCCGTAAAAACTCTGCGGGGCCCCCGATACATCTAAAACCCCCTTTCAAAACAAAACACTGCACATTGAGTTCACATGACCAGTTTAACCCGTTAATCGGAGGTTCTCTCGCTCTAAAGGCGGGGGGTAATTAACGGCAGCTTAGTCCACGGCTACCGGAGATTCGGATCTCTACAATCAATAAACCCCAGCCTATCCTGGGCAGGGGGATCTGTAATGCGCCTGATAAGCGCGTATTCCCATCTCAATGGGGTAACGAAAAACACCCTACAGATTCTGGCACGCCCGGTGGGACCTTTCTCTCCTCCCATATCTCGGGTCAAGCGTTCATGCGAACTCATTTAATATATATGCCAATGTTTGTACTAAAATAATGTTTTTTCCGTGCAGCAACCAACTTTCAACGACAATGTCTCCCAAGACGAATTCAGCTTCCAACGCGACCCCGATCCCTTACGTGGTCAAGATCAACGCTCATGTGGTTCTCCCCGCAAGCCTCAGTCGACAGTGGGAGGAACTGCCCCACCAGTTGTAGGGTTGCTAGGCACTCTCACAAGGGTCTACAAGGTATCAACCATGCCCAATTTAAAATTTAGACGTGCCGAACAACCTTAACCAAGATCTTTAAACTAGAGATTAGGCGAAACAAAGCATGTTAAACACTTTAACATCTAAGAGTTTGGGATTACAACCTTTGTAATCCGGTCCTTCACTTCATAAGCTCCGTGTTGAGGTCCCTTCGCTGCGATCATCATGTATCCGGACTCTAGAGAGGCTCCACGAAAAGAATGATGCAAACTTGCTTCCGATCTTCGATAACTAAGATGATCTACCTTGAAGTTTCTTAAACACAAGCTCTCACTCACAAATGAAGTGAACACCCTAATCTAAATGGCTAGGATAGATTAGGATGATGAAGTAGGATTTTAGCTCTCATTTATTTTCTTAATCTCACACTAATCCATCAAAAACCCCAAAGCTAGAAAGCTTTGCAAGGAAGCAAAAGAAGAAGATAAATGAATCATCCTTTTGTGATGAATAATGAAATGTTAATATCATTACAAATGCAACCATGGTTAAGCTTGATAAGTAGTGTCGATATGAGGTCTATAACAGTTCGAGAAACTACTGATAACACTTACTAGTAAATCTCAGCAACCCTGGCCAGGGATTTCCAGTTATAGCCAATCGCACACAGCGCAACATCAACAACCTATACCGGGAGAGACGGAACCCCTCCTATCGCTCATTACCTCCATGTGATTCGGGACTGTACCCAAAAGCCACCTTTTTGCACGCCCTCTTGGACGTGGTATGATGGAAATCAAAGCACAGTGGGAATCACACAAGACTCTATGACGATCTCGGGTCTACAGACTAACCTGTACCAGTGTCACCAGAGACCTGCCATCTGACGTGAGGTATAATACCATCTGGGAGTTCTCGATGAGTCCGTCCAGTGTACCCAGTCTCCACTGAGCACCCGTATACCTTCTCTGATGTCAAACACCAATGGATATGAGATCATCCATCGCCCATCATATGGGTCAAGAAGCGTATACGCTAGTCTACTCTGGAGTATCGATGCCCTGTCTCGGTACTCCCACGACTAGGAACATTTGAAGGATGTACTTGGCGATTACACTGTCCTCACTAGTATGATCTGCATCATAGTCCTGGTAGTCAAGTACTCATCCTAATGTCTTTATCAACATGTAACATAGAGACAATCAGAGTACATGTTAAGATAAAGAGCAACCAGATAGCGTACTATCATGTCGAGCAAGAAAGTCCTCCCTATATATATCCAAGCATCCACTACAATATACATCGTATGTACAGTAATGGCCTCTAGGGCATACATATAACTAACAATCTCCCACTTGCACTAGGGCCATCTGTTATGGTATCGCATACCCAACAATCAGCTGTGGTTGAAGTATCTCATACTCAATCATCCCATAAAAGTCTCTACTGGGAAATAGGCCTTTGTGAGTGGATCCGCGCTGTTGTCCTCTGTGACTACTCTCCTAACCTCGATCTCCCTGGAGATCAACCCTCTCCATGATCAGGTGATACTGCCTAAGAATTATATCTGAATTTCTGATGGGACGGGGGTTCCTTGGCATAAGCCACAACTCCATTGTCACACAATGGTAGGAACGAAGTTCATCTCATGAACTTATATATATCCAGACTGCGTCTTTGGCAGCATCCTTGGTAACGACGTATCTTGCCTTTAATCATCTAGTAAGTCACGGTATCTAGTTTGGAACTCTTCCAACATACCGTCCCTCCACTGAGGGTAAAGACAATGCATGCGACTGACATTCAGTCGTTCTTATCACCCTGGAACCTTTCCAGTGATTCTCCCTAAGATCGATTGATACCATCTCACTACAACTAGTGAGAATCCTAACATCCAATTAGATCTATCTCATAGATCCATAACCCAGGATTTAGGAGGTATCACCTTGATCCTATAGAGAATCTTTGTGATAAGAGGAGATTGACCGAGCGTAGCATAGAAAACCCCTTCCCTATCTAGAGTATGCCATCGACATACTCTACGAGGATCATCACCATACTCTCTACTATCTTTTTATATATACAAGGTTCATCTACCATTTTGATGAAGTCAAACTCTTTGACTACCTCATCAAAACAAACGTTCCAACTCTGCGATGCCTGATTTATCACATAAAACATCTTGCTCACGTTTCCGCTGCTCCCACTGTCTACGAAGCCCTCTGACTGTGTACTTATAGACGCTCTCTTCCAAATCATCATTTAGAAAAGCAATCATGACACCCAACCGCCAGATATCGTAGTCATGGTATGTAGCCGTGGCAAGTAGGATCTGGATGGACTTAAGCATAGCTTTGAAAGTCTCAACTTTTCCATGTACACCAAGTAATCTTCTCAAGATATACTTGCTCCTGATGGGGATTTAACCCTTCAGATAAAACAACCAAAGTCCATACTTTGTTGGTGTATAAGGATTCCATCTCAGATCGATAAGCATCCAGCTATTCTCACAGAGTCCCCACTCCTGATGGCCAGCTCGAAACTAGTTGGGTCATCATCTCATGATGCAATCCTCGCTCCCACTGTCATAGAGAAAACCGAAGTATCTCTCAGGTGGGTGAGGAACCCTACTAGATCGGCGGAGAGGCTGAGGTTCGTTGGAAACTATTGAATCCTTTGGTTCTACCAAATCATCAGCTGCAGTTTGTATAGCTGGAACTCTTTCCAGTTCTACCTCATGACCAATAATTTCTTCACAAGAAATTCCCTTTCACAAAGGTGGCATGCTGAGAAACAAAACATCTTTTGTTCCTCGGTTTGGTAGAAAATATTCCCTTGCGAATGCTTGGGATATCCAACAAACTTCCACAGAACTGACTTTGCCTCGAGCTTGTCCGGATTTTGCTTTTAGACATAGGCCGGACAACCCCAAATCTTAACTTACTTAAGATATGGGCTCTTCCCATTCCATATCACATATGAATTGGCAGGCAACTGATTTGATTTGAACCCTATTCAATAGGTATGCAACTTCTCAAGTGCATAATCCCAAAAGAAAATAGGCAACTCAGTAGTACTCATCATAGAGCACACCATATCACATAGGGTGTGATTGCTCCGCCCCGATACACCGACGTGCTGTGGTGTATACGGAGGAGTAATGCTGAGAGAGAATCTCATTCTCCTTTAGAATAGTCCAGGGATCCCGTGCCTAAGTATTCTCCTCCCTGATCTCATCAAAGGAAATAATACTTATACCCGTTTTTGGTTCTCTACTTCTAACTAATATTCATTGAATTTCTCAAAAGGTTCAGACTTGTGTTTCAGCAGGAACACATGTGTGAATCTTGAGAGACTATCGGTGAGTATAATAAAGTACAAAAAACGAGTCCTGGCATGTGTAGACAGGGGACTTTCATACATCAGCTTGTATCAATCCCAAGAGTTCACTAGCCCTTTCTCTGTTTCTAATAAACGGAGCTGTGGTCATCTTATCTTTGTGATATGACTGGCAAGTTTTACAAGATGTAAATCCAAACTAATTTAAATATGCATCTTTATGTAACTTCAGCTAGTCGGGTCGTATTGATATGACCTAGTCTACAATGCCTCAAGAAGGATTCGTTCATTTCTGAACTCTTCCTCTTGCGTGTGTTCTGTACGTTAAGAACTGTGGTTTGATTTAGAACGTCTATGCTTTTAGATAACGTGCCTGAACCGATCAACTCTTGATATAAGAAATGTTCAAAACATTATCCAACAATACAAAATTATATCCTTCTTTACTAATAAAGAGACTGATATGATGTTGTATATCAGGTTCGGTATCTAATAACATTCATTCAGAATCAATGTATTCTGGTAATACAGGGTGATAACTACCAACAGACTTGGCTGCAACACTTTCACCATTTCTATCTCATGAAATTTATCACCCGTTCTCAGTTCTCTACCTATCTGTAGCCTATGTAACAAATTACATATGTGGGATCCTGATCCGGTATCAAATACCCAGGACGTAAAGGATATTGAGAAACAGTTCTCGGTAATGAACACACCCGAAGAAGATGCATCATCATGCACTTTCTTCGTTTGGGCGGCACGGGAATTCTGGTAATCCCCTATTTCCTGCTCTGTCTTATAACAATTATAAGTTGGAGCGGGACCAACGTTCCCTAGCGCAGTATAACAAGAGGGTTCGGTCAATACATCCGTATTATTATCTTGATTAAGGCATGATATGGTCGCTACCAGGAGAGAGAGAGAGAAGAAAACACTCAGCGTGCGCTTTTACAAGATTAGATTGGTTAGCAACTTATCTAATCAAGATGTCTCCCACTGTTTTAGTCAAATCTTCCTTCAAACCCTAAAAGGAAAGACTTGCCGGGATTAATTACACTCTCCAAGTTCGCCAATCTTTCAGCCAGGCCAGTGCCGGTACTTTGAGGGAGGTTCCCTGTGCTTTCGCACGGACCTAATTAAAATAAACCTCGTTTTTCCAGGGGCGTAACCCCGTTAACACCTTTCTAGATACCTACTTGATCGGCTAATTGTAATGTGTAAAACTCTCGCAGGAGTAACTCTTATTCGCAGCGAGTATCGGGATCCAACTATCTCATAGAAGGTATGCAATCTCATTGCAAATTTCAACACTTGAAATTCCCAATAATATTTTACCCCTAGCGTCCTATGACCTTGACGGAGGCCAAACTACCCATAGTCCGCTAGTCAAGTTCAACCCGTCATTTCCTGATTGAATTAAACCCATCCGCACGACCCTTGACGGAGGCGAAACTACGTCGTACGAATACTCTAATCCAATCGCATCGTATGCTAGCAGATAAGCACTAGTTAGCTACCGTACACTACGCCTTGACGGAGGCCAAACTACCGCAGCACGAATACTAAGTAGTACATATCTGAAATGACGGAGGGCTACGCAGGTTTTTAAGAAAACTATGAGCGTAATGAACTTGATATCGTTGTAGAATCGAGTGATTTTAAATGGAATGTTTTTGATGCCTTTTCTAGTTTTGCTAAAGAGGTCACTCCCGGTGAAGGGATCGTCGGCTCTTTCCTCATCGAATAAGATGCATGATATTTCACAAATACCGATGTGCAAAGAAAGAACTATAGAAGCAATCAAAAGACAAACCGAGTTTGCAGCATCTGCTAGTTTCACTAAAGAGGTCACTCCCGGTGAAGGGATCTCGGCTCTTTCCTTATCGAATAAGGTGCTGGATGCTCTACAAGGAACACCGCTATGCAAAGCAAGAACTAGAGCTACCAGTTTTTAAACAAGTTTCTACAATATCTTTAGGTTTCTTTTATTTCATTAATCTCATTAATGAAGTCCCATTTTAATATGCTTCACAAGTATCACATTTGAAACGAAATCTGCAATATAACATATATCTCATATATATAATATAAACATTCGTCTCAGGCAGTAATATGATCTTATCACAGAACATTGCAGCAGAAGAACATATATGAAATATTAGATATACTAGGAGGTCCGTATTTTCAATACGAGCCTGTATAAAACACGGATTCCACGGTCGCGATGATTAGCCAAACCCACATCCCTAGACCCCTACGAGAGCGGCAAGCAACACTGCCAATTCTAGGGTTAGGAGACCCGGTCTCGACTCCTCGAGATGGTCTCCTACTGGACCCTAGAACCCGGTTACTTGTGCTCCCCGCCTTGGGTCTATCCTAATGCGGAAAAGTAAATAATATACAATGGTGACATCATCCTCGGCCCGAAAGTGCCCCAATAAAAGAATATTACATACAAATGAATTTTACATGAATGAAAATAAAAAAAAACCTCATCTTACATAAAACCCCCGGCTATTCAAACGCGACGATCCAATACAACATATCACAGCAACACATAATATCTCATATCATCAACGTAAGCAAGTATGCATATCCCGATTGTCGTTGATGTATAGCAACGAAACCGGCGATACACCACATATTACACTTACGGTCGCAGAAAAGAAAGTGTAAAACTACAACAGTTGGAATCCGCAACCTCTTTAGACATCGCATGCCTAACCAAAAGAATTCCTTAGACATCGCATGCCTAACAATTATAAACCCCGCATTTTAGTCTCGATCTTGAAAAAACTTTTCAATATCAAGTTGGGCAATTCAACAAGATTCTCAACATTCTGATCGAATGCTCATCGCAAACTTTAGTAGACGGCCGCACCCCCGGATGCCGTCGACGAAGTGCACTAAGGCGGAACACCGCTGCCGCGAACACCCGAACGGATACTTTTGGTGACGGGGTTCTCCTATAGTCACTTGGTCGGGGCTATGGGGCGTGGCTATCTATTAAGTTTACCCGGCGAGTATCCGCATACGCTACGCGATTGCGACGGACTTTTGATCGCATCAAAATCCCGTGGCAACCGATCATTTGAGACTGAACTGCTAGATTTATAACATTCAAATTAGTTATCTCATAACTACTTGTGGATTCCAAATATTGTATCACATTCTAGATCAATAGACAATGTTAAACTTTCCGATTGAATAAACAAACACCCAAGATTTCCCAAATAGTTCTCAACACTTGAAATCAGTTTAAAAAACATCCATCACATGCCACAGTACCAATGGTCCAGCCGTAGAAGGGTCAAGCCAACGCCTCACATGTGGCAACACCGTACTGCCACAAACCCTAAGGTTTAGAGACGGTTCAGACGGTCACATAATCGAGTTAAGCTTTGTTGTCTTCTAGAGGGTCCACCGCGTTACTTGCACGACTTAGAACATTCTTAAACTACGGAAAAATCCAACGCTTGGAAATTTTCCGGCAGGGGAAAAAGTGAGTTATTGATATCCGTTCGAACTTTTTAACACGTTCTAAAATTACCCGGAAAAACTTAAACGAAGTTAAACTTTCCGATCGAATCAACGAGTTCCCAATACAACCCAGAAAACTCAACACTTGAGTAATGATTAAAAATTCCCAGAAGCAGTAAGTAACACATACAGATGTTACAGTTGGAAAAATATACCCTAATTCTCAATTCTTGCCGCGGAACTGCCGCCAGTACCCTAGTTTGGCCGCGGTTCCGCGGCGCTATAGTGGAGTTAGGGTGTCGTTTTTCACAAGTCTCCGTAAAATCACCTGCTTGATTTTCTGAGTATTTTTAATACGAAAATGTCAACTTTTTGAAAAATTTACAGAAACTAGGGTTTTACGGGTATTCGGAGTTCGATCGGACTTTAAACTTCGTCTAGACTTCGCCTAAAGCTCTAGCTTGGCTCTGATACCACTGTAGGGTTACTAGGCACTCTCATAAGGGTCTACAAGGCATCAACCATACCCGATTTAAAATTTAGACGTGCCGAACAAGCTTAACCAAGATCTTTAAACTAGAGATTAGGCGAAAAAAAGCATGTTAAACACTTTAACATCTAAGAGTTTAGGATTACAACCTTTGTAGTCCGGTCCTTCACTTCATAAGCTCCGTGTTGAGGTCCCTTCGTTGCGATCATCATGTACCCGGACTCTAGAAAGGCTCCACGAAGAGAATGATGCAAACTTGCTTCCGATCTTCGATAACTAAGATGATCTACCTTGAAGTTTCTTAAACACAAGCTCTCACTCACAAATGAAGTGAACACCCTAATCTAAATGGCTAGGATAGATTAGGATGATGAAGTAGGATTTTAGCTCTCATTTATTTTCTTAATCTCACACTAATCCATCACAAAACCCAAAGCTAGAAAGCTTTGCAAGGAGGAAAAAGAAGAAGATGAATGAATCATCCTTTTGTGATGAATAATGAAATGTTAATATCATTACAAATGCAACCATGGTTAAGTCAAGAAAGACTTAACCATTATAGAGATTTAACCATAGTATAGGGTGTGGGTTGGGTTAAGTAAATATCTCCAAAAATATCAACCATAATATCTTTGAAAGAAACAAAAGAAAAGCTTCTAGAAACTTCTAGAAAAGTTTAACCCAAATCAAACCCTAACCATGTTTAATCTCTACTAAGCATGTTGCATTAGTAATCATAACTTGTTACACTATTATATATCACATATATAATATATTTTTGTAACAAAAGAAAATAATACAATTAACATATATCGCATATATATCAATGTATTATCCGGTGAGAAAATCAATCAATAAGTGAGCTTATATTAGTTAATGTAATTTAATATATCAAATATATTATTATACATTAAATTATCAAATCAACACTTGATCCGATAATCCAGTTATTTCATAAATAACCGACTAATATTATCTGTATCAGTTCAGCGAATCAACACTTGATCCGATGACCCGGCTATATCTCATATACCCGGCCGATATCTCATATCGCGAGAATCTAATACGGTATCACATACACGTATTGTTCTCGGTGCCGCACATCTCATATATGTGCTCCTACTCCGTTTTGCCTGAGTTAAGAAACCTCTGTGTAGGACTCTAAAGAATCGTCAATACGCCGACAGTAGGTGATGATCATATCAAACACCCACAAACTGCAAGCGGTCAGCTAAACATAACAGCCACCCAGGTATTGAGTGATCAGAAGATCAACAAGCAAGCCTGTACATTCTCCTGCGAATTCAATCAGTAACACTCCCGTACAGTCCGGTCTCTTCGTCTGATATGTCGCATATCTCGCCTAGGGGTGGTAAACGTCAGACCCCAGTAGCTTGATAAGTCGTGTCGATATGAGGTCTATAACAGTTTGAGAAACTACTGATAACAATTACCAGTAAATCTCAGCAACCCTGGCCAGGGATTTCCAGTTATAGCCAATCGTACACATCGCAACATCAACTCCCTATACCGGGAGAGACGAAACCCCTCCTATCGCTCGTTGCCTCCATGTGATTCGGGACTGTACCCAAAAGCCACCTTTTTGCACGCCCTCTTGGATGTGGTATGATGGAAATCAAAGCACAGTGGGAATCACACAAGACTCTATAACGATCTCGAGTCTACAAACTAACATGTACCAGTGTCACCAGAGAACTTCCATCTGACGTGAGGTATAATACCATCTGGGAGTTCTCGGCGAGTCTGTCCAGTGTACCCAGTCTCCACTGAGCACCCGTATACCTTCTCTGATGTCAAACACCAATGGATATGAGATCATCCATCGCCCATCATATGGGTCAAGAAGCGTATACGCTAGTCTACTCTGGAGTATCGATACCCTGTCTCGGTACTCCCACGACTAGGAACATTTGAAGGATGTACTTGGCGACTACACTGTCCTCACTAGTATGATCTGCATCATAGTCCTGGTAGTCAAGTACTCATCCTAATATCTTTATCAACATGTAACATAGAGACAATCAGAGTACATGTTAAGATAAAGAGCAACCAGATAGCGTACTATCATGTCGAACAAGAAAGTCCTCCCTATATATGTCCAAGCATCCACTACAATATACATCGTATGTACAGTAATGGCCTCTAGGGCATACATATAACTAACACCAGTTCGGTTCCGTCGTCATCTACCCTGCCGGAAGCGCTCATCTGGCAGAAATCCCGGCAAAGAAGATGGCCAAGCCGGTCTCAAGGGGTAAGAGGCCGAACGTCGTGATCGCCAAGGACCACAACCGAAATTTAAGATGGTGTCTGAACGACTCTCTGGTGCTCTAGCTGGGGGCAAGACTTCCGGTACAAAGGGTGATTGGTTTAATCTTCTTGATTGGATGTAAAAGCAAGTATCGAATCAATTGTTTCCCGAGGTTGGTTTCATGTGATCGATAACAGTATCTTGTATCGGTATTTAGAAAATTGTATAAAGAAATCACAATCAAAAATTATAATTGACCGCAATCAATAACGGTGAAATTGGCTCGTTTTCCTCTGGTGTTCATGTTACATCATATGTAACATTCTGCACTTGTTTAAATAATTTTTAGAGAACTTAAAAAATTTGATAGAAACTAGGGTTTTGTTTCCAGATTTCGGTGTTTTTTCGGTTTCATAATTCTACTAACATCGTCTAATTCTGGAGTTTGGCTCTGATACCACTGCTGGGTTCCTTAGCACCCTCGCTACATTTTCTAAGGTATCAAGCATGCAATTTTAAAAAACATAGAGTGCTAAGCAACGCATAACCAAGGATCGTACTAGTAAATTAGGGTTTAACATAGCAAGTAAACATCTTTACTCTAAGTGAAATGGGAATACTGTTAGTTGTATGTATGCCCTAGAGGCCAGTATTGTACAGATGATGTATATTATATTGGATGCTTGTGAAAGGTTCCTAGGCACCCTATAGTGGTCTCACAAGGCATCGAACATGCCAATTTAAAAAAAATGGTGCCGAGAAACCCTAGACTACGGATCTTAGACTAGATGTTTAGGCGAAAAGAAAACTTAGTTAACTACTTAACTAAAGGAAGAGAGCTACAACCTTTGTAGATCCGGATTTCCACTTCCTTAGCTCCACATGGGTGCCCTCTCGCTGTCCTTCATGAATCCCGAACCCAATCGTCGGCTTCATCGGAGAAACGGGCGAGCTAGGTCGTCGGCTTCGTGTCAAAGACGATCTACGTCGAGGTTGCACTAGTTCAAGCTCCGACTTCACAAAGTTGTGAAACTTGTGAAGAAAACACCCAAAACAACTTGGCAAGAGGTAGAGGGTGAAGAAATAGGAGGTGGGTTCACTTTAGAATTGGATTTCTCACTTTAGAAATCAAGTTGCCATTGATGGCATCAAGCTTTCTCTTTCAAGAAGAAGAAGAAGATGAAGAAAGAATGATAAGTCTTCTATTTTAAAAATGAAACTAATATGAATACTTATCATATCTTGACCATGGTCAAGTGTAGAGATTAAACCAAGGTTAGTTGGAGTGGTTAGGGTTAAGGATGAGATAAGGATGGTGGACTTTGTCAAAGCTTCAAGAAGCTTCAACATAGCTCCAAAATAAGCCACCATTCTTAACTTAATCCTTTCCAAATAAATAAACAAATAAATAAATGAAAAACCAAAACCCTAATCATCACTTAACCATGGTTCAACCCTTTACACTTAACCACATTATCAAGTATCATCAAACATGATACAAAGTAGTGCACAAAAGTATATCATATATACTTCTTGCACATCGAGTGAGAAAATCCATATAAAGTGAACCAATACTAGCTAATGCAAAGTAATATATCAAATATAAAATTATGCATTAAATCATTAAATCAACATTTGATTCAATGATTCGGTCATGTCGCACATAACCGACTAGAATCCAATGTATCGATTTATCGAATCAATGATTCGATAACTAGGTCATATCGAATATAACGAATCGAAACATATATCGCGAGAATGAAATGCGGTATCACATACACGCATTATTCTCGGTCCTGCACATATCTCATATGCGCTCCTATTTCGTTTCGCTTGAGCCAGGAAACCTCTGTGTAGGACTCTAAAGACAAGTCAATACGCCGGTAGCAGATGATGATCATATCAAGCATCCACAAGCCGCAAGCGGTCCGCTAAACGTAACGGCCACCCGGGTATTGAGCGATCAGAAGATCGACGAGCTAGCCCGCTCACACTCCTGCGAATCCGACCAGTAAAACTTACCGTACAGTCCGGTCTGATCGTCTGATATGTCGCATATCTCACCTAGGGGTAGTAAACGTCAGACCCCAATAGCTCGATAAGTCGTGTCGATATGAGGCTCATAACGGGTCGAGAAACTACTGGTAACACTTACCAGCAAATCTCTGATCAGCCCTGGCCAGGGACTTCCCTGTTACGGCCAATCGAGCACAGCGCAACATCAACCCCCAATACCGGGAGATACGAAACCCCTCCTATCGCTCATTGCCTCCATGTGACTCGGGACTGTACCCAAAGACCACCATTTTGCACGCCCTCATGGACGTGGTAAGGTGGAGATCAAAGCACAGTGGGAATCACACAAGACTCTATGACGATCTCGGGTCTACAGACTAACCTGCACAAGTGTCACCTGAGAACTGCCATCTGACGTGAGGTATAATACCATCTGGGAGTTCTCGGCGAGTCCGTCCAGTGTACTCAGTTTCCACTGAGCACCCGTATACCATCTCTGATGTCAAACACCAATGGATGTGGGATCATCCATTGCCCATCTCATGGGTCGAGAAGCGTATACGCTAGTCTACTCTGGTATATCGATGCCCCGTCTCGATACACCCACGACTAGGGACCTTGAAGGATGTACTTATGGACTACCATGTCCCCACTAGTATGATCTGCATCACAGTCCAGGTAGTCAAGTACATATCCTAAGGGCTTTACCAACATGTAACTATAAGACAGTATAAAGAGACTAGTGTACATGTTAAGATAAAGAGTAACCAGATAGCACACTATCATATCGAGCAAGAAATTCATCTCTATATATGTCCAAGCATCCAATATAATATACATCATCTGTACAATACTGGCCTCTAGGGCATACATACAACTAACAATCTCCCACTTGCACTAGGGCCAGCTGCTGTAGTATCGCATACCGAGCATCCCGAAGAGTCTCTCAAACTGTATCTGGGGAATGGCCTTCGTGAGTGGATCCGCGGTGTTGTTCTTCGTGTCAACCCTCCTGACCTCGATCTCCCGGCGATCAACTATCTCCCGGATCAGGTGATACCGCCTCAGAATTTTCCTGGATCGCTGATGGGACCTGGGTTCCTTGGCCAAAGCCACCGCTCCATTGTTATCACAATACAAAGGTATTGGATGCTCAATGGATTGAACCACACCAAGTTCAGTAATGAACTTCTTGATCCAGACAGCTTCTTTAGCAGCATCGTTGGCAGCGATGTATTCAGCCTCCATCGTCGAGTCTGCCACGGTTTCCTGCTTGGAACTCTTCCAGCTAACCGCCCCTCCGTAAAGTGTAAAGACAAAACCCTACTGCGACTTAGAGTCGTCCTTATCACTCTGGAAGCTCGAATCGGTAAAGGACTCCACTTGGAGCTCTCCGTTACCATACACCAAGAACATATCTCTAGTCCTTCGCAAGTACTTGAGACTGCTCTTCACAGCTGTCCAGTGACTCTCTCCAGGATCAGCTTGATACCTGCTCACTACACTTAGTGAGTATGCTACATCGGGTCTGGTACACAGCATCGCATACATGATAGAGCCTACTGCCGAAGCATAGGGTATCCCTTGCATGCGAGCTCTCTCCAAATCAGTCTTGGGAGACATCTCTTTGGAGAGAGTGACTCCAGAGATCGTGGGCAAGTTCCCACGCTTGGACTCTTCCATACTAAACCTCTTTAGTATGGTGTCAATGTACCTGGATTGGGACAATCCCAAAATCCGTTTGGATCTATCTCTATAGATCCTAATTCCCAATATGCAGGAGGCATCACCAAGATCTTTCATCGAGAATCTTTATGATAAGAAGAGCTTGACCGATTGCAGCATACGAATATCATTTCCTATCAAGAGTATGTCGTCCACGTACAATACGAGGAAGACAACCTTACTCTCTGCCACCTTCTTGTAGATACAAGGTTCATCTGGATTTTTGACGAAATCAAACTCTTTGATAACGACGTCAAAGCAAATGTTCCAACTCCGCGATGCTTGATTTAATCCATAAATGGATTTAAGCAGCTTGCACACCTTCCCGCTGCTCCCACTGTCTATGAAGCCCTCTGGCTGAGTCATGTACACGCACTCTTCTAAATCACCATTTAGAAAGGCGGTCTTAACATCCATTTGCCAGATTTCGTAGTCATGAAAGGCAGCAATGGCAAGCATGATTCGGATGGATTTAAGCATAGCCACTGGAGAAAAGGTTTCGTCATAGTCCACACCTGGTCTTTGACGAAAACCCTTTGCTACAAGTCTAGCTTTGAAAGTCTCCACTTTCCCATCTACACCAAATTTCTTCTTGAAGATCCACTTGCTCCCAATGGGTTTTACCCCATCAGGAGCAACTTCCAAAGTCCATACTTTGTTGGTGTACATGGATTCCATCTCGAACCGCATAGCATCCAGCCATTTCACTGAGTCCCTACTCGTGATGGCCTGCTCGAAGCTAGTTGGGTCATCATCCTCCATGATGCAATCCTCGCTCCCACCGTCCATGAGAAAACCGTAGTATCTCTCAGGTTGGCGAGGAACCCTACTAGATCGGCGGAGTGGCTGGGGTTCATCGGGAACTACGGAATCTTCTGGTTCCACCAGATCTTCTGTTGTAGCTTCTGCAGCTGGAACCTCTTCCAGTTCTACCTCATGACCACTAATCTCTTTTTCAAGAAATTCCTTTTCTAAAAAGGTGGCATGCCGAGAAACAAATACTCTTTGTTCCTCAGGGTGGTAGAAGATATACCCTTGAGAATTCTTGGGATATCCTACAAATTTGCATAGAACAGACCGTGCCTCGAGTTTGTCCGGATTTTGTCGTTTGACATAGGCTGGACAACTCCATATCTTAACATAGTTAAGACATGGTCTCTTCCCTTTCCATATCTCATATGGAGTGGTAGGCACAAATTTGGTGGGGACCATATTCAATAGATGTATGGTTGTCTCAAGCGCATACCCCCAGAAGGAAATAGGTAACTCAGCTGTGCTCATCATAGAGCGCACCATATCTAATAGGGTGCGGTTCTTCCGTTCTGATACACCGTTGTGCTGTGGTGTATATGGAGGAGTCAGCTGAGAGAGAATCACATTCTCTTTTAGGAAGTCCAGGAATTCATTGCTCAAGTATTCACCTCCTCGATCAGATCGAAGGATTTTAATACTTTTTCCGGTTTGGTTTTCGACTTCTTGTTTATATTCTCTAAATTTCTCAAAAGCTTCAGACTTGTGTCTTATCAAGTACACATGTCCGTATCTTGAGAGATCGTCAGTGAATGTAATGAAGTACGAAGAACCATCCCTGGCATGTGTAGACATTGGACCGCATACATCACTATGTACTAGTCCTAAGAGTTCAGTAACTCTTTCTCCGTGTCCCGTAAACGGAGTTTTGGTCATCTTGCCTTTGAGACATGACTGGCAAGTGTCATAAGATGAAAATTCGAATGGTTTCAAATACCCATCCTTATGCAACTTAGCCAGTCGTGTCGCATTGATGTGACCCAGTCTACAATGCCACAAGAAGGATTCGTTCAGTTCAGAACTCTTCCTCTTGTGTGTGTTTGTTATGCTCAGAACTGTTGATTGGTTTAGAACATAAATGCCATTGCACAACGTGCCTGATCCAACCAACTTTTGGTTACGGAAAATGTTCATGACATTGTCCTGTAATACAAAATTATATCTCTCTTTACTCAACAAAGAAACCGATATAATGTTGCATATCAGGTTCGGCATGTAATAGCATTCGTTCAGAACCAATGTATTACCTGTTGGTAATACAAGGTGATATTCCCCGACAGTCTTAGCTGCAACAATTGCACCATTTCCAACTCTAATGTCTTTATCACCTTCTCCAAGTTCTCTACCTTTCCTAAGCCCATGTAACTGATTACATCTTTGGGATCCTGACCCGGTATCTAATACCCAGGACGTAGGGCAAATGGAGAAACAGTTCTCTGTAACGAACACACCCGAAGAAAATGCATCATCATGTACTTTCTTCATTCAGGTGGCATGGGAATCCTGGTATTCCCCTATATCCTGTTCAGTCCTATAACTCTTATAGGAAAGAACGGAACCAACGTTCCCCAGCACAGTATAACATGCGGGTTCGGTCAATACATCCATATTATTATCTTGATTAAGGCATGAAATGGTCGCTACCTGGAGAGAGAGAGAGAAGAAAACACTTTAGCGTATGCTCATGCAAGATCAGATTGGTTATTATCTTATCTAATCAGGATGGCTCCCACTGCTTTTTATCAAATCTTCCTTCAAACCCTAAAAGGAAAGACTAGCCGGGATTAATTACACACTACAAGTTCGCCAATCTTTCATCCAGGCCAGTGTCGGTACTTTGAGGGAGGTCCCCCGTGCTTTCGCACGAACCTAATTAATGTAAACCTCGTTTTCCCAGAGGCGTAACCTCGTTAACACCTTTCTAGACACCTACTTGATCGGCTAATTGTAATGTGTAAAACTCTCCCAGGAGTAACCCTTACTCGCAGTGGGTATCGGGATCCAATTATCTCATAGAAGGTATGCAATCTCATTGCAAATTTCAACACTTGAAATTCCCGATAATGCTTTTGCCCCTAGCGTGCTATGACCTTGACGAAAGCCAACAAACCACAGCCCGCTAGTCAAGTTCAACCCGTACATTTCTTGACTGAATTAAACCCACCCGCACGACCCTTGACGAAAGCCAACAAAGCCGTACGACTACCCTAATCCAGTCGCATCATATGCAGCAGATAAACAGCACATAGCTACCGCACACTACACCTTGACGAAAGCCAACAAATGTAGCACGAATACTATATGTAATTTATCTGAAATGACGGAGGGCTACGACAGGTTTTCTAAAAACCTATTGCGTAATGAACTTGATATCGTTGTAGAATCAAATGAAGTTTTAAAATGGAATGATTTTGAGGCTTTTCTAGTTTTGCTAAAGGGGTCACTCCCGGTGAAGGGATCGTCGGCCCTTTCCTCGTCGAATGAGGTGCGGGATATATCATATATATCACTGTGCAAAGCAAAAACTCTTAAAAGCAATCAAAGCCAAACCGAGTGTGTAGCATCTGCCAGTTATTGCTAAAGGAGTCACTCCCGGTGAAGGGATCTCGGTCCTTTCCTCATCGAATAAGGTGCAGGGTATATCATATATACCGCTATGCAAAGCAAGAACTGTAGCTACCTGTTTTGTTTAAAATCTGATTCCACAACATCTTAGGTTTCTTTTCTTTCATTAATCACATTAATGAAGTCCCATCATTTAAATACCTAAACATCACAGATAGATATGACGTACACTTATGCCATCCGCATTCGCCTCGATGTCCCCTCGTGCACCGTTAGGTTAGGTAACTAACGACAGAGCAGGGCAGGGCTAGCACGGGTGTAAAACATAAGTAACGTCTATATAATATATCATATATACTATATACTATATCCATCACAGAACATCTCATGATCACATCACAGATATCGCAGCAGAAGAAACATATGAAACATTGGATATACTAGGACGTCCGTGTTTTCAATACGAGCCAGTATAAAACACGGATTCCACGGTCGTGATGAATAGCCAATCCCACACCCCTAGACCCCCTACGAGAGCGGCAAGTAACCCTGCTAATCCTAGGGTTAGGAGACCCGGACTCGACTTCTCGAGTTGGTCTCCCACTGGACCCCAGAACCCGGTTACTTGTGCTCCCCTCCTTGGGTCTATCCTAATGCGGAAAAGTAAATAATATACAAAAGGTGACAACTTCCGCTACCTGGAAGTGCCCCATATAAAAGAATATTACATACAAGTTTTTACATGAATGAAAATGAAAAACACTCATCTCACATAAAAAACCCCCGGCTATTCGAACAAGACGATCCAATATAACATATCCAGCAACACATAACATCACATGTCATCAACGTAAGTAAGTATGCATACCCCAATTGTCGTTGACGTATAGCAACGAAACCGACGATATGAACATACTACACTTACGGTCACAGAAAAGAAAGTGTAAAACTACAACAGTTGGAATCCGCAACCTCTTTAGACATCGCATGCCTAACAGATATAAATCCCGCATTTTAGTCTCATTATCGAAAACTCTTTTCAATATCATATAGGACTAAATTGCTAGATTTATAACATTCATTCAGTTATCACATAACTGTTTGTGAATTCCAATTATTGTATCACATTCCAGATAAACAGAAAATGTTAAACTTTCCGATCGAACAGTCGAATACCCAAGTTTTCCCGATACAGTCCAACACATGAAATAAGTCTAGCAACATTCAGTTCGTGCCTCAGTACCAACGGTCCAGCCGTAGAAGGGTCAAGCCAACGCCTCACATGTGGCACGCCGTACTGCCCCAAACCCGAAGGTTCAAAGGGCAGTTCAAGACGGTCACATAATCGAGTTAAGGTTTGTTGTCTTCTAGAGGGTCCATCGCGTTACTTGCACTACTTAGAATGTCGTTAAACTACGGAAAAATCCAACACTTGGAAATTTCCCGACAGGGGAAAAGTTGGGTATTTATATCCGGTCGAACTTTTTAACATATTCTATAAATTATCCGGAAAAACACAAAGACGAAATTTGATAATCCGATCGAAACATCGAAGCTCTAATACACCCCAGAAAATTCAACTCTTGAAAAATTATTAAAAATACCCATAAAACTCAGCTGCTGAAATGATGAATTACAGTGCAAAGAAAGAGGGATGACATCATCAATCTGCCGCGGAACCGCCGCCTGAGGCAGGCATATGCCGCGGTTCCGCCGCAGGTTACACTGTTCATGACCCCAATTTTGCATCGTAATTCTTATATTTCCCTGCTGAATTTTTTAAACATTTTTAATTTGGAAAAATCCACGATTTTAGAAAAAGTACAGAGAGCAATTTTTGGGATTGAGTTTCGGTTCGATCGGAGTTCAAATTCCGTCTAGACTTCGCCTAAGGCTCTAGCTAGGCTCTGATACCAGTGAAAGGTTCCTAGGCACCCTATAGTGGTCTCACAAGGTATTGAACATGCCAATTTAAAAAAAATGGTGCCGAGAAACCCTAGACTACGGATCTTAGACTAGATGTTTAGGCGAAAAGAAAACTTAGTTAACTACTTAACTAAAGGAAGAGAGCTACAACCTTTGTAGATCCGGATTTCCACTTCCTTAGCTCCACATGGGTGCCCTCTCGCTGTCCTTCATGAATCCCGAACCCAATCGTCGGCTTCATCGGAGAAACGGGCGAGCTAGGTCGTCGGCTTCGTGTCAAAGACGATCTACGTCGAGGTTGCACTAGTTCAAGCTCCGACTTCACAAAGTTGTGAAACTTGTGAAGAAAACACCCAAAACAACTTGGCAAGAGATAGAGGGTGAAGAAATTGGAGGTGGGTTCACTTTAGAATTGGATTTCTCACTTTAGAAATCAAGTTGCCATTGATGGCATCAAGCTTTCTCTTTCAAGAAGAAGAAGAAGATGAAGAAAGAATGATAAGTCTTCTATTTTAAAAATGAAACTAATATGAATACTTATCATATCTTGACCATGGTCAAGTGTAGAGATTAAACCAAGGTTAGTTGGAGTGGTTAGGGTTAAGGATGAGATAAGGATGGTGGACTTTGTCAAAGCTTCAAGAAGCTTCAACATAGCTCCAAAATAAGCCACCATTCTTAACTTAATCCTTTCCAAATAAATAAATAAATAAACAAATAAATAAATGAAAAACCAAAACCCTAATCATCACTTAACCATGGTTCAACCCTTTACACTTAACCACATTATCAAGTATCATCAAACATGATACAAAGTAGTGCACAAAAGTATATCATATATACTTCTTGCACATCGAGTGAGAAAATCAATATAAAGTGAACCAATACTAGCTAATGCAAAGTACTATATCAAATATATAATTATGCATTAAATCATTAAATCAACATTTGATTCAATGATTCGGTCATGTCGCACATAACCGACTAGAATCCAATGTATCGATTTATCGAATCAATGATTCGATAACTAGGTCATATCGAATATAACGAATCGAAACATATATCGCGAGAATGAAATGCGGTATCACATACACGCATTATTCTCGGTCCTGCACATATCTCATATGCGCTCCTATTTCGTTTCGCTTGAGCCAGGAAACCTCTGTGTAGGACTCTAAAGACTCGTCAATACGCCGGTAGCAGATGATGATCATATCAAGCATCCACAAGCCGCAAGCGGTCTGCTAAACGTAACGGCCACCCGGGTATTGAGCGATCAGAAGATCGACGAGCTAGCCCGCTCACACTCCTGCGAATCCGACCAGTAAAACTTACCGTACAGTCCGGTCTGATCGTCTGATATGTCGCATATCTCACCTAGGGGTGGTAAACGTCAGACCCCAATAGCTCGATAAGTCGTGTCGATATGAGGCTCATAACGGGTCGAGAAACTACTGGTAACACTTACCAGCAAATCTCTGATCAGCCCTGGCCAGGGACTTCCCTGTTACGGCCAATCGAGCACAGCGCAACATCAACCCCCAATACCGGGAGAGACGAAACCCCTCCTATCGCTCATTGCCTCCATGTGACTCGGGACTGTACCCAAAGACCACCATTTTGCACGCCCTCATGGACGTGGTAAGGTGGAGATCAAAGCACAGTGGGAATCACACAAGACTCTATGACGATCTCGGGTCTACAGACTAACCTGCACAAGTGTCACCTGAGAACTGCCATCTGACGTGAGGTATAATACCATCTGGGAGTTCTCGGCGAGTCCGTCCAGTGTACCCAGTCTCCACTGAGCACCCGTATACCATCTCTGATGTCAAACACCAATGGATGTGGGATCATCCATCGCCCATCTCATGGGTCGAGAAGCGTATACGCTAGTCTACTCTGGTATATCGATGCCCCGTCTCGATACACCCACGACTAGGGACCTTGAAGGATGTACTTATGGACTACCATGTCCCCACTAGTATGATCTGCATCACAGTCCAGGTAGTCAAGTACATATCCTAAGGGCTTTACCAACATGTAACTATAAGACAGTATAAAGAGACTAGTGTACATGTTAAGATAAAGAGTAACCAGATAGCACACTATCATATCGAGCAAGAAAGTCATCTCTATATATGTCCAAGCATCCAATATAATATACATCATCTGTACAATACTGGCCTCTAGGGCATACATACAACTAACAGCTTGGACATATATAGAGATGACTTTCTTGCTCGATATGATAGTATGCTATCTGGTTTCTCTTTATCTTAACATGTATACTTGTCTCTTTATACTGTCTTAGAGTTACATGTTGGTAAAGCCCTTAGGATGTGTACTTGATTACCTGGACTATGATGCGGATCATACTAGTGGGGACATGGTAGTCCATAAATACATCCTTCAAGGTCCCTAGTCGTGGGTGTATCGAGACGGGGCATCGATATACCAGTGTAGACTAGCGTATACGCCTCTCGACCCATGAGATGGGCGATGGATGATCCCATATCCATTGGTGTTTGACATCAGAGATGGTATACGGGTGCTCAGTGGAAACTGGGTACACTGGACGGACTTGCCGAGAACTCCCAGATGGTATTATACCTCACGTCAGATGGCAGTTCTCAGGTGACTCTTATGCAGGTTAGTCTGTAGACCCGAGATCGTCATAGAGTCTTGTTTGATTCCCACTGTGCTTTGATTTCCACCTTACCACGTCCATGAGGGCGTGCAAAACGGTGGTTTTTGGATATAGTCCCGAGTCACATGGAGGCGATGAGCGATAGGAGGGGTTTCGTCTCTCCCAGTATTGAGGGTTGATGTTGTGCTGTGCTCGATTGGCCGTAACAGGGAAGTCCCTGGCCAGGGCTGATTCTGAGATTTGCCGGTAAGTGTTACCAGTAGTTTCTCGACCCGTTATGAGCCTCACATCGGCACGACTTATCGGTTATTGGGGTCTGACGTTTACCACCCCTAGACTTGATATGCGACATATCAGACGAGGAGACCGGACTGTGCGGGTAGTGTTGCCGGTTGGCTCGACGGGAGTTGTAGCAGGTTCGCTTGTTCTCTTCTGATCGTTCAATACCCGGGTGGCCGTTACGTTTAGCTGACCGCTTGCGGCTTGGTGCTTGATATGATCATCACTCACTGCCGGCGTATTAACGAGTCTTAGAGTCCCATAAAGGAGTTGCCTAGTCCAGGCAAAACGTTGTGGAGCGCGTATGCGATATGCGCATGGGCCCGGTTAAGATGCGCGTATGAGATACCGTATATTAATCGGGCGGCTTGCTTTTGGTTAGGGTCATATATGATATAGCCGGATTGATAAATCAAGTGTTGATTTATCATTTAACCATTAGTTTCTCACTAGAAATCCTTTCTTGTATTTGATGGATGTATGCATGCATGTATGTTTTCTTTTTTGATTCATGCACATATTGATATGCATACACACATACATACATGCATACATCCTTCATGGTTGTACATACATGGAAAATGGTGGCAATATAAGACTCACACCATGGTTTTATATATGGATTTTTATTGCATTTGATTTAAAACAAAAGGAAAATGGAAAATGGTTATCATGGATTTGTTTCTACACTCTTCATTGACCTAACCATCCTCACCCACCTTTTAACCTTGGGTAAACTTTCCTTTTGTGTTTTAACTCAAATTCAATAATATATTCTTTGTTTAACCATGGTTTGAGATGTGGATAAGAAAATATATATACATATATTTTCATTTTTCTACACAAGAGTTATTCTTTTCACTCTTGTTAAAATATTGCCATCATCTTCTTCTTCCTTCCTCTTTTGCTCTCTAGACTTTTGTAGTGAGCAATATACTTAACAAGATAGGATTTTGAAGTGAGAATTAGAACCACAACATCATTGTACACAAGTCTAGCCCACTTGTTTGGAGTGTTAGCTTCATTTCATTCTCTTGGAAAAGTGAAGTTGATAGCTTGGACAAAGGAGCTTCGGGTGGATCGTCGTGAACACTAGGAGACTTCAAGCGAACCCTCCTCCAACCCTCAAGTGGCCAAGGAGTCCAGCGTAGGGAGCTACAAAGGTTGTACTCTCAAAACCCTAGCCTTTGTCACTTGTAAAGTTATGAAACCCTAATTTTTCTAGGAACGATTCTTTGTTTGTTAACTTAGCACCCTAAAAATTCCATCTTTGGTACATGTGATGCTTCCAAACCCTTCATGAGGTGCTAGGTTTGTAGGGTTCCTAGGCACACACTAGAGGTCTCACAAGGCATCAACCATGCCAAATTCAAATTTTACAAGTGCCGAGAAACCCTAATACGGATCGTTGACTAGAGTTTAGGCGAAACATGCAGCTAGTTAACAACTTAACTAAGGGAACGGAAATACAACCTTTGTAGATCCGGTCCTCCACCTCCATAGCTCCATGATGAAGTCTCCTTGCTGTCCAAATCGAATCCCGAGCTCTAGCGTCGGCTTCATCGGAGAAATGGGCGGGCTTTGTCGTCGGCTTCGATGCCGAAGATGATCTACGTCGAGGCAACACAAGATCAAGCTCCAACTTCACCAAGTCATGAAACTTGTGAAGAAAACACCCTATACTACTTGGCAAGTGGTAGAGGATGAAAAAATAGGAAGTGGGTTCACTTTAGAATTGGATTTCTCACTCTTTTTCTCAAGTCGCCATTGATGGAGGCAAGCTTTCTTCATTGTTGAAGAAGGAGAAAAAAAAGATCATATGATAAGTATTATTTTAAAATAGAAAATAAAAGGAATACTTATCATATAGCAACCATGGTCAAGTGTAGAGAATGAACTAGGGTTAAGTGGAATGGTTAGGGTTAAGCATGAAAACAAAAAATGTCACTTAGTCAAAGTTTCATGAAGCTTCAACTAGCAAACAAAGAAAGCCTCCATTCATTTATTTTGCAAAAATAAATAAACAAAATAAATGAATAAGTAAATCAAAACCCTAACCATTACACAACCATGGTTTAATCATACACTTAACAAAATATGCATGTATCATCAAACATGATACAAACAAGTGCACAAAAATATATCACATATACAATGTGCACATCAAGTGAGAAAATCCTTTTAAAGTGAACTAATACTAGTTAATGCAAAGTAATATATCAAATATATAATTATACATTAAATCATTAAATCAACACTTGATTCAATGATCCGGTCATATCTCATATAACCGACTAGTATCCAATGTATCGACTTATCGAATCAATCCTTGATTCGATAACTAGGTTATATCACATACAACCATTCGACACATTATCACGAGAATGGAATACGGTATCACATACATGCATTATTCTCGGTCCCGCACATATCTCATATGCGCTCCTATTTCGTTTCGCTTGAGCCAGGAAACCTCTGTGTAGGACTCTAAAGACTCGTCAATACGCCGGTAGCAGATGATGATCATATCAAGCACCCACAAGCCGCAAGCGGTCTGCTAAACGTAACGGCCACCCGGGTATTGAGCGATAAGAAGATCGACGAGCAAGCCCGCTCATACTCCTGTGAATCCAACCAGTAACACTTACCGTACAGTCCAGTCTCGTCGTCTGATATGTCGCATATCTCGCCTAGGGGTGGTAAACGTCAGACCCCAATAGCTCGATAAGTCGTGTCGATTTGAGGTCTATAACAGTTCGAGAAACCACTGATAACACTTACCAGTAAATCTCAGCAACCCTGGCCAGGGATTTCCGATTATAGCCAATCGAATACAGCGCAACATCAACTCCCTATACCGGGAGAGACGAATCCCCTCCTATCGCTCATTGCCTCCATGTGATTCGGGACTGTACCCAAAAACCACCATTTTGCACGCCCTCTTGGACGTGGTAAGCTGGAAATCAAAGAACTGTGGGAACCACACAAGACTCTATGACGATCTCGGGTCAACAGACTACTCTGTACCAGTGTCACCAGAGAACTGCCATCTGACGTAAGGTATTATACCATCTAGGAGTTCTCGGTGAGTCCGTCCAGTGTACCCAGTCTCTACTGAGCACCCGTATATCATCTCTGATGTCAAACACCAATGGATATGGGATCATCCATCGCCCATCTGTATGGGTCGAGAAGGTATACGCTAGTCTACTCTGGTATATCGATGCCCCGTCTCGATACACCCACGACTATGGACCTTGAAAGATGTACTTATGGACTACCATGTCCCCACTAGTATGATCTGCATCATAGTCCAGGTAGTCAAGTACACATCCTAAGGGCTTTACCAACATGTAACAGAGAGACAATCAATGTACACGTTAAGGTAAAGAGCAACCAGATAGCATACTATCATGTCGAGCAAGAAAGTCCTCCCTATATATATGTCCAAGCATCCACTACAATATACATCGTATGTACAGTAATGGCCTCTAGGGCATACATATAACTAACAATCTCCCACTTGCACTAGGGCCATCTGTTATGGTATCGCATACCCAACAATCAGCTGTGGTTGAAGTATCTCATACTCAACCATCCCATAAAAGTCTCTACTGGGAAATAGGCCTTTGTGAGTGGATCCGCGCTGTTGTCCTCTGTGACTACTCTCCTAACCTCGATCTCCCTGGAGATCAACCCTCTCCATGATCAGGTGATACTACCTAAGAATTATATCTGAATTTCTGATGGGACGGGGGTTCCTTGGCATAAGCCACAACTCCATTGTCACACAATGGTAGGAACGAAGTTCATCTCATGAACTTATATATATCCAGACTGCGTCTTTGGCAGCATCCTTGGTAACGACGTATCTTGCCTTTAATCGTCTAGTAAGTCACGGTATCTAGTTTGGAACTCTTCCAACATACCGTCCCTCTACTGAGGGTAAAGACAATGCATGCGACTGACATTCAGTCGTCCTTATCACCCTGGAACCTTTCCAGTGATTCTCCCTAAGATCGATTGATACCATCTCACTACAACTAGTGAGAATCCTAACATCCAATTAGATCTATCTCATAGATCCATAACCCAGGATTTAGGAGGTATCACCTTGATCCTATAGAGAATCTTTGTGATAAGAGGAGATTGACCGAGCGTAGCATAGAAAACCCCTTCCCTATCTAGAGTATGCCATCGACGTACTCTACGAGGATCATCACCATACTCTCTACTATCTTTTTATATATACAAGGTTCATCTACCATTTTGATGAAGTCAAACTCTTTGACTACCTCATCAAAACAAACGTTCCAACTCTGCGATGCCTGATTTATCACATAAAACATCTTGCTCACGTTTCCGCTGCTCCCACTGTCTACGAAGCCCTCTGACTGTGTACTTATAGACGCTCTCTTCCAAATCATCATTTAGAAAAGCAATCATGACACCCAACCGCCAGATATCGTAGTCATAGTATGTAGCCGTGGCAAGTAGGATCTGGATGGACTTAAGCATAGCTTTGAAAGTCTCAACTTTTCCATGTACACCAAGTAATCTTCTCAAGATATACTTGCTCCTGATGGGGATTTAACCCTTCAGATAAAACAACCAAAGTCCATACTTTGTTGGTGTATAAGGATTCCATCTCAGATCGATAAGCATCCAGCCATTCTCACAGAGTCCCCACTCCTGATGGCCAGCTCGAAACTAGTTGGGTCATCATCTCATGATGCAATCCTCGCTCCCACTGTCATAGAGAAAACCGAAGTATCTCTCAGGTGGGTGAGGAACCCTACTAGATCGGCGGAGAGGCTGAGGTTCGTTGGAAACTATTGAATCCTTTGGTTCTACCAAATCATCAGCTGCAGTTTGTATAGCTGGAACTCTTTCCAGTTCTACCTCATGACCAATAATTTCTTCACAAGAAATTCCCTTTCACAAAGGTGGCATGCTGAGAAACAAAACATCTTTTGTTCCTCGGTTTGGTAGAAAATATTCCCTTGCGAATGCTTGGGATATCCAACAAACTTCCACAGAACTGACTTTGCCTCGAGCTTGTCCGGATTTTGCTTTTAGACATAGGCCGGACAACCCCAAATCTTAACTTACTTAAGATATGGGCTCTTCCCATTCCATATCACATATGAATTGGCAGGCAACTGATTTGATTTGAACCCTATTCAATAGGTATGCAACTTCTCAAGTGCATAATCCCAAAAGAAAATAGGCAACTCAGTAGTACTCATCATAGAGCACACCATATCACATAGGGTGTGATTGCTCCGCCCCGATACACCGACGTGCTGTGGTGTATACGGAGGAGTAATGCTGAGTGAGAATCTCATTCTCCTTTAGAATAGTCCAGGGATCCCGTGCCTAAGTATTCTCCTCCCTGATCTCATCAAAGGAAATAATACTTATACCCGTTTTTGGTTCTCTACTTCTAACTAATATTCATTGAATTTCTCAAAAGGTTCAGACTTGTGTTTCAGCAGGAACACATGTGTGAATCTTGAGAGACTATCGGTGAGTATAATAAAGTACAAAAAACCAGTCCTGGCATGTGTAGACAGGGGACTTTCATACATCAGCTTGTATCAATCCCAAGAGTTCACTAGCCCTTTCTCTGTTTCTAATAAACGGAGCTGTGGTCATCTTATCTTTGTGACATGACTGGCAAGTTTTACAAGATGTAAATCCAAACTAATTTAAATATGCATCTTTATGTAACTTCAGCTAGTCGGGTCGTATTGATATGACCTAGTCTACAATGCCTCAAGAAGGATTCGTTCATTTCTGAACTCTTCCTCTTGCGTGTGTTCTGTACGTTAAGAACTGTGGTTTGATTTAGAACGTCTATGCTTTTAGATAACGTGCCTGAACCGATCAACTCTTGATATAAGAAATGTTCAAAACATTATCCAACAATACAAAATTATATCCTTCTTTACTAATAAAGAGACTGATATGATGTTGTATATCAGGTTCGGTATCTAATAACATTCATTCAGAATCAATGTATTCTGGTAATACAGGGTGATAACTACCAACAGACTTGGCTGCAACACTTTCACCATTTCTATCTCATGAAATTTATCACCCGTTCTCAGTTCTCTACCTATCTGTAGCCTATGTAACAAATTACATATGTGGGATCCTGATCCGGTATCAAATACCCAGGACGTAAAGGATATTGAGAAACAATTCTCGGTAATGAACACACCCGAAGAAGATGCATCATCATGCACTTTCTTCGTTTGGGCGGCACGGGAATTCTGGTAATCCCCTATTTCCTGCTCTGTCTTATAACAATTATAAGTTGGAGCGGGACCAACGTTCCCTAGCGCAGTATAACAAGCGGGTTCGGTCAATACATCCGTATTATTATCTTGATTAAGGCATGATATGGTCGCTACCAGGAGAGAGAGAGAGAAGAAAACACTCAGCGTGCGCTTTTACAAGATTAGATTGGTTAGCAATTTATCTAATCAAGATGTCTCCCACTGTTTTAGTCAAATCTTCCTTCAAACCCTAAAAGGAAAGACTTGCCGGGATTAATTACACTCTCCAAGTTCGCCAATCTTTCAGCCAGGCCAGTGCCGGTACTTTGAGGGAGGTTCCCTGTGCTTTCGCACGGACCTAATTAAAATAAACCTCGTTTTTCCAGGGGCGTAACCCCGTTAACACCTTTCTAGATACCTACTTGATCGGCTAATTGTAATGTGTAAAACTCTCGCAGGAGTAACTCTTATTCGCAGCGAGTATCGGGATCCAACTATCTCATAGAAGGTATGCAATCTCATTGCAAATTTCAACACTTGAAATTCCCAATAATATTTTACCCCTAGCGTCCTATGACCTTGACGGAGGCCAAACTACCCATAGTCCGCTAGTCAAGTTCAACCCGTCATTTCCTGATTGAATTAAACCCATCCGCACGACCCTTGACGGAGGCGAAACTACGTCGTACGAATACTCTAATCCAATCGCATCGTATGCTAGCAGATAAGCACTAGTTAGCTACCGTACACTACGCCTTGACGGAGGCCAAACTACCGCAGCACGAATACTAAGTAGTACATATCTGAAATGACGGAGGGCTACGCAGGTTTTTAAGAAAACTATGAGCGTAATGAACTTGATATCGTTGTAGAATCGAGTGATTTTAAATGGAATGTTTTTGATGCCTTTTCTAGTTTTGCTAAAGAGGTCACTCCCGGTGAAGGGATCGTCGGCTCTTTCCTCATCGAATAAGATGCATGATATTTCACAAATACCGATGTGCAAAGAAAGAACTATAGAAGCAATCAAAAGACAAACCGAGTTTGCAGCATCTGCTAGTTTCACTAAAGAGGTCACTCCCGGTGAAGGGATCTCGGCTCTTTCCTTATCGAATAAGGTGCTGGATGCTCTACAAGGAACACCGCTATGCAAAGCAAGAACTAGAGCTACCAGTTTTTAAACAAGTTTCTACAATATCTTTAGGTTTCTTTTATTTCATTAATCTCATTAATGAAGTCCCATTTTAATATGCTTCACAAGTATCACATTTGAAACGAAATCTGCAATATAACATATATCTCATATATATAATATAAACATTCGTCTCAGGCAGTAATATGATCTTATCACAGAACATTGCAGCAGAAGAACATATATGAAATATTAGATATACTAGGAGGTCCGTATTTTCAATACGAGCCTGTATAAAACACGGATTCCACGGTCGCGATGATTAGCCAAACCCACATCCCTAGACCCCTACGAGAGCGGCAAGCAACACTGCCAATTCTAGGGTTAGGAGACCCGGTCTCGACTCCTCGAGATGGTCTCCTACTGGACCCTAGAACCCGGTTACTTGTGCTCCCCGCCTTGGGTCTATCCTAATGCGGAAAAGTAAATAATATACAATGGTGACATCATCCTCGGCCCGAAAGTGCCCCAATAAAAGAATATTACATACAAATGAATTTTACATGAATGAAAATAAAAAAAAACCTCATCTCACATAAAACCCCCGGCTATTCAAACGCGACGATCCAATACAACATATCACAGCAACACATAATATCTCATATCATCAACGTAAGCAAGTATGCGTATCCCGATTGTTGTTGATGTATAGCAACGAAACCGGCGATACACCACATATTACACTTACGGTCGCAGAAAAGAAAGTGTAAAACTACAACAGTTGGAATCCGCAACCTCTTTAGACATCGCATGCCTAACCAAAAGAATTCCTTAGACATCGCATGCCTAACAATTATAAACCCCGCATTTTAGTCTCGATCTTGAAAAAACTTTTCAATATCAAGTTGGGCAATTCAACAAGATTCTCAACATTCTGATCGAATGCTCATCGCAAACTTTAGTAGACGGCCGCACCCCCGGATGCCGTCGACGAAGTGCACTAAGGCGGAACACCGCTGCCGCGAACACCCGAACGGATACTTTTGGTGACGGGGTTCTCCTATAGTCACTTGGTCGGGGCTATGGGGCGTGGCTATCTATTAAGTTTACCCGGCGAGTATCCGCATACGCTACGCGATTGCGACGGACTTTTGATCGCATCAAAATCCCGTGGCAACCGATCATTTGAGACTGAACTGCTAGATTTATAACATTCAAATTAGTTATCTCATAACTACTTGTGGATTCCAAATATTGTATCACATTCTAGATCAATAGACAATGTTAAACTTTCCGATTGAATAAACAAACACCCAAGATTTCCCAAATAGTTCTCAACACTTGAAATCAGTTTAAAAAACATCCATCACATGCCACAGTACCAATGGTCCAGCCGTAGAAGGGTCAAGCCAACGCCTCACATGTGGCAACACCGTACTGCCACAAACCCTAAGGTTTAGAGACGGTTCAGACGGTCACATAATCGAGTTAAGCTTTGTTGTCTTCTAGAGGGTCCACCGCGTTACTTGCACGACTTAGAACATTCTTAAACTACGGAAAAATCCAACGCTTGGAAATTTTCCGGCAGGGGAAAAAGTGAGTTATTGATATCCGTTCGAACTTTTTAACACGTTCTAAAATTACCCGGAAAAACTTAAACGAAGTTAAACTTTCCGATCGAATCAACGAGTTCCCAATACAACCCAGAAAACTCAACACTTGAGTAATGATTAAAAATTCCCAGAAGCAGTAAGTAACACATACAGATGTTACAGTTGGAAAAATATACCCTAATTCTCAATTCTTGCCGCGGAACTGCCGCCAGTACCCTAGTTTGGCCGCGGTTCCGCGGCGCTATAGTGGAGTTAGGGTGTCGTTTTTCACAAGTCTCCGTAAAATCACCTGCTTGATTTTCTGAGTATTTTTAATACGAAAATGTCAACTTTTTGAAAAATTTACAGAAACTAGGGTTTTACGGGTATTCGGAGTTCGATCGGACTTTAAACTTCGTCTAGACTTCGCCTAAAGCTCTAGCTTGGCTCTGATACCACTGTAGGGTTACTAGGCACTCTCATAAGGGTCTACAAGGCATCAACCATACCCGATTTAAAATTTAGACGTGCCGAACAAGCTTAACCAAGATCTTTAAACTAGAGATTAGGCGAAAAAAAGCATGTTAAACACTTTAACATCTAAGAGTTTAGGATTACAACCTTTGTAGTCCGGTCCTTCACTTCATAAGCTCCGTGTTGAGGTCCCTTCGTTGCGATCATCATGTACCCGGACTCTAGAAAGGCTCCACGAAGAGAATGATGCAAACTTGCTTCCGATCTTCGATAACTAAGATGATCTACCTTGAAGTTTCTTAAACACAAGCTCTCACTCACAAATGAAGTGAACACCCTAATCTAAATGGCTAGGATAGATTAGGATGATGAAGTAGGATTTTAGCTCTCATTTATTTTCTTAATCTCACACTAATCCATCACAAAACCCAAAGCTAGAAAGCTTTGCAAGGAGGAAAAAGAAGAAGATGAATGAATCATCCTTTTGTGATGAATAATGAAATGTTAATATCATTACAAATGCAACCATGGTTAAGTCAAGAAAGACTTAACCATTATAGAGATTTAACCATAGTATAGGGTGTGGGTTGGGTTAAGTAAATATCTCCAAAAATATCAACCATAATATCTTTGAAAGAAACAAAAGAAAAGCTTCTAGAAACTTCTAGAAAAGTTTAACCCAAATCAAACCCTAACCATGTTTAATCTCTACTAAGCATGTTGCATTAGTAATCATAACTTGTTACACTATTATATATCACATATATAATATATTTTTGTAACAAAAGAAAATAATACAATTAACATATATCGCATATATATCAATGTATTATCCGGTGAGAAAATCAATCAATAAGTGAGCTTATATTAGTTAATGTAATTTAATATATCAAATATATTATTATACATTAAATTATCAAATCAACACTTGATCCGATAATCCAGTTATTTCATAAATAACCGACTAATATTATCTGTATCAGTTCAGCGAATCAACACTTGATCCGATGACCCGGCTATATCTCATATACCCGGCCGATATCTCATATCGCGAGAATCTAATACGGTATCACATACACGTATTGTTCTCGGTGCCGCACATCTCATATATGTGCTCCTACTCCGTTTTGCCTGAGTTAAGAAACCTCTGTGTAGGACTCTAAAGAATCGTCAATACGCCGACAGTAGGTGATGATCATATCAAACACCCACAAACTGCAAGCGGTCAGCTAAACATAACAGCCACCCAGGTATTGAGTGATCAGAAGATCAACAAGCAAGCCTGTACATTCTCCTGCGAATCCAATCAGTAACACTCCCGTACAGTCCGGTCTCTTCGTCTGATATGTCGCATATCTCGCCTAGGGGTGGTAAACGTCAGACCCCAGTAGCTTGATAAGTCGTGTCGATATGAGGTATATAACAGTTTGAGAAACTACTGATATCAATTACCAGTAAATCTCAGCAACCCTGGCCAGGGATTTCCAGTTATAGCCAATCGTACACATCGCAACATCAACTCCCTATACCGGGAGAGACGAAACCCCTCCTATCGCTCGTTGCCTCCATGTGATTCGGGACTGTACCCAAAAGCCACCTTTTTGCACGCCCTCTTGGATGTGGTATGATGGAAATCAAAGCACGGTGGGAATCACACAAGACTCTATAACGATCTCGAGTCTACAAACTAACATGTACCAGTGTCACCAGAGAACTTCCATCTGACGTGAGGTATAATACCATCTGGGAGTTCTCGGCGAGTCTGTCCAGTGTACCCAGTCTCCACTGAGCACCCGTATACCTTCTCTGATGTCAAACACCAATGGATATGAGATCATCCATCGCCCATCATATGGGTCAAGAAGCGTATACGCTAGTCTACTCTGGAGTATCGATACCCTGTCTCGGTACTCCCACGACTAGGAACATTTGAAGGATGTACTTGGCGACTACACTGTCCTCACTAGTATGATCTGCATCATAGTCCTGGTAGTCAAGTACTCATCCTAATATCTTTATCAACATGTAACATAGAGACAATCAGAGTACATGTTAAGATAAAGAGCAACCAGATAGCGTACTATCATGTCGAACAAGAAAGTCCTCCCTATATATGTCCAAGCATCCACTACAATATACTTCGTATGTACAGTAATGGCCTCTAGGGCATACATATAACTAACACCAGTTCGGTTCCGTCGTCATCTACCTTGCCGGAAGCGCTCATCTGGCAGAAATCCCGGCAAAGCAGATGGCCAAGCCGGTCTCAAGGGGTAAGAGGCCGAACGTCGTGATCGCCAAGGACCACAACCGAAATTTAAGATGGTGTCTGAACGACTCTCTGGTGCTCTAGCTGGGGGCAAGACTTCCGGTACAAAGGGTGATTGGTTTAATCTTCTTGATTGGATGTAAAAGCAAGTATCGAATCAATTGTTTCCCGATGTTGGTTTCATGTGATCGATAACAGTATCTTGTATCGGTATTTAGAAAATTGTATAAAGAAATCACAATCAAAAATTATAATTGACCGCAATCAATAACGGTGAAATTGGCTCGTTTTCCTCTGGTGTTCATGTTACATCATATGTAACATTCTGCACTTGTTTAAATAATTTTTAGAGAACTTAAAAAATTTGATAGAAACTAGGGTTTTGTTTCCAGATTTCGGTGTTTTTTCGGTTTCATAATTCTACTAACATCGTCTAATTCTGGAGTTTGGCTCTGATACCACTGCTGGGTTCCTTAGCACCCTCGCTACATTTTCTAAGGTATCAAGCATGCAATTTTAAAAAACATAGAGTGCTAAGCAACGCATAACCAAGGATCGTACTAGTAAATTAGGGTTTAACATAGAAAGTAAACATCTTTACTCTAAGTGAAATGGGAATACTGTTAGTTGTATGTATGCCCTAGAGGCCAGTATTGTACAGATGATGTATATTATATTGGATGCTTGTGAAAGGTTCCTAGGCATCCTATAGTGGTCTCACAAGGCATCGAACATGCCAATTTAAAAAAAATGGTGCCGAAAAACCCTAGACTACGGATCTTAGACTAGATGTTTAGGCGAAAAGAAAACTTAGTTAACTACTTAACTAAAGGAAGAGAGCTACAACCTTTGTAGATCCGGATTTCCACTTCCTTAGCTCCACATGGGTGCCCTCTCGCTGTCCTTCATGAATCCCGAACCCAATCGTCGGCTTCATCGGAGAAACGGGCGAGCTAGGTCGTCGGCTTCGTGTCAAAGACGATCTACGTCGAGGTTGCACTAGTTCAAGCTCCGACTTCACAAAGTTGTGAAACTTGTGAAGAAAACACCCAAAGCAACTTGGCAAGAGGTAGAGGGTGAAGAAATAGGAGGTGAGTTCACTTTAGAATTGGATTTCTCACTTTAGAAATCAAGTTGCCATTGATGGCATCAAGCTTTCTCTTTCAAGAAGAAGAAGAAGATGAAGAAAGAATGATAAGTCTTCTATTTTAAAAATGAAACTAATATGAATACTTATCATATCTTGACCATGGTCAAGTGTAGAGATTAAACCAAGGTTAGTTGGAGTGGTTAGGGTTAAGGATGAGATAAGGATGGTGGACTTTGTCAAAGCTTCAAGAAGCTTCAACATAGCTCCAAAATAAGCCACCATTCTTAACTTAATCCTTTCCAAATAAATAAACAAATAAATAAATGAAAAACCAAAACCCTAATCATCACTTAACCATGGTTCAACCCTTTACACTTAACCACATTATCAAGTATCATCAAACATGATACAAAGTAGTGCACAAAAGTATATCATATATACTTCTTGCACATCGAGTGAGAAAATCCATATAAAGTGAACCAATACTAGCTAATGCAAAGTAATATATCAAATATATAATTATGCATTAAATCATTAAATCAACATTTGATTCAATGATTCGGTCATGTCGCACATAACCGACTAGAATCCAATGTATCGATTTATCGAATCAATGATTCGATAACTAGGTCATATCGAATATAACGAATCGAAACATATATCGCGAGAATGAAATGCGGTATCACATACACGCATTATTCTCGGTCCTGCATATATCTCATATGCGCTCCTATTTCGTTTCGCTTGAGCCAGGAAACCTCTGTGTAGGACTCTAAAGACTCGTCAATACGCCGGTAGCAGATGATGATCATATCAAGCATCCACAAGCCGCAAGCGGTCTGCGAAACGTAACGGCCATCCGGGTATTGAGCGATCAGAAGATCGACGAGCTAGCCCGCTCACACTCCTGCGAATCCGACCAGTAACACTTACCGTACAGTTCGGTCTGATCGTCTGATATGTCGCATATCTCACCTAGGGGTGGTAAACGTCAGACCCCAATAGCTCGATAAGTCGTGTCGATATGAGGCTCATAACGGGTCGAGAAACTACTGGTAACACTTACCAGCAAATCTCTGATCAGCCCTGGCCAGGGACTTCCCTGTTACGGCCAATCGAGCACAGCGCAACATCAACCCCCAATACCGGGAGAGACGAAACCCCTCCTATCGCTCATTGCCTCCATGTGACTCGGGACTGTACCCAAAGACCACCGTTTTGCACGCCCTCATGGACGTGGTAAGGTGGAGATCAAAGCACAGTGGGAATCACACAAGACTCTATGACGATCTCGGGTCTACAGACTAACCTGCACAAGTGTCACCTGAGAACTGCCATCTGACGTGAGGTATAATACAATCTGGGAGTTCTCGGCGAGTCCGTCCAGTGTACCCAGTCTCCACTGAGCACCCGTATACCATCTCTGATGTCAAACACCAATGGATGTGGGATCATCCATCGCCCATCTCATGGGTCGAGAAGCGTATACGCTAGTCTACTCTGGTATATCGATGCCCCGTCTCGATACACCCACGACTAGGGACCTTGAAGGATGTACTTATGGACTACCATGTCCCTACTAGTATGATCTGCATCACAGTCCAGGTAGTCAAGTACATATCCTAAGGGCTTTACCAACATGTAACTATAAGACAGTATAAAGAGACTAGTGTACATGTTAAGATAAAGAGTAACCAGATAGCACACTATCATATCGAGCAAGAAAGTCATCTCTATATATGTCCAAGCATCCAATATAATATACATCATCTGTACAATACTGGCCTCTAGGGCATACATACAACTAACAATGTCCCACTTGCACTAGGGCCAGCTGCTGTAGTATCGCATACCGAGCATCCCGAAGAGTCTCTCAAACTGTATCTGGGGAATGGCCTTCGTGAGTGGATCCGCGGTGTTGTTCTTCGTGTCAACCCTCCTGACCTCGATCTCCCGGCGATCAACTATCTCCCGGATCAGGTGATACCGCCTCAGAATTTGCCTGGATCGCTGATGGGACCTGGGTTCCTTGGCCAAAGCCACCGCTCCATTGTTATCGCAATACAAAGGTATTGGATGCTCAATGGATTGAACCACACCAAGTTCAGTAATGAACTTCTTGATCCAGACAGCTTCTTTAGCAGCATCGTTGGCAGCGATGTATTCAGCCTCCATCGTCGAGTCTGCCACGGTTTCCTGCTTGGAACTCTTCCAGCTAACCGCCCCTCCGTAAAGTGTAAAGACAAAACCCGACTGCGACTTAGAGTCGTCCTTATCACTCTGGAAGCTCGAATCGGTAAAGGACTCCACTTGGAGCTCTCCGTTACCATACACCAAGAACATATCTCTAGTACTTCGCAAGTACTTGAGACTGCTCTTCACAGCTGTCCAGTGACTCTCTCCAGGATCAGCTTGATACCTGCTCACTACACTTAGTGAGTATGCTACATCGGGTCTGGTACACAGCATCGCATACATGATAGAGCCTACTGCCGAAGCATAGGGTATCCCTTGCATGCGAGCTCTCTCCAAATCAGTCTTGGGAGACATCTCTTTGGAGAGAGTGACTCCAGAGATCGTGGGCACGTTCCCACGCTTGGACTCTTCCATACTAAACCTCTTTAGTATGGTGTCAATGTACCTGGATTGGGACAATCCCAAAATCCGTTTGGATCTATCTCTATAGATCCTACTTCCCAATATGCAGGAGGCATCACCAAGATCTTTCATCGAGAATCTTTGTGATAAGAAGAGCTTGACCGATTGCAGCATACGAATATCATTTCCTATCAAGAGTATGTCGTCCACGTACAATACGAGGAAGACAACCTTACTCTCTGCCACCTTCTTGTAGATACAAGGTTCATCTGGATTTTTGACGAAATCAAACTCTTTGATAACGACGTCAAAGCAGATGTTCCAACTCCGCGATGCTTGCTTTAATCCATAAATGGATTTAAGCAGCTTGCACACCTTCCCGCTGCTCCCACTGTCTACGAAGCCCTCTGGCTGAGTCATGTACACGCACTCTTCTAAATCACCATTTAGAAAGGCGGTCTTAACATCCATTTGCCAGATTTCGTAGTCATCAAAGGCAGCAATGGCAAGCATGATTCGGATGGATTTAAGCATAGCCACTGGAGAAAAGGTTTCGTCATAGTCCACACCTGGTCTTTGACGAAAACCCTTTGCTACAAGTCTAGCTTTGAAAGTCTCCACTTTCCCATCTACACCAAATTTCTTCTTGAAGATCCACTTGCTCCCAATGGGTTTTACCCCTTCAGGAGCAACTTCCAAAGTCCATACTTTGTTGGTGTACATGGATTCCATCTCGAACCGCATAGCATCCAGCCATTTCACTGAGTCCCTACTCGTGATGGCCTGCTCGAAGCTAGTTGGGTCATCATCCTCCATGATGCAATCCTCGCTCCCACCGTCCATGAGAAAACCGTAGTATCTCTCAGGTTGGCGAGGAACCCTACTAGATCGGCGGAGTGGCTGGGGTTCATCGGGAACTACGGAATCCTCTGGTTCCACCAGATCTTCTGTTGTAGCTTCTGCAGCTGGAACCTCTTCCAGTTCTACCTCATGACCACTAATCTCTTTTTCAAGAAATTCCTTTTCTAAAAAGGTGGCATGCCGAGAAACAAATACTCTTTGTTCCTCAGGGTGGTAGAAGATATACCCTTGAGAATTCTTGGGATATCCTACAAATTTGCATAGAACAGACCGTGTCTCGAGTTTGTCCGGATTTTGTCGTTTGACATAGGCTGGACAACCCCATATCTTAACATAGTTAAGACATGGTCTCTTCCCTTTCCATATCTCATATGGAGTGGTAGGCACAGATTTGGTGGGGACCATATTCAATAGATGTATAACTGTCTCAAGCGCATACCCCAGAAGAAAATAGGTAACTCAGCTGTGCTCATCATAGAGCGCACCATATCTAATAGGGTGCGGTTCCTCCGTTCTGATACACCGTTGTGCTGTGGTGTATATGGAGGAGTCAGCTGAGAGAGAATCCCATTCTCTTTTAGGAAGTCCAGGAATTCATTGCTCAAGTATTCACCTCCTCGATCAGATCGAAGGATTTTAATACTTTTTCCGGTTTGGTTTTCGACTTCTTGTTTATATTCTCTAAATTTCTCAAAAGCTTCAGACTTGTGTCTTATCAAGTACACATGTCCGTATCTTGAGAGATCGTCAGTGAATGTAATGAAGTACGAAGAACCATCCCTGGCATGTGTAGACATTGGACCGCATACATCACTATGTACTAGTCCTAAGAGTTCAGTAACTCTTTCTCCGTGTCCCGTAAACGGAGTTTTGGTCATCTTGCCTTTGAGACATGACTGGCAAGTGTCATAAGATGAAAATTCGAATGGTTTCAAATACCCATCCTTATGCAACTTAGCCAGTCGTGTCGCATTGATGTGACCCAGTCTACAATGCCACAAGAAGGATTCGTTCAGTTCAGAACTCTTCCTCTTGTGTGTGTTTGTTATGCTCAGAACTGTTGATTGGTTTAGAACATAAATGCCATTGCACAACGTGCCTGATCCAACCAACTTTTGGTTACGGAAAATGTTCATAACATTGTCCTGTAATACAAAATTATATCCCTCTTTACTCAACAAAGAAACCGATATAATGTTGCATATCAGGTTCGGCATGTAATAGCATTCGTTCAGAACCAATGTATTACCTGTTGGTAATACAAGGTGATATTCCCCGACAGTCTTAGCTGCAACAATTGCACCATTTCCAACTCTAATGTCTTTATCACCTTCTCCAAGTTCTCTACCTTTCCTAAGCCCATGTAACTGATTATATATATGGGATCCTGACCCGGTATCTAATACCCAGGACGTAGGGCAAATGGAGAAACAGTTCTCTGTAACGAACACACCCGAAGAAAATGCATCATCATGTACTTTCTTCATCCGGGTGGCATGGGAATCCTGGTATTCCCCTATATCCTGTTCAGTCCTATAACTCTTATAGGAAAGAACGGAACCAACGTTCCCCAGCACAGTATAACATGCGGGTTCGGTCAATACATCCATATTATTATCTTGATTAAGGCATGAAATGGTCGCTACCTGGAGAGAGAGAGAAGAAAACACTTTAGCGTATGCTCGTGCAAGATCAGATTGGTTATTATCTTATCTAATCAGGATGGCTCCCACTGCTTTTTATCAAATCTTCCTTCAAACCCTAAAAGGAAAGACTAGCCGGGATTAATTACACACTACAAGTTCGCCAATCTTTCAGCCAGGCCAGTGTCGGTACTTTGAGGGAGGTCCCCCGTGCTTTCGCACGAACCTAATTAATGTAAACCTCGTTTTCCCAGAGGCGTAACCTCGTTAACACCTTTCTAGACACCTACTTGATCGGCTAATTGTAATGTGTAAAACTCTCCCAGGAGTAACTCTTACTCGCAGTGGGTATCGGGATCCAACTATTTCATAGAATGTATGCAATCTCATTGCAAATTTCAACACTTGAAATTCCCGATAATGCTTTTGCCCCTAGCGTGCTATGACCTTGACGAAAGCCAACAAACCACAGCCCGCTTGTCAAGTTCAACCCGTACATTTCTTGACTGAATTAAACCCACCCGCACGACCCTTGACGAAAGCCAACAAAGCCGTACGACTACCCTAATCCAGTCGCATCATATGCAGCAGATAAACAGCACATAGCTACAGCACACTACACCTTGACGAAAGCCAACAAATGTAGCACGAATACTATATGTAATTTATCTGAAATGACGGAGGGCTACGACAGGTTTTCTGAAAACCTATTGCGTAATGAACTTGATATCGTTGTAGAATCAAATGAAGTTTTAAAATGGAATGATTTTGAGGCTTTTCTAGTTTTGCTAAAGGGGTCACTCCCGGTGAAGGGATCGTCGGCCCTTTCCTCGTCGAATGGGGTGCGGGATATATCATATATATCACTGTGCAAAGCAAAAATTCTTAAACGCAATCAAAGCCAAACCGAGTGTGTAGCATCTGCCAGTTATTGCTAAAGGAGTCACTCCCGGTGAAGGGATCTCGGTCCTTTCCTCATCGAATAAGGTGCAGGGTATATCATATATACCGCTATGCAAAGCAAGAACTGTAGCTACCTGTTTTGTTTAAAATCTGATTCCACAACATCTTAGGTTTCTTTTCTTTCATTAATCACATTAATGAAGTCCCATCATTTAAATACCTAAACATCACAGATAGATATGACGTACACTTATGCCATCCGCATTTGCCTCGATGTCCCCTCGTGCACCGTTAGGTTAGGTAACTAACGACAGAGCAGGGCAGGGCTAGCGCGGGTGTAAAACATAAGTAACGTCTATATAATATATCATATATACTATATACTATATCCATCACAGAACATCTCATGATCACATCACAGATATCGCAGCAGAAGAAACATATGAAACATTGGATATACTAGGACGTCCGTGTTTTCAATACGAGCCAGTATAAAACACGGATTCCACGGTCGTGATGAATAGCCAATCCCACACCCCTAGACCCCTACGAGAGCGGCAAGTAACCCTGCCAATCCTAGGGTTAGGAGACCCGGACTCGACTCCTCGAGTTGGTCTCCCACTGGACCCCAGAACCCGGTTACTTGTGCTCCCCTCCTTGGGTCTATCCTAATGCGGAAAAGTAAATAATATACAAAAGGTGACAACTTCCGCTACCTGGAAGTGCCCCAAATAAAAGAATATTACATACAAGTTTTTACATGAATGAAAATGAAAAACACTCATCTCACATAAAAAAACCCCGGCTATTCGAACAAGACGATCCAATATAACATATCCAGCAACACATAACATCACATGTCATCAACGTAAGTAAGTATGCATACCCCAATTGTCGTTGACGTATAGCAACGAAACCGGCGATATGAACATACTACACTTACGGTCACAGAAAAGAAAGTGTAAAACTACAACAGTTGGAATCCGCAACCTCTTTAGACATCGCATGCCTAACAGATATAAATCCCGCATTTTAGTCTCATTATCGAAAACTCTTTTCAATATCATATGGGACTAAATTGCTAGATTTATAACATTCATTCAGTTATCACATAACTGTTTGTGAATTCCAATTATTGTATCACATTCCAGATAAACAGAAAATGTTAAACTTTCCGATCGAACAGTCGAATACCCAAGTTTTCCCGATACAGTCCAACACATGAAATAAGTCTAGCAACATTCAGTTCGTGCCTCAGTACCAACGGTCCAGCCGTAGAAGGGTCAAGCCAACGCCTCACATGTGGCACGCCGTACTGCCCCAAACCCGAAGGTTCAAAGGGCAGTTCAAGACGGTCACATAATCGAGTTAAGGTTTGTTGTCTTCTAGAGGGTCCATCGCATTACTTGCACTACTTAGAATGTCGTTAAACTACGGAAAAATCCAACACTTGGAAATTTCCCGACAGGGGAAAAGTTGGGTATTTATATCCGGTCGAACTTTTTAACATATTCTATAAATTATCCGGAAAAACACAAAGACGAAATTTGATAATCCGATCGAAACATCGAAGTTCTAATACACCCCAGAAAATTCAACTCTTGAAAAATTATTAAAAATACCCATAAAACTCAGCTGCTGAAACGATGAATTACAGTGCAAAGAAAGAGGGATGACATCATCAATCTGCCGCGGAACCGCCGCCTGAGGCAGGCATATGCCGCGGTTCCGCCGCAGGTTACACTGTTCATGACCCCAATTTTGCATCGTAATTCTTATATTTCCCTGCTGAATTTTTTAAACATTTTTAATTTGGAAAAATCCACGATTTTAGAAAAAGTACAGAGAGCAATTTTTGGGGTTGAGTTTCGGTTCGATCGGAGTTCAAATTCCGTCTAGACTTCGCCTAAGGCTCTAGCTAGGCTCTGATACCAGTGAAAGGTTCCTAGGCACCCTATAGTGGTCTCACAAGGTATTGAACATGCCAATTTAAAAAAAACGGTGCCGAGAAACCCTAGACTACGGATCTTAGACTAGATGTTTAGGCGAAAAGAAAACTTAGTTAACTACTTAACTAAAGGAAGAGAGCTACAACCTTTGTAGATCCGGATTTCCACTTCCTTAGCTCCACATGGGTGCCCTCTCGCTGTCCTTCATGAATCCCGAACCCAATCGTCGGCTTCATCGGAGAAACGGGCGAGCTAGGTCGTCGGCTTCGTGTCAAAGACGATCTACGTCGAGGTTGCACTAGTTCAAGCTCCGACTTCACAAAGTTGTGAAACTTGTGAAGAAAACACCCAAAACAACTTGGCAAGAGATAGAGGGTGAAGAAATTGGAGGTGGGTTCACTTTAGAATTGGATTTCTCACTTTAGAAATCAAGTTTCCATTGATGGCATCAAGCTTTCTCTTTCAAGAAGAAGAAGAAGATGAAGAAAGAATGATAAGTCTTCTATTTTAAAAATGAAACTAATATGAATACTTATCATATCTTGACCATGGTCAAGTGTAGAGATTAAACCAAGGTTAGTTGGAGTGGTTAGGGTTAAGGATGAGATAAGGATGGTGGACTTTGTCAAAGCTTCAAGAAGCTTCAACATAGCTCCAAAATAAGCCACCATTCTTAACTTAATCCTTTCCAAATAAATAAACAAATAAATAAATGAAAAACCAAAACCCTAATCATCACTTAACCATGGTTCAACCCTTTACACTTAACCACATTATCAAGTATCATCAAACATGATACAAAGTAGTGCACAAAAGTATATCATATATACTTCTTGCACATCGAGTGAGAAAATCCATATAAAGTGAACCAATACTAGCTAATGCAAAGTAATATATCAAATATATAATTATGCATTAAATCATTAAATCAACATTTGATTCAATGATTCGGTCATGTCGCACATAACCGACTAGAATCCAATGTATCGATTTATCGAATCAATGATTCAATAACTAGGTCATATCGAATATAACGAATCGAAACATATATCGCGAGAATGAAATGCGGTATCACATACACGCATTATTCTCGGTCCTGCACATATCTCATATGCGCTCCTATTTCGTTTCGCTTGAGCCAGGAAACCTCTGTGTATTGACGAATCAAAGACTCGTCAATACGCCGGTAGCAGATGATGATCATATCAAGCACCCACAAGCCGCAAGCGGTCTGCTAAACGTAACGGCCACCCGGGTATTGAGCGATCAGAAGATCGACGAGCAAGCCCGCTCATACTCCTGTGAATCCAACCAGTAACACTTACCGTACAGTCCGGTCTCGTCGTCTGATATGTCTCATATCTCGCCTAGGGGTGGTAAACGTCAGACCCCAATAGCTCGATAAGTCGTGTCGATTTGAGGTCTATAACAGTTCGAGAAACTACTGATAACACTTACCAGTAAATCTCAGCAACCCTGGCCAGGGATTTCCGATTATAGCCAATCGAACACAGCGCAACATCAACTCCCTATACCGGGAGAGACGAATCCCCTCCTATCGCTCATTGCCTCCATGTGATTCGGGACTGTACCCAAAAACCACCATTTTGCATGCCCTCTTGGACGTGGTAAGGTGGAAATCAAAGCACTGTGGGAACCACACAAGACTCTATGACGATCTCGGGTCAACAGACTACTCTGTACCAGTGTCACCAGAGAACTGCCATCTGACGTAAGGTATTATACCATCTAGGAGTTCTCGGCGAGTCCGTCCAGTGTACCAAGTCTCTACTGAGCACCCGTATATCATCTCTGATGTCAAACACCAATGGATATGGGATCATCCATCGCCCATCTGTATGGGTCGAGAAGGTATACGGTAGTCTACTCTGGTATATCGATGCCCCGTCTCGATACACCCACGACTATGGACCTTGAAGGATGTACTTATGGACTACCATGTCCCCACTAGTATGATCTGCATCATAGTCCAGGTAGTCAAGTACACATCCTAAGGGCTTTACCAACATGTAACAGAGAGACAATCAATGTACACGTTAAGGTAAAGAGCAACCAGATAGCATACTATCATGTCGAGCAAGAAAGTCCTCCCTATATATATGTCCAAGCATCCACTACAATATACATCGTATGTACAGTAATGGCCTCTAGGGCATACATATAACTAACAATCTCCCACTTGCACTAGGGCCATATGTTATGGTATCGCATACCCAACAATCAGCTGTGGTTGAAGTATCTCATACTCAACCATCCCATAAATGTCTCTACTGGGAAATAGGCCTTTGTGAGTGGATCCGCGCTGTTGTCCTCTGTGACTACTCTCCTAACCTCGATCTCCCTGGAGATCAACCCTCTCCATGATCAGGTGATACTGCCTAAGAATTATATCTGAATTTCTGATGGGACGGGGGTTCCTTGGCATAAGCCACAACTCCATTGTCACACAATGGTAGGAACGAAGTTCATCTCATGAACTTATATATATCCAGACTGCGTCTTTGGCAGCATCCTTGGTAACGACGTATCTTGCCTTTAATCGTCTAGTAAGTCACGGTATCTAGTTTGGAACTCTTCCAACATACCGTCCCTCCACTGAGGGTAAAGACAATGCATGCGACTGACATTCAGTCGTCCTTATCACCCTGGAACCTTTCCAGTGATTCTCCCTAAGATCGATTGATACCATCTCACTACAACTAGTGAGAATCCTAACATCCAATTAGATCTATCTCATAGATCCATAACCCAGGATTTAGGAGGTATCACCTTGATCCTATAGAGAATCTTTGTGATAAGAGGAGATTGACCGAGCGTAGCATAGAAAACGCCTTCCCTATCTAGAGTATGCCATCGACGTACTCTACGAGGATCATCACCATACTCTCTACTGTCTTTTTGTATATACAAGGTTCATCTACCATTTTGATGAAGTCAAACTCTTTGACTACCTCATCAAAACAAACGTTCCAACTCTGCGATGCCTGATTTATCACATAAAACATCTTGCTCACGTTTCCGCTGCTCCCACTGTCTACGAAGCCCTCTGACTGTGTACTTATAGACGCTCTCTTCCAAATCATCATTCAGAAAAGCAATCATGACACCCAACCGCCGGATATCGTAGTCATGGTATGTAGCCGTGGCAAGTAGGATCTGTATGGACTTAAGCATAGCTTTGAAAGTCTCAACTTTTCCATGTACACCAAGTAATCTTCTCAAGATATACTTGCTCCTGATGGGGATTTAACCCTTCAGATAAAACAACCAAAGTCCATACTTTGTTGGTGTATAAGGATTCCATCTCAGATCGATAAGCATCCAGCCATTCTCACAGAGTCCCCACTCCTGATGGCCAGCTCGAAACTAGTTGGGTCATCATCTCATGATGCAATCCTCGCTCCCACTGTCATAGAGAAAACCGAAGTATCTCTCAGGTGGGTAAGGAACCCTACTAGATCGGCGGAGAGGCTGAGGTTCGTTGGAAACTATTGAATCCTTTGGTTCTACCAAATCATCAGCTGCAGTTTGTATAGCTGGAACTCTTTCCAGTTCTACCTAATGACCAATAATTTCTTCACAAGAAATTCCCTTTCACAAAGGTGGCATGCTGAGAAACAAAACATCTTTTGTTCCTCGGTTTGGTAGAAAATATTCCCTTGCGAATGCTTGGGATATCCAACAAACTTCCACAGAACTGACTTTGCCTCGAGCTTGTCCGGATTTTGCTTTTAGACATAGGCCGGACAACCCCAAATCTTAACTTACTTAAGATATGGGCTCTTCCCATTCCATATCACATATGAATTGGTAGGCAACTGATTTGATTTGAACCCTATTCAATAAGTATGCAACTTCTCAAGTGCATAATCCCAAAAGAAAATAGGCAACTCAGTAGTACTCATCATAGAGCACACCATATCACATAGGGTGTGATTGCTCCGCCCCGATACACCGACGTGCTGTGGTGTATACGGAGGAGTAATGCTGAGAGAGAATCTCATTCTCCTTTAGAATAGTCCAGGGATCCCGTGCCTAAGTATTCTCCTCCCTGATCTCATCAAAGGAAATAATACTTATACTCGTTTTTGGTTCTCTACTTCTAACTAATATTCATTGAATTTCTCAAAAGGTTCAGACTTGTGTTTCAGCAGGAACACATGTGTGAATCTTGAGAGACTATCGGTGAGTATAATAAAACCAGTCCTGGCATGTGTAGACAGGGGACTTTCATACATCAGCTTGTATCAATCCCAAGAGTTCACTAGCCCTTTCTCTGTTTCTAATAAACGGAGCTGTGGTCATCTTATCTTTGTGACATGACTGGCAAGTTTTACAAGATGTAAATCCAAACTAATTTAAATATGCATCTTTATGTAACTTCAGCTAGTCGGGTCGTATTGATATGACCTAGTCTACAATGCCTCAAGAAGGATTCGTTCATTTCTGAACTCTTCCTCTTGCGTGTGTTCTGTACGTTAAGAACTGTGGTTTGATTTAGAACGTCTATGCTTTTAGATAACGTGCCTGAACCAATCAACTCTTGATATAAGAAATGTTCAAAACATTATCCAACAATACAAAATTATATCCTTCTTTACTAATAAAGAGACTGATATGATGTTGTATATCAGGTTCGGTATCTAATAACATTCATTCAGAATCAATGTATTCTGGTAATACAGGGTGATAACTACCAACAGACTTGGCTGCAACACTTTCACCATTTCTATCTCATGAAATTTATCACCCGTTCTCAGTTCTCTACCTATCTGTAGCCTATGTAACAAATTACATATGTGGGATCCTGATCCGGTATCAAATACCCAGGACGTAAAGGATATTGAGAAACAGTTCTCGGTAATGAACACACCCGAAGAAGATGCATCATCATGCACTTTCTTCGTTTGGGCGGCACGGGAATTCTGGTAATCCCCTATTTCCTGCTCTGTCTTATAACAATTATAAGTTGGAGCGGGACCAACGTTCCCTAGCGCAGTATAACAAGCGGGTTCGGTTAATACATCCGTATTATTATCTTGATTAAGGCATGATATGGTCGCTACCAGGAGAGAGAGAGAGAAGAAAACACTCAGCGTGCGCTTTTACAAGATTAGATTGGTTAGCAATTTATCTAATCAAGATGTCTCCCACTGTTTTAGTCAAATCTTCCTTCAAACCCTAAAAGGAAAGACTTGCCGGGATTAATTACACTCTCCAAGTTCGCCAATCTTTCAGCCAGGCCAGTGCCGGTACTTTGAGGGAGGTTCCCTGTGCTTTCGCACGGACCTAATTAAAATAAACCTCGTTTTTCCAGGGGCGTAACCCCGTTAACACCTTTCTAGATACCTACTTGATCGGCTAATTGTAATGTGTAAAACTCTCGCAGGAGTAACTCTTATTCGCAGCGAGTATCGGGATCCAACTATCTCATAGAAGGTATGCAATCTCATTGCAAATTTCAACACTTGAAATTCTCAATAATATTTTACCCCTAGCGTCCTATGACCTTGACGGAGGCCAAACTACTCATAGTCCGCTAGTCAAGTTCAACCCGTCATTTCTTGATTGAATTAAACCCATCCGCACGACCCTTGACGGAGGCGAAACTACGTCGTACGAATACTCTAATCCAATCGCATCGTATGCTAGCAGATAAGCACTAGTTAGCTACCATACACTACGCCTTGACGGAGGCCAAACTACCGCAGCACGAATACTAAGTAGTACATATCTGAAATGACGGAGGGCTACGCAGGTTTTTAAGAAAACTATGAGCGTAATGAACTTGATATCGTTGTAGAATCGAGTGATTTTAAATGGAATGTTTTTTAGGCCTTTTCTAGTTTTGCTAAAGAGGTCACTCCCGGTGAAGGGATCGTCGGCTCTTTCCTCATCGAATAAGATGCATGATATTTCACAAATACCGATGTGCAAAGCAAGAACTATAGAAGCAATCAAAAGACAAACCGAGTTTGTAGCATCTGCTAGTTTCACTAAAGAAGTCACTCCCGGTGAAGGGATCTCGGCTCTTTCCTTATCGAATAAGGTGCTGGATGCTCTACAAGGAACACCGCTATGCAAAGCAAGAACTAGAGCTACCAGTTTTTAAATAAGTTTCTACAATATCTTTAGGTTTCTTTTATTTCATTAATCTCATTAATGAAGTCCCATTTTAATATGCTTCACAAGTATCACATTTGAAACGAAATCTGCAATATAACATATATCTCATATATATAATATAAACATTCGTCTCAGGTAGTAATATGATCTTATCACAGAACATTGCAGCAGAAGAACATATATGAAATATTAGATATACTAGGAGGTCCGTATTTTCAATACGAGCCTGTATAAAACACGGATTCCACGGTCGCGATGAATAGCCAAACCCACATCCCTAGACCCCTACGAGAGCGGCAAGGAACACTGCCAATTCTAGAGTTAGGAGACCCGGTCTCGACTCCTCGAGATGGTCTCCTACTGGACCCTAGAACCCGGTTACTTGTGCTCCCCGCCTTGGGTCTATCCTAATGCGGAAAAGTAAATAATATACAATGGTGACATCATCCTCGGCCCGAAAGTGCCCCAATAAAAGAATATTACATACAAATGAATTTTACATGAATGAAAATAAAAAAAAAACCTCATCTCACATAAAACCCCCGGCTATTCAAACGCGACGATCCAATATAATATATCACAGCAACACATAATATCTCATATCATCAACGTAAGCAAGTATGCGTATCCCGATTGTCGTTGATGTATAGCAACGAAACCGGCGATACACCATATATTACACTTACGGTCGCAGAAAAGAAAGTGTAAAACTACAACAGTTGGAATCCGCAACCTCTTTAGACATCGCATGCCTAACCAAAAGAATTCCTTAGACATCGCATGCCTAACAATTATAAACCCCGCATTTTTGTCTCGATCTTGAAAAAACTTTTCAATATCAAGTTGGGCAATTCAACAAGATTCCCAACATTCTGATCGAATGCTCATCGCAAACTTTAGTAGACGGCCGCACCCCCGGATGCCGTCGACGAAGTGTACTAAGGCGGAACACCGCTGCCGCGAACACCCGAACGGATACTTTTGGTGACGGGGTTCTCCTATAGTCACTTGGTCGGGGCTATGGGGCGTGGCTATCTATTAAGTTTACCCGGCGAGTATCCGCATACGCTACGCGATTGCGACGGACTTTTGATCGCATCAAAATCCCGTGGCAACCGATCATTTGAGACTGAACTGCTTGATTTATAACTTTCAAATTAGTTATCTCATAACTACTTGTGGATTCCAAATATTGTATCACATTCTAGATCAATAGACAATGTTAAACTTTCCGATTGAATAAACAAACACCCAAGATTTCCCAAATAGTTCTCAACACTTGAAATCAGTTTAAAAAACATCCATCACATGCCACAGTACCAATGGTCCAGCCGTAGAAGGGTCAAGCCAACGCCTCACATGTGGCAACACCGTACTGCCACAAACCCTAAGGTTTAGAGACGGTTCAGACGGTCACATAATCGAGTTAAGCTTTGTTGTCTTCTAGAGGGTCCACCGCGTTACTTGCACGACTTAGAACATTCTTAAACTACGGAAAAATCCAACGCTTGGAAATTTTCCGGCAGGGGAAAAAGTGAGTTATTGATATCCGTTCGAACTTTTTAACATGTTCTAAAATTACCCGGAAAAACTTAAACGAAGTTAAACTTTCCGATCGAATCAACGAGTTCCCAATACAACCCAGAAAACTCAACACTTGAGTAATGATTAAAAATTCCCAGAAGCAGTAAGTAACACATACAGATGTTACAGTTGGAAAAATATACCCTAATTCTCAATTCTTGCCGCGGAACCGCCGCCAGTACCCTAGTTTGGCCGCGGTTCCGCGGCGCTATAGTGGAGTTAGGGTGTCGTTTTTCACAAGTCTCCGTAAAATCACCTGCTTGATTTTCTGAGTATTTTTAATACGAAAATGTCAACTTTTTGAAAAATTTACAGAAACTAGGGTTTTACGGGTATTCGGAGTTCGATCGGACTTTAAACTTCGTCTAGACTTCGCCTAAAGCTCTAGCTTGGCTCTGATACCACTGTAGGGTTACTAGGCACTCTCATAAGGGTCTACAAGGCATCAACCATACCCGATTTAAAATTTAGACGTGCCGAACAAGCTTAACCAAGATCTTTAAACTAGAGATTAGGCGAAACACAGCATGTTAAACACTTTAACATCTAAGAGTTTAGGATTACAACCTTTGTAGTCCGGTCCTTCACTTCATAAGCTCCGTGTTGAGGTCCCTTCGTTGCGATCATCATGTACCCGGACTCTAGAAAGGCTCCACGAAGAGAATGATGCAAACTTGCTTCCGATCTTCGATAACTAAGATGATCTACCTTGAAGTTTCTTAAACACAAGCTCTCACTCACAAATGAAGTGAACACCCTAATCTAAATGGCTAGGATAGATTAGGATGATGAAGTAGGATTTTAGCTCTCATTTATTTTCTTAATCTCACACTAATCCATCATAAAACCCAAAGCTAGAAAGCTTTGCAAGGAGGAAAAAGAAGAAGATGAATGAATCATCCTTTTGTGATGAATAATGAAATGTTAATATCATTACAAATGCAACCATGGTTAAGTCAAGAAAGACTTAACCATTATAGAGATTTAACCATAGTATAGGGTGTGGGTTGGGTTAAGTAAATATCTCCAAAAATATCAACCATAATATCTTTGAAAGAAACAAAAGAAAAGCTTCTAGAAACTTCTAGAAAAGTTTAACCCAAATCAAACCCTAACCATGTTTAATCTCTACTAAGTATGTTGCATTAGTAATCATAACTTGTTACACTATTATATATCACATATATAATATATTTTTGTAACAAAAGAAAATAATACAATTAACATATATCGCATATATATCAATGTATTATCCGGTGAGAAAATGAATCAATAAGTGAGCTTATATTTGTTAATGTAATTTAATATATCAAATATATTATTATACATTAAATTATCAAATCAACACTTGATCCGATAATCCAGTTATTTCATAAATAACCGACTAATATTATCTGTATCAGTTCAGCGAATCAACACTTGATCCGATGACCCGGCTATATCTCATATACCCGGCCGATATCTCATATCGCGAGAATCTAATACGGTATCACATACACGTATTGTTCTCGGTGCCGCACATCTCATATATGTGCTCCTACTCCGTTTTGCCTGAGTTAAGAAACCTCTGTGTAGGACTCTAAAGAATCGTCAATACGCCGACAGTAGGTGATGATCATATCAAACACCCACAAAATGCAAGCGGTCAGCTAAACATAACAGCAACACAGGTATTGAGCGATCAGAAGATCAACAAGCAAGCCTGTACATTCTCCTGCGAATCCAATCAGTAACACTCCCGTACAGTCCGGTCTCTTCGTCTGATATGTCGCATATCTCGCCTAGGGGTGGTAAACGTCAGACCCCAGTAGCTTGATAAGTCGTGTCGATATGAGGTCTATAACAGTTTGAGAAACTACTGATAACAATTACCGGTAAATCTCAGCAACCCTGGCCAGGGATTTCCAGTTATAGACAATCGTACACATCGCAACATCAACTCCCTATACCAGGAGAGACGAAACCCCTCCTATCGCTCGTTGCCTCCATGTGATTCGGGACTGTACCCAAAAGCCACCTTTTTGCACGCCCTCTTGGATGTGGTATGATGGAAATCAAAGCACAGTGGGAATCACACAAGACTCTATAACGATCTCGAGTCTACAAACTAACATGTACCAGTGTCACCAGAGAACTGCCATCTGACGTGAGGTATAATACCATCTGGGAGTTCTCGGCGAGTCTGTCCAGTGTACCCAGTCTCCACTGAGCACCCGTATACCTTCTCTGATGTCAAACACCAATGGATATGAGATCATCCATCGCCCATCATATGGGTCAAGAAGCGTATACGCTAGTCTACTCTGGAGTATCGATACCCTGTCTCGGTACTCCCACGACTAGGAACATTTGAAGGATGTACTTGGCGACTACACTGTCCTCACTAGTATGATCTGCATCATAGTCCTGGTAGTCAAGTACTCATCCTAATGTCTTTATCAACATGTAACATAGAGACAATCAGAGTACATGTTAAGATAAAGAGCAACCAGTAGCGTACTATCATGTCGAGCAAGAAAGTCCTCCTTATATATGTCCAAGCATCCACTATAATATACATCGTATGTACAGTAATGGCCTCTAGGGCATACATATAACTAACACCAGTTTGGTTCCGTCGTCATCTACCCTGCCAGAAGCGCTCATCTGGCAGAAATCCCGGCAAAGCAGATGGCCAAGCCGGTCTCAAGGGGTAAGAGGCCGAACGTCGTGATCGCCAAGGACCACAACCGAAATTTAAGATGGTGTCTGAACGACTCTCTGGTGCTCTAGCTGGGGGCAAGACTTCCGGTACAAAGGGTGATTGGTTTAATCTTCTTGATTGGATGTAAAAGCAAGTATCGAATCAATTGTTTCCCGATGTTGGTTTCATGTGATCGATAACAATATCTTGTATCGGTATTTAGAAAATTGTATAAAGAAATCACAATCAAAAATTATATTTGACCGCAATCAATAACGGTGTCGTGTAAATTTCGTTAGCAAGTGCGGATCGTCCACAGGGATTGTGCGATTCGTTTCTATGTTTAATTTGTTTGAATCGAAAAGTTAATCGAAAAGGAAAGAAAACATGATTCAAGAATTTATCAATTGATTCAGGTGTCACGAGTTTAATCAAGAATCAAGAAACTGATAAACAATCAAGAATTGGGTTTCGATAATATTTCCAACCAAAATGTCAAGAATCTAAATGAGGCTCGTAGGAATCGATCGGATCTATAGACGTGATGTAATTTCAAGATTTCGTGTTCTTGTCTTTCGAAGGATTGATACTAGATTGATGATGATCGACGAGAGTTAGGGCTTTCTTGATAAAACTAGGGTTTCATCTTTTAACCCTTGTTCTTTCGTTGATATCATTCGCATTCTAGCCTCTAACAATTTCAAGAAACGATCGTAACTCCCCAATCTCGAGCGATATCAATCAAGAAAGCATCGCAACGAATTGGGTCGTCGATTCTTGAACTTGCTAGGGTTTACAAAACTCGTAGGACTCAAGAATTGACTTAAGATATATTACATCATCATTCTATTGATCGTCTCGACTCCTCGACGAGCGGAGTATTACTCAAACATCATCACACAGAAAGTATTCAAGAATTGAAAAGATATCATGATGCGAGAATTTAAAGAAAACAAGATAAAAGAATATCACATTTTATTTATATCAAAAATTTGATTACAGTCGCTCAAGAACTACAAGAGGAAGAACTAAATTGTTGAATTGGCGTCGCTCGGCAACGTGAGTCGCAGATCGGCTTTGACCACTTGCTCTGTTGAAGATCGGCTCGGCTCTTAAAAGGTTGCAAGGCTTCTTGCTTGATGGGTACTCGGGATCTTGGCTTTTGATTGGAATTTAGGGTTAGGGTTTCACACAAGTCCTCTCACTAGACTTGTGGAAGAAGAAGATGAAGAAAGAGATAGAATAGCTCTCAAATGAACTAATGGATTGATTTTTCCAAGCTCATGAATTATATATTTTATAAGTGAGCCTAGGGTCTTATTTATAGAGCACCCAAACCCTAAGCCTTTGAGTTCCCTCCAAAAGTTTGTTGAAAGACTTCTAGAAAGAGTTTGTTAGGCTTAGCTTAGAGTTTAAGCTAGGGTTTAGGAAGAAGGTTCTAGAATACAAGGCTAGTTTAGTGTTGATCCCAAAGCTTGCTGATCTGGCAGAAGTCTCTGGAGTCTTCTGGAAATTGACATATCATTTTGAAGTGTGGGAGCTGAGATTGACATTGTGCACCAAAATTGAGGTGATGAAGGGGCAATACCACCGCGGAACCGCGGCAATAGGTGGCTTAGGCCGCGGTTCCGCGGCCATTTGGGCTCCTTGGGGCTGCATATTTCTTGTGCTTGCTTTTGATGTCCTTCTCTGTATTTTATGATATGTTGAATTTCTCAATGCCTTTTACATCAATACCAGATTCCAAATCTTTGAGTTGGCGTCATGTTTGATCAGCAAATTGACAATTTTGGCTTTTCTTCCGGATTTTCCTGCACACTTTCTCAAGACAAGTGTTGCGCAATATAGAGATAATGCAATGCCATGAAATGCAGTCAATTTCCTTAGAAATGTTGGTTTTAGAGTCTAACACATGCAATCTGATATTTTACGACTGATTTGCTAATATGTGAAATATGAATGCCGAACATTTCTATATGAATGCAAATGATGAGGAAATTGCTGGCTAAAATATGCAATATTTTCGACTAATCAAATTCCCCCAAACTTAATTTCGATCGTCTCGAGCGAACTGTTTTATTAAAATGAGAAGGAGAAAATAAAGAAAGAGAAAAACTATCTAGCACACTTTCGTAGGCAACACGATTGCACTGAGCACGTGCAACAAGCCTTTAAACCTCTAGGTGTCCCTAGTAGGAGGAGTGTTGTCTCCTGAGGGTTTTCAGCGGATTGCACCCACAAAATCCAATAATAAAAGAAAGATCATGAATATTACATTTAAAGAAAAGAATCGTAAAAGAAAAGCTTCGAAAATTAGGGTTTCCAACTAAGCTAGCTTTTCGGTTGTCATGAGCCCTATCTTAATGGTCATAAAAGATGTTAGAAATCACGTCCTCCCTCAATAAAACATCGTCTTATTCTTCATTCCTATCTTTCTTCCAAACATCGATCATATTACCCTCCGTGTGTGTAAAGACATCCCTACACCCGGAGAATTCAATTCAAGCTATCATACTCTTGCCCATCAGCCTCAGTACTTTTTAATTAATGAATATTTATATGAGATTGCTCACACGCTTTCATGCGACCGTTAATACTTCTTGAGGTACTAACCGACCGATTACTTATGTGCTTGCTTAATTGGTGTATTTTCCTCGTCTTGCACCACCTCAGGCATAGCAGTGACTCCCAGACCAGTTGGCCTTAGGGCACTAGGTGAAGAAGCACCCTCGCTATACATTTTTTTTATTGCCCTTGGTGATAACAAAACCAGTGTCCATTTTTCTCACCACTTTATATTTTCTTTATTCATTTTTTTTCTTTTTATTTCCTTCATACATCGGCTTAAAGACAAGAGCATTTCAAGGTATCCTCTACTATCCCAGGTTTTAAGACGTGTGTAAGTGCAAATAGCAGGGTATCAACGTTCAAAATGTTTGGCTTCCAGAATAGAAACTATTTTTCAGACTTATTTTTATCCTCAGATTAGTGACGTCCTTCATCTTACCAACCCTTGGGACAACGGCTCATAACTACTTATTACTAGTTCGTATAAGAAAATTTCTAATTTTCTTAGTTTTCTTAAATTTTTCTAATCTCATGGATGTAACTTTTCACTATCTAAACTTTCATTATCTTATTTATGTACAAAAAAGTGTAAATATTAAAATTATTTTTATACTTGAAAATTTTTATATTTTTATGGGTTTTGAAATTTTTTAAATTTTTATAGATTTTTAAAGAAATGTTTTGTGCTTATGCAGATGATATGCAAATGATGCAAAAATAAGCACAAACCTCCCCCAAACTTGTTTTCAACAGTGTCCTCACTGTTGCCAATCGCTATACCTACAAAACTGTAAACCTGGGGGAATTATTAGTGGGGGCAAAATATATAAGTGAAGAACTTCCCCTAAACTTACTCTTTTTACTTACCTTCATTCAAAAAAAATGATGCAATGATATACTGGACATGAATGTGAGACGGAGGAATTTTAATCCAAATAAACTGGCTCTTGTAAGAACAAGAGCTCCTCCGTGGGGTCAGTGGAAAAATACGGCTTTAGTCTATGTCCATTCACTTTGAAAAATGTGCCGTTTTTAACATTTTCTACTTCTACTGCCCCGTGCGGATATACAGACCGCACAACAAAAGGTCCCTTCCATCGAGATCGGAGCTTACCCGCGTGAAGGTGTAGTCGTGTATCATAAAGAAGGACTTGTTGACCAGGTGAAAATGTTTTCCTCAAAATGTTTTTATCGTGAAAAACCTTAGTCCTATTCTTTATGATTACAGCGTTATCATAAGCTTCATCGCGGAGTTCGCTTAGCTCATTTATTTGCAGCTTCGAAAGTTGCAAGCAAGGTTTAGATCAAAATTTATTTCTTTTATAGCCACAATGCTTATGCTCTATCTCGACGGGTAAATGACATGCTTTTTCCAAACACTATCCTATATGGAGACATCCTAGGTTGGTTTTATATGCAGTCCTGATGCCCAAAGAGCATCCGTCAGTTTGGTCGACCAGTCTTTTCTATTCTTAGCAACAGTCATCTCCAGGATAAGTTTGATTTGTCTGTTTGAGATCTCAGCCTGCCCGCTCGTTTAGGGATGATAGGGTGTAGAAAGTTGGTGGTTGATTGCGTATTTTCGCATCAGAGTCTCGAAAGATCTGTTGCAGAAATGTGTCCCTATTATCGCTAATAATAGCTCGTGGGTGTCCAAATCGCGAAAAGATATTCTCTTTCAAGAACTTAATGACAACTTTCTTGTCATTAGTGCGACATGGAATGGCTTCTACCCACTTTGAGACATAATCAACCGCCAGCAATATGTACAAATTCCCAAAGGAGTTGGGAAAGGGACCCATAAAATCAATGCCCCAAACATCAAATATTTCAACAACCAAGATGGGTTGCTGAGGCATTTCATTTCTCTGGGATATTCTACCCGTGTACTGACATTGTGTACAGGTTTTGCAATAGTCAAATGCGTCCTTGAATAAGGTAGGCCAATAAAATCCACATTGCAAAACCTTTTCCGCTGTTTTTCTAGGACCAAAGTGACCCCTCACAGGCCTGATCATGACAAAATGAAAGAACACTCTTGAACTCTTCATTCGGGACACACCGGCGAATGATCTGATCAGGACAATATTTAAACAAATAGGGCTCGTCCCAGTAAAAGTGTTTTACTTGGGAAAGAAAACGGTATTTGTCTTGTTTTGACCAATCGCTCGGTATCAGTCCCGTGGCATGATAGTTCACAATATCCCTGAATCATAGTTCAGCGGATATGCTCAAGAGTTGTTCATCAGGGAATGAATCATTGATCGGCAGGGTCACAGGGGAAGAAATGATGCGTGAAAGATGGTCAGCTACTACGTTTTCACATCCTTTCTTATCTTTGATAACAAGATCGAATTCTTGTAACAGAAGGATCCAACGTATTAGTCGACCTTTTGCATCTTTCTTTGCCAGAAGATGTTTTAAAGCGGAATGGTCAGTATACACAACTATAGGTGAGCCAATTAAGTAAGGCCTGAATTTTTCTAATGCAAATACAACCGCTAAAAGTTCTTTTTCTGTGGTTGTATAATTGATTTGCGCATCATTCAGGGTCTTACTAGCATAGTAAATCACGTGTGGCATCTTTTCGATGTGTTGTCCTAAGACTGCACCTACTGCAAAATCAGATGCGTCACACATCAGCTCAAAGAGGTAGTCCCAATTTGGTGATGATAAAACGGGGGCTAAAGTGAGTGAGTGTTTAAGTGAGTCGAAAGCTGTCTCGCAGTCCGGGTCAAAATGGAAGGTCGTATCCTTGGCCAGGAGAAGAGTTAAAGGTCTAGCAATTTTGCTAAAGTCCTTAATGAATCTCCTATAAAAGCCCGCATGGCCAAGGAAAGATCGAATATCTTTGACGCTTTTGGGATGAGGTAGGTTTTGAATGACATCTATCTTAGCTCTGTCAACCTCAATGCCTTTCTGTGAAATGACATGTCCAAGTACTATTCCTTCTTGGACCATAAAATGGCATTTTTCCCAGTTCAAAGTCAAGTTCTTCTCTTTGCAACGAGTAAGAACATCGTCAAGATTCGCTAGGCAATCAGAAAAAGAGTCTCCAAAAATCGAGAAATCGTCCATAAAGATCTCCAGAAAATTCTCTACCATATCAGAGAATATCCCCATCATACATCGCTGAAAGGTAGCGGGAGCATTGCATAACCCAAAGGGCATGCAACTGTAAGCAAAGGTACCAAAAGGACAAGTAAAAGTGGTTTTATCTTGATCCTTTTTGGCGATGGGGACCTGATTATAGCCTGAGTATCCGTCCATAAAACAATAATACTCTCGTCCCGCTAAGCGTTCCAGCATCTGATCAATGAATGGTAGAGGAAAGTGGTCTTTCCTCGTGGCAGCATTGAGTTTTCTATAATCAATACATACACGCCACCCTGTTTGGGCACGTGTCTGAATCAACTCATTTGCCTCATTGGTTATAACTGTGATGCCGGATTTCTTAGGAACGACATGTATAGGACTTACCCACTGGCTATCGGAGATGGGGTATATAATACCATTATCTAAGCATTTGACGATCTCTTTCATGACAGCTTCCTTCATGACGGGATTCAACCGTCTCTGTGGTTCTCGGGTCGGTCTGGCATCATCCATCACATGTATATGATGTTCAACTATCAAGGGACTAATCCCTTTGATGTCCGCCATACTCCAACCAAACGCCTCTTTGTTAGATCTCAATACCGATAAAAGTGCATTTTCTTGCTCTGATGCAAGAGAAGCGGATATGATAACCGGTAAAGACTCATTCTCACCTAAATAAGCATATTTCAGATGAGGCGGTAAAATTTTGAGATCTAATTCAGGCGGAGAAATGATAGAAGGAGGTATCATTGAGTGATTTTTGGATTTACACAGAAGCTCAGAGCCTGTGAAAGATACAGACTCGGGTGGAGAAAAGTCAGGAGTGCAGGACTCAAGTGTAGAGAAAGTGTCCTCACTAAGATCATGTGTGAAATCAAACAGAGATGCGGTAATGTCATCTAGATCAGTAAAGCAAAGTTCCTCGGCTCCACAACTATCGGGAGCGATCTCATGGACAGAGCACACATCTAAAATATGAGCAGAGGGTTCTGATGGCTGACTTCCAACTTTGTAGATATTTAGTTCAATGGTCATATTTCCAAATGATAAGTTCATTGAACCATTTCTACAGTTTATAACAGCGTTGGAAGTGGCAAGGAAAGGACGACCCAGAATCACCGGAATTTGGCCCCGGGGGTTTGCTACAGGATGTGTATCGAGCACAATGAAGTCTACAGGGAAAACAAATTCCCCGACCTTTATCAATACATCCTCTAATTCACCCCTTGGTTTGGTGATAGATCGGTCTGCCATCTGGAGAGTGCAGTGAGCAGGTTTCAGCTCTCCAATCCCTAATTGCTCATAGACAGAATAAGGGAGCAGGTTAACACTTGCGCCAAGGTCTAAAAGAGTACGATTTATGTTTTTACCCCCAATCGAAATCGATATTGTAGGACATCCTGGGTCCTTTCTTTTCTTTGGAAGCTGGGGTATAAAAGCATTGCTAATATTATTAGACATGAAGACCTTCTTCGGCACTTGAGTCTTCCTCTTCCTAGTGCACAAGTCCTTAAGAATTTTCGCATAAGCGGGGACTTGTTGAATAGCATCTAGGAGAGGGATATTGATGTTAACCTGTTTGAACATTTCCAAAATTTTCTCCATATGAGGACTCGTTCTATTAGCCCTTAACCGGTTCGGGTAAGGAGCTTTCGCAATAAGCGCAGGGTCCATCACAGGAGAAGGAAGATGGGGTAGACGCGGTCCCAAAAGAGGTGTGGGGACCGTCTGTGGATAACTATAAGGGTTGGGAGAAGGTGTCGAGCCTAATGGGAAATGGAGAATAGGCTCTTGAGAAAGTGGTGTGGTAGAAGAAGAAGGATCAGAAGGAGAAGTGTGTGTGTGTGTGTGGAAAGGTCTCAGCCGAGGTGTTGATATGCTTTTCAGTATCATCAATACTTTCCCCGACATGATTGTTCAGCACTCTTCCCGATCTCAACGTTGTGACGGCATTTACATTGTAATGCCCAGGATTCTGTAGGGGTTGAGAGGGAAGTTTCCCTTTTTCTCTCGCACTCATTTCGGCTTTGAGTCGTGCGATTTCAGCTTCCATCGTTCTGATACTCTCAGCTTGGGACGCTGAGTTTTTCTTTGTCTCACCGACGGAAGATCTAACCTCAGCTGAAACCTTTATGAAATTTGACAAAAGTGATTTCATGGTTTGAGTGAATTGGGAGAACTCGTCAGAACAGGTCATAGGATTAGACTGTGCAGGAGTGTTGACATGATTTTGGAAATTTTGTGACTGATAGGGGTGCTGAGTGAGTTGAAAGGGTTGCTGTTGTGGTGGAGGAAGAGCTCTTTGAAAATTATTCGTGTTTGGAACCGTGTTTTGAGATTGATTTTGGTTCCAAGCGAAATTCGGGTGATTCCTCCAACCCTGATTGTACGTGGAAGAATATGGATCGTTTCGAGGTCTTTGAAATGCGGCATTAGAATGCTCGTGACCTTGAAACGCAGAGTTTAATGGACATTCTTCCGTTAAATGAGACGGATCAGAACAGCACCCACAAACAGTTTTGGGGAGTGACACTGGGTTTAGGGAGGCTGCTGCAAATTTGTGTTCCATAGCGTCGAGCTTCTTTTGCATTGCTGCCATCTCAGCTCGAACACCTATGGACACATCTATTTGGTGTACGCCACCCCTATTCAATGGTTGGGTTCCACTCTCCCACTGTAGTGATTTTTCAGCGAACTCTTCTAAATACTTCCAAGCTTCCCCATCATCTTTGGTCATAAAAGTACCTTGACACATGTTTTCAAGGCTCTGTTTAGTGCTTGGGTTAATGCCCTCATAAATGATTCGGCACAATTCCCATCTCGGGATGCCGTGATGAGGACACTGAACCAATAGATCCTTGAAACGTTCAAAGCATTTTGAAAATGGTTCAGCAGGGAGCTGGGCAAATTGATTCAGTTCGCTACGGATTCGAGCTGTCTTTTGTATTGGGTAAAATTTCTTAAGGAATGCAGCGACGAATTCTTCCCAATTCGTAATAGAGTGTGCGGTGGTGTTAAATAGCCACTTCTCGGCTATATCGCACAATGTAAATAGAAAAAGTCGTAGACGCATAGCATCCACTGAAAGTTATGACGTACCCATCATTGCGCATACGTTTTCAAATTTGGTAATGAAAACGTAAGCGTCCTCAGTCTCGAGTCCGTGAAATTTAGGTAAAACATTGATATACTGGGGCTTAATCTCAAAGTTATCCCCATTGGCTGGTGGTATGGATAAGCAGGTCGAAAGAGGACCTCGAATAGGGTAGCACCTCTCCTGGAGAGAGATGCGGGGTGGATTCTGCGCACCAACGGACGGTGGCAGATTAGGGTTAAAGAAGTTTGATGGATTCGGATCCATCAGTGTGGATGTGGTAGTAGGTAAAGGAAAGGTAAATGGAGAAATATCGACTTCGGAGTCGATAAAGGGTACGCTGACTAAACGGGCACTAGAATCCCGTGTCCAGCCTATCTTGCACTAAAATGGGTTAGTACAAGTGGCAGCGTTGACTTATAATTAGGGGTAATGAATGCGGTGTTTGCTTTTGAAAAAGGGACGGATTTTTGAAAAAATGATGCGACAAAACAAATGCAGCACACAAACCCTAGAATCTAGTGGTCATCTAGGTCCGGCTCTAGACCGCTCCTAACTGCCAAAAGACAAGTCGCAGGATAGAATCCTCCACTGCCTCTTTGTCCCCCTGTGGCCGGATAAGTGCCAGGTAAGTGGAAAGGTACTCCACTACGTAAGTAGTGGGCCTAATTAAAAACCACTAGCCTTAGACACACTCGCCTTAGGCACCACAAGAAAACGCGGATAAGCAATGAATTACCCACGGCCTTCTCTTATCCTAATTGAGCGTGACAGTCCTTAGAGTCTTCTCTAGATTTCTTTTAGTTAATGTGGGTCAATGCGGATGCAAGTTTTGCGATTTTCGGGGCCTAGGAAGGGTAATGAAATCCCCACCTAATTTGGATTTGGCCGTGCCCCTTAATATCCGTATTTAGAATGCAAATAACCAAGAAACAAAATCACGCACAAATTTAATTTTTGCAATTTGCGAGCTGCTATTCTTTGCAAAGAATCCTGCAGAAAATTGTCAGTTGGAGCTAAAAAGAGGAGAGAGGAGAAGGTAAGAAATCACCTGAAGAAAAATTGTACAGAGAACCCTCCAAGGGGCCGCGGTTCCGCCGCAAATACCCTCTAATGCCGCGCTTCCGCGGTTGAAGTGTGGGAACACTGCACCAAAATTCTTCAGAAGCTTCCTGTTGATAACTCCAGCTCTCTGGAATTTTCCAAAATTTTTTTTCAAATTCCCAGCAAGCTCCAGATCTCCTTGCAATGAAACACAACAAATTGTTTAGGGTTTGCATGAATTTTGATCTCAAAAATCACAATGAAATAAATCTTTCAATTCAAACTTTGATATAAAACGAATTAGCGCGCGATCTCCGGCAACGGCGCCATTTGATTGGCTTAAATCTTCTTGATTGGATGTAAAAACAAGTATCGAATCAATTGTTTCCCGATGTTGGTTTCATGTGATCGATAACAGTATCTTGTATCGGTATTTAGAAAATTGTATAAAGAAATCACAATCAAAAATTATATTTGACCGCAATCAATAACGGTGTCGTGTAGATTTCGTTAGCAAGTGCGGATCGTCCACAGGGATTGTGCGATTCGTTTCTATGTTTAATTTGTTTGAATCGAAAAGTTAATCGAAAAGGAAAGAAAACATGATTCAAGAATTTATCAATTGATTCTGGTGTCACGAGTTTAATCAAGAATCAAGAAACTGATAAACAATCAAGAATTGGGTTTCGATAATATTTCCAACCAAAATGTCAAGAATCTAAATGAGGCTCGTAGGAATCGATCGGATCTATAGACGTGATATAATTTCAAGATTTCGTGTTCTTGTCTTTTGAAGGATTGATGCTAGATTGATGATGATCGACGAGAGTTAGGGCTTTCTTGATGAAACTAGGGTTTCATCTTTTAACCCTTGTTCTTTCGTTGATATCATTCGCATTCTAGCCTCTAACAATTTCAAGAAACGATCGTAACTCCCCAATCTCGAGCGATATCAATAAAGAAAGCATCGCAACGAATTGGGTCGTCGATTCTTGAACTTGCTAGGGTTTACAAAACTCGTAGGACTCAAGAATTGACTTAAGATATATTACATCATCATTCTATTGATCGTCTCGACTCCTCGACGAGCGGAGTATTACTCAAACATCATCACACAGAAAGTATTCAAGAATTGAAAAGATATCATGATGCGAGAATTTAAAGAAAACAAGATAAAAGAATATCACCTTTTATTTATATCAACAATTTGATTACAGTCGCTCAAGAACTACAAGAGGAAGAATTAAATTGTTGAATTGGCGTCGCTCGGCTCCGTGAGTCGCGGATCGGCTTTGACCACTTGCTCTGTTGAAGATCGGCTCGGCTCATAAAAGGTTGCAAGGCTTCTTGCTTGATGGGTACTCGGGATCTTGGCTTTTGATTGGAATTTAGGGTTAGGGTTTCACACAAGTCCTCTCACTAGACTTGTGGAAGAAGAAGATGAAGAAAGAGATAGAATAGCTCTCAAATGAACTAATGGATTGATTTTTCCAAGCTCATGAATTATATATTTTATAAGTGAGCCTACGGTCTTATTTATAGAGCACCCAAACCCTAAGCCTTTGAGTTCCCTCCAAAAGTTTGTTGAAAGACTTCTAGAAAGAGTTTGTTAGGCTTAGCTTAGGGTTTAAGCTAGGGTTTAGGAAGAAGGTTCTAGAATACAAGGCTAGTTTAGTGTCGATCCCAAAGCTTGCTGATCTGGCAGAAGTCTCTGGAGTCTTCTGGAAATTGACATATCATTTTGAAGTGTGGGAGCTGAGATTGACATTGTGCACCAAAATTGAGGTGATGAAGGGGCAATACCACCGCGGAACCGCGGCAATAGGTGGCTTAGGCCGCGGTTCCGCGGCCATTTGGGCTCCTTGGGGCTGCATATTTCTTGTGCTTGCTTTTGATGTCCTTCTCTGTATTTTATGATATGTTGAATTGCTCAATGCCTTTTACATCAATACCAGATTCCAAATCTTTGAGTTGGCGTCATGTTTGATCAGCAAATTGACAATTTTGGCTTTTCTTCCGGATTTTCCTGCACAATTTCTCAAGACAAGTGTTGCGCAATATAGAGATAATGCAATGCCATGAAATGCAGTCAATTTCCTTAGAAATGTTGGTTTTAGAGTCTAACACATGCAATCTGATATTTTACGACTGATTTGCTAATATGTGAAATATGAATGCCGAACACTTCTATATGAATGCAAATGATGAGGAAATTGCCGGCTAAAATATGCAGTATTTTCGACTAATCAAAGGGCGACATCAAATGTTGCGGACGAGCTCAGGCGATGACTCCAGCAAATGCACAATCGAGCGTGTCTCCAAAATCCTCCATCGCCCGGTCTATGGCATCTTCCCGAGGAGCCGTGACCAGCCAAGTGCTCAAAACAGAAAAGCTGAGACAGAAGCAGCTCAGGTATCGAGCCAACAAGAGGGCCAGGACTCCGGCCAGGTGGAATCTTGGGAGATTCCAAGAGCAGAGTCATCCTGCGATGACGGCTGAATCGGCCATAAAAATCAGCAATTCCTTCGAACCTCTGAAGTGGGTTTAGAAAAATGCCATGACCGCCAGAATCAAGAAGAAAATGGTCCGAACGTCGCTACAAAGAGACGTGCCCCGGCCTCAACAGAAAAAGTATGACACTGTCTCTTCAAGAGTCTATCAGGCGCTCTGCGCCGCGCGAAAGCAGCGGGGCAAATCCAGAAAAGAAGCACCAGCGCCATTAAAGAATCCGGCCAGGCCATCCGCCTTCAATCGACTGCCCGTTACCAAAACAGAGGGGTCAAGACAGCGATCCGTGAAATCAGCTGCCGATAATAAAAAGACGGCTGGATATATTATCCATATGGTCTATATGGCGGGCGGGCGCCCCAGCGACAACCTTCGCAGCAAAAGTAGGGATGGGGCCACCACATCCCAAGCCCAATCTGGCTGGAATGTGGTTGCCGCTTCCCAAGAACAGCTGCCTTTGCTGGATGATGAAAACCCTCTCGATGAAGACGATAGGCAGAAGGACCTTCAGTCCATGCGGAGTCAAGCTCGGACAGCGAGGAAGAGCCAACTTTCCGCCCCAGGACCGCGGAGCAAGAGCTGCTTCAAGAGCTTCGAAAACAGCTCAAGAGCAAAGATAAAGAAATGGCCAAGCTCTATTCGAAAATTGACGACCTAACGAATGTTGTGATGCAGCTTATGGCTCAAATTGCTCAAGCGCCTCCCAATCAAGCACAAGTTACTACTCATCAGCCGGGTGATAATAATCCGAAGCAGCCAATGCCTGTTCCTTTGGGTCCAAGACTGGTCGAGCCGCACGAAAGCCGGCCACATTCCTCTTCTGGGGACGCCTTGGCCCCAGATAGCACTATCCCGCTAACACAAGATCGGATAATGGATTTGGTCACTAGCAAGGTTAAAACATTGGTGGCCGAAGCTGGAGCTCAGAAAGAAGTTGGCAGTAGTAGGCGGCCATATCCCGCACAGTACGATCTAATCGAGTTCCCGAGTGGCTACGTCATTCCTAAGTTCGGAAGATTTGACGGAACGGGGAATGCAAATCAGCATATCGCCCACTTTAAAGCATCATGCGGAAATACAGGGGGCAATGATGTGCTCCTTCTTCGTCAGTTTGTCAACAGCCTGACCGGTGTCGCTTTCGACTGGTACGCGAGTATACCAGACAGGTCTGTTATTAGCTTTGCCCAAATGGAGTCTCTGTTTTGGCAAAGGTTCATGAGTGTCAGTGATAAAATCTCTATTGCTGACCTTGTGAGGACCAAGCCGGGGAAGAATGAGAGTAACACCGACTTTATCGCCCGATGGCGTAATCTCACGGTCAAGTGCGAACCGCCGTTGGAGCAGGACCAGTCCGTCAACCTTCTCATTGGGAACTTCAGCAATTGGATGGTCCCGTTCTTGTGTACAGCAGGCCTCAAGACGTTTCAAGAGCAAACCAAGAAAGTCCAAATGCTAGAACGCTCGAAGCAAGAGTCTACCCCGGAATCTCAGAGGGACAAGACTTGGAAAAGCAAGCGGGACGACAACCGTAGAAGCGGGAGTTCCAGCAGTACCAATGTCTTCAACGCGTCCGACAATAAAGAAAAGCGAAGGGCGGACGAATCTAAAACCAATCGGTCTCGAAAGCCAGTGCTAGGAGGAGAAGGGCCTTCTCTAGAAGAGAAAAAGAACAAGGTTTACTCTTTCAGGAAGGATAAGGTCAGAAAGATATTTCAAGATGCCTTGAACAATGGTCTACAATTGCCAGAGTCGAAAAGACCTCAAGAAGCAAAAATGACCGACAATCCCCTGTATTGCCCGTACCACCGAGTAGTGAGCCATGCGATCGAGGATTGCTATATCTTCAAGGACTGGGTCGAGAAGCAGTACAAGGCCAGAGAGATCGAGCTGTCCAGAAGTGTATTGGTGAGCAATCAAGTTGCAACCACCAACTTTATATAGACAGAAGCTGAAGCCTTCTGGGAGCAGACAGCCAAACCCGCTGCCCTGAGAAATGAAACGGACTCATCGCGGCCTCCGTGGAGTACGCACATATCTAATAAGACGAAGAAGATGATAAAGCTACTTCGGAAAGAGCCCAGGACAGAATGGGAAGGGCAGAAGAAGCCTACCTTTCCAGCTGCCAATGCGGCTCCATCAGGCTCACAATCCAAAAAGCTCAAGAAGAAGAAAAGTGGAGCTCGGCGCGAAAAGGAGTCTGTAGGGAGATCGACCATTCAAAAATATATCGATTCCCTCGAAGAATATGAACAGAAGGAAAGAACTCTGATTCAATTGAAGGAGTTTCTCCCTGTATGAGCGGCTGAAATTCTGGAGGAGTTAGAAGAAGACTCCAATGAAGAGATCCCAGTAGTGACCTGCTACACCATCCATCTTGGCAGCGACTCTGAGAAGGAGCTCTGTTTTCCCAAAGAGGACGAGGAGCTCACCACAAAGGCTAATCAAATCCAGCTCAGAAGCGGCAGGGCTCTACCGCCAAATTAGGGCAATGCCCCAAAAGGGAAGGAAAAACAGGTCGCTAATGAAGAAGATGGCAGAGAACTTGCCCATGAAGATTCGAGTTCTTCCCCAGTGGACTACAATGTATTGGCTCATCTCCGAAAGCTCCCGTCTCTCCTGAGCATCTATGATGCCTTGGTCCTATCTAAAGAGCTTAGAGATGTTCTCATTCACACTCTACAAAACCCCGAGCGATATCAGGCTCGCTTTGCGGAAATTAATATGAAAGAAGCCCAGTACGCTTTGCATGCCACCGCAGTCACGTTTAAGGACGAAGACTTGCTACTGGGAACGGCTGAGCATAATCGGCCGCTTTACATGACCGGATACAGCGACGGAGATCGGATTAATCGTATATTAATTGATCCGGGATCCTCGGTGAACATCATGAACTTAGGGACTCTAAAAAGTTTGTCAATGGACGTCCGACACCTGTCAAGGGAAAGGATTGTCATTCAAGACTTCAATCAAAACTGCTAGCAAGTTCTGAGGTCTATAGATTTGCCAATCAAATTTGGGGATCTGCAAACTGAAGCTAAGATATACGTGATCGACGCTGACACGTCTTATAAAATTCTCTTGGGACGGCCGTGGCTCCATGATTACGACATTATTCCGTCAACTCTCCATCAATGCATGAAGCATACTAAAGATGGTGAAGAAAGACGCATTGATGGAGACATCCAGCCGTTCGGTGTGCATGAAGTCCGATATGAGGATTCTCGGTACTTTATGAAGCCCCAAAGTATTGAGCCACAGCTGACCAAAGACAGAACGGTCCTGAAACTCAAAGGAAAATCTGCGCCGGCTGTCACTTTCAAAAGCAAAAACCCTCAAGTGCGTCCGCGTTTCGGCAGTGACACTGATGAGTCCGACGCTGGAAGTCCGTCCTTCCGTAAAACTCGCCCTCGTTTCGGTAGTGATACGGACGAATCCGATACTGAAATCCCATCTAGCAGCAAAGTCCGCCCTCATCTTGGCAGCGATACTGAGGAGTCGGAAGAAGAGGACCTGCCGTGCAACAGCTGTGCAGATTGGACCCCCATGCAGCAAGCGAAACTACGAGAGACCTTCGAAATTGCAGAAGGGTCCCTGGCCATCACAAGGGTGCCGGAACGGATGTGCAAAGAGCTCGACGTATTTTCAGTCTCTACCGTGGACCAGCTGAAAACTTTCTACGTTCCCGGGAGGAAAAATGGACAGAAGGGCATCCTGTTTTATGGGTCAAACCCCGTTGTACACCCGGACGATCTTTCTGTCGCGTGCCTTCCCTATGAGAAAGGCATAAGAGCCGTCCTCAATCCCAGATACTATGCGCCCGAGATGCGGGAATACTTCAAAAGGTGCGGATGCCGATTATATCAATCGGAGTCCGAAGCAAAGTTTTATGAAGGGCTATGGCATCAGCCTCAGGTCCGAGCACTCATCGATGGACGAATCCTAGATAGACGAGGCATAGGTTTCATCCAGCCTGATTCTAAGGCATGCTACATGATCTATATTGGGGAAGCCAGCGAAGAGTCAAATGATGAGGACGAGCTAGCCGAGCCAGAAGAAGCTCCCCAAGAGCTCGAAGATGGCGGACAAGCAACCTTCGATGAGCTAACTGAGATTGATTTGGGAACGCCTAATAATCCAAGGCCAACCTACATCAGCTCACTCCTGTCAGAGGAAATGAAAGAACAGATAACTACCCTGCTGCATGAGTTCGTCGACTGCTTCGCGTGGACATACAAAGAAATGCCTGGCCTTTCCCCTGAAGTGGTCGTACATAAACTGGCTATATCTCCTGATGCTAAGCCAGTCAAACAAGCTCCTCGAAGAATGAGAAGGGAACTAGAAGAAAAGGTCATTGAGGAAACCAAGAAGCTCATCGATGCCGGTTTCATCAGGGAAGAGAAATATGTGGACTGGATTGCATGCATAGTCCCAGTGAAGAAGAAAAATAGGCAGATCCGAGTTTGTGTCGATTTCAGGGACCTCAACAAGGCATGTCCTAAAGACGACTTCCCGCTACCGGTCATGGAAATGATGGTCGATGACACCTCAAATTACGAGCAGTTCACCTTTATGGATGGCTCGTCTGGGTATAATCAGATCAAGATGTCACCCGAGGATGAGAAACACACAGCATTCCAAACCCCGATCGGAATATATTGCTACAAGATGATGCCGTTCGGACTGAAGAACGCAGGTGCTACGTATCAAAGGGCAATGACCAATATCTTTGATGACCTAATCCATAAAGTCGTCGAATGTTATGTTGATGATCTGGTCGTCAAGACTAAAGCCAAGGCTGATCACATCCAAGATCTTAGGACCGTTCTCACTAGATTGAGGGAATACGATCTGAAGATGAATCCTCTAAAGTGCGCTTTTGGCGTGTCATCGGGAAAATTCCTGGGCTTCATAGTCTGACATCGAGGGATTGAAGTTGACCCATCCAAGATAAAGGCCATCATGGAGATGCCCCCTCCGAAGAATCTGACGCAGCTAAGATCTTTTCAAGGCAAGCTTGCTTATATACGAAGGTTTATCTCAAATTTATTGGGGAAATGTAGGCCCTTCTCAAAGCTCATGAAGAAAGGAGCTCCTTTTGTCTGGGATGCCGAATGTCAAGAAGCGTTCAAAAGCATGAAACAGTACTTGTTGCGCCCTCCAGTGCTAGCTGCTCCCATTCCAAATAAACCGCTGATTCTCTATACTGCCGCGCTAGATGAGTCACTCAGTGCACTCCTTGCCCAGAACAATGAGGAGGGAAAAGAAAATGCCCTCTTCTACCTCAATCGAACTCTAGTTGGGGCGGAACACAACTATTCCCCGATCGAAAAGCAATGCCTGGCCCTGATATTTGCTGTGAAGAAGCTGCGGCACTATCTGCTCGATCATCGGGTTATGCTGATCTCCAAGGTCGACCCGCTCAAACACTTGATGACCAAAGCAAGCCTAACTGGCAGAATGGAAAGATAGGCTGTCATGCTACTTGAGTTTGACATAGTTTATACTCCACAGAAAGCAGTAAACGGGAAAGCTCTCGCAGACTTCCTTGCTGCTCATCCCATATCAGAGGGGTCACCGCTTAATTGTGAGCTACCTGACGAACAAGCGCTGCACCTCGAGAAAGATGAGCCATGGTGGGAGCTCTACTTTGATGGATCCTTATCAATAAAGACCTCCAGTAAATCAAGCATCCCGGAGATAAAAGCAGAGATAGGGTTAGTGTTCATCACGCCATCAATGGGAACCCTACGGCATTCTTTTGCTCTCACCGAGCCTCGCACAATCAATGAGGCTGAGTATGAAGCTCTGATAGCTGGTTTGGAACTCGCCATAGAAATGGAAATCCTTCGGTTATGGATTTATGGTGACTCCCAGCTTGTTGTCAACCAAGTAAGCGGCGAATATAAGATATACAAACCCGAGTTAGCTCGGTACAGAGGCTGAGTGGTAGAACTCATGAAACGGTTCACTCACATTGAACTAATGAGAGTCCTTAGAGCGTTGAATGGAAAGGCTGACGTACTCGCTCGCTTATCCAAGGAGCTGGCTGATCCTGATATGGACAAAATTCTGATCACGGTCAGGAGCCGGCAAATTCTACCCCCAGTCTCTCTACGAGAAGACGAAAGCGCGGAACAGAAGAGCAGTCCTACCGAAGAAGCTTCGATCATCCAAGACGAGCCCAATTGGAGAGAACCCTTCATAAAGTACCTCCGATACGACAAGCTGCCCGAAAGAAAATCTGCAAGGATTCAGCTGAAGAAGAGAGCTCTCCGATACGTGTTTGTAAATGACACGCTATACCGCAGGTCATATGACCAACTCTGGCTCAGGTGTCTATCATTGGCCGAAGCCCAAAAGGTCATGAAAGAAGTTCACTCGGGCGTTTGCGGTGCCCACCAATCTGGCCCCAAGATGCGACTTCAAATTAAACGGCTTGGATATTACTGGCCCACCATGATAAGGGATTGTGAAGAGCATGCAAAGAAATGCCATCTCTGCCAAATTCACGGTGATTTCATTCATAAGCATCCCAATCCGTTGTATCCTACGGTGGCATCGTGGCCTTTCGAAGTTTGGGGCACCGACATTGTTGGCCCAATTGATCCTCCGTCATCCAAAGGCCACCGGTTCATATCGGCCGCAACTGATTATTTCTCCAGATGAGCTAAAGCTGTCTCGCTAAAAGAAGTCAAGACAGAAAATATTCTGACGTTCTTCCTGCAAAATATTCTATACCGCTTCGGTACACCAAGAAGAACCATTTATGACAACGGGCCTTCTTTCAAGAGCTTCAAAGTCTCAAGGTTCGCTACTCAACACAAAATAGACTGGAGATATTCCTCCATCTATAACCCAAGGGCCAATGGGCTAGCCAAAGCCTTCAATAAAACTCTGTGCAAGCTTCTGAGGAAAAATGCTTCAGCCAACAAGAGATACTGGAATCTCAAGCTTCATGAGGCGTTGTGGGCATATCGCACCACGCACCGTACTCCAACTCAGTCCACTCTATACTCATTGCTCTTTGGAGTGGAGGCGGTCCTCCCCCTCGAAGTCGAAGTTCCAAGCTTAAGAATAGCCATCCAGCATGAGTTGACGGAAGAGAAAAACGTGCTCCTTCGGCTTGAAGAGCCCGACGCCCTCGAAGAAAAGAGGCTTGCAGTACAGCAAAATCTGGAGTTGTACCGAGCCCAAATGTCACGGGCCTATGACAAGATGACTCGTCTCCGCGCTTTCAAGAAAGGCGAATTGGTGTTGGTCCTCAAAAGACCGATCATCCCTAATCGACATGCCAAGGGAAAATTCGAGCCAAATTGGGAAGGACCATACGCCATCGAGAAAGTGTTCGATGGAGAATCCTACCAACTAATAAGTGCCGAGGGAGAAAGGCCCATGCCACCCATCAATGGCCGATATCTCAAGAAATACTACGCGTGAATGCTCCAAGTCATAGGCGAATGGAGCACATAGGCCCTACGGTCTGGATCATACATCCTGCAAAACCGTATACAATCCACGGGCGTAAACGCTCCCTATCTCTTCCAAATCCTGCCGGTGAGACTACTTTTAAAGTCCCACCAGCGGCAAAAAAAAAGGGGTATGTCCACAAGCAAAACGGGCACGGATGAAAACCCGAAAGGGCTCCATGAGTAAAAAAAAAGCAGGACTACCGGCGAGTTTGTGAAAACCCAAAAGGGCGCAAACTCGTGAAAAGAGATGAAATACACTCGCAAAGTCCTCTCGACCTTGTGAGGAGAAAATCCCTGCGTGAGATCCTTACGACTCACAAAAGAGCAACACACTTAGGAATCCTCACGATTCTTAAGGAGAACATACACCTGCGAGATCCTCTCGACTCGTAGGGAGAAAATGCTTTTATGAGACCCTTACGGCTCATAAAATTGAAAAGTCTTAGGTGACAGGGACCTAAACCTGTCTCCTAAGCCACCACTCCCCAACGGGAAATGGCAAATGATGAGTCGCTCCTGGCGTTACGCTTCAGTGTTAGCGGTGCTGATGCCGACCAAAAACCCAAATCCCAAGTCCTTCCGAGGCAAATGATGAGTTGCTCTTGGCATTGTTCCAGTACAGCAATGCTGATGCCAAACAAGATCCAAATTCCAAGTCCCTAAACGGCGAATGATGAGTCACTCCTGGTACCATATTCCAGTGTAGCGATGCAGACGCCAAGCAAAATCCAATTTCTCAAAGTTACGGCCCTACAGTTAGTCCCCAAGTTGATTGCCGTATACAATCCACGGGCTTAAATAATTCTCAGCATACCCATACCCCACCGCAATCACCAGTTATACGTCTCCGCCCTCGGAATTATGCTCCATTTGGGAAGACCCACTCGTGTGTCCTCACGATACATGAGGAGAACAAACCTTCGTGGGATCCTTACGACTCACAAAGGAAAAACACACTTGGGAGTCCCCATGACTCCTAAGGAGAAAGTGCACCTACGAGATCCTTTCGACTCGTAGGGAGAAAATGCTTTTATGGGACCCTTACGGCTCATAAAATTGAAAAGCCTTAGGCGATAGGGACCTAAACCTGTCTCCTAAGCCACCGCTTCCCAACAGGAAAAGGCAAATGATGAATTTCTCCTGGCTACTTCAGTGTTAGCAACGTTGATGCCTACCCTGATCCCAAAATTCCAAACTCCAGTTCAATAGACCCCTAAGTCTTTAAACTGGGAACAGATGACCTCTAAGTCGCTAAACTGGAAACAGATGACCCCCAAGTCGTTAAATTGGGAACGAGGGAAATTCCCTCACGGCAAATGATGATTCGCTCCTGGTACCATATTCCAGTGTAGCGGTGCTGATGTCAGTCCAAATCACATCAAATCAGCAAAACAATCAATGACCTCCCTGGCAGAATCAAACTCCACCTCGGAAACAAGTCAACTTCATCCCTGACACCACAAGGATCGGAGCAAGTCAAATCCAACACCGACCGTCCACGTCGCAAAAAGGGCAGCACCGACCGTCCACGTCGCTAAAAGGGCAGCACCGACCGTCCAAGTCGCAAAAAGGGCAGAATCGACCGTCCACGTCGCAAAAAGGACAGCACCGACCGTCCACGTCGCAAAAAGGGCAGCACCGACCGTCCACGTCGCTAAAAGGGTAGCATCGACCGTCCAAGTCGCAAAAAGGGCAGAACCGACTGTCCAAGTCGCAAAAAGGGCAGAACCGACCGTCCACGTCACTAAAAGGGCAGCATCGATCGTCCAAGTCGCAAAAATGGCAGAATTGACCGTCCACGTCGCAAAAAGGGCAGCACCGATCGTCCACGTCGCAAAAAGGGAAGCACCGACCGTCCACGTCGCTAAAAGGCCAGCACCGACCGTCCACGTCGCTAAAAGGGCAGCATCGACCGTCCAAGTCGCAAAAAGGGCAGAATCGACCGTCCACGTCGCAAAAAGGGCAGCATCGACCGTCCATGTCGCAAAAAGGGCAGCATCGACCGTCCACATCGCTAAAAGGGCAGCACCGACCGTCCACGTCGCTAAAAGGGCAGTATCGACCGTCCAAGTCGCAAAAAGGGCAGAACTGACCGTTCAAGTCGCAAAAATGGCAGAATCGACCGTCCAAGTCGCTAAAATGGCAGTATCAACCGTCCAAGTCATAAAAAGGGCAGAATCGACCGTCCACGTTGCTAAAATGGCAGAAACGACATCCATGTCATCAAAACGGAGTTGACCTTCATGCGAAAGAAGATCCACATGTATGGTGTGCATGTATTGATGGGGGGTAATTTGTTGGGGTCAAAATTTACATCCCGGTTGACCAAGTCAAAATCAAAGTCAACCCCAAACCAGGTGGGCCCAAGCCGAGGTCAAGTGGGCCAATGCCTGGGTCGAGCCCGAACATGAAGCGGCCGGCCTCCCCCCATGCCAAAATAAAATTTTTGTAATAAATAATTTTGTTGTATTTATTTTATTTTACGAATAAATGTAAGAAAAATGGGCATAAAGCCAAATTCTTGTAAAGCCCATGGCTTATGTGCAAAAAGAAATGGCACATGAGCCATGGGATGGGCAAATTGCCATTTTGAAAAGCCCAAGGGGCTATATGTAAAGTGTATGGCCTATAAAGGCAAAGATAATGAAATATCTCAACAACTTTTTCTCTCTCCAAAAAAAAATCCAGATCTGAGATCTTCCTCCTTCCTCAAGGTTCTAAAACCTTATTCTTCACTTTTGTATTAAATCAAGAGTTTAACTCTTCCTTACTCAAAAATAAATAGTTTTTCACCACAAAACCCACGAAGGGGAGCTCGGATCTCCAATCAGATCTCGAAAAGGGGAGACTTTTAAATCTCACCCCCTTTTTCTCCAAGATCCCGCCTATCAAGAGAAGGAAGAAGGAGACCCATCTCCAAAAATCTAACTTTGGACAGATCCAAGGCTCAAAAGAAGAGCAATAAATTCCCAGGAGTTTAACTCCTTTCTAGATCTTATGGAGTTTAACTCCATAAATTAGTTTCTGTTAGGAGTTCAACTCCAAAAACTTCTTGGGAGTTCAACTCCCCAGCCTAAGGGCTAGGCCCCTTTCCCGCAGGTGTTTCCCGTGATCACGTATGCGCCACGTGGCCCCGGGCGCTGAGGTGCCCATCGGTCACGTGTGCGCCACGTGACCCCGGGGCGCTGAGGCGCCCATCGGTCACGTGTGCGCCACGTGACCCCGGGGTGCTGAGGCACCCAATGGTCGTGTGTGCGCCACGTGACCCCGGGCACCATGCGCCCACATGCTACGCACACGTCTTTAAGACGCTTTTTCCCTTCTTCTTTTTTTGTGCACTCCACACTACATGTGTCTCCCCCGTTAGAAAAAATTTCTAACGGGGGGCGCTGCCCCGCACCCCGCAAGGGGGTTGCTAGCCCCTTGACCCCCAGCCCGCTATCCGGGTAGCGGGACCCCCGTAAAAACTCTGCGGGGCCTCCGATACATCCAAAACCCCTCTTCAAAACACAACACTGCATATTGAGTTCGCATGACCAGTTTAACCCGTTAATCGGAGGTTCCCTCGCTCCAAAGGCGGGGGGTAATTAACGGCAGCTTAGTCCACGGCTGCCGGAGATTAGGATCCCTACAATCAATAAACCTCAGCCTACCCTAGGCACGGAGGATCTGTAATGCGCCTGACAAGCGTGCGCGTATTCTCATCTCAATGGGGTGACGAAAAACACCTTACAACCAATCGATAAGCTACTTCTCCTACGCGCTCGAAAATATCGAAAGACCCCACGAATTGAGGACTATGCTTGCCTCGACTCCCAAATCGAATCACTCCTCTGGTCGGTGATATCTTCGGGAATACAAGATCACCAACTGCGAACTCCAGAGGTCTTCGTCTTGTATCGGCCCTACTTTTCTGCCGATCTTGCGCTGCCTTCATATGATTTCGGATCGTATTAACTTTCTCCACGGTTTGCATGATAAGATCTAGTCCTAATAATCTTCGTTCTCCAACATCATCCCAACAGACAGGTGAGCGACACTTACGACCATATAATGCTTCGAATGGAGCCATCTGTATAGTCACCTGAAAACTGTTGTTGTATGAAAACTCCACTAAATGTAAATGATCCTCCCATGAACCCTTGAAATCTAACATGCATGCCCTCAACATATCTTCAAGAGTTTGGATCGTTCTTTCAAACTGGCCATCTTTATGAGGATGATAGGTCGTGCTAAACTTCAATCTAGTCCCCAAAATTTCCTGTAAACTCCTCCAAAAGTGCGATAAGAATCGGGTATCATGATCGGAAACGATGCTCACAGACTCCATGCAATCTCACAATCTCCTGCATGTACCACTCTGCTAACGCTTCCGTCGACTGACCAACTCGAAACGGTATGAAATGAGCTGTCTTGGTCAATCGATCAACAATCACCCAAACTGCATTGTTACTCTTTGGACTCCGCGGTAATGCTGTCACGAAATCCATGGTTATATATGCCCACTTCCACTGAGGAATCGGAAGTGGTTGCAATAAACCAGCTACTCTTTGATGTTCAGTCTTGACTTGCTGACACACCGAGCACTTCGCTACATAGCGAGTAATCTCCTTTTTCATGCCTTCCCACCAAAAATGCTGTCATAGATCTCGGTACATCTTCGTGCCTCCCGGATGTACGGAATACGCAGAACTGTGAGTCTCCTTCATAATTTCTTCATGAATATATCTTTTCGGCACACATAAACGGCTCACATATCGTAACGAACCATTGTCATGAATCAACAATTCCGTTCAAAGTCCCGCTTCTACCTGTTCTCGAAACTTTTGCAAACTTGGGTCATGCGACTATTCTGCTTTAATACTATCGATCAAGGACGATCGTACTTGCAGCTGCATCAACTGTCCCGAAGAATGCGATAACACGATTGTTCCCGCCAAAATTTTGGCTCACAACCTGCTCACTTATAAAAAAAATAATAAAATAAAAATAATAATAATAAAAAAATAAAAATAAAAATAATAATAAAATAAAAAATGAAGGGAAAAACTCCACATGCAAAGAATGTAATAAATGCCTCAAAGCCAAGAGTTAAAACATTGTGAAGCAACGCTTCAGATGCAACGCCAAGTGTGCTGCGCTCTAAACAGTGCACCACGTGCAAACCACGTGTGCGCTAGCGCTAGGTGCGCTGCGCTCCAAGCAACGCACCACGTGTCAAGCACGTGTGCGCTGCCCTTTAAGCAGTGCACCACGTGTAAAGCACGGGTGCGCTAGCACTGGAACTAAAAATTCCCCACCGTTAAATCAAAAGATCTAATAATAATGATAAATCATTAATTAATCAGAATTAAATTCTGTTATGGAAAGATTTTTCAATCTTGTTAAAAACAAGAAGATCGCCTTCTGTAAAACAGAATCCCTAGGATCAAAGATCCAATGGTGGGGAAATATCTCCAAATCAATCAGAGAAAGATCTCTTTAACTGATTCAACAAATCAGCTTGCCCTATAAAAAGGCCCCAAGACTTCAAGTCTAAAATAGAGAACCCCCCCCCTTCCCCCATAAACTTTGAAAAAATTCAAAGAAAAAAGAGCCAAGCTCTCAAGAAAAAAGATTTTTTCTTCAAGGTAAAAGAATGATGATGAACAAAGAGATGAAATCATCTCATAATTAAAAAGAAGAATTCTCTTCTTAAATGATCATAGATCTACAAAGACCAAAGTCTTTTATTAAGAGATCAAAAAGATCTCATCATAAAACAAACAAGTACTTACTTCTTTCACGGATCATAGATCTATAAGACAAAAAGTCTTTCATAAAAGAGATCAAAAGATCTCATCATAAAATAAAAGAAGAACATATTTCTTCTCACAGATCATGGATCTATAAAAGTAAAGCCTTTCATCAAAATAAGAGATTGAAAATCTCTCCTGCAAAATAAGAACTGTTGTTCTTAAATCTTGAGACAAAGTCTCTTTTAAAGAACATAAATTTGTTCCCAGATCATAAAATTGATCAGATGCGCTTTGCGCTCTTGAACTGCGCTTTGCGCTCATGAACTGCGCTTCTGCGCTCTCTGGACCGGCGCTCAGCGCCAAATGCGCCACGTGTCAACCACATATGCGCCTATTGACAACTTACGCTTTGCGCTTCTGAAATAGCGCACTGCGCTCATGGGTTGGCGCTCAGCACTAAGCGCACCACGTGTCATTCACGTGTGCGCCACTAAACTGAAAGCGCAATGCTCTCATGCACCAGCGCTCAGCACTCATAAACTGGCGCAATGCGCTCATCATCTGGCGCTCAGCGCCAAGCGCAACACGTGTCACTCACGTGTGCGCTACTCAGCAGAAGCGCACTGCGCTCTTTAATCGGCGCAAAGCGCCGAGCGCACCATGTGTCCTTCACGTGGGCGCTGACAGAACATAAATTGTTCTTTAATAAGCCCAGAGCTCTGGTGAATGCTCAGCATTCAATAAAAAGACAAAAATATTGACAGAAGGGACAAGCACAAATAAAGGCTCAATAGCCAGAATAAAAAAATGTTAAAACATTTTAACCTGAATGGACTTAGCCTAAGATTGGCCATAAGTCCTCAAATTCAGATTAATTGAGCCCACATGCTCATAAATCTTTAACAGATCTTAGTTCCAAATTGGACCACAGATCTTTCAACCAAAATTGGTTCAAGGGTACATCTCTGAACCCCTCTAATACATGTCGTTGTAATCCTTCAACGTCTTCAGAGAGGCGACGGACTATGACGTCTTTAAACTGGACTGTGGGGTCCTTAAGCCCATGGACTATGATGTCCTTAACCTCGGACTGTAGGGTCCCTTTAAACCCACGGACTATGATGTCCTTAACCTCGGACTGTGGGGTCCCTTTAAACCCACGGACTGTGATGCCCTTAACCATGACTGTGAGGTCTTTAAACTCACGGACTATGATGTCCTTAACCTTTACAGACTATGATGTCTTTAAACTGGACCGAGATGTCCCTAAACTAACATTGGACCACCATGTCCTTAAACTGGTAATCGACCGCAATGTCCCTAAACTAAACAATAGAGTCCAAATGCTCTCTTGTTGGATCTAAACGATCCCGTTGAGTTGATCTTAGTCTAAAATTAGGCTAACGTATCCTTAACGAACGTTTAAGTTGATCTTAGTCCCAAATGCGACTAACATATCCTTAAACCAAACCCCCAAACCCAAATCTAAGAAGATACGAAGTTGGACTAATCCACACCCTACGGGCGACAACATAAATTAGTCTCCGTATACGATCCACGGGCAACCAAAAAACAAAACAAACACACACGACACGAAGTGACCATCTGGAGAAGGAGAAAGTTGTTACAGCGATGCGGTAGAGTAATTAACTGCTGGGGCTTGTGCCTGCAGGGAAGAGCGTCCCCACAATCAAAAACCCTTCAAATGAGGGGGAATCTGACGAAGTCTGCTACATCGGCCGCATCTGTTTAAACCTTCGATATACGGTGCCATAAACCAACTTGGCATCTTCGGAAAGGTGGACGGATAGCACCAATTAGCATCTGCCCCGAAATTCAGGCAAGACGTTTGTCTTCGCGGTTTTCGGCGGGGAACATATTCTGGCACGCCTGGTAGGACCTCTTCCTCTTTCCACTCCACACTTCGTGTGTCGTGTTTCGCGAATAAAATCGCGATTCGTTATGGTTGCCCTTAGGTTCGAGGTACTAAGATTTGGTGTCTTTCTCCGTACAGAAAACAGAAGATCAATGGCTCCAACCTGCACCAGCTGCAACTGCAATTCTCGCTCCATCCCGTCCGAAGGAGTGACATACGGTCCTCAAGTGGCCTCCCTCTTCACGATGCCGGTAGAGCAGGTAACGCGGGCTACCACCGGGTTGTTCTTCGGGACTATGCTCCCACCATTGAGCGTTAACATCCCGCTACCACAAGAAGCGCAGAAGAAGTCGGTCTTTGATCAGCTCACTACCACCGCGGCCCCTCTCAATGGGTCATCCAATGCCAAACCAACAGCATCAGTCTTCGATAGGCTGAGCCTGAGCTCCAATGGGCCCGTCAAGAAGCCCAAGATACCTGAAGCGGCCATCCCAAAACGGATAGCCATTCCTCCTCTCGAGGTCACTAAAGAAGCTCGTCCCGTCAAAGGATCAGTCTTTACGGGGCTGGCCACTCCGGCTCCCGTTCCTGCTCAAAGGTCTGTTTTTGACAGATTGGATACTGCTGCTCAACGGATGTCGGTCTTCAAGAGGCTAGTACCAGCAGCGCCTCACCAGAACAGGGGGCATGAGGAAGTCACCCCCACAGCTGAACCAACACCATCTGCGCGACATGCTCGCCGTCGTCACTGGCGCCGAGTAAGGAAGTCTGGGGGCAGCTCTCCGTCTGGATTTACTTCACCAGCCCCAACAGTGGAAGTCAATGCTGCTGTTCCAACCGGGAACAACTTCGAACCACTTAGGAGGGTCCGCAAGAACTCTCCAACTGCCACGCTGAAGAGATCTCCTCCACCTGTGGAGATTACTATAGAAAAGAAGACGGAGCAGCCCCCTCAGCGGCTGTCCTCCAAAATTTATAAAGCCTGGCGATAGGTCCAGGAATCGGTGATTGACCAGGACTACTCTCGCCGATCAAAGAAGCTTAAAGCTCGACAAGGAGATAACTATCCTGTCAAGCTACAAAAGGCGACAGCCGTTTGGGTGCCCGCTGCAACGGCTCCCTCGACTTCAAACGTTCATAAGAGAAGGAGGCCGGAGAAAGCCCATGTGACCGCGGCAAACCGCAAAGGCGCTGAAGCTAGACGCCCCAAGCCTGGGGGCATGGCAATACATACTGTTTATATGGCTTCCGGAAAAGAGGAAAGCCGTGCTTCCACGGGTCATCGACCGCCCACCCGATCGATAACGAAGGCTCAAGAACAACAGCAGCAGAAACTTCAGGAGATGCTGACTGCAATGGCCGCACTTACTGGGCCAAAAGAAAATCCGGAGACCTCGGAGCAACGTCAGGAACAAGAGACTAATGCTGATTTCCTCCAAAGAATGTTCGACAGGAAAGAAAAATATGCTGCGGAACAAGCAGCCAACAAAAAACGAATGGCTCTGTTGTTCCAAGACATGGCTGGGATGATATTACAGCCGGAACCTCCAGCTGAAGACCCCCCGATCATCATCGAAGACGACAGAAGGGAGACATCGAACCCCCATCAGCTCTTTTAGCAGCCAAAGAAGAGAAAATCTCTAAGGCCGCCTTGGACGACTATATCGCTCAGCAAATACGAGCCTACTAGGCAAACGAAGTGGACGGCCAAATTGTTAAAACTGGACGACCATATCCAGGATGGTACGATCAGATCAAGTACCCGCCAGGATATACGATCCCTAAATTTCACGTATATAAGGGGATAGGTAATCTACACCAGCACGTTGCTCAATTCAGAGCCTTGTGCGGTAATACTGGGGGTGACGACAAACTGCTGCTTCGCCAATTTGTTGGCAGCTTATCGGAGACAGCGTTTGAATGGTATTTGGAGCTTCCCGATGACTCCGTCAGAATGTTTACAGAAATGGAGTTGCTATTCACTCAGCGGTTCGCAAGCGCTAGCGAGCGCACCCTAATCACAGCATTGATCAACGCCAGAGTGAAGCCGGGAGAGACGTGGGTGCAGTATGCAATCCGGTGGCGGAACCTATGGTCGAGATGCGAACAACGCATAGAAGAATCTCCTGTCGTGGGCATGTTCATGTAGACCCTCAGTCGACTATCTCCCAATTCATGATGTTCTTCAAGCCGACCACCTTCCAGGCCTTGATCGACAAGCTGGCCCAAATGGACCAGATGGGCGCCTTTCCCTTCAAAAGTGGGTTTTCGGAATGAAAAAGGCAACGGTAAAGTGACCTTTGTCGCCAACGCTCAGCAACACCCGAGTAACCCGAGACCGTTTGTTCGTCAAAGCAACAAGTCACGATCCCTCGATGAGAAGTTGAAACATCCTTACTCATTTCCCAAGGATAAAATAAGGAGACTGTTCGAACTGGCAGTGCGCAACGGGTTCATCACTCTGCCAGATCCAAAACATCCGTCGCAACCAGGTGACGTTAACAATACTAACTATTGTCCCTACCACAGAGTAATGGGTCACCCACTCGAAGATTGCTACGTCGTCAAAGGCTGGATTGAGGATGAATACCAACAGGGCAAATTCGCGTTGTCTGACAACTGGAAGGTGAAACCGCCACAACCACATGCTCAGAAAAAGATGGACACGCCGGGGGCATCATGCTCTTTTATAGGGGAAGCTCCATGAGAAATTGTTCTTTCGGCAAAAACTAAAAGAATGCTGAAAGATCTTCAAACATGTCCGACCTATGAACAAGTGACCGAAACGTCGTTAAACTAACGATGGACCGCAATGTCCTAAAACTTGCAGAGGACCGAAACGTCCTTAAACTAACGATGGACCACTATATCTTAAAACCGGCTGATGACCGAAACGTCTTTAAACTACTACAAACCAGCGGCATCCCCAGACTGACGTGGTAAAAAAAATGGGGGTACGTCCATAAGCGAAATGGGCACGGATGAAAACCCAAAAGGGCTCCATGAGTAAAAACAACGGGAATACCGGCGAGTTTTGTGAAAACCCGAAAGGGCACAATCTCGTCAAAAGACACTTGCAAGGTCCTCTCGACCCTGTAAGGAGAAACCACCTGCGCGAGATCCTTACGACTCACGAAGGAGAAACACACTTAGGGATCCCCACGATTCCTAAGGAGAAATTACACTTGCGAGATCCTCACGACTCGTAAGGAGAACCCTCTTATAAGACCTTCATGGCTCATAAGATTCAAAAGCCTTAAGCTACAGGGATCTGAACCTATTCTTAAGCAGTCATACCCTCTAATGCTGCCCTACAAGCGGTTCAATGCTGACTCTTGTATACAATCCATGGGCATGAATAAACATTTCCCTAACAGAGTCCCACCAGCGACTAGGGACATGCTCACACGGTGAACAAACACTTGTAGGTCCTCTCGACTTGCAAGGAGAAAACTCTCTTGTAAGATCCTTACAACTTATAAGAGAACACACACTTAGGAATCCTTACGATTCCTAAGGAGAAAACGCACCTACGAGATCCTCACGACTCATAGGGAGAAACACCCTTATAAGACCCTTACGGCTCATAAAGTCAAAAGCCTCAGTCGACAGGATCTTAACCCTGTTGGCTAAGCCACCTTTTGTTCGAACCGACAAAGGCAAATGAAGATTCGCTCCTGGCAATATCCCAGTTGTAGCGATGTTGATGCCTAAATCGGTATCAAATTCTAAGTCCTTTCAAGGCAAATGATGATTCGCTCCTGGCAATATCCCAGTTGTAGCGATGCTGATGCCTAAATCGGTATCAAATTCCAAGTCCTTTCAAGGCAAACGATGATTCACTCCTAGAAATATTCCAGTCGCAGCGATGTTGATGCTAAGATTGGCACCAGATCCCAAGTTCCATACTCGTGGCGAAAAGTCGACGAGCCAAAAATGCATATGAAATAACCGAAATGATAGGGCAACTTTCAACAAAATCAGCAAGTAAAAATATATGCATACAAAATAGCCGAAATTGTTGGGCAACTCGCAATAAAAAAAAAAGCGAGTAAAGAGAAAAAATAGCCGAAATGATTGGGCACCGCGAAAAATAGCCGAAATGATTGGGCAATCGCGACTTTCATGATATAAAAAGCTGAAACGATAGAGCATCGCGGAAAGAAATAAAAAAAATGAAAGAATAAAACTTTTTGCCCTACAGGTGAGGTCACATCGATCCCTGTATACAATCCAGGGGTGCAAACAAAGAGAGAACCATATCATCCCACCAGGCTCCATCAGAAAGAGAGCCAGGTCTCGACGGTCACATCTGCATCCCAGAAGGCCAACAACAGCGTTCCTCCTTATGCCAGCAAAGTACGGAAGCGACACAACGAAACGGAGCCACGGCATAGTCCCTAGTTTCAAATCTTAACGGTAATATCTACAGCCTAAGAATCAGCAACGATGTCACCCCAGCATTCTTCCCCCAACAGGATTCGGACGCGACATCAACAAAGCGGAGCCACGGTTAAGTCCTGGTTCCAAAACTCTAAGGTCCACAGACGACCTAGAGTCAACCAATGACTTCCTGGCCGGATCAACGCTCCGTATCGGAAACAGGTCAACCAACCCCAGGGAAATCAGTGTCCTTGGCAACCTCCTCGATTCAGGGAAATCAGCATCCTTGACGAGAGCATCTCGATTCGCGTTGACCCGCAGAGAAATCAGCGTCTTTGCAGGAATACCTTGATTCGCGTCGACCCGCAAGGAAATCAGTATCTTTGCAGGAATCTCTCGATTCGTCTCAACTCTGAGGAAATCAGTGTCCTTGGCAAAAACTTCGATTCAGGGAAATCAGCGTCCTTGACGAGAGCATCTCGATTCGCATCGACCCGCAGAGAAATCAGTGTCTTTGCAGGAATACCTCGATTCGTTTCAACCCCAGGGAAATCGGTGTCCTTGGCAAAAACCTCGACTCAGGGAAATCAGCGTCCTTGACGAGAGCATCACGATTCGCGTCGACTCGCAGAGAAGTCAGCGTCTTTGCAGGAATACCTCGATTCGTCTCAACTCTGAGGGAATCAGTGTCCTTGGCAAAACCTTGATTCAGGGAAACCAGCGTCCTTGGCGAGAGCATCTCAATTCGCGTCGACCCATAAGTAAATCAGTGTCTTTGCAGGAATACCTCAATTCGTCTCAACTCCGAGAAAATCAGTGTCCTTGGCAAATACCTCGATTCAGGGAAATCAGCGTCCTTGACGAAAGCATCTCGATTCGCGTCGACCCGCAGAGAAATCAGCGTCTTTGCAGGAATACCTTGATTCGCGTCGACCCACAAGAAAATCAGTGTCTTTGCAGGAATCTCTCGATAAGTCTCAACTCCGGGGAAATCAGTGTCCTTGGCAAAACCTCGATTCAGAGAAATCAGCGTCCTTGACGAGAGCATCTCAATTCGCGTTGACCCGCAGAGAAATCAGTGTATCTGCAGGATTATACCACGTCATCAAAATGGAGCCATGGCAAAGTCCCTAGTTCCAGGTCCCGACGGTTCACCAACAACCTAGAGACAAACCGCAACATTCGTCTCGATACAGCAGACGCAATACCAGCAAACGAAGCGAAGGCAATATTCCTAGCATCAGGGTCTTGACGGCAACTCATATAAAACCTAAAAGACTATCGGAGATCATCCCACACCAGCGTGGAGTGGTTATGACTCATCGGGGCTCCCAAACTGAGCCTAACCTCAAGTAAAAAGCGACATGGAATATCCCTAACACTTGCTCTTTCGATGGTAATATCACCTGGAAGATTGCTTGAAGACGTCTTGTCCAGCCCACGAAGGGATCAGAGACACGACAGTCGCGGGGCTACTCGAACAGCAAGATTATGCGTCGAGGAATACACCAGCCAACGCGACGGTGCGACGGGTAAAAAAACCCTAGTACCACAGGCCCTAACGAACTTCTATTAGCAGGAGTTAACTGTGACGTTAGGAAATCCTTGCGAGAACTTCTCGATTCGTCTCGACTCGTGGGGAAAATAATGTTCCTGCGAGAACTTCTCGACCTGTCTCGACTCGTAGGGAAAAGTCTTAGGCAATGGGGATAAGGACCTGTTTCCTAAGCACTGGGGCCCTGCAGGTCAGTCCAAGATGGACCCTTGCATACTATTCACGGGCCACACTCTCTGAAGTCGAATCTCGACAAGGAGGGAAACAACCACTTACGGGCCCTTACGACTCGTAAGGGAGAAAACTCTTTTGTGAGATCCTTACGACTCTCAAGAGAAAACACACTTAGGAATCCTCACTATTCTTAAGGAGGAATTACACCTACCGGATCCTCTCGACCCGTAGGGAGAAATACCTTTATGAGACCCTCACGGCTCATAAAGTTGAAAAGTATTAGGCTACAAGGACCCTGAACTTGTCTTCTAAGCCCTCAATTCTGTGGCCATGCATAACTCTGCATTACTTTACCCACATATATACTTACGTGGGCAAAGTAGTGGGGGCATTTGTTCCCGCCAAAAGTTTGGCTCACAACCTCCTCACTTATAAAAAAATAATAATAAAATAATAATAATAATAATAAAATAAAAAATGAAGGGAAAAACTCCACATGCAAAGAATGTAACAAATCCCTCAAAGCCAAGAGTTAAAACATTGTGAAGCAACGCTTCAGATGCAGCGCTAAGTGCGTTGCGCCCTAAACAGTGCACCACGTGCAAAGCACGTGTGTGTAAGTCCATATTGCGACCCCCGGTGCTTACGGGGAGGCGGAAACGGTATAAAAAACAAATTTTTATCGCAAGAGGCAACATGGACTAAACAAGGTCGGGATCGTGTCTAAACTAAACTAGCAAATACGCTAAAGGGAGTTAGCTACTCGGATGAAGGTTATACCTAAACTTGAACTCCTTCTTCTTGAAATCTTGTAGAGGTTGATGGTTCTCTTTTCGTCGCCTTCTTCCGTCGAAGATGGATCCACCTCGAAGGTTCGACCTTTGGGCTCTTCCTCGATCTTTGAGTGAACTAGGGTTTCCGGCTTGCTAAACCTTGAACCTAGAATGAGTAGAGAGTGACTAGGGGTTGCTTTTCTTTTAAAAGAGAAGGATTCTCAACACATGAGAAGGGTTCTCTTTTGCTAGAGGAAGAAGAAGATGAAGTGAGGAGAGAGAAGCTAAATGAGATAATGAGCAATCTTTTTCTTTCTTGCAACCATAATGCCAAAAGAAAAGAATTATCTAAATAATAATAATTCAAAATAAGAATAGTTGATGGTAATTTGGAATGACCACTATCATGCTTCTTTAAATGAAGTGTAAGCATGAATCAAGGAGGATCTTTCAAAGCATGATGGTGGTCAATGGTCAACAAGTCAACCATGGTCAACAAGTCAACAAAATCAACCATAACATAATTCTCATTTAATTACTATTATTAATAGATAATTCATAAATCCATTAGGGTTTGGAAAATGATAACTGTCAACTGTGCATACGCACCCGTTCCGAAACCCTAATGAAATACCTCATCCTCCGTCTCAAGCAACTGTGCATACACACCTGCATTCTCGTTCCGAGGAACAAGAATACCAAGATATAAAAGCAACCCCAAAACATATACCAGTATCTGGCTCAAACCAGAGCCTGCCAGTATAATCCGTCCGGACTCCAAACGTGCACAAGTGCGCGGATGAGAACGAACCCTGTCGCAAAACCATGCGACCTCTACTCTGTTTTGCCCAGAGGCGAATACCCTCTGTGTGGGACTCTAAAGACTCGACACTACGCTGACAGTGGGTTTAACCACAGACCGCAAGCGGCACTAGCTGTGCGTAACGGTCCCCAGGTAGATGCCGACAAGAAGGCTGACGAGGTGAAACCCCATCTGAACTCCTACTGAGTCAAAATGTGACATTCTCCGTACAGTCCGGTCTGTTCGTCTGATACATCGCATGTCGGGCCTAGGGGGCGGTAAAACGTCAGTCCCCCAATAGCGGTACAAGTCGTGTCGGAGTGAAGCCCAAAACACCCTGAGATAACACTGGAACCTACCAGTATATCTCGCTTGCCCTGGCCAGGGACTACTCGTGTAATGGCTCTCCTAGACACAGCGCGATGTCAACCCCCAATACCGGGAGAGACGAATCCTGTCTAACCGTCACTGCCTCCAAGTGCTTCGGGACTGCACCCAACCATCACCTGTTTGCACGACTCCTTTGAGCCGTGGTAGGGTAGTGATCAAAGTGCAGTGGGAACACACTCGAGGCGAAGTGCCAGTGTCAAGTCAGCGGACTAAGCTGTACTCATGTCACCTGGGAACTGATAACTGACGATAGGTATAATACCAACCTGTCAGTTCCCGACGAGTCCTGTCCAGTGTACTCGTAACCCAACGAGCACCCGTATACTATCTCCAGTACGACGTACTGATGGCTGTGGGACAGACAATCTCCCACACTGGGATGAGAAGCGCATACGCTAGTCTACTCCGGAGTATCGATGCCCTGTCTCGATAGTCCTACGACTAGGGACCTGTATAAGGATGTGCCTATAGATTACCCAGCCCCCACTAGTGTGACTGCCATCACAACGCTGGTAATCAAGCAAAGATCCTAAGGGCTCCACTAATGCGTATAAGTGATATACTGAAATAAACACAAGTACACATTGAAGTAGAAACAAACCAAGTAGCATACTACTATATTGAGCAAGATTGTTTATACAAGGTGAATATCCCAAGCTTCCATCAAGTAATATACAAACTAGTATGATACAGTAATGGCCTCCAGGGCATATACACTAACAATCTCCCACTTGCACTAATGCCATGAACTGGCGTACCGAAGACCTATCATCTCGATCAGCCGCTCGAACTGAGTCTGGGGTAAGGCCTTGGTGAATGGATCTGCAGTGTTCTCTTCTGAAGCAACCCTCCGAACCTCGATCTCCTTGCGATCCACGATCTCCCTGATCAGGTGATACCGCCTCAAGATGTGCCTGGATCTCTGATGGGACCTGGGTTCCTTTGCTAAAGCTATAGCCCCGTTGTTGTCGCAATACAGAGGTACTGGGTCAACAATGGACGGAACCACCTGAAGTTCTTTTAAGAACTTCCTTATCCAGACAGCTTCTTTTGCGGCATCAGATGCAGCGATGTATTTCACCTTCATAGTCGAGTCTGCAACGGTTTCCTGTTTGGAACTCTTCCAACACACCGCCCCTCCATTGAGGGTAAAGACAAAACCCGACATGGACTTGGAATCATCCTTGTCACTCTGGAAGCTGGAGTCAGCAAAGGCCTCAATCTGGAGGTCTTTTCCGCCATACACCAAGAACATCTCCTTAGTCCTTCTCAGGTACTTGAGAATGTTCTTTACTGCTATCCAATGTTTCTCCCCAGGGTTTGACTGATACCGGCTTACTACACTCAGTGCATAAGCTACATCCGGTCTGGTACACAACATCGCATACATTATAGAGCCTACCGCAGAAGCGTAGGGTATAATAGACATGCGATCCCTCTCCAAATCAGTCTTGGGAGACATCTCTTTAGAGAGGGTGATCCCGTGACAAGCCGGTAGGTTACCGCGCTTGGAATCTTCCATACTGAATCTTTTCAGTACGGTGTCGATGTACCTGGACTGTGAAAGTCCTAATATCCTCTTGGATCTATCACGATGGATCCGGATCCCCAGGATGTAAGAGGCATCACCCAGGTCTTTCATGGAGAACCTGTGTGACAAGAAACCTTTGACAGATTGTAGCATAGGAATGTCATTTCCTATTAAGAGAATGTCATCCACGTATAAAACAAGGAATACTACAGTTCTCGCTACAAATCTACTATAGATGCATGGTTCATCTGGATTTTTGATAAAGTCAAATTCCTTGACCGTCTCATCAAAACAGATGTTCCAACTCCGCGATGCCTGCTTTAGTCCATAGATGGACTTAAGCAACTTGCACACCTTTCCGCTGCTCCCACTCTGAATGAAACCCTCTGGCTGATCCATATAGACACACTCCTCTAAACTTCCATTTAGAAAAGCTGTTTTTACGTCCATCTGCCAAATCTCATAATCGTGGAAGGCAGCAATGGCAAGAAGGATCCGAATGGATTTCAGCATAGCCACTGGAGAAAAGGTTTCGTCATAGTCCAAGCCAGGTCTTTGACGGAAACCCTTTGCTACAAGTCTAGCTTTATAGGTCTCAACCTGTCCATCTACACCAATCTTCCTTTTGAAGATCCACTTGCATCCTACGGGTTTTACCCCGTCTGGAGCAATGTCCAACGTCCATACTTTGTTGGTGTACATGGACTCCATTTCGGTCCGCATTGCATCCAGCCATTTTACCGAGTCAACGCTCTGAACGGCCTGCTGGAAGCTAGTAGGCTCATCATAGTCTATGATGCAATCCTCTCTATCCCCGTCTATGAGAAAACCGTAGTATCTCTCGGGCGGATGAGACTGCCTACTACTTCTGCGGAGCGGCATAGGAATGTCCTGTTCTTTTGAACCTACTGGCTCTTCCAAGTTTTCAGTAATAGCTTGTGGTTCTGGAATCTCTTCCAGTTCTATTGCGTCCCCACTTATCTGGGTTTCCAAAAACTCAGTTTCCAAGAAGCGGGCATGTTGAGAAACAAAAACCTTTTGTTCCTCAGCGGAATAGAACAGATACCCCCTGGAGTTCTTTGGGTATCCCACAAACTTACACTGTACTGAACGTGCCTCGAGCTTGTCCGCATGCTGCTTTTTTACAAAAGCTGGACATCCCCATATCTTAAGGTACTTAAGACAGGGTTTCTTCCCACTCCACATCTGATATGGAGTGGTAGGCACAGTCTTGGTAGGAGCCTTGTTCAAGAGATATGCAGCTGCTTCTAGTGCATAGCCCCAGAAAGATCGCGGTAACTCAGCCTTACTCATCATGGAACGAACCATATCCAATAGGGTTCGATTCCTTCTTTCCGATACACCGTTATGTTGCGGAGTGTATGGAGGAGTACGCTGAGAGAGAATTCCATTCTCTTTTAAATAGTCCAGGAACTCGGCACTCAAGTATTCACCACCCCGATCCGATCTTAGAATCTTAATACTTTTGCCTGTTTGTTTTTCAACTTCATTCTTGTAATCCCGAAATTTCTCAAAGGCCTCGGATTTGTGCTTCATTAAGAAGACATGTCCATACCTAGAGAAATAGTCTGTGAAAGTAATGAAGTATGAATAACCGCTTCGCGCATGTGTAGACATTGGACCACACACGTCACTGTGTATGAGTCCCAAGAGCTCGCTCGCTCTTACTCCGTGTCCAGTGAACGGAGTCTTTGTCATCTTTCCCATGAGACAAGATTCACAAGTGGTATAAGACTGATATTCGAACGGATCCAAGTATCCTTCTTTATGTAACTTAGTCAACCGTGTCTCATTGATGTGACCCAGTCTATAATGCCATAAGAAAGCCTGATTGATATCTGGAGACTTTCTTTTGTGTGTATTTTAGACATTGAAAATCTGTGGTTGGTTTAATACGTATATACCATTGCTCAATGTACCTGACCCAATCATAACTTGATTAAGGTGAATGTTAACAACATTACTTACAAACGCAAATTCATAACCTTCTTTAGAAACCAAAGATACAGAAATGATATTACAAGTTGCGTTGGGTACAAAAAAGCAATTACGCAAAACCAAAACATGTCCATCTGACATTCCCAGGTGATAGTCCCCCACGGCTTTAGCATCCATGCTAGCTCCGTTCGCAACTCTGAGGGTCATATCACCTTCCTTCAAAAACCTACGGTTTCTCAACGCCTGCAAAGAATTACAGATATGAGATCCTGATCCGGTATCCAATACCCAGGAAGTAGAGTTTATAGAAAGACAGTTTTCAATAACATACACACCTGAAGCTGAAGCCGCAACCTGCTTCAGTTCCTGTGTCCTGGCTTTCCAAGCCCTGCAATCTTTCTTCCAGTGTCCACTCTTGTGACAATAGAAGCATTCCTCTTTACCAACAAGCTTCCCCGCAATCATTGTTGCCTTTTCCTTTCCCTTCGTACCCACTTTACTAACACCGCCTCTTGGTTTGGCGGGGGCTTTCTTCCTCTTTCCCTTGGCTTTCGCCTTGGACCTAGAGGAAGAAGATCCTCCTACAAACAAAGCGGGTGTATCCCTACCCTTCTGTAGGGTGCCCTCTGCGCTCCTCAGCAGGTTGAGGAGTTCTGAAAGTTCAACTTCCTTTTCTTGCAAGTTGAAATTCAGTATGAACTGGGCGTAAGTGGATGGAAGGGACTGGAGAATTAAATCTGTATAGAGTTCACTATCCAATGTGGTCCCAAGTTCTGCGAGCTCCTCAGTGTAGCCAATCATCTTAAGCACGTGGTCCGCTACCGATGATCCGACGGCCAACTTTGTCGAAAACAACTTCTTCGACACTTCGTATCTTGCGATACGAGACTGCTCTCCATACAGTTCTTTTGTATGGAGAAATATGGACTCGAGGTCCATATTCTCATGCCTCCTCTGATGTTCGTTGTCCATAGAGGCAAGCACGAGGCACCTGGCTTTCGCGCAATCAATCTACCAAGTCTTACGGATTTCCTTATCCGCGACGCTGGAGGTGGGACCTGGGACGGGGGGAGCTTTGGTGGTAAGAAGATACCCCAGCTTGTCGTAAGTGATTGCCAATTTGACATTCCTGAGCCAATCTTTGTAGTTTGGCCCTGTCAGTATGTTTTTATCTAGAAGTAACTTAAGTCCAGTCATTTCGATTTGGTCGCTGCAGGGGGAGAGAAGAAACACTTAGCACGATGCTCTTGCAAGTTTAGAATGGTTTTTAATTTGTCTAAACAGGATGGCTCCCACTGTCTCTCGAATCCCTCCTCAAACCACAAAGGAAGAATTAGCCGGGATCAATCCCACCGTACAATACTTGCTTAACCGTTCAGCCAGGCCAGTGTCGGTACTTCGAGGGAGGTTTTCCAACGCTTTCGCGAAGTTCCTTAATTTAAGAACCTCTTTTCCCTGGGGGCGTAGCCCCGCTAACACCTTTCTAGGCACCTACTAGGTTTATAGCATTGATCGTTTAGTGAGAAATTTCCCGAGGAGTAGCATATACTCACAGTAGGATCGGGATCCAAATATCATCGCGTGACGAAAATGAAGGAATCCTACCATAATCATCACACTCCAAATGGTATGCAAATCTAGCAAGTTTCAGTACTTATGAAACTCCCGATGTGGATTTTTGCCCCATGCTCTTATGACCTTGACGAAGGTCAACAAATCATAAGTCACATGTCAAGTTCTGCCCGTCATTATCCAGGTTAATTTGAACCCACCCGTATATACCCTTGACGAAGGTCAACAAGGCAATACGACTGTCCTAAACCAACGCATCTATCTATGCTACATATGAACACCCAATAGCTACCAATCTCTATGTCTTGACGAAGGTCAACAAACATAGCTTGAATACTATTGAATTTTCATACGAAACGACGGAGGGCTACGAATGGTTTTGGCGAAACCGTGAACGTAGTGAACTTGATATAATCGATGGAACGAGATAGCTTTTAGAAGGAGTGGCTCAAGCTCCGCATTTAAAAGTTAGTTTTGAAAAGAACCGAGTGGTTTTTCGAAAGTGTTCCATCGACTTAAACTTGGTTTATTATCTTGCATTAGTTCTTTTAATGCGTGATATTCTTGCATTAGTTCTTTTAATGCGTCCCATCATTTAATCCTACCATTGCAGAAAACAACCAAAATATGACGTACGCTTATGCCATTCGCATTCGCCACGGGGTCCCGTCATCACTCGTTAGGTTACTTAACTAACGACAGAGCGGGGGCTGGGCTAGCGCGGCTGTAAAACATAAGCAACGCCTAAATAGAAAGCAATGATAGACATTACAGATCACAGATGAATACATTGGATATACTAGCAATCCGCAATCCTTTCGAGCCTGCAATGAAAAGCGGATTACACGGTCGCGGTGAATAGCCAAATACCCCACCCAAGACCCCTACGGGTGCGGCAAACTACCCGCCAAGTATTCGGCAGTTTGTGCACCCCTCCATGGGTCTATCCTAGGAGCATAAACAGTAAAAAGAATTATACAATGATGGCTACAACCCCGACCCGGTTGTGCGGCCAAACAAATAATATTATTACATCAATTTACATTTACAATGAATGAAAGAAAAACAAAAGCTCATCTCACATCCACCCCGGCTATTCACCCGCGACAGTCCAACACATTCATATACACATTCCAATATCAAACACAGATCATGTATAACCCCGACTAATCGACTTATAGCGATTAGCCGACGTTCAATACATGCAAACATCACAGATATAACCAACATAGCCAAAGTGCAGTGAAGTTCGGAAAAAAATACGGAATTATAGGACCCCAAAAGTGAATTTCTGTTCTGGAAAATCTGGGTACATATAATACATCTGAAAAATCCCAAAACACCACCAGAAGAACACTGCACGAAAAACGATGCAGAGAGGAAAACAAACTGCGGCGCTTCCGCGGCACATGCCTACCTCGTGCCGCGGAAGCGCGGCGGTTTAAACGAATTATGGCATCGTATTTCTTGTGTGTTCAAACAAAACCCTGAGCCGAATTTACAAGTATAAAGTTTTTCATTTAGAGCAGAAAAAAATTCAACAGAAACTTAGGGTTTTGGTTTTTCCGGTTTTGTGATTTTTCGGTTTCGAACTTCCATACACTTCGCTACCAAGCTAGTTTAAGTTTAGTTAGGCTCTGATACCACTGTAAGTCCATATTGCGACCCCCGGTGCTTACGGGGAGGCGGAAACGGTATAAAAAACAAATTTTTATCGCAAGAGGCAACATGGACTAAACAAGGTCGGGATCGTGTCTAAACTAAACTAGCAAATACGCTAAAGGGAGTTAGCTACTCGGATGAAGGTTATACCTAAACTTGAACTCCTTCTTCTTGAAATCTTGTAGAGGTTGATGGTTCTCTTTTCGTCGCCTTCTTCCGTCGAAGATGGATCCACCTCGAAGGTTCGACCTTTGGGCTCTTCCTCGATCTTTGAGTGAACTAGGGTTTCCGGCTTGCTAAACCTTGAACCTAGAATGAGTAGAGAGTGACTAGGGGTTGCTTTTCTTTTAAAAGAGAAGGATTCTCAACACATGAGAAGGGTTCTCTTTTGCTAGAGGAAGAAGAAGATGAAGTGAGGAGAGAGAAGCTAAATGAGATAATGAGCAATCTTTTTCTTTCTTGCAACCATAATGCCAAAAGAAAAGAATTATCTAAATAATAATAATTCAAAATAAGAATAGTTGATGGTAATTTGGAATGACCACTATCATGCTTCTTTAAATGAAGTGTAAGCATGAATCAAGGAGGATCTTTCAAAGCATGATGGTGGTCAATGGTCAACAAGTCAACCATGGTCAACAAGTCAACAAAATCAACCATAACATAATTCTCATTTAATTACTATTATTAATAGATAATTCATAAATCCATTAGGGTTTGGAAAATGATAACTGTCAACTGTGCATACGCACCCGTTCCGAAACCCTAATGAAATACCTCATCCTCCGCCTCAAGCAACTGTGCATACACACCTGCATTCTCGTTCCGAGGAACAAGAATACCAAGATATAAAAGCAACCCCAAAACATATACCAGTATCTGGCTCAAACCAGAGCCTGCCAGTATAATCCGTCCGGACTCCAAACGTGCACAAGTGCGCGGATGAGAACGAACCCTGTCGCAAAACCATGCGACCTCTACTCTGTTTTGCCCAGAGGCGAATACCCTCTGTGTGGGACTCTAAAGACTCGACACTACGCTGACAGTGGGTTTAACCACAGACCGCAAGCGGCACTAGCTGTGCGTAACGGTCCCCAGGTAGATGCCGACAAGAAGGCTGACGAGGTGAAACCCCATCTGAACTCCTACTGAGTCAGAATGTGACATTCTCCGTACAGTCCGGTCTGTTCGTCTGATACATCGCATGTCGGGCCTAGGGGGCGGTAAAACGTCAGTCCCCCAATAGCGGTACAAGTCGTGTCGGAGTGAAGCCCAAAACACCCTGAGATAACACTGGAACCTACCAGTATATCTCGCTTGCCCTGGCCAGGGACTACTCGTGTAATGGCTCTCCTAGACACAGCGCGATGTCAACCCCCAATACCGGGAGAGACGAATCCTGTCTAACCGTCACTGCCTCCAAGTGCTTCGGGACTGCACCCAACCATCACCTGTTTGCACGACTCCTTTGAGCCGTGGTAGGGTAGTGATCAAAGTGCAGTGGGAACACACTCGAGGCGAAGTGCCAGTGTCAAGTCAGCGGACTAAGCTGTACTCATGTCACCTGGGAACTGATAACTGACGATAGGTATAATACCAACCTGTCAGTTCCCGACGAGTCCTGTCCAGTGTACTCGTAACCCAACGAGCACCCGTATACTATCTCCAGTACGACGTACTGATGGCTGTGGGACAGACCATCTCCCACACTGGGATGAGAAGCGCATACGCTAGTCTACTCCGGAGTATCGATGCCCTGTCTCGATAGTCCTACGACTAGGGACCTGTATAAGGATGTGCCTATAGATTACCCAGCCCCCACTAGTGTGACTGCCATCACAACGCTGGTAATCAAGCAAAGATCCTAAGGGCTCCACTAATGCGTATAAGTGATATACTGAAATAAACACAAGTACACATTGAAGTAGAAACAAACCAAGTAGCATACTACTATATTGAGCAAGATTGTTTATACAAGGTGAATATCCCAAGCTTCCATCAAGTAATATACAAACTAGTATGATACAGTAATGGCCTCTAGGGCATATACACTAACAGTGTGCGCTAGCGCTAGGTGCGCTGCGCTCCAAGCAGCGCACCACGTGTCAAGCACGGGTGCGCTAGCGCAATGTGCGCTAGCGCAATGTGCGCTGCTCTTTAAGCAGCGCACCACGTGTAAAGCACGGGTGCGCTAGCGCTGGAACTAAAAATTCCCCACCGTTAGATCAAAAGATCTAATAATAATGATAAATTATTAATTAATGAGAATTAAATTCTGTTATGGAAAGATTTTTCAATCTTGTTAAAAACAAGAAGATCGCCTTCTGTAAAACAGAAGCTCTAGGATCAAAGATCCAATGGTGGGGAAACATCTCCAAATCAATCAGAGAAATATCTCTTTAACTGATTCAACAAATCAGCTTGCCCTATAAAAAGGCCCCAAGACTTCAAGTCTAAAATGGAGAACCCCCCCCCCTAAACTTTGAAAAAACTCAAAGAAAAAAGAGCCAAACTCTCAAGAAAAAAGATTTTTTCTTCAAGGTAAAAGAATGATGATGAACAAAGAGATGAAATCATCTCATAATTAAAAAGAAGAATTCTCTTCTTAAAAGATCATAGATCTACAAAGACCAAAGTCTTTTATAAAGAGATCAAAAAGATCTCATCATAAAAGAAACAAGTACTTACTTTTTTCACAGATCATAGATCTACAAGACAAAAAGTCTTTCATAAAAGAGATCAAAAGATCTCATCATAAAATAAAAGAAGAACATATTTCTTCTCACAGATCATGGATCTATAAAGGCAAAGCCTTTCATCAAAATAAGAAATTGAAAATCTCTCCTGCAAAATAAGAACTGTTGTTAAAGTCTCTTTTAAAGAACATAAATTTGGTCCCAGATCATAAAATTGATTAGATGCGCTTTGCGCTCTTGAACTGTGTTTTGCGCTCATGAACTGCGCTTCTGCGCTCTCTGGACCGGCGCTCAGCGCCAAATGCGCCATGTGTCAACCACGTATGCGCCTATTGACAACTTGCGCTTTGCGCTTCTGAAATAGCGCACTGCGCTCATGGGCCGACGCTCAGCGCCAAGCGCACCACATGTCACTCACGTGTGCGCCACTAAACTGAAAGTGCAATGCTCTCATGGACCAGCGCTCAGCGCTCATAAACTGGCACAATGCGCTCATCATCTGGCGCTCAGCGCCAAGCGCAACACGTGTCACTCACGTGTGCGCTACTCAGCAGAAGCGCACTGCGCTCTTTAATCGGCGCAAAGCGCCGAGCGCACCATGTGTCCTTCACGTGGGCGCTGACAGAACATAAATTGTTCTTTAATAAGTGAATGCTCAGCATTCAATAAAAAGACAAAAATATTGACAGAAGGGCCAAGCCCAAATAAAGGGTCAATAGCCAGAACAAAAAAATGTTAAAACATTTTAACCTGAATGGACTTAGCCCAAGATTGGCCATAAGTCCTCAAATTCAGATTAATTGAGCCCACATGCTCATAAATCTTTAACAGATCTTAGTTCCAAATTGGACCACAGATCTTTCAACCAAAATTGGTTCAAGGGTACATCTTTGAACCCCTCTGATACATGTCGTTGTAATCCTTCAACGTCTTCAGAGAGGCGACGGGTCCCGACAACCATACATTTCATAGACTATGACGTCTTTAAACTGGACTGTGGGGTCCTTAAGCCCATGGACTATGATGTCCTTAATCTCGGACTGTGGGGTCCTTAAGCCCATGGACTATGATGTCCTTAACCTCAGACTGTGGGGTCCCTTTAAACCCGCGGACTATGATATCCTTAACCTTGACTGTGGGGTCCCTTTAAACTCACGGACTATGATGTTCTTAACCTTTACAGACTATGATGTCTTTAAACTGGACCGAGATGTCCTTAAACTAACATTGGACCACCATGTCCTTAAACTGGTAATCGACCGCAGTATCCATAAACTAAACAATAGAGTCCAAATGCTTTCTTGTTGGATCTAAACGACCCGTTGAGTTGATCTTAGTCTAAAATTAGGCTAACGTATCCTTAACGAACGTTTAAGTTGATCTTAGTCCCAAATGTGACTAACGTATCCTTAAACCCAACCCTCAAACCCAAATCTAAGAAGATACGGAGTTGGACTAATCTACGCCCTACGGGCGACAACATAAATTAGTCTCCGTATATAATCCACGGGCAACCAAAAAACAAAACAAACACACACGACACGAAGTGACCATCTGGAGAAGGAGAAAGTTGTTACCGCGATGCGGTAGCATAATTAACTGCAGGGGCTTGCGCCAGCAGGGAAGTGTGTCTCCACAATCAAAACCCCCTCAAATGAAGGGGAATCTGACGAAGTCTGCTACATCGGCCGCATCTGTTTAAACCTTCGATATACGGTGCCATAAATCAACTTGGCATCTTCGGAGAGGTGGACGGATAGCACCAATTAGCAACTGCCCCGAAATTCAGGCAAGACGTTTGTCTTCACGGTTTTCGGCGGGGAACAACGATCTCCAACTCGAATCTCTGACAGTCATCTATAAGCTCCTTCTGTGCAGTCAACATCCGTATTGCTGGCAACCAACTTAGCACATCCGGCACTACATTAACTTTCCCCGGATGGTATTTGAGATCAAGATTATAGTCAGCCATCAGCTCTAACCATCCGCACTGCCTCATATTGAGCTCTTTCTGTGTGAACACATATTTTATACTTTTGTGATCGGTGAATACTTCGACCATTTCGTCCAATAAGTAGTGTCTCCAAATCTTCAAAGCAAAAATCACTGCTGCTAGCTCCAAATCATGAGTTGGGTAGTTCTTCTCATGGGTCTTCAATTGTCTCGATGCATAGGCTATAACCTTCCCATGCATCAGAACACATCTCAAGCCTTTCCCAGATGCGTCGCTGTGAATAACCAACCCTCCGGAACTGTCTGGCACTTTCAAGATAGGAGCGGTGGTCAATCTTTACTTCAACGCTTCAAAAGCTAACGCACATCTATCCGTCCATATGAATGGTACCTCCTTTTGTGTTAGCTTGGTCAATGGTTCAGCTAAACGAGCGAAATTCTCCACGAATCTTCTATAATATCCGGCAAGCCTAAGAAAGCTTATGATCTCCGCTACGTTCTTCGGAATCGGCTAATCATGAACTGCTGCAATCTTTTCAGGATCAACAGCAATTCCATCTCCGGATACGACATGCCCCAAAAACTTAACTTCTTCGAGCCAAAACTCGCACTTACTCATCTTCGCATATAATCTTTCTTGCCTCAACGTTTGCAGTGCGATCTTCAAGTATTCTGCATGCTCTTCTTGGCTCCTCGAATATACCAGAATATCATCGATAAACACTACTATAAACCGGTCCAAATACGGTGAAAAGATTCGGTTCATCAAATCCATAAATATCACCGGTGTGTTAGTAACTCCAAATGGCATCACTAAGTACTCGTAATACCCATATCGAGTTCGGAACGCTGTGTTGCAAATATCTTCTGATTTTACTCGAACTTGATGATATCCGGATCGTAAATCCAGCTTTGAGAATACCCTCGCGCCACTAAGTTGATCGAATAATTCGCCGATGCGAGGGATCGGGTGCTTGTTCTTAATAGTCACACGGTTTAATTCTCGATAATCGATGCACATTCTCCACGTGCCATCTTTCTTCTTGACTAGAAGAACTGGAGCTCCCTAGGGTAAATTGCTGCTGTGAATCCAATCCTTCTCTAATAATTCGGTGACCTGATTCTTGACTTCTTTTAGCTCCACCGGTGCCATTGGATAATAGGCCTTTGAAATCGGCGCTGCTCCAGGAATAAGGTCTATCGCGAACTCCATATCTCGTTTAGACTGTAAACTCGAGATGTCCTTGAACACATTTATGAAATCCCAAACTGCTATCAGTGCTTCATCTGCAACTTGTTTACAAACTTCACCTTTTAGTAAACGGTTCCTTTCATCATGGATTTACAAGTTCGTTCAAAGACTTGTTGGTTATTAGCCCACCACTCTTCCGCTGTGCTACTCTGATAATCTGTGGCGGGTTCATCGAAACTCCTCGAAACATCCTGCATCTGAACGGTCTTGAAGCAGTCAGTACTACTGCAATCAAAAGCTTCTACTGCGATTCTCCTTGTTCTTCGAAATGTACACGGATTGGTCACTGCGGGACAAGGGAAAAGATACAACGTGGTTGCTGGATTCAAGCTTGCGATAAAATATAAACGGGTAAGCAATGCAACTGAGAGAAATAAGTTAATATAACGACCATAAATCAAGAAAATGAATCAAGAATGGGACTCCAAGTTACTGAAATAGGGTACCGCATTGTAACTATGTCGCGGTACATAGTTACAATCACATAACTCCATTCAAGTCACCCATATCCTAGTATCAGAATCTAAAGAATAGGAGGGAACAACTAATAAAGAATCAGGAGGATTCCAAGTTGAGATGTGTCACGCCCCTCTTCCCGGTGTACGGACAAGGGGACATGGCGAGTCACGCAGCGTATTTACTCAGAAGTAAACACGTTAAGCGTAAATAAGCAATATAATGTAATTGTACACAAGAAAGACAACAGATGTAAATGAACAACAACTTTTATATATTAAACGTTTCTTTACAATACAACTGAAAATGTAAATACAAGAATGGAAAGCAATGCCTAAACAATGGCATAAACTGAAAGAAAAGTGAGTACAAGTGAAGCCTAGTGGTCGTGCTGCTCAGTGGTCTGCTCTAATTGCTCCTAGCTGGTCTTGAACTTCTCAGAGTTGAGTCCTCCTGACAACATTCCAAAGAAAGAAGAGAAATAGGAATGTCGTCGGCGAACAATCGCTCGGTAAGTCCCAAAGAGAGATAGAAATAGAATAGACAGATAAGAGGATGTAACTAGTATAATATTTGATTGTTATGCCGGCGTAGTTGTTTGTAGCGTGGTACAAATATGCCATGGTATACGAGAGGAGTCCAACTTACACTGTGGACTATGGTAACCCGTAGTACAAGGCTCCGTCGATAAAACCACGGAACAACGGCAATGGATGTATAGTTACGTCTTTTAATGACCATATCGTGCCACTTTTAATACATTTTGTGCCAGTTTACCCATTTAAAACCCCGTAATGTCTTTTGTATTAATTGTATTGAAGTAAATTATAGATGTAAGACTTGCCGAAACCATGATATCAGTAGTTCATGTAAACGGAAGAGATATAAACGGATAATCATGTAATCAAAGTATATCCATGGTTCGGTTCGGTCGAGTCATGTTGATATTGATTGTATCTGGTATAAATGGATTCATGTTGTATTGCAGTTATATTTGAATTGTATTCAAGTATAGATTGTATTCAGATCGTTTTCAGATTAGACTGAGACTCAGATTGAGTCAGACTCTTTAAACAAAATTGAAGTCCTGAATTAGTTTTGATATTATTGGTAACTACTGCACATGGACGGCAGGATTTATGTCTTTTTCCAAGACAATTACCGTGCTGATAACACCGTTTTTAGTTTGTCTATCTTAAATAGGCAAGCACCCAAATTCTCCGGCTCCCTGAGGCTCAAGAGAACTGGTCCCGCTTAAACCTATATTTGCTAGGGTCCTTATTGTAATTTAATATAACTTGATGGGGTTTTATGAAAAAATGGTTTTGATATATTTTCAAAATACACCTCAAGTATTCAATTATCGTCTTTAGGGTTTTCATAGATGTAATTTTTAAGAGTGATGAGATAGTCTAGTGGATATAAACCTAACTTGAATAGTACATGGTATTTTCATGTAATTTGACTTGTATTAATTCTTAATGGTATTTTCATGAACTTTTGTGATTCTTTTCTTTGATTTAGAAAACATGGAATATATTATATTTTTAAAATAGATATTTTGATAATATATATATATATATATATATATTAAAAATAGAATTTCTTTATTAATAGAAATCACGTTTTCCTAAAAATTGTAATAAAATTCCATCGAGATCGTATGCTCCATGAGGAGGTTTGCATCTTGCCCTACTAGTCCGATGGGTGTGCGATAACCTGCACCAACCAAATCAGATTTCCCAGAATTGGTTGTAAGTACTTAATTGTATGGAATTTAAATAAGACAATTTAAAGAATACGATTTTGTAATAGTTTAGTGTATTTTATTGTAAACTTGTAATTATCCCACAAACTAAAATTCCAAAAGCCATTGTGCTATGTCAAGAATGAGTGTTGTGATGAGGTAGGTCATTACCTCGTGAGTTTTCTAAAGGTAATACAAAGAAATATGATGAAATATGTAGAATATAAAGTTTGTGGTATTTGTTCGTAAAAATGTGATAAAAGCTGCATAACATGTTATTTTAAAATGAAACTTGTTCTAAAGTATTTGGTTATGATCGCTAAACAATATATAAAGAATTGGTAAGTTTGTTATTAAGAAAATTTGGGTTTTTAAAGAAAAGAGAATCGGAAGTCGGAAGAACTTCGCTTCCGACGGGTTTTGAAATGAGAGTGTTTTAGATTAGAATGAGAGGAGGGGAGAGGGGACTTACAGTTTGAGAATAGAGGGGGGAGGCAGAGGAAGATTTCGAAGGCGTCGTGGAGTTGCGTCGTCGCCGGATTTGTCCCGAAATATCGCCGGAACTTTGACCTTGGCTAATTCCACTTGTACAACTTTTGGACTTAGATATTTTTTGAGAGTTTTGATACTATATTTCAGAATAGAAAGGGCTAAAGTGTAGTGTGGTATTTATAGGATAGAATTAGGGTTTAGGGTATGAATAGAGAATTAAAAATGTATTAAAACTTGGATTAATGAGGTGAATTAACACTCTCTGTTAATATGCAGAAAAATCAAACAGAATAGGAGTAGTGGGGGAGGCCAAAGGGTGCTAAGGTTAAAATTTTGTAGCATTTGCTATGGGAGGGATGTTAGTTATATGTATGCCCTAGATGCCATTACTGTACATTGGATGTATATTGTAGTGGATGCTGGGACATATATAGGAAGGACTTTCTTGCTCGACATGATAGTATGCTATCTGGTTACTCTTTACCTTAACGTGTACACTGATTGTCTCTCTGTTACATGTTGGTAAAGCCCTTAGGATGTGTACTTGACTACCTAGACTATGATGCGGATCATACTAGTGGGGACATGGTAGTCCATAAGTACATCCTTCAAAGTCCCTAGTCGTGGGTGTATCGAGATGGGGCATCGATATACCAGAGTAGACTAGCGTGTACCTTCTCGACCCATACAGATGGGCAATGGATGATCCCATATCCATTGGTGTTTGACATCAGAGATGATATACGGGTGCTCAGTAGAGACTGGGTACACTGGACGAACTCGCCGAGAACTCCCAGATGGTATTATACCTCACGTCAGATGGCAGTTCTCTGGTGACACTGGTACAGAGTAGTCTGTTGACCCGAGATCGTCATAGAGTCTTGTGTGGTTCCCACTGTGCTTTGATTTCCATCTTACCACGTCCAAGAGGGCGTGCAAAATGGTGGTTTTTGGGTACAGTCCCGAATCACATGGAGGCAATGAGCGATAGGAGGGGATTCGTCTCTCCCGGTATAGGGAGTTGATGTTGCGCTGTGTTCGATTGGCTATAACAGGAAATCCCTGGCCAGGGTTACTGAGATTTACTGGTAAGTGTTACCAGTAGTTTCTCGAATTGTTATAGACCTCATATCGACACGACTTATCGAGCTATTGGGGTCTGACGTTTACCACCCCTAGACGAGATATGCGACATATTAGACGATCAGACCGGACTGTACGGTAGTGTTACTGGTTGGATTCACTGGAGTGTGAGCGGGCTTGCTCATCGATCTTCAGATCGCTCAATACTCGGGTGGCCGTTACATTTAGCAGACCGCTTGCGGCTTGTGGGTGATTGATATGATCATCACCTGCTGCCGGCGTATTGACGAGTCTTTAGAGTCCTACACAGAGGTTTCCTGGCTCAAGCGAAACGAAATAGGAGCGCATATGAGATATGTGCGGGACCGAGAATAATGCGTGTATGTGATACCGTATTCCATTCTCGCGATAAATGTATCGATTGGTTGTATGCGATATAACCTAGTTATCGATTCAAGCATTGATTCGATAAACCGATACATAGGATACTAGCCGGTTATATGCGATATGACCGGATCATAGAATCAAGTGTTGATTCAATGATTTAATGCATAATTATATATATATTTGATATATTACTTTACATTAACTAGTATTGGTTCACTTAAGATGGATTTTCTCACTTGAAGTGCACATTGTATATATGATATAGTTTTGTGCACTAGTTTGTATCATGTTTGATGATGCATGCAAACTTGGGTGTATGTTTGATTTGAACCATGTTTAGGTTAATGGTTATGGTTTTAAAGTATTCACTTATTCATTTCATTTATATTCTTTATTTCTTTTGGCTAAAATGAAATGGTTGCTAATTTTGTCTTTTGTGGAAACTTCATGATACTTTGAATTTGTAACCATTTTGTTTTATGTTTAAAACCTAACCATTAGCTAAACTAGAGTTTGCTCTCTACAAGAGTTAAGTCTAACCCAAGGTTGCATTATGATAAGATCATTTTTGATTTTATTATTTTTTTGATCTTCATCATATTCATTATCTTCTTCTTCTTCATCTTCTTCCTTGAAGAAAACCTTACTTCATCAATGGTGGATTGATGAAATAAGTGAGAAATCCAATTCTAAAGTCTACCCACTTCCTATTTCTTCATCCTCTACCTCTTGCCAAGTAGTAGAGTGTGTTTTCTTCACAAGTTTCTTGACTTTGTGAAGTGAGAGCTTGATCTAGCGATGCCTCGACGTAGATCATCTTCGGCATGGACATCGACGACCTAGCTCGTCATTTCTCCGACGAAGCCGACGTTAGAGCCCGGGAATACATTTGGACAGCGAGGGGACTTCGTTGCGGAGCTATGGAGGTGGAGCACCGGATCTACAAAGGTTGTATATCCATTTCTTTTAGTTAAGATGTTAACTAGTTTGCTTTTCGCCTAGAAATCTAGCCGACAATCCGTTGTTAGGGTTTCTCGGCACCGTTTAAATTTGAAATTGGCATGATCGATGCCTTGTGAGACCTCTAGTGTGTGCCTAGGAACCCTACAGTGGTATCAGAGCCTAGCTAGAGCCTTAGGCGAAGTTTAGACGGAGTTAGAAGTCCGATCGAACCAAAACCTAACCCGGAAAACGGCTCTCTGGACTTTTTTGTAAAATGTGGATTTTTGTAAATTAAAAATATGCAGAAAAATCAGCAGGCGATTGTATGGGTTACTGTAAAATTTGAGTCCATAACTCCATCATTCAGCCGCGGTTCCGCGGCATGAGCATGCCTCATGCGGCGGATCCGCGGCAGTTTTGTCGTATTGGTCATTGAATTTTGCACCATAATTAATAAGTTTCTGTGCTGGTTTTCCTGGGAATATTTTAATATTTATTCCAGAGTTTTATTTTCTGGGTTGTATGAGGAACTCCGTGTATCGATCGGAATATCTAATTTTGTCTATGTGGCTTTCCGGATAATTTTTTTGAATTTGTTAAAAAGTTCGTCCGGATATAAATACCCAATTTTTCCCCTGTCGGGAAATTTCCAAGTGTTGGATTTTTCCGAAGTTTAAAGACGTTCTAAGTAGTGCAAGTAACTCGATGGACCCTCTAGAAGACAACAAACCTTAACTCGATTATATGACCGTCTTGAACTGCCCTTTGAACCTTCGGGTTTGGGGCAGTACGGCGTGCCACATGTGAGGCGTTGGCTTGACCCTTCTACGGCTGGACCGTTGGTACTGAGGCACGAACGGAATATTGTTAGACTTATTTCATGTGTTGAGCTATATCGGGAAAACTTGGGTGTTCGATTGTTCGATCGAAAAGTTTAACATTTTCTGTTTATCTGGAATGGGATACAATAATTGGAATTCACAAAAGTTATGTGATAACTGAATGAATGTTATAAACATAGCAGTTTAGTCTCACTTGATCGGTTGCCACGGAATTTTGATGTGATCAAAAGTCCGTCGCAATCACGTAGCGTACGCGGATACTCGCCGGGTAAACTTAATAGACAGCCTCACTCCATAGCCCCGACCAAGTGACTGTAGGAGAACCCCGTCGCCGAAAGCATCCGTTCGGGTGCTCGCGGCAGCTGTGTTCCGCCTTGGTGCACTTCGTCGACGGTATCGGGGGTGCGGCCGTCTACTGAAGTTTGCGACGAGCATTCGATCAGGATGTCGGGAATCTTGTTGAATTGCCCGACTTGATATTGAAAAGTGTTTTCGATTTTGAGACTAAAATGCGGAGTTTATAATAGTTAGGCATGTGATGTCTAAAGAATTCATTTGGTCAGGCATGTGATGTCTAAGAAGGTTGCGGATTCCAACTGTTGTAGTTTTACACTTTCTTTTCTGTGACCGTAAGTGTAATATGTGATATCGCCGGTTTCGTTGCTATATGTCAACGACAATTAGGATGCGCATATTTACTTACGTTGATGACATGTGATGTTATGTGTTGCTGGATATGTTATATTGGATCGTCGTGTTTGAATAGCCGGGGGGTTTTTATGTGAGATGAGTGTTTTTCATTTTCATTCATGTAAAAACTTGTATGTAATATTCTTTTATTGGGGCACTTCCAGGTTGCGGAAGATGTCACCGTTTGTATATTATTTACTTTTCCGCACTAGGATAGACCCAAGGAGGGGAGCACAAGTAACCGGGTTCTGGAGTCCAGTGGGAGACCAACTCGAGGAGTCGAGTCCGGGTCTCCTAACTCTAGAATTGGTAGGGTTGCTTGCCGCTCTCGTAGGGGTCTTGGGGTGTGGGTTTGGCTATTCATCACGACCGTGGAATCCGTGTTTTATACTGGCTCGTATTGAAAACACGGACGTCCTACTATATCCAATATTTCATATGTTTCTTCTGCTGCGATATCTGTGATGTGATCATATGATGTTCTGTGATAGATACAGTATATAGTATATATGATATATTATATAGGCGTTACTTATGTTTTACACCCGCGCTAGCCCTGCCCCGCTCTGCCGTTAGTTACCTAACCTAACGGTGCACGAGGGGACATCGAGGCGAATGCGGATGGCATAAGTGTACGTCGTATTTATCTGTGATGTTTAGGTACTTAAATGATGGGACTTCATTAATGTGATTAATGAAATAAAAGAAACCTAAGATGTTGTAGAATCGAATTTCAAAATAAAACAGGTAGCTACAGTTCTTGCTTTGCACAGCGGTATATATGATATATCCTGCACCTTATTCGATAAGGAAAGGACCGAGATCCCTTCACCGGGAGTGACTCCTTTAGCAATAACTGGCAGATGCTACACACTCGGTTTGTCTTTTGATTGCTTTTAAAAGTTCTGCTTTGCACAGTGATATATATGATATATCCCGCACCTCATTCGACGAGGAAAGGACCGACGATCCCTTCACCGGGAGTGACTCCTTTAGCAAAACTAGAAAAGCTTCAAAAACACTCCATTTTAAAATCATTCGATCCTACAACGATATCAAGTTCATTACGCAATAGGTTTTCAGAAAAACCTGTCGTAGCCCTCCGTCATTTCAGATAAGTCCTATTTAGTATTCGTGCTGCGTTTGTTGACCTCCGTCAAGGCGTAGTGTGCGGTAGCTAACTAGTATTTATCTGTTTATGCATATGATGCAGATTGAGTTAGGGTAGTCGTGCGGCCTTGTTGACCTCCGTCAAGGGTCGTGCGGGTGGGTTTAATTCGATCAAGAAATGACGGGTTGAACTTGACTAGTAGCCTATGGTTTGTTGACCTCCGTCAAGGTCATAGGGTGCTAGGGGCAAAAATATTATCGGGAATTTCAAGTGTTGAAATTTGCAATGAGATTGCATACCTTCTATGAGATAGTTGGATCCCGATACCCGCTGCGAGTAAGAGTTACTCCTGGGAGAGTTTTATACATTACAATTAGCCAATCAAGTAGGTGTCTAGAAAGGTGTTAACGAGGTTACGCCTCTGGAAAAACGAGGTTTACATTAATTAGGTTCGTGCGAAAGCACGGGGGACCTCCCTCAAAGTACCGACACTGGCCTGGCTGAAAGATTGGCGAACTTGTAGTGTGTAATTAATCCCGGCTAGTCTTTCCTTTTAGGGTTTGAAGGAAGATTTGATAAAAAGCAGTGGGAGCCATCCTGATTAGATAAAATAATAACCAATCTATTCTTGCAAGAGCGCACGCTGAGTGTTTTCTTCTCTCTCTCTCCTGGTAGCGACCATGTCATGCCTTAATCAAGATAATAAAACGGAATATTGACCGAACCCGCTTGTTATACTGAGCTGGGGAACGTTGGTCCCGCTCCAACTTATAATTGTTATAAGACAGAGCAGGAAATTGGGGAATACCAGATTTCCCGTGCCGCCCAAACGAAGAGAGTGCATGCTGATGCATCATCTTCGGGTGTGTTCATTATACAGAACTGTTTCTCAGTATCCTCCGCATCCTTGGTATATGATACCGGATCAGGATCCCAGATATGTAATCTGTTACATAGGGCTGCAAAAGGGTAGAAAAACTGAGAACGGGTGATAAGTTTCATGAGGCAGAAAACGGGGCAAGAGTTGCAGCCAAGTCTGTCGGTCACTATCACTCTGTATTACCAATACATTGATTCTGAACGAATGTTATTAGATACCGAACCTGATATACCAAATCATATCACTCTCTTTGTTAGAAAAGAAAGGATATAATTTTGTATTGATGGATAATGTTTTGAACATTTCCTATATCAAAAGTTGATCGGTTCAGGCACGTTATCTAAAAGCATTGATGTTCTAAATCAAACTGCAGTTCTTAGTATACGGATCACACACAAGAGGAAGAGTTCAGAAATGAACGAATTCTTCTTGAGGCATTGTAGACTAGGTCAGATCAATGTGACCCGACTAGCTAGAGTTACATATAGATGCATATTTAAATCAGTTTGAACTTACATCTTGTGAAACTCGCCAGTCATGTCACAAAGATAAGATGACCATAGCTCCGTTTACTGGAAACAGAGAAAGAGTTAGTGAACTCTTGGGATGATACATGTTGATGTATGTAGGTCCCCTGTCTACACATGCCAGGACTGGTTCTTTATACTTCATTACGTTCTCTGATAATCTCTCAAGATTCAGACATATGTTCCTGTTGAAACATGAGTCAGAACCTTTTGAGATATTCACAGAATATAAGTTAGAAGTAGAGAACCAAAATATGGGTATAAGTATTATATCTTTTGATGAGGTCAAGGAGGAGAATACTTGAGCACGGAAATCCTGGATTATTCTAAAGGAGAATGAGATTCTCTCTCAGCATTACTCCTCCGTATACACCATAGCACGATGGTATATCGGGGCGGAGCAATCACACCCTATATGATAAAGTGTGCTCTATGATGAGTACTACTGAGTTACCTGTTTCCTTTTTGGGGGTTATGCACTTGAGAAGCTGCATACCTATTGAATTAGGTTCCAATCAATAAGATGCCTACCACTTCATATGTGATATGGAAAGGGAAGAGCCCATGTCTTAAGCTAGTTAAGATTTGGGGTTGTCCGGCCTTTGTCTAAAAGCAAAATCCGGACAAGCTCAAGGCAAGGTCTGTTATGTAGAACTGGAAATGTTCCAGCTATACACTGCTGCTGATGATTTGATAGAACCAAAGGATTCGGTAGATTCCAACGAACCTCAGCCTCTCCGCCGATCTAGTAGGGTTCCTCACCCACCTGAGAGATACTTTGGTTTCTCTATGACAGTGGAGCGAGGATTGCATCATGAGATGATGACCCAACTAGCTTCGAGCTGGCCATCAGGAGTAAGACTCTGTAAGAATGGCTGGATGCTTAGTGATTTGAGATGGAATCCATGTACACCAACAAAGTATGGACTTTGGTTGCTATATCTGAAGGGTTAAATCCCCATCAGGAGCAAGTAAATCTTGAGAAGATTACTTGGTGTACATCGAAAAGTTGAGACTTTCAAAGCTGGACTTGTTAAAAGTTTGCATCATTGACCAGCTGTGGATAATGATGAAACCTTTTCAAGTAGCTATGCTTAAGTCCATCCAGATCCTACTTGCCACGGCTACATACCATGACTACGATATCTGGCGGTTGGGTGCCATGACTGCTTTTCTAAATATTGATTTAGAAGAGAACGTCTATAAGTACACAGCCAGAGGGCTTCGTAAACAGTGGGAGCAGCGGAAACGTGTGCAAGATGTTTTATCTGATAAAGCAGGTATCGCGGAGTTGGAACGTCTGTTTTGATGCGTTAGTCAAACAGTTTGACATCATCAAAATGGTAGATGAACCTTGTATAAACAAAAAGGTAGTAGGGAGTATGGTGACGATCCTCGTAGAGTACGTGGATGACATACTCAAGATAGGGAAGGAGTTTCCTATGCTACGCTCGATCAATCTCCGCTTATCATAATGATTCTCCATATAGGATCAAAGTGATACCTCCTAAATCCTGAGTTTTGGATCTATGAGATAGATTTAATTGGATGTTAGGAATCTCACTAGTTATAGTGAGATGGTATCAATTGATCCTGGGGAAAATCACTGGAAGTGTTCCAGGGTGATAAAGACGACTGAATGTCAGTCACAGGCATTGTCTATACCCTCAGTAAAGGGACGGTATGTTGGAAGAGTTCCAAGCTAGATACCGTGACATACTAGACGATAAAGGCTGGATACATCGCTACTTAAGATGCTACCAAAGAGGCTGTTTGGGTGTATATTGGTTCATGAGATGAACTATGTTCCTCCCATTGTGTGACAATGGAGTTGTGGCTTATGCCAAGGAACGCCGGTCCCATCAGTGATCCAGACATATTCTAAGGCAGTATCACTTGATCATGGAGATGGTTGATCTCCAGGGAGATCGAGGTTAGGAGAGTAGACTCAGAGGACAACACAGCGGATCCACTCACAAAGGCCTGTTCCCATAGAGAGACTTTTATGGGATGGTTGAGTATGAGATACTACAACCACTGCTACAGATGGCCCTAGTGCAAGTGGGAGATTGTTAGTTATATGTATGCCCTAGAGGCCATTACTGTACATTGGATGTATATTGTAGTGGATGCTGGGACATATATAGGAAGGACTTTCTTGCTCGACATGATAGTATGCTATCTGGTTACTCTTTACCTTAACGTGTACACTGATTGTCTCTCTGTTACATGTTGGTAAAGCCCTTAGGATGTGTACTTGACTACCTGGACTATGATGCGGATCATACTAGTGGGGACATGGTAGTCCATAAGTACATCCTTCAAAGTCCCTAGTCGTGGGTGTATCGAGATGGTGCATCGATATACCAGAGTAGACTAGCGTGTACCTTCTCGACCCATACAGATGGGCGATGGATGATCCCATATCCATTGGTGTTTGACATCGGAGATGATATACGGGTGCTCAGTAGAGACTGGGTACACTGGACGAACTCGCCGATAACTCCCAGATGGTATTATACCTCACGTCAGATGGCAGTTCTCTGGTGACACTGGTACAGAGTAGTCTGTTGACCCGAGATCGTCATAGAGTCTTGTGTGGTTCCCACTGTGCTTTGATTTCCATCTTACCACGTCCAAGAGGGGGTGCAAAACGGTGGTTTTTGGGTACAGTCCCGAATCACATGGAGGCAATGAGCGATAGGAGGGGATTCGTCTCTCCCGGTATAGGGAGTTGATGTTGCGCTGTGTTCGATTGGCTATAACAGGAAATCTCTGGCCAGGGTTGCTGAGATTTACTGGTAAGTGTTACCAGTAGTTTCTTGAATTGTTATAGACCTCATATCGACACGACTTATCGAGCTATTGGGGTCTGACGTTTACCACCCCTAGGCGACATATGCGACATATTAGACGATCAGACCGGACTGTACGGTAGTGTTACTGGTTGGATTCACTGGAGTGTGAGCGGGCTTGCTCGTCGATCTTCAGATCGCTCAATACCCGGGTGGCCGTTACGTTTAGCAGACCGCTTGCGGCTTGTAGGTGATTGATATGATCATCACCTGCTGCCGGCGTATTGACGAGTCTTTAGAGTCCTACACAGAGGTTTCCTGGCTCAAGCGAAACGAAATAGGAGCGCATATGAGATATGTGCGGGACCGAGAATAATGCGTGTATGTGATACCGTATTCCATTCTCGCGATAAATGTATCGATTGGTTGTATGCGATATAACCTAGTTATCGATTCAAGCATTGATTCGATAAACCGATACATAGGATACTAGCCGGTTATATGCGATATGACCGGATCATAGAATCAAGTGTTGATTCAATGATTTAATGCATAATTATATATATATTTGATATATTACTTTACATTAACTAGTATTGGTTCACTTAAGATGGATTTTCTCACTTGAAGTGCACATTGTATATATGATATAGTTTTGTGCACTAGTTTGTATCATGTTTGATGATGCATGCAAACTTGGGTGTATGTTTGATTTGAACCATGTTTAGGTTAATGGTTATGGTTTTAAAGTATTCACTTATTCATTTCATTTATATTCTTTATTTCTTTTGGCTAAAATGAAATGGTTGCTAATTTTGTCTTTTGTGGAAACTTCATGATACTTTGAATTTGTAACCATTTTGTTTTATGTTTAAAACCTAACCATTAGCTAAACTAGAGTTTGCTCTCTACAAGAGTTAAGTCTAACCCAAGGTTGCATTATGATAAGATCATTTTTGATTTTATTATTTTTTTGATCTTCATCATATTCATTATCTTCTTCTTCTTCATCTTCTTCCTTGAAGAAAACCTTACTTCATCAATGGTGGATTGATGAAACAAGTGAGAAATCCAATTCTAAAGTCTACCCACTTCCTATTTCTTCATTCTCTACCTCTTGCCAAGTAGTAGAGTGTGTTTTCTTCACAAGTTTCTTGACTTTGTGAAGTGAGAGCTTGATCTAGCGATGCCTCGACGTAGATCATCTTCGGCATGGACATCGACGACCTAGCTCGCCATTTCTCCGACGAAGACGACGTTAGAGCCCGGGAATACATTTGGACAGCGAGGGGACTTCGTTGCGGAGCTATGGAGGTGGAGCACCGGATCTACAAAGGTTGTATATCCGTTCCTTTTAGTTAAGATGTTAACTAGTTTGCTTTTCGCCTAGAAATCTAGCCGACGATCCGTTGTTAGGGTTTCTCGGCACCGTTTAAATTTGAAATTGGCATGATCGATGCCTTGTGCGACCTCTAGTGTGTGCCTAGGAACCCTACAAGGGACCGGCGGCGCTGGCCCCAAGCCCGATCTCGCCGGTCTAATGGTGGGGTCAGGGTGTAGGATTGCTGCCACGTGTTCTAGTCGCTTCATATAGCTCAGTGCATATGTTTGATTTCTGAGACTTTTCATTTTTACGTGTTTTGCATGTGTAAACTTTTGGGCTTTCAAAAAGTTTAAAAGAAAAATCAGCAAAAATATTATGTGGCTGAGGGGATTCGAACACCGGGGCTATGTCACAGCAGTGCAAGGCTTTACCAATGAGCTACAAGTGCTTTCTTGCTGTTCAAAAGCAATTTAAATTTATAACTTGTGCTCAAGCTAAGTTATTCTTTTCTGTACTTTACAAAAAAAATTGTACAGAAGTTTAGGGTTGTTATATTCTACCCTACTTATAAAAATTTTGTCCTCAAAATTTATAGGAGGAAGTTGTAACAGATTCAAGAAAAGTTTGATGACAGTGGTGATGAGAGAATACTGGCAGTGCATGAAAAGTAACGAGATGATGCAAGGGTTTGAAAAGATTAAAGGGAATTACCAGTGTTAACTTGACCTATATCTTCGGCTTCCACGACCGCTAAAGTGAAATCCTGACACCGGGGTACATTCCTTCTAGCTGGAGGCGCATTCCTCCATCCTTGGGGCATGTTTCTCTGCCCTCGAGGCATGTTCCTCATTGCCTGATGGAATTAGCGAGGAGGTTGTGCAGGAGGTCCACATGGAGGTGGAACTGGGAGAGCAAAACGAGGTGCAGGAGCCTGGATAGCTGGCCGCTGCGGATAAGTTATGTGAGTTGGAACTGGGTTACGTCTATAAGAACATGTTCCAATTCCATGTGTGGATGCGCCACAAACTAAGCACAGGCCTTTTGCGCGCCTACAGTCCTTCCACGGGTGTCCATCCCTCTTGCAGTAGAAGAAAAAAATCTGGACTTGGCCGATTATTTGTTACTTACGGTTGATTGGTAGGATACGTGCGTGTTCAAGTTCTAGATTAAATACCGCAATCAAGACGGTTTCGCTTGTAGCTAGCCGGTTGAGTACGGGTCGTCCGCAGGGAGATGGGAGTCTTTTTCTATGTGCTTTAACGAGTTAAGTCCGGTTTTTTTCAGATTTTGTTTGTAGTTATCTAAGTGTTAAGTTGATGTTTTAAAGAGAGCTTGTTAGGGTTAGGATTAGGTTAGTTTGAGTTAGGAGTCTCCACATCTTTCGTTGCCCCTCTTAATATCGGTGTTACGGTAATCGGCAACAACGGGGATTAGCACGACTAGGAAGGACTTTGCGAGTATAAGCTAGGCTTTCCAACGCATAAGTCTTCCTTTTGGTGCTTGTCCGTCCGTTCTTGGCTCTTAGCCATAACCTCCGGTTAATTCAACCACAACCGGTCTCACTACGGAATCACCGCTATCATGTAGGATAGGGTGCCGTAAGGAGCGGATTGTGGTTCAATTAACGGGAGTCGATTTAAGCTGTTGGGCAAGGAAAGAGTGAGAGAGATTTCTTTCTCTCAAACTTCCCTTATCCTACCCTAACAAGTATGAACTACTCACACATCATAATACGGAAAAACAAAACAAAACAAAAGAGGAAGATAGAAAGAAGGAGATTAGAAGAATACGACTAACTATTTACGACCTCACCTTGGCGAGGATCCAGCGCAAGTATCATTGTCGTATGAATGATAAAGAAAAAGAGAGAAGAAAGAAACAACAAGAAAAATAACAACAACTACTTAACAATTAAAATTACAACAAGTAAAGAAAGAGCAAGACAAGTATGATAATAAAATGATCTTCTTTATTTACCATTCCTCCCTCACAAAGCTCACTACAAGTTTAATGGAGAAGAGATGAGAAGAAGAAGAACATGTGAACTAAAACCTAGAAAAAGAAAATACAAGAATGGACCCTTTCCTTCACAAAGTTCTGGGCTATTTATAGGCTGGAGAATGGAAACCTAGGGCAACCACCAGAACAAAAACGAAAAGACAAAAATACCCCCAAAGTTTCTGCGCATGCGGCGCCCGTACGGCCGCGGATCCGCGGCCCTGTTGATGAATTGGATCGTGGGCTTTCTTGTGGTCCCCTGGTTTGCTGTCCTCTGTTCTCTGGTTCATATATTTTCTGAAAATACTTCCACATTTCTTCCAGAATTTCTGTTGAGGGAAAGGTGGACTTTTTGTCAAGATTTTGTCATGATTGCCTCGAGCTCCGTGTAGATCTCTTGGATTTTGTGCTACCATTGAGCCTTGTGCATGAGAATGACATTGATTTGACATTTTGTCTTCCTAAACTGGTATCTGGCAACATACGGATGAAGAGCGGAGACCATGTTTTATCTGTGGTTGGCAGGAACCCGGATTTTTGTCGTGTTTTTCATGAATTTCACCGTTTTAGAACCGAGAACCTGTATCCTGCAATTGACTAGCAAACACGGCTCAAGAGTATCTACCGATATGCAATGTGATAAAAATTGGGCGGTATGAAAATGCAAAAATCTGATATGAACAAATACCCCCAAACTTATCATTTGCTCGTCCCGAGCAAAGCCCATTTATTCACAAAAAAATTTCCTAACCTCACTTTCGCAGGGAACGCGATTGCACTGAGCATGTGCAACAAGCCGTTAAACCTCTAGGTGTCCCTAGTAGGAGGAGTGTTGTCTCCTGAGGGTTTTCAGCGGATACTACCCACAAAATCCGGTCAAGTTGGTTTTGCAAAATAACTAAGATTCAAACCCTAAAGTTTTGTTTTAGAAAATAACAATTCTATAATCCTAAGTCTAGACCATCGAACCTTTATTTTTCACACCTCGCTTCTTATTTAACTACAGATTTTATATGTCTTTACGTGCAGTGAAAATAGTGTCGTTAAGTTCCAGAAGGATCGATTAAAGTCATCATGTCGCACAATAAAGCCCAGATAACAATTTAAAAAGGATCACATAAGTTTTATAAAGAGTTAAGCATTTTTCAAGTTTCGTTTTCCAGTAAGGTTTCAACTTCAGAATTTCTATCTTCCATAACAGGAAACTAAGTCGTATTTTTCACTCCACCTTTTTCTTGTTTTCATTTCATACACACCTCTGTGAATCATGCAATAGTCTTTATCATAGAATAAAACCTTCATATCTCCGCTAAAATTTTTATAAAAGCCTGTCTTTTATCAAGATTATTCTCACACAAAGAACCGTTAGGAATTTTAACTCGGAGAGAACACTTGCTTGACTTTGTTCTAAACTGGACTTTCTAGGCTTCTTAGCGAGCTTTGGGCCAATGCATCCAAACCAGTTGGTTTTAGGGCATTAGGTGTAGAAACACCCCAGCGGACTTAATTACTCAAGTTACCTAGGTCCAAAAACAAAAGACAGTTTGGCGTAAAAATCAGATGATTTGATACGAACGGAGATATAACCGGCAGTTCAAATATTTTTTTGGATAAAAGACGTGTTTAGTGAGTTTGGTGTGTAATCATTCCAATCAAGTTTCAGATGGGTTATTTTTCAGACTTAGCTCCAATTACGGCATCAATAACATTCCTTCATATTCGCTTTACTTCATAAACTATTCTTGACATTACTTATTTCAGAACAAACCTATTTGATCCTCAGAAAATCATTTATCTGTTTAAAAGTTTAAACATGAAAGACTTGTCATCTAATTCCCAAAATCTTACGATACGTGTAGTGTGATGTAAAGACGTATATCAGCTATAGTTAACTTCAAAGGAGAGTTATCTTTCAGGTTTTCAAAATCCAAACATAAGATTTAGTTATTCCTATTTTTTCAAACAAAAACCGTCGAATGTTGAATCAGAGTTCTTCCACAAGCTAACTTGACAAAAAAGTTTTTATATTTTTTTAGAAAATTTTCAAATTTTTATGGATTTTATGGATATTAATATGCAGATGCAAAATATACATATGAATGCGAAGGTAAGAAATGCGTACCGAGCGTACCCCCAAACTTAAACTGGACAGTGTCCTCACTGTCATTGCATGAAGAGATCAGTTGGAAGGTTCAAAATTGTCGGTTAGCGATACACCATTTGTTTTTTTTTTGTTTTTGTTTTTAAAGAAAAGAAAAAGAATATACACAAATATAAACAAAATGGTTTGTACATACCCCCAAACTTATTTGGAACAGTGTCCGCTGTTCTAGGCAGGATAACCGAAGTTTGGAGGTAGGCAGAGGAAGATCATTCAGGGTAAACCGGCTCCTGCAAGAACAGGAGCTCCTCTGTTGGTTCAGCGCTAAGGTACGGTTTGCATCGGTGTCCGTTCACTTTGAAGAGTGAACCGTCCTTTGGATTTTCCAAATCCACAGCGCCCTGCGGATACACATTCCGCACAAAATACGGCCCTTTCCAGCGAGATCTGAGCTTTCCAGGATGGAAGTGAAGTCGGGTGTCGTAAAGCAGTACCTGCTGACCAGGTACGAAGGTTTTGCGCAAAAGGTGTTTATCGTGAAACACCTTCGTTCGATTCTTAACGACAACCGCATTGTCGTAAGCCTCATCCCTAAGCTCGCATAGTTCGTTCAGCTGCAGCTTCCGATGGCTGCCCGCGTCCTCAAGAGACAGATTCAGCTCCTTTATCGCCCAAAATGCGCGATGCTCTATTTCGACAGGTAGGTGGCAGGCTTTTCCGTACACAAGCCGATAGGGAGACATGCCAAGGTCGGTCTTATAAGCGGTTCTAAATGCCCAGAGGACATCAGTGAGTTTCAGCGACCAATCTTTACGGTTCTTGGAAACCGTCTTCTCCAGTATCTGCTTGATTTGCCGATTTGAAACTTCGGCCTGCCCGCAGGTTTGGGGGTGGTAGGGCGTAGAAAGCTTATGATTAATGGAGTATTTCCGCATCAAGGCTTCGAAAGTTTTATTGCAGAAATGACTTCCATTGTCGCTAATGATCGCTCGGGGGTGCCTAAACCGGGAGAAAATGTTTTCTTTAAGGAACCTAACGACAACCTTGTTGTCGTTAGTCCAGCTAGGCATAGCCTCGACCCATTTAGAGACATAATCAACAGCTAGAAGAATGTACAAGTTCCCAAAAGAGCTGGGAAACGGCCCCATGAAATCTATCCCCCAAACATCGAAAATTTCCACAACCAAGATCGGTTGGAGCGGCATCTCGTTCCTCCGGGATATCCGGCCCATGTGTTGGCACCGGGAGCAAGTCTTGCAATAGTCGTGAGCGTCTTTGAAAAGTTGTGGCCAGTAGAAACCACATTGCAAGATCTTCTCAGCTGTCTTTCTGGGCCCAAAATGCCCGCCACACGCTTGATCATGGCAAAATGACAGCACACTCTTGAATTCCTCATCAGGGACACACCGACGAATAATCTGGTCGGGACAGTACTTGAACAAGTAGGGTTCGTCCCAGTAAAAGTGTTTTACTTGGGATAAGAAGCGAAGTCTGTCCTGACTTGACCATTCAGTCGGTAGTAATCCCGTGGCCAAATAGTTCACAATATCGGCGAACCAGGGTTCGCACGATACTGTCAAGAGTTGTTCATCCGGGAAAACGTCGTTGATTGGAATTGGAAGCGAAGGCGAAGAAGGAAGTCGTGAGAGATGGTCGGCAACTACGTTTTCACATCCTCGTTTGTCCTTAATGACAAGGTCAAACTCTTGAAGCAAGAGGATCCAACGTATTAACCGAGATTTGGCATCTTTCTTCGCAAAAAGATGGCGCAGAGCTGAATGGTCCGTGTAGACAATGACTGGAGAGCCGATGAGGTAGGGCCTGAACTTTTCTAAAGCAAATACAATAGCCAAGAATTCCTTCTCAGTTGTTGTATAATTGAGTTGGGCGTCGTTCAGGGTTCGGCTCGCGTAATAGATTACGTGCGGCATCTTGTTGATGTGTTGTCCAAGGACAGCACCAATGGCAAAGTCGGATGCATCGCACATAATCTCGAATGGGTGTGTCCAGTCAGGTGAAGAGAGAACGGGAGCAGAAGTGAGTGAGCGTTTCAGTGACTCGAAGGCAGTCACACAGCTCGAGTTGAAGTCGAATGGTGTGTCCTTGGCCAGCAAAAGAGTCAAGGGCCTAGCAATCTTGCTAAAGTCCTTGATAAACCGTCTATAGAAACCGGCATGGCCAAGGAAGGCTCGGATATCTCTGACGCATCGGGGAGGAGGCAGATTGGAAATGACCTCAATCTTTGCTTTGTCAACCTCTATGCCATTTTGCGAGATGATATGTCCTAAGACAATACCTTCGCGCACCATGAAGTGGCATTTCTCCCAGTTCAAAGTGAGATTCTTGTCCTTACATCGGGTAAGGACAGCGTCAAGATGCAGCAAACACTCGTTGAAGGAATCGCCGAAGATGGAGAAGTCATCCATGAAAATCTCCAGAAATTTTTCCACCATGTCTGAAAAAATTCCCATCATACACCGCTGGAAGGTAGCGGGCGCATTGCATAACCCAAAGGGCATGCGTCGATATGCAAACGTGCCGAAAGGACAAGTGAAAGTGGTCTTGTCCTGGTCTTTTTCGACGATGGGAATTTGATTATAGCCAGAGTAGCCATCAAGAAAGCAGTAGTACTCGTGTCCGGCCAATCGTTCAAGCATCTGGTCAATGAAAGGTAGCGGAAAGTGGTCTTTCCGCGTTGCGGCGTTGAGTTTTCTGTAATCAATGCAAACTCGCCACCCAGTTTGGGTGCGAGTAGGGATTAACTCATTCGCCTCGTTGGTTATGACCGTGATGCCCGACTTCTTGGGGACAACGTGAATGGGGCTAACCCACTGGCTATCAGAGATAGGGTAAATGATACCACTATCTAGACATTTGACGATCTCCTTCTTCACAGCCTCCTTCATGACTGGATTAAGACGTCTTTGTGGATCCCGGGCTGGTTTGGCATCATCCATCAGATGAATGTGATGCTCAACGATCAGGGGACTAATCCCCTTGATGTCCGCCATGGACCAGCCAAAAGCTTGCCTGTTGCTGTGCAAGACCGCGAGAAGGGCTTTCTCTTGCTCGGGAGCGAGAGAAGCCGAGATGATGACAGGAAGGGTCTCATTCTCACCTAAGTAAGCGTACTTAAGGTGAGACGGCAAAGGCTTGAGTTCGAGCGTTGGAGGTGAAACGATGGAAGGCAAGACTGGTGCAAAGGTCTCGAACTCAAAGGACTCCAGCAAAGGTTCAAAGCGAGTGTAAGCAACCGAGTTGGATGGTTCAGGTAACTCATCCGGAAAGTCGAAGGATTCAAACTCGGGTTGTGCGCGGCTAAGATCGTTCAAGAATGTGAAACACTCGTATTCGTTGTCAGGCGCAGAAACAGCAGCAGGTTCGAAGAGAAACGCACTAGTGGCGTCGAGATTATCGTGATCAAACAGAAACTGCTCGAATTCACACTCTTCTGGGGTGATCTCCTGGATCGAGCAGACGTCCAGTATATGAGCATTAGGTTCGGCGGGCTGATTCCCCAACCTAAAAATGTTGAGTTCAATCGTCATATTTCCAAAAGAGAGGTTCATCGAACCATTGCGACAATTGATCACAGCATTTGAGGTTGCGAGAAATGGTCGACCGAGTATCACCGGAATTTGATTCCGGGGGTTAGCTACAGGCTGTGTATCTAAGACAATGAAGTCGACGGGGAATATGAAGTCCCCGACTCTTATTAACACATCCTCTAGCTCACCCCTAGGATGGGTGATCGATCGGTCGGCCATCTGGAGAGTGCAGTGTGTGGGTTTCAGCTCTCCGACGCCTAATTGCTCGTATACTGAATACGGAAGCAAGTTAACACTGGCACCAAGATCTAATAGTGCGCGGTTGATGTTCTTATCCCCAATAGTAATTGAAATCGTAGGACAGCCAGGGTCCTTCCGTTTTTGTGGTAAAGATTGGGTAAGGGCATCACTCACAGCACTAGCCAAGAAAACTTTCTTGGGTACCTGAGACTTCCTCTTTTTCGTGCACAAGTCCTTTAAGATTTTCGCGTAAGATGGGACTTGTTGGACAGCATCTAAAAGAGGAATGTTAATGTTAACTTGCTTGAATAACTCCAAAATCTTCTCCATTTGTGGATTTTGTTTGTTAGACCTCAACCGGTTTGGAAATGGAACATTTTGAACATTGGTTGAGTCTAATGCTGGAGGAGGAGATTTTGGAGTTGGAATGGATCCCAGAATAGATGTTTTCGTGGAGTGAGAAGTGGGTCCGTTCAGAGCAGAAGAAGAGGAAGGAGAGCCTGTTGAAGAATGGAGAATAGGCTCAGAAGACGAAGAAGAAGAAGAAGAAGAAGAAGAAGAAGAAGAAGCGGCCGGGGTGTCATCGTTGATTCGCTTGCCAATGTTGTTTTGCAGCATCCTTCCCGATACGGCACTCACATTATGGTTTTGTTGTTCAAGAGCAACATGTGCATTATGTGGGTGACCGGGATTTGGAAGTGGCTGGGACGGGAGCTTCCCCTTCTCTCGCTCGCTCAAGGCCGCGTTCAGCTGTGCAATCTGGGCCTCGATGGTCTTGATGCTTTGCCCGTGTGCGGCAGTGTGTTGCACTAAGGATTGAATCGAAGACTGGATGTTGGCGGTGGATTGAGTCGATTGTTTAACAAACGCCTCCAGACTTCGCTCGAGCGAGGAAACCTTATCGTTGTTTGACGGAACAAAGTTGTTTGGTGGAAAAGAATTGTTGGGTGCAAAGTTGTTCGTCTGGTTTTGGAAAGGTTGGGGTTGGAAGGGCTGCTGATATTGATGCTGAGTTTGTTGTTGCGCTTGTTGTTGCGGCGGAGGGGCCCTTTGGAAATTGTTGCCCTGGAATTGATTCTGATTCTGATTCCAGGCGAAATTAGGGTGGTTCCTCCAACCGGGATTGTAGGTGGAAGAGTATGGATCATTCTTTGGTCTTTGCTGGAAGGCAGCATTAACCTGATCCTGTCCTTGCGAGGGTGGATTGTAAGGACACTCTTCGGTCAAGTGGGAAGGATCGGAACAACAAGCGCAGATGGTACGAAGGGGGAGAACAGGGGCAGGAGCAGAAAATTTGCTCTCTATCGCTTCAAGCTTTCGTGTTATTGCAGCCATTTCAGCTTTCATCGCACTAGAGACATCGAGTTGGTGGATTCCTACCCTAGACTGACCGGTAGAAGTGGAGGTAGAAGAAGAAGAAGTCGGTCTGGTGCTCTCCCACTGTAGCGTTTGCTCCGCAAGGTCGTCAAAGAACTGCCACGCTTCCTCGTCAGATTTCGATAGGAAGTGGCCCTGACAGATGGTTTCCAGCAACTGCTTCGTTGCTGGGTTCAGTCCCTCGTATAAGGTTTGGCAGAGCTGCCATTTCTCTATACCGTGGTGAGGACACTGAACAAGAAGGTCTTTGTACCGGTCAAAGCACTTCCAGAAGGGTTCAGAAGGAAGCTGGGAGAATTGGTTGATTTCATTTCGAATTCTTGCGGTCTTATGATTTGGATAGAATTTTTTCAGAAACGCTTTAACAAACTCGTCCCAGCTGGTGATTGAGTGGGAAGCGGTGCTATACAGCCATTTTTCAGCGAGGTCGCATAAAGTGAACGGAATGACCCGTAGACGTATAGCATCGTCCGACAGCTGGGTGGTTTTCATCATGGCACAGACATTTTGAAATTTGTTGATGAAGATATAGGCATCTTCAGATTCAAGCCCATGAAAACGTGGAAGCATGTTGATGAAATGGGGCTTAATTTCAAAGTTGTCCCCATTGGCCGGAGGAAGAGAAAGGCAGGTGGGAAGTGCAGAACGGGTGGGGTAGAAACGATCCTGGAGCGCAATTCGCTGTGGCGCTACAACAGGCGGAGGTGGTGGGAGATTGGTCTCCGTAGGAGGTGGAGCCAATCCAGCGGTGGTCAAAGAGATGTTCGGGTTAAATCCCGACATCGCGGAAGAAGAGGTTAGTGAAGGTGAAGGTGAAGGTGAAGATGTATGAACAGAATTCCGGTCAACGTCGGAGTTGGCCGGCAAAGGAAGGGGTGAAAGAGGAGTGGACGGAGTATCGACTTCGGAGTCGATCGCGTAGTCGGTCGCGACTAACGTAACGCGGACTAGACGGGCGCTAGTGTCCCGAGTCCAAGCGGACATACACTAAACGAGTTTAGTATAGTCAAAGCGAAGAAGGTGAGGGTAAGAAAACGTCAATGGAGAAAGGCGATGGGTGGTGGGTAAAAATGGATTTGGCGACAAAAGGGCAAGTTTTTATAAAAGTTTTTGATTTTTTTTTTTTTTTGTGTTTTTAGAAAGAGATTTACAGAAATATGTACGGAAATACGGCTTAAGCAATCACAAACAAGATATGCACAATCACACCTAGATCTAGGGTAACCTAGGTCTACTAGACCTGCTCCTGAACTTGATTGTCGAAGTTAAACAGTGTCGAGAAACGGGCTTAAAAATACACTGATCACGAGGCCAGGTAAGTGCAGAGATAAGGGGAGGTTGTCCAACGCTTTCGCGAAGTTCCTTAATTAAATAACCCTTTCTCTTTCGGCGGTTGCGCCTTTAACACTTTCCTAGACACCCCGTAAACAATATACGGTTAAGCGAGGTTCTAAACAAGGTTTATCTTCTCCTAATGAGCGCGAAGTCCTTAGGGCTGAAGTCTAGAATTTTTTAATTTACAATGGACAATGCATATGCTTTAGTGATTTCCGGGGTCCTGGGAAGGGTGATGAAATCCCCACCCAATCTGGATTGGTTTCAAGCCCCTTAAGTCCGTATTAAAGAAATGCAAAGCAGTAACAAATCAACTGCAAACAATTTTTATTTGCGGCGCAAAGAATCCTGCACAAGAACAGTTTATTGGAAGGGGGAGAAGAGTTTGCGCAAAGAAGGCTGCAGAAAACACAATTCAGTGGAGTTCAGAGGAGAGGGGAGAAGCAGAGGGACTTACAGAGAGAAACTGAGGGCCTGAAGCCAACAGATAGCCGCGTTTCCGCGGCCAAACGCATGCAATAGCCGCGGATCCGCGGCTATGTGGAGGTATTGGGCCTTGAAAATTTTTGTAGGTGCTGTTCTGGGTCTCCTCTGCTTGTCTGGATGTGTGGAATTCTGATGTGCTCACTGTATCTGCTCCAGATTTTGACAGTAGGCCGTATGCTTCGTTTTTTTTTTGTCCGTCGCGGTGTAGCCGCGAAATGTGGGTCTATCTTCCCACGTCTTTGGCACTGTACTTGAACTCCGTATTTTCAACGTCTTGGCCACTGAACTCGATCCTTGTATTTTCCTGCACACTTGCACAAAAGCTAATCAAAAATAACAAGATGATTTTTTTACAAAGTGTATATTTTTTTTTTGTTGTTTTTCGGTTGTTTTTATATTCACAAATTAACCCGAAATTACACAAGGAAATAAACTACCGTCTCCCCGGCAACGGCGCCATTTGATTGGTAGGATACGTGCGTGTTCAAGTTCTAGATTAAATACCGCAATCAAGACGGTTTCGCTTGTAGCTAGCCGGTTGAGTACGGGTCGTCCGCAGGGAGATGGGAGTCTTTTTCTATGTGCTTTAACGAGTTAAGTCCGGTTTTTTTCAGATTTTGTTTGTAGTTATCTAAGTGTTAAGTTGATGTTTTAAAGAGAGCTTGTTAGGGTTAGGATTAGGTTAGTTTGAGTTAGGAGTCTCAACATCTTTCGTTGCCCCTCTTAATATCGGTGTTACGGTAATCGGCAACAACGGGGATTAGCACGACTAGGAAGGACTTTGCGAGTATAAGCTAGGCTTTCCAACGCATAAGTCTTCCTTTTGGTGCTTGTCTGTCCGTTCTTGGCTTTTAGCCATAACCTCCGGTTAATTCAACCACAACCGGTCTCACTACGGAATCACCGCTATCATGTAGGATAGGGTGCCGTAAGGAGCGGATTGTGGTTCAATTAACGGGAGTCGATTTAAGCTGTTGGGCAAGGAAAGAGTGAGAGAGATTTCCTTCTCTCAAACTTCCCTTATCCTACCCTAACAAGTATGAACTACTCACACATCATAATACGGAAAAACAAAACAAAACAAAAGAGGAAGATAGAAAGAAGGAGATTAGAAGAATACGACTAACTATTTGCAATCTCACCTTGGCGAGGATCGAGCGTAAGTATCATTGTCGTATGAATGATAAAGAAAAAGAGAGAAGAAAGAAACAACAAGAAAAATAACAACAACTACTTAACAATTAAAATTACAACAAGTAAAGAAAGAGCAAGACAAGTATGATAATAAAATGATCTTCTTTATTTACCATTCCTCCCTCACAAAGCTCACTACAAGTTTAATGGAGAAGAGATGAGAAGAAGAAGAACATGTGAACTAAAACCTAGAAAAAGAAAATACAAGAATGGACCCTTTTCTTCACAAAGTTCTGGGCTATTTATAGGCTGGAGAATGGAAACCTAGGGCAACCACCAGAACAAAAACGAAAAGACAAAAATACCCCCAAAGTTTCTGCGCATGCGGCGCCCGTACGGCCGCGGATCCGCGGCCTGGACCCCACTTTGGCCGCGGATCCGCGGCCCTGTTGATGAATTGGATCGTGGGCTTTCTTGTGGTCCCCTGGTTTGCTGTCCTCTGTTCTCTGGTTCATATATTTTCTGAAAATACTTCCACATTTCTTCCAGAATTTCTGTTGAGGGAAAGGTGGACTTTTTGTCAAGATTTTGTCATGATTGCCTCGAGCTCCGCGTAGATCTCTTGGATTTTGTGCTACCATTGAGCCTTGTGCATAAGAATGACATTGATTTGACATTTTGTCTTCCTAAACTGGTATCTGGCAACATACGGATGAAGAGCGGAGACCGTGTTTTATCTGTGGTTGGCAGGAACCCGGATTTTTGTCGTGTTTTTCATGAATTTCACCGTTTTAGAACCGAGAACCTGTATCCTGCAATTGACTAGCAAACACGGCTCAAGAGTATCTACCGATATGCAATGTGATAAAAATTGGGCGGTATGAAAATGCAAAAATCTGATATGAACAACAGTCTCCTGGGTTCAAAAGTTGGTATTGAAGAGGCCCCTCCTGCCATCTGAGTGGCAGGGCACTTCACTCCGGCAGATTGGGGTCTGCCCTTCATCTTTACTACTGCCTCATATCGACTGGCAGCTTTCAGAGCCAGTTCATGGGTTGGGAATCCCCTGTAGCTAAGGCAGCTTGGATCTCCGGATCTAACCCTTGCTGAAATTGTCTGGATCTGATCTCAGCAGTCGGAATGAGCTGTGTCGCGAACCTGCTCAACATCGTGAACTCAGCATCATACTCATCCACCGATTTGCTCCACATCAGTGCCGCGAACCAGATATCAGTGCGTCATAATATCAAACGATAGTAAATAACCAAGATGTAACCAGATATGAAGGCATGAATATAAATCAACATCATGAATATAAACAGTGAGGTGTGTATATGTCTGTGAAGTGCGATGAGTAATCTCTACTGTGCTACTGGGTTATCTATTCTAAAATTTTTGAAATCAATTTAATGGAACCGTCGATGTAACTCAATAGTATCATGTGCATTCCCGGGACCACGGTCAAGATTCTCGGGATGAATCTGAGATGTGTCGCTAGGCAGTAAACAGATAACATGTACAGATGAATGATGTCAACAGCATCATCCCGGGGCTGACCTAGCCCGTAAAGACTGATCGGTATAAGCATCGAACTGTCGAGTTATAAGTCAGATTTCATCATTGATTTTCCCTTACCCCTAAGGTTATGTGTTCAAGTTAGGTATTGATAATATGGAACTAATGCCAGCACAGGATCAAGCAGGTACAGGTTTTTTCTATATAGACAACATGTTACGTATGTCAGGACAACAAGTCAGGATTGTCGGCATTAGTAACAAGATCAAGTATCAAGTCACGTAGTGTATCAGGGCATGTCATGTGGTGTATATGTATCAAGTGGATACCAAAAGTAAATCTGTAAATGATATCGGGATCACGGTAAATAGTGATGATGTCAGGATGCATATGTGTCTATCTGTAATCACCTATATATATATATATATATATATAGGATACATATGTGTCTATCTGTAATCACCTATATATATATATATATCCATGACTAGGTATGATGCAAGCTAGATAACATGTCGCACTAATATAGAAGTATCATGATATAATGAGGTTCTGGCATGCAACTAGATATGCAGTGTCAGTACGGATACGTACGAGTATCGTAAAACGGTAAAACTGTAACATGGGATGCACAATTAAAATACATGTAATATTTTTATTCATATGGATATAAATACAGGAGCATAGTATGTAACAAGATAAACTTGCCTGATCGGATATCACAGCGGAGTGCGTGGAGTGGTACGACACGGTGAATGATCTTGCGGTGACACGGGACTGATGCGATAGTGGCACACAAGTGGTATGAACTGAGCACAAAGCGGGAATGGCGTGGCACAGGAGCAGGGCACATGGCATGACACGGTCTGGGTACAGTGATGACACGGTCATGACATGGTCTGGGTACGATGCATGGTCTATTGGTGATCTAGTCGCGATCTGGTCACGATCTGGTGCATGGTCCGGTGGTGGTCTGGTCACGATCTGGTGGTAGTATGGTGGTGGCACGATCGTGGTCTGGTGGTGGCACAATCGTGACATGGAAGTGATGATGGTATGATTTTGGTATGGTGGTGGTACTGTAGTGATGGTATGGTTCGTCTGGATCGTCTACAACGTGCGCGACTCCGGCGATCACCGGAAAAGCAAGAATCAAGAAAAGAAAAAGAAGAAGAAGAAGGTGGTCTGGGGTTTGGTGCTCTGGCTTGGAGTCAGAGACGAGGAGGTGAGGGGGTGACAACGAGGTCGTGGGTTTTCCGGCGATGAGTGCTGGCTGTGGTCGCGGCTTGCAGGGTTGCTCGGGGGATGGGTTCTCGTCGGGGGTTGGAGTTGATGATGGTGGTGGTGGTGTCAGGAGGTCATGGAAAGAGAGGGAGGTGAGGAGACGGATAGATGGAGACGACGATGAGGTCGGTGCTCAGGTGTGCGTAAGGTTCTTGGGTTAGGTTGCGACGGGAGTTTGTAGGTGCAGGGGTTGTAAGCTCGGGAAAGGAGAGGAGGAGAGGAGAAGGTCATGGTTATGGCGAGGCGAAGGTGGTGACGGCAGGGGATGAGGGCAAAGGTGGTGGTTGTGGGTTAGGCATGGGTTTTCTTGGGTCATCGTGGTGAGGTTGCAGGCGTCGGCGGGGATGAAGGGAAGTGGAGAAGAGTGGAGGAGGTGGAGGTGATGAAGATGAGGGTGAGGAGATGGCGAGGGCGGTCGTCGGCGACGAGGCTAGGGTTAGGGCGTCGTGGGTTCTCGTGGAGGCGAGACAAGAAAGGTAAGGAAGAAAGAGAGAAAGGGGCTGTGAGTTTTGAATATTAGGGTTTTAAAAAAGGAAAATTATATATATAAGGGAGGGGAGAGAGAGACAGAGTGAGGATTGAGAATAATAGTTTAGTTAGAATAAACTATATATTAGTATATTTAGTTGAAGTTTTAAAGAAGATTTAGGTTTTAAAATATTTTATAATATATGAACTGGGATTTATAGCTAATACAAAAATACTCTGAAAAATGTCCGGGTTGTATCTAAAAATCTAATTTTAAAATACGAATAATATACGTATCAACCAAAACCTTAATGCGATGTCCGGTTAAAGAAAATGCATACCCCTAAGAACGGATACACGTAAATGCACGTAGCGATCCAAACGAGTCCATTTCACTAAATGGGACAAGAACACAATATACGGATGCAACCATAGGGTATGGGGTATGATGCAGGCCATGCTAGGTATTTGAAATATATTATATGACTATAATTTGTAGTATTTGAAAATATATGCAATACTAGATATAAGATACATGTATACAGAACATATGTGTGCACGGATTCTCAGTACTAGCAAGGATATATCGTAATCAAGAATCAAGACGGGTTTCAAGCATGTGGGTCGGGTCGGATACTAACCACAGATACCAAATACATTATCCGCACCCAAAGCAAATAAAATCAAGAAATAGCCACAAGATAAAGAAAATAATCAAATAGAATATGGTATAAATAAACTAGGGTGTTACAGTAGAGGACATGCCCGAGTTTTTGCTTTGACTCCTCAGGATGCACAGGCATCGAATGCGGTTGTGACAGGTACTCTTTTGGTGTATTCTTTTGATGCGCGCATATTGTTCGATCATGGTTCTACGCACTCGTATGTATCCACATACATCATACCGAGGTTGGGCCGAGATTCGTCTTTGTTAGATCAGCAGCTCGTTGTGATTACTCCCGTTGGAGAGTCTTTTGTTACTTGACATGTGTTTCGGTCGTGTACCGTTCGTATTGAAGATAGAGATTCGTCCGTCGATTTGATCCTTCTAGATATGTTGGACTTTGAAGTTCTCCTCGGCATGGACTGGTTGGCTACTTACTATATGTCCGTGGACTGCCGTAAGAAGGCGGTCAGGTTTTGTTTTCCGGGAGAGTCAGTTCTTGTTGTGCAGGGGGACCGCAATGTCACCCCTCACAGTTTGTTTTCCGCCTTTTGCGCTAGTCAGCTCTTGAGGAAAGGATGTCGGGGATTCTTAGTTTATATTCGTGATACTAGAGCCACAGCAGATCCGTTGGATCAGGTTCCGATTGTGAGAGAGTTTCCCGATATATTTCCTGATGAGTTACCTGGTTTGCCGCCAGAGCGCGATATCGAGTTCTGCATCGACTTGATCTCCGGCACGGGGCCTATTTCTATACCGCTTTATCGGATGGCCTCGGCGGAGCTTAAGGAGCTTAAGAATCAGTTGCAAGATTTTCTTAACAGGGGACTTATTCGTCCAAGTGTGTCGGCTTAAGGAGCTCCTGTCCTGTTCGTCAAGAAGAAAGACGGCAGTATGAGATTGTGTATTGATTATCATCAATTGAACCGAGTTACGGTGCGAAATAGATATCCTTTACCTCGCATTGACGATTTATTTGATTAGCTCCAGGATGCAGGACATTTTTCCAAGATTGACTTGCGATCGGGTTATTATCAGTTGCGGGTCCGGGATGGAGACATTCCGAAGACCGCTTTTCGGACGCGCTACGGGCATTACGAGTTCTTGGTGATGTCGTTTGGACTTACCAATTCTCCAGCAGCGTTCATGGATTTGATGAACCAAATTTTCAGGTCGTTCCTCAACCAGTTTATCATTGTATTCATTGACGACATTCTGGTCTACTCCAAAAGTCGAGAGGAGTATGAGCAGCACTTGAGGATTACATTGGAGATATTGAGAGAGCACCAGCTATTTGCTAAATTCTCGAAGTGTGTATTCTGGCTTGACAGTGTTGACTTCTTGGGTCATGTGATTACAAGAAATGGTTTACGTATGGACCCGAAGAAGATCGAGGCCGTACAGCATTGGCCCGAACCTGTATCAGTGACAGAGGTCCGCAGCTTCTTGAGCTTAGCCGGTTATTATCGCCGTTTCATGCAGGATTTCTCAAGTATCGTTGCACCGCTGACCGGACTGACCCGGAAGGGAGTTCCTTTTTTTGGACTGAGGCTTATGAGCAGAGTTTCCAGCAGTTGAAGACTCGTATGACGACTGTACCAGTTCTATCTTTGCCTTCAGGATCAGACGGCTATGTTGTTTATTGTGATGCTTCTCGAGTGGGGCTAAGTTGTGTGTTGATGCAGCATGACAAAGTTATCGCTTATGCTTCTCGGCAATTGAAGAAGCACGAGCAGAACTATCCCACTCACGATCTAGAGATGGCCACAGTGGTTTTGCGCTCAATATTTGGAGACATTACTTGTATGGCGAGTCATGTCAGATCTTTACGGACCACAAGATCTTAAAGTACATCTTCCAGCAGCGGGATATGAATTTGAGGCGGCGCCGTTGGATGGAGCTTGTGAAGGACTATGATTGTGAAATCCTTTATCACCCGGGCAAGGCGAATGTGGCGGCTGATGCTTTGAGTCGTAGGCCCAAAGGTAGCTTGTTCCATTTTATCGCAGTTCAGAGACAGCCTTCTGTAGATTGGCAGATTTTGTGCGACAGCAGAGTACAGTTCGAGTTCACTTCTACCGGAGGGCAGCTTGCTCATGTTCATGCTCGTCCACTTCTGCTTGATCGCATCCGAGAGGCCCAGTCTGACGATGCTCGTTTGTCTGAGATTATGGAGCAGGTTCGGCAGGGGAGAGATTCTGAGTTTATGATTGATGGCCAGGGTATGCTACGTTTTGGGACTCGTCTATATGTACCAGATTCCGAGGGCTGAGACGTGAGATCCTAGAGCAGGCGTATCAGTCAGCATATAGTATTCATCTAAGTTCCACCAAGATGTATCGTGATTTGAGAGATATCTACTGGTGGGAAGGGATGAAAAGAGATGTTTCAGTTTTCATTTTGAGATGCCTGACTTGCCAGCAAGTCAAGGCTGAGCATCAGAGACCGGCAAGAGAATTGCAGCATTTGCCTATTCCGAAGTGGAAATGGAAGCAGATCTCCATGAATTTTGTTGTGGGTCTATCTAGGTCCAGTCGAGAGTATGACTCTATTTGGGTGATTGTTGACCGGTTGACGAAAGCGGCTCACTTTCTTCCAGTGAAGACCACTTTTGGATTTGCTCAGTATGCTCAGCTGTACATTGATAAAATTATGCGACTGCACGGCGTTCCGACATACATTTTATCCGACAGAGACACCCAGTTTACCAGCCGTCTTTGGCAGAAACTTCAGGAAGTTTTGGGTACCCGTTTGAGTTTCAGCACCACTTTCCATTCGTAGATCGATGGTCAATCAGAGTGGACTATACAGATTCTCGAGAATATGCTTCGAGCGTTCGTGCTTGATTTTGGTGGAAATTGGGATCGTCACTTGCCCTTGATAAAGTTCTCCTACAATAACGGTTTTCAGGAGACGATTCGGATGGCACCTTTCGAGGCCTTGTATGGGAGAAAGTGTCGATCGCAAGTCTGTTGAACTAAACTCAGCGAGAGCAGGATTTTGGGACCGCAGCTAGTTCTGGAGACTACGGAGAAGATCCAGTTGATCCAGGACAGAATGAGAGCAGCTCAATGCAGGCAGAAGTTTTATGCCGACCGTCATCGTCGCAGACTTGAGTTCGCAGTGGGCGATCGTGTTTTCTTACGGATCTCGCCGATGAAGGGTGTGATGAGGTTCGGAAAGAAAGGGAAGCTTAGTCCTAGATATGTGGGTCCTTTCGAGACCCTTGAGCGAGTCGGTATCGTTGCCTATCGTTTGGCACTTCCGCCCAATTTTCCGGATGTACACCCCGTATTTCATGTATCGATATTTCGCAAGTACCTTCATGATCCTTCTCACGCGATTCAACACCAGACGATCCAGCCGGAGCACGATCTTTCTTTCACCGAGCAGCCGGTAGTTATTCTGGACCGGTAGGTGAAGAAACTACGATCAAAGGTCTTACCGTCAGTGAAGGTTCTATGGCGTGACCCGAACAGTGAAGAGGTCACATGGGAAGCCGAGAGCGAGATGCGGAAGCAATTTCCCCATCTTTTCGAAGGTGTAAGATTTTAAATTCGGGGACCGAATTTCTTTAAGGGGGGAAAATTGTAACACCTTTAAATGCGATTAGAGTTAATTAAGCGGCGTAATTTAGGTTTTTAATAAATTTAACTAATAATTATTTTTCACATATTTTATTATAATTAATTAATATTTTATTTAATTATTTATGTACTATGCACACACATGTGCATGCTAATCTAGAGTAAAGAATGTGCTAACCATGTTTTTCATGCCATGGCACATTAATTATTTCATTATTTTATGTTATATATTTATTTTAAGTAATAAAAGATTTTATTTTTAAAAGAAAAAGGAAAAAGATAAAGAATGGGACATGGGAAGACATGGAAGTGAGGGGGGTCATTAAATGAGGAGAGAGAGAGAGAGCATGGCTCTCAAGAGCTATCCCACATTCTCTCATTCTCTCAACACTCTCTCATTCTCTTCATCTTCTTCTTCTTCTTCCTCTTACACAAATGCTCCTCTTGGAAAATATTTTTCCACTAATCTTAAGCCTACACCAACACCAAAACCTCACTAAACCCTTGCTTAAGCATGTTTAACCTCTTTTGAAGTCTTGTAGCTTGCATGGCTTGGGTTTTATCCAAGTTTTGGTGAGGTAATGATCTTAAACTCTTAATTAGGCTCTAAGGGAAGTTTCTATATTATCTAGTTTCACTAATATACCTTATGTTATCTAGTTTCACTAATATACCTTAATGTTTTAGTTTAGTGCTTAATATCGTATTTCGTTAAGCCTTGGGTCTCTGTTTTAAATCTGCTATCAACCCCGAGATCTTTTTAAGAAGTTGCCACTACAGAGAGATGGTCTAGAGGCCTAGAACCTGACCCCAAAACCTAAGCCCTTCCCCTCACTTCGAGGCCGCAAATTTATTCGTTCTGCCCGCAAATTGCGGCCAGTTTGGGAAGTCTGGGTGTGTGTCTTGGTTGTGGGTTCTCTGGGTCTATAACTAGGCTTATGGAATGTGCTACTTTTCCTAATTTCTTTTGTAGGAAAATCTGGGATTGATTTGCCATCTTTTAAGTGTTTCGATATAGAGCGATGCGGATTTACCCGACTCTCGTTAGGTGTTTCGTGCGATTAGCAGCCTTAGGGGTGGTCTAGGATGTCGATGCACACGATTAGCCCACTAAGCTAACATTTGATAGCTTGTGGGAGTTTGTTCGTTAGCTTAGTGTGTATGTCCAAATTTTATCGGAAAGTTTATTAACTTCAATCGTTATGGTTTTGTGCGATGCTAGGATTACTTGCGGGGACTTCCGACGCAACCAGGAAGGGGAAAAAGGTGAACGGATTCATATAGCTCGAGTCCATCCGCTGAGTAGATTTAACATTTACGGGGGAATCGCCTGTATGGCGTTAAGTGTCGATGGCTAGATTCAAGTAACAATACCTTGTGCTATATGTTTATATATTGTGATTTGTACATGAGCATCATATTGGGCAGGGCATCTTATTATCTGTTGTACATTGACATATTATTAATAGGGCAATGCACCATTTCCAACGGTTCATGTCGCACGAGCACCAATTTATATGCCCACACATACCGTTGGTAATTGCCATGTCACGCTCACTATAGACATTGCCATGAACAACTATATTGTACCACATTCGTAATTAACAGTTAGACATTGTTTATTGTACTAGTACGCATCATGTCTGTAGGGTTCCTAGGCACACTAAGGAGGTCTCACAAGGCATCAACCATGCCAAAATCAAATTTTTCCCATGCTAAGAAACCCTAATGCGATCGTTAACTAGAGTTTAGGCGAAAACAAATGCGAATAAACAAATTTACTCTAAAGTGAAAGAGACTACAACCTTTGTAGATCCGCTCCACCATTTCTTTAGCTCCGTGTTGACGTCCCTCCGCTGCGATCATCGGATCCCGGACTCTCGCGGTGGTTTCATCGAAGAAATGATCGGGCTAGGTCGATGACTTCGATGCCGAAGATGATCTACGTCGAGGCGACTCTAACTCGAGCTCCAACTTCACCAAGTCATGAAACTTGTGAAGAAAACACCCTATACTACATGGCAAGTGGTAAAGGATGAAGAAATAGGAAGTGGGTTCATTTTGGATTTGGATTTCTCACTTGGATTCATCACTAGAAATTTTGTAGCAAAGCTTTTCTTACTTCTCTTCATGAAGAAAATGAAGAAGAAGAAAAATGAATAATAATTTTAAATAAAAATCCAAGTGAATACTTATCATAATGCAACCATGGTTAAGTGTAGAGAATAAACTAGGATTAGGTGAAAGGTTAGATTAGGCAAAAGAAACAAAAATGGTTGAACATTTCAAAGCTTCATGAAGCTTCAAAGTAAAGACAAAGCAAGCCACCATTTCATTTTCCTTTGCCAAAAAGAATAAAGAGAATAAATAAATAAATAAATCAAAACCCTAACCATTAACATAACTATGGTTTAATCATACACACCCAAGTTTGCATGTATCATCAAACATAATACAAACTAGTGCACAAAACTATATCATATATACAATGTGCACATCAAGTGAGAAAATCCATCTTAAGTGAACAAATAATAGTTAATGTAAAGTAATATATCAAATATATAATTATACATTAAATCATTAAATCAACACTTAATTTAACGATCCGGTCATATCGCATATGATCGACTAATATCCAATGTATCGACTTATCGAATCAATCCTCGATTCGATAACTAGGTTATATCGCATACAACCAATCGATACATTCATCGCGAGAATAGAATACGGTATCACATACACGTATTATTCTCGGTCCCATATCTCATATGCGCTCCTATTTCGTTTCGCTTGAGCCAGAAAACCTCTGTGTAGGACTCTAAAGACTCGTCAATACGCCGGCAGCAGGTGATGATCATATCAAACACCCACAAGCCGCAAGCGGTCTGCTAAACGTAACGGCCACCCGGGTATTGAGCGATCAGAAGATCATCGAGCAAGCCCGCTCACACTCCTGTGAATCCAACCAGTAACACTTACCGTACAGTCAGGTCTCGTCGTCTGATATGTCGCATATCTTGTCTAGGGGTGGTAAACGTCAGACCCCAATAGCTCGATAAGTCGTGTCGATATGAGGTCTATAACAGTTCGAGAAACTACTGGTAACACTTACCAGTAAATCTCAGCAACCCTGGCCAGGAATTTCCGGTTATAGCCAATCGAACACAGCACAACATCAACTCCCTATACCGGGAGAGACGAATCCCCTCCTATCGCTCATTGCCTCCATGTGATTCGGGACTGTACCCAAAAACCACCATTTTGCACGCCCTCTTGGACGTGGTAAGGTGGAAATCAAAGCACAGTAGGAATCACACAAGACTCTATGACGATCTCGGGTCAACAGATTACTCTGTACCAGTGTCACCAGAGAACTACCATCTGACGTAAGGTATAATACCATCTGGGATTCTCGGCGAGTCCGTCCAGTGTACCCAGTCTCCACTGAGCACCCGTATATGATCTCTGATGTCAAACACCAATGGATATGGGATCATCCATCGCCCATCTGTATGGGTCGAGAAGGTATACGCTAGTCTACTCTGGTATATCAATGCCCCGTCTCGATACATCCACCACTAGGGACCTTGAAGGATGTACTTATGGACTACCATGTCCCCACTAGTATGATCCGCATCATAGTCCAGGTAGTCAAGTACACATCCTAAGGGCTTTACTAACATGTAACTGAGAGACAATCAGTGTACACGTTAAGGTAAAGAGCAACCAGATAGCATACTATCATGTCGAGCAAGAAAGTCCTCCCTATATATGTCCAAGCATCCACTACAATATACATCCTATGTATAGTAATGGCCTCTAGGGCATACATATAACTAACAATGTCAGCATCATACATAATTGCTATAGTGTCATATTCTCATATGATGTTTCATGAGATTTCTGTTTCGTGGATTTGGAAAACCGCAAAGTACATTTTGAAACTTGAAATATTTTAAAAAGATGGTTTTCCTTGATATGATATTTTGTGTCCGCCATGGGTTTTCTCGGTTCTGAGTGATGAGTATACCCGATTCGAGGAGTGAGGAAGAACCGTCTGCGGGTACATTGTGGGCCCGGTAAGGTACCCCGGGACAAGAAGATCGTGGAGTAGACGATGAGCCTGACAGGGGAACACTACCTACCGGTGATTGTATGGAAACTCGGTGGATATTCGGAGGATACCGTTAAGAGTTATATGATAAGATGGATATAAGGGCCGATCAGAGTGACGACGCCTGAGACATTGGGATTTGGGTGTCGTTGTTGGACACCAGTTTTATGATGATTTATTGATGATAACTCTGTTTTATCCTACATGTTGAACTTATTATGACATGCTCTGTTATATTGCTGTTGTACCCCGATATTATACCTTGATCAGGATTATGTTGCATTCCACACTATTATACATATGCCATCATGACCGCATGCTTAGGAATTGTCGCTTTTTCATCATTCCTGTGATTACACCGTATGATATTATTTACTACTCACGAGCTGGCAACTCACCCCGTTGTGCCAAAGTGTCTTGCAGGACCGATCATCAGTGTAGTCGCAGCAGGGCTCTCTATTTCATCTATTTCTGTGGATATACTTTTGGGCATGAGATATTCTGTAAGTGGGTTTTTGTGCAAGTATCCATATTGTCACGCCCCGCTTCCCAGTGTACGGCGAAGTGGACGCGACGAGGCCCGCTACGTATATACTCAGAAGTACATACGCTAAGCGTAACTAAGCAATATAAAGTAAATCACAAGAGACAAATGATGTAGAAATAACAGCAACTTTTATTAATAACATTCTTTGTACAATGCATGAAAAGAAAATACAACTGATATGAAAAGCGATGCCTAAATAGTGGCATAACAGAAAATGAAAATACTGGAAAGAACAAGGTACAATATCTAGAGCTCGGGATCTTCGTGGAACTGCTCCAAATCTTCACCAGTGGGCTCGATCTCAGCTTGGTCCAACACACCTGACGACATTCAAAGAAAAAAGAAATAGAATGTCGTCAGCGAACAGGTCGCTCGGTAAGTCCCAAAGATAGGGAAGAAATAGACAGAGAGTAAGAGAGAGAGAGTAGCCTTTAATGTTGTATAGTATTGTCATATTATAGTAGTATGGTGTTAACGCTGTTGTTATAGCTTGGTACAAAAGAATGCCGGTGTATACGAGAGGGGTCTCAGTATGCTAGAGACCAGGGCAAATGGAAGTACAAGGCTCCGTTATACAACCCGGAACAACGGCAATTGGATTCAGGTTAGGTGTCTTAATCTTACCATCTCGTGCCACCTTTAACACCTTCCGTACCAATCTACCCCTTAAACCCCGTGATGTCATGTTTGTATTGTTATCTTGTAAACTTGTAATGATTGCATGATTGACTTGATTGACTGACCGAAACCATGATATCAGGAAACGGTTATAACCGTAGAGTCATGTAAATGAAATACTGGAAACATGTAAAAGGAATATCCATGCTTCGGTTCAGTCAAGTAGATTGTTAACTGGATTCTGGGATTCATGTATTCATCTTGAGTTGATATATAGAGAATATAGATTGACTTGAATCATATTCAAGTCAGAAATAGTCAGACTCTAACCCGAGTCAGACTAAAAGAAAGATAATTTGAAGTTCTATATTTGTTAGGGGCCTTATTGTAATTTATAAAACTTGAGGGGGTTTTATGTAAAAAGTACTTTTGTATAGTTTTCAAAATACACCTCAAGTATTTATTATTCGTCTTTATAATTATAATGAATGTGAATTTTATTTGTGTTATTCTAGTGAATATATCCTAATAACAGTATTAATTGATTTATCTGAAATTCATGGTATTTTAATGTAACTTTTAATCTTTTAATTTTAGAAAAAAGTGGAAACTTTATCTTATGATAAAATAGGTGTTTAAATGATAATTATATATATATAAACACATTAATAATTTTTAAATGAATATTTTATTTTCAAAAATCTCATTTTCCTTAAATATCGTATTTTAAACTTTTCGAGACCGAATGCTCCTTGCGGAGGTCTGAATCTCGCACTACTAGCCTGCGGGTGCACGATGAACCGTACTATCCCTAACGGGTTCCCCAAAAGTGGGTTGTAGCGGCGCTTTGCTTAGGTTTAACAAATACTTTTCATTTGGGAAAACGGTTTTATAAATATAAGGTATTTATTTGCAAAAAGTATAGTTTTCCGTATTTTAGTTGTTAGGGTTTCCTAAGCCAACTAGCCTACTTCTAAGGTCTAAACGATGAGTCATTAGAAGCCTCAAATCGCCTCTTCACCGTCAATTGCGGCCAGGTAAGTGTCAGGTAAGTGGGAAGGAACCACAATCGTGGGCCTAATTAAAAACCACTAGCCTTAGACACACTTGCCTAGGCACCACAAGGCAGTTTAGATAAACGATCGATGTCCATGACCTATCGTGCTTTCATTTTATTAAAAGAATTTATTTAGAAATGTTTACAACTTAAAACTTTCAATAAAGATTATAAAGATTAGGGTATTTTAGTGAAAAGTCCTGTAATTTCGTATTCTGTGTTTTTTATATTTATCATTTACGGTTATATTGAGTGTGTGTAGGGGTAGGTCATTACCCCGTGACTTATTTTAGGTTTTGGTGAAGTTTAAAGGTAAAACATGCTATGTTAAACTTAAAGGTATTATAGCGCAGGAATACGGTATTCGAAAACGTTATCATTTTATGTGTGAAATTTCATTCAAATTGAGTTCTACAAGTTTTGTGATCAAGATAAACATATTTATGAGTGAGGTAATTGATTAAACTAAGAAAAATAAACTTCATGGTAATTTTATGAAAAGAATACGGTTTTGCAAAGAAGCTATCATTTCATGTGAAAAAGTTTGATTAAATTGGTTTATGGGTGATTAATAGTCAACATGAATATGGGTAGATATTATGTATTAGGTGACAAGTGGAAATTTATAGAAAAACCGAATCGGAAATCGGTTTGTCCGATTTCCGTCGGGTTCCAAAAAGTCGTATTTTTACACTTATAGAAAAGAGAGATAGAAGGGATGGGACTTACTGTTTGGACAAGCTAAGGAAGCTAATGGACGTGGTGGTTGTCGATTCGTTGAAAACGTCGCGAAGGTTCTGATCCGGTCGCCGGAATCCGTCGTCGATTTCGGCAGCGCTTCGCTTCTCGCTCTTCGTATCGAGTTCTCGAGAATTTGAGAGAGTGGACTTAGAGTTGTAGTGTGAAATGGTAGAGGGTAGGGGTGTTTATATAGGGCTAGGCTAGGGTTAGGGTTTGGATTAAAAAAAATATTTAAAAAATGTAAAAATTCATTAAAAATCATTAAACCTAGGAGTAAAAGGGATTTATTGGCCAAATCAAAACCGATCCAGGTATAATAAGTGTGCAAGAGGGTTGACTAAGTCAAGAGCCAACTTTTCTCAGTTGGTGACTCGGCTGTCCGGCCAAGTTCGGCCGGATCGGCCGGACCGAGTCGGCCGATTCGCCTGCCGGCGGCGCTGAGTCGGGCCGAGTTAAGGGTCCAATGGCCGGGGGTTTTCCTGAGGAACAACTTGTTATTTTTACTTTTTGTTGTCCAGTACATATTTTGGAAGTTATGGCCTTTTTACCGTTGACTCCAAAAAAAAATAAAACAAAATAAATACAAAAATAATGTGGGGCATGGGATTTGAACTCCGGTGGCTTGGTTTGGCGGTGCAAGGTATTACCAATGAGCTACAAGCTCTTTTTTTTAATTATTGTGGTTTTTAATTACTTAAACTGATAGCAACAAGAATAAATACTCCTAGTATTCATTAAATTTAAAGTAATTTCTTGTACACTAAAAATGGAGTTATTTCATTCTTGTAGCTTGTAATTAAAAACAAAAATAATTACCTAAATCTTGTGCTCAGGCTTAAATACCCTTTTGTGGATTTTTAGAAAAATATTTTGAAAAAAAATTGTATAGGAAAAAGTGTATAAAAATTAGGGTTGTTACACATATGTTCCTACTTGTATATCTTATCCTGTATCTAGTACTCTCCATCTACCACCTGTATGTATTTGACTTAAAGACGAGACTGAGAGATTCGATATTTGTATTATATGTGACTCTGGGTGTCGTACTCGTGTGAGCCGGATTTTGTATTATGTTGCGATGTTGTTTCATTTCTTATTTGCTTATTTCTTCGCCTATGGTGTCGTATATATCTATTGTAGTTGTGTTTCGTCTTTAGGCGTGAGTTTGCTCCCAATTGGGGATGCCTTTTTGTATACTATATTTTGTATCCGTTTTGGACCAATTTTTACAAAGGAGATGCTGCCGAATTTTTAGTAACAACTTGAGATTTTAAAAAGAGATGTGATATTTTGAAACAAATGTTTTATCACTCTATTTCTTTTCATGGTTTAGATTTCTGGGTGTCGGTTCACTTGAATTACGTTACGCCTTGACACATGGCGTGATTTAAATGCCGGCCGCGTTTCTAAATTGGGTCGTGACAGTTACTCAATATACCTTATCTTATCCTCAACTAAAAAAGGTAAATGTTGACACGACTACAAAGATTGTAACACTAACCGAGTAGTTAAAACCCCTTCTAGTTTGCTAGTTTAGTATTTGGTTAAGATTTTAGGTCGTAGTTGCTAGCATCATATTTCAAAATTTAAGTTTTTCATTCCACAAAGGCCAAGAGCGCTAGGAACTTCATCATTGTCATTCACCGCTTTCGCCTCGCCTTAATTCCCCTGCCCTTCTCGACACCGCTGTTTCCCATCAAAGTTGAATTCCCACACTCCCACCTCTCCTTAAAGCTCCTTCACGTCTTGAAAAGTATATTTGACGTTCCAAGTAGCAATAGGGTAAAACAACACTCTCAATTGACAAATGTAAGGTATTTCAGCATAATATAAATAGTTAACCTATTTTATTAGTGAAAAAGCAAATAATAGCCGTGGGTAATTTAGAGCAATTTACCCTTTTTAAAATTACCAATTTTTTTTTATACATATGATAGTAATTAAATCAGGGTGAAACTTTCATAAATCTGTAAATTTGATTTCAATTTAATCAATTCACAAAAACTCGTGGTATTTTAGTGAAAAGCTTACAGGCTGGATTGGCCACTGGTTGTTATAAGCGACCGTACGCTGGCAACTGAATCCCCCGTGGGGCCCACCACCTTACTCTCACCGCACCCGTTCACGAAAAATAACGGGCTCGATCTTCCGATTCAAACAACATACAATCTCGGCCGTTCGTTAGCAGTGACCCTAACCTCTTCCCCTCGCTTTCTACATAAACCCCAGTGCCCCACTCGTTCCCGCTCACAAAAAACACAACCTCTTTCTCTCTCCTCTCTCTCGTTCTCTCTCTCAAGAAACTGATCTTGCCGCCGCCGGTGATGGAGACGGAGATGTCGACGATCTACGTCGGAGACCTCGATCCCTCCGTCTTCGAATTAGACATCGTCGCAGCCTTCGCGGGTTTCGGGTTCAGACCCGTTACGGCCCGCCTCTGCCGCGATCGCCTCACTGGCGCCTCCCTCCGCTATGCCTACCTCAACTTCGCCTCCCGCTCCCATGGTTGTAACATTTACACTTTTTCCCCTCTCTTTTGGGTTTCTTTCATCTTTTTGCTGATTTTTGCTGGTTTGTTTTTTGATGTCCGTGATGAAGCGGCGAATGCGATGACGGTGATGAACCACTCGATGCTGAAGGGGAGGCCGATGAGGATCATGTGGTCGATGAGGGACCCGCTCACGAGGAAGAACGGAGTTGGGAATCTCTTTGTTAAGGTTTGCTGCTCTCAGAATCGCTTCTTGTTACCTTAAGATTGCTTCTTTCGTTGTCGATTTTGATGGGTCTCCGTTAGTTTTCGAAGATTTTGTTGTTTTAGGGTTCGGTTAGGATGGAGATTCATGGGTTTGTTTGTTTTTTGCCCCCCCCCCCCCCCCCCCCCCCCCTTCTTGGGTTGTGATTCGTTTGCGTATGCAGAGTGCTCTGTTTATTTCGTTGTTAATCTTAATGGGTATCTGTTAATTTTAGATTATATAGGAAGTTATAACGATTGATGGGTGAATAATAGGTTTTTCTGTTGATTTTCATTGGTAGTATTGGGTTTTAGTAGACATAGGTTAAGTTCTTTGTCGAATTTTTAATGATTTTTATGGATGTTGGGCCCATCTTTGATGCTGGCTGCTTGAAAAGATTGATGGGTTTTTGTATATTTGTTTTGGGGTTTTGGGTACTAATCTTTACGTATGCAGAGTGCTTGGTGATGAAGATGGGTTTATTTCATTGTTTTTTTGAGATAAGTTATTTCATTGTTAATCTTAATGGGTATCTGTTATTTTAGAAGATTTTGTTATTTAGCGTTATTATGATTGATGGGTAAATGCTGGGGTTTTCTGTCAATTTTAATGGGTTGCATTGGGAGTTTGATAGATATATATTAATTTCTTTGTCTCTAATGGTTTTTATGGTAATTTGGTTCATTTTTGCTGCATGCTGCTTGGAAGGATGGATAGCTTCTTGGATATTTGTTTGTGTTTTGGCCTTTTGGGTACTAATCTTTAGTGGGTTTGAGTTAAATTTTAAAGGTCTCTTTAAATTTGCCTTTTATTTTTCACTGTTATAGAATGATGTCTGGATTTTGTTGATTTGTGCAAATAAGTAATTGGATGAAGAGGTTACATTGTATATTTTTTATATTGGGTTATTTGGTTAAATATTTGGCGCGCTTTTTTTTGTTTATTTCAAACAAGTTAGATGATTTTACTGGGAATTGTTATTTTTTTAAATATTCTTTTGTTTTATGAATATATTTGTGGCTTTGGGTTATATATCAAATGGTTTTTGTTGAGACCTGTTTGAATGAGCTTTTTGCGTATGATTTTCATTCTGTAGGTTATTTTTGTTCTAATATTTTGGTTGTTATTGTTTGTATGGAAGAATTTGGAGGCATGGATGGGTGCTTTAGAGCTTGAGGAGTTGTTTAGAGAGTATGGAACTGTTGTATCGTGTAAAGTGGAATTGGATGATAATGGGAATAGCAAAGGATTTGGATTTATTCAAATGAGTAGTGAAGAATCTGCGAAATCAGCCATCATAGCGCTTCATGGAAAGATTCTCAACGGCGGAACCAAAGAGCTGTAAGGATTCTAACTTTCTCTTGCTTGTTATATGTCTCTGATAGTTATGCTTGAAAATTGATTGAGAAGTTTTTCTGTCTTATGTGTTCATTGTATTATTGTTTTTCTATTGGGTTTTATTGCTTGCTGCATTGTGGACTGTCTCTGTTTGGTGTAGGATGTCAATTTTTCTTACTACCTGATGTCTTTGTTTTAGGTTTTTCAATAAGATTTTCTCATCCCGTGGTTGTTTACTACATACATTTTGTTTCTGTTAATGCGTACATAGTATTGGATTAGTATACTAGCTGGATGTTTTGGTAAAATCTGCTTGCAATTAGATAGATGGGTTCTTGTTTAGGATTATGGTTATATTGGGGGGTTTTATATGATTTATTATTATATTGGGCTTTTATCTCAATGTGATGATGGGATTAATATCTAAATTGTTTAGAATGCATAGGATACTTCATAACTGTGGTGGCTCGTATATATCATCCTTGGTTTTTTTTTTTCTTTTTTGAAAAAAGGGTGGGCTAATTAATCCCCCTATTAACACTAAAAAGGTTTAATGCACATCCATGGTTAAAATTGTTCAATGTGAATTTCTATTGTATGAAATTTGAACTGTATATATTAAATTTCTGTTTGGCATAGCATTACTAAATTTAGGCATCAGAGTTTTTATTTTTATGAGCATTTCTAATATTTTCTGGAACTGGATACTTTGAATTGACCTTCTTTTCTGTTCGAGATAAGATTCCAGACTATAGAAATTCTGATATGCGGTGTTTCCCCTATGTTTCCATTTATCTAAATATGTCAGGTATGTGTCAAGTTTTATTAAGAAAACTCAGAGGCAAGCATTACCTCAGGAACGCAAGTACACTAATCTCTACATAAAAAACCTGGATGAGGGCATCACAGATGAGCTTCTTCGAGCAAAGTTTTCTGAGTTTGGTAAAATCTGCAGTGCCGTTGTTATGAAAGATGAGCTTGGCAAGTCAAGAGGTTTCGGATTTGTCAGTTTTGAGTTGCTGGAGCAAGCCAGCAAGGCCATGAAGGCTCTGAACAATTCAATATTTGGTAACATATCTTTTGCTTCTTATTTATTTTTTACCAGTTGGAGCTGATTTGGAATTATGAAATCTTAATCTATATGAGTTGTTGTTTGTGAAATGTCAGGATCGCACACGATATATGTAGGATATGCTCAGAAGAAAGCGGAACGTGAAGAGTTGCTGAAGCTTCATTATAGCCAATTCGATGAGTTAGTGAAGCCTTCATCAGATTCATTGGTTGTTCAGGGCAATTCAAAAGTTTATGTCAAGTATCTGAGTGATTCGGTTGATGATAAAGATCTGTTGAAATATTTTAGCCTATGTGGGAAGGTCAAGTCAGCCAAAGTGTGGAAGCATGCCAATGGGATGAGCAAGGGGTTCGGATTTGTGGACTTTGAATCCGCTGAAGATGCCAAAACGGCTGTAGTAACACTTCATGGTTGTGATCCTTCTTTCTCTATTACTGAATTTAAGCGAAGAATAACTTCGATCTGATACATGTTTACATTATTTTCATTTTGGTCAGGCACCCTGTTTCATGATAAGCTGCTTTATGCGGCTATGGCTATGCGCAAAGAAGAACGCCAAAGGAAATTGGATATTCACTTTGCAGATAAAATGGCATGGGCACAGGCCATGTCTTCTTATAGCTACACCCCGTATTATCCACTATCAATGCTCTATCCTAGAAACTATGTGCATGTCCCATATCAGGGCTACCGATACCTTTACCCTCTGGTGAGAATACAGTTACTTTTCTATACTGTAAAAACCTTGTCATAATGTATTCATAATTATTAACAAAGAAATTATTGCAGCCCCTTCACCAGAAGCAGCAATGTTCATATTACCCACAATATGCTGCGTTGTCTGTTTCTTCATCTCAGCTGCAGCAATCAGCTTACCCAACCTGCACTCCTTCCATTTCTACTTCGTCTCAGTTGCAGCAGCATCCGATTCATACGGTAAACTCTCAAAGAGGCATATGGTCTTCCCAGGTACTAAATAGCTATTCGAAGTTTTGTTTTCTGATGTTTTATGTATAATATTATGCATTGATTGAAAAAAATTAAAATTAGTTTGAGTTCTTTGCAGCCAACTAAGCATTACAAAAACTGGAAGCTACCTGCTGCAACGGTGAGGATTACATACCCGAAGAAATTGCAGCCAAGGATTGATGAGGTCCAGGTGGTTATAGCAAACTTACTAGGAAATTCAGTATTTTTTTTTCCTCGAGTGATAATTTTTGGTATATAATGTTACTAACTAGAAGGGGGTTTGGTGTTATGAAGCAAACCTTGCTGGATGGAAAGGTGCAGAAGGCCGTCAAGCTATGCAGCACGATGATGGGCCCTGGCAATCTGGACATTGCCACCGCGTCTTCTTCTACTGATTGCGAAGTGCTTAAGAAGATGCCTCATCTGAAGAGACTTGATATGCTGATATCTTAAAGAGTTATTGTTCTTAGTTGTATGGATATGATCATATATACCTAGTAGTTGTATGTTAATAATAACTCTGTAAGCGAGGTGATGATATTTTGTAGGTTTACTTTGTTGACTGTAAATCCTCTACTGCTTTGAGATATATGAAAGGATTCTCTTTTCGATGAAAATTCTGTGTAATCTCCTCTCTTGCAAACTACCATATGCTAGTTAATTTTCCTGTATTCATTCCAATTCATATGCCTTTTAAGATGATTCGTATATAATTCATCTGTCGGCTGCCTTTGATTTGTTAGATGATATCATATGGTTGTTTTTTGGTCTTCCTCTTATTCCATCATGCCGACTGGTTCAGAGATACAGTTTGTGTTCAGCATTATTTGAAGTAATATCGCTGTTTTCTTTTCTTTTCTTGACCTCTATGAAGAGGCTCCTCCTGCCATTTGAGTAGCAGGACGTTTCAAACTGACAGATTGGGGTCTGCCCCTTGCCTTAATCACCCATCGTCCCAGCCCAGCCTTTTACTCACGATATTGAGTCTTCAAGGACGAAATTTTTGTAAGGAGGGTAGACAAAGAGGGTAGACTGTAATAACTCCATTTTTAATGTACAAAGAATTGATTTAAATTCAATGTGTACTTAGAGTATTTATTGCGGCTGATATCTCTTTAAGTATTTATTTCACTCCATAATTACAAAAAGAAGCTTGTAGCTCATTGCTAATACCCGACTACTCCATTTTTAATGTATAAAGAATTGATTTAAATTCAATGTGTACTTAGAGTATTTATTGCGGCTGATATCTCTTTAAGTATTTATTTCCCTTCATAATTACAAAAAGGAGCTTGTAGCACATTGGTAATACCTGAATAGATTTGCCTCCTAGATTTGACGATTCTCAATGATGATCCACATCGGTAGTTGTTGGCTGTTATGCGCTGCTTAAACATTGGTGATGCTATGTCCAAAGCATTCACTTGTAAACAAATTATTTAGATAAAAATCGTTACTTCTGGATGTAGGTAACTCTCAAGATGCAAATTTTCTACTGCTTCCAGAAGTTATTCTCAATCCAACATCAAGATATTGAGACTGAATACTCACTTGGTATATATTGTAACAACCTGAACTCAAGGTCACACTTATTTAGCAGCAGCAACATTATAAAATACAAGGATCAGCACAATGAAATTACAAGTACCAAGAGGTTCTGTTCGCGGCAAATAAACACTTGAAACACATCTTATGCAAAAAAGAATCGGCAATTAATATACAGTGAAAGTACTCGAAAACTCTGGAATGTGTGGTTGCTCACACCTCAAGCTTAATTGTCTCAGTAAATATTGATTGTAAATGAGACGTAGGGATAAGCCTCAGCTTCACCTGCTAAGCCAGCACTTACATCTTCATCAGATTTCCAATAAGTGCTGCAAAACAAAGAAAACTCCAAGTCAGCAGGCAACTTGAAAACAAAGAACTAATCTATGAGAAGGATGACGGAAACTTGACATCTATTAACCAAATGCAATGCAAAACCCATTCAAGGATCCCCAAATTGAAAAGAAAAAAGCCCTAGAGTTATGGTTTCCCCAATTTCCAATGACCTCCACATTTGGATCGACGCCCTGCCCTTCACGATCGAATCATCAAGACAAAGGAGTTTTCAACGTGTGATTGATAAAAAAAAAAGAGGAAGGCTTTTGAGATTACGGAGGCTTTTCAAGATCCTGATTAAGTAAACTTTGTTCAATTTTTATTGAGTTTTCATCTGTTTGGTTGTTTGGGTATTTAAATTGTGTTTTCTTCAATAATCAAATGATTATGTTGCAGGTCCTCAAAATCCTGAAGACATGGAGAGAACGTTCAAAGATACAAATTTGAAGGTAAATTACATGGGAAGGTACTAAAATTTTGTCGTCGTCTTCTTTTTCCTGCAATTTAATCACAATTTTTATTATTAATTATTTTTTTTATTATCCATATCTTTAGGCTGCATCACAGTCACAAATGGAGAGAGGTAGGACGCTTGGGGATGGCAAAGATACTATTGGACACTTAGCGGTTTCGATGGCACTTGGAAGGTTAAGAGTAGACATTAATTGTACATCTCTTAAAAGTATGGGATCTAAATGGTGAGGTGATTGTGGAATATTTTGATTTCTCTGATTTTAACGATTTTATTCCTTTTTTTCATTCTACCTAATTTGTTAATATTTTGATTCCATATTTTACATATAGAAAGAAACTGTTCATGTTCAAGTTTGTTTTGTGAATCGAATTTTCACCTCTTGGATTTTCATTTCATTTTTTTTTTGTTATTTCTTTTGTGCATATTTAGGTGAAGGCTCGGTCGATCTTCCAAATATGGAATCTACACTTTAAGGTTGGTAGAATATTTCGATTACCCTCAAATTTTGAATGATTTTGTTCCATTTTCTCTATTATTGATTTATTTATTTACCGTACATGAATAGATTTTTTTTTGAATTGTTAGATATTGAATTCAATTTTAAGTTGGGGATCCATAAATGCCACTGCTTTTCTCTCCTGCTACCTGTTAAGTATACCTATTATTCAATGGTAATGTTTTTCTGCCTAGAAATTGTCAATTTTAAATTATATAAATGGATTTAAATCCATTTTTTGTAGTAGTGGCAACCGATTTCTTCTCTTTTAAAGAAACCCCTTGACTTTCAATTCCGCAAAGACTGTCAAATGTCAGAAAATCGTTGTTTAAATCCATTAATTAATTGCAAAACCCCTCCTCATTTGCAATGTATAGTTGTCCGATATTATTTTTGTAATATACAGGTATGTATATGTTTGGCATGTTCTCAATCGTGTGTGAATCTACCGTGAATATGCAATTATATATTGGAGTATATATTCCATATTATTAGTCTACTGTTTTGTGTTCGTATGTACGATTTTGAATGGAGATTGGATAAGATGTGATAGTCTATTTAAGAAATGATTTATGATCCGACTAGCTGTATCCAAACATGCTATTAGAGTCGGACCTGAATTTGCTTTGATGAAAAGAAACTAAAAGGGTTCCTTTTTATGGTTTCGTTTCAGGTATTTTTATAAGATTCATACCATATTTTATACCTTTTTCAAGTGAATAGTTTGTTTTGAAACCTTGAGTCGATTCTCTTCTACATAAGCTTTCTTTAAATGTCATTGGAACATCCTTTGTTCATTCAGGAATATTTAAACATGCTTGCTGGAATTGGACCTGAACACTCAATTTTCCTTTCGGCTCAAGGATTTGATATTCAAGAAATCCATTTCTCCAAGGCAAGAATATTTCTATGTTGCTTTTATTTCAAAACTTTTGTGTTTTTTATTTTTTGTAAGAGTAGAAACTTCTACCATGATTTTCAAAATTGATTAAAATGAGAGCACTATCTAAAGAAATCTATAGATAAAATTGAGTGAGTCAAAGATTAAATATAGAACCTTAGATCAAATTGAGAGAGCACTATCTACATGTTTACTGTAAAATTGACCATATTCTTAATTGTTTCATAACTTTCTTAAATTATTATTGAATTTTTTCTTCGAATCAAGATTACAATGTTTTTGCACTATTGGTCTTTTTTATTTCACTAGATATTTTTGACAATACATGAAGGTGAAACATTAGCATTCTGAAGCGAAAAGAGTTGAGAACGGAAAGTTCATCCTTTGAGCAAAGCGTTGATGACAAGTGCCGGAATTACTAATGAATCAAGTGGACGATTCATCTATGGTATATTGCGCTAAATGTTCCTTTTGCATATATATATATATATATATATATATATATATATATATATATATATATATATATATATTTGTGTCGAACTTTAAAGAATTTGTTAGGTATAGTTGTTATGTGATGAATTCTTCAGCATGTAAATTTTCTTTTTTAATATCTCGATTGCATTAACATATGTGGTCTCTTCGACATGTATATTTTTGTCTAGCAACAGATTTATAGTTGGATTTTTTAATGAAACTTTGCAATGCTTCATATGTTTCTTCTGCATCGAATTGGTAATGTTGTAGCTTTGAACAAGAGTCAGATGAATTTTGAGCCTCCCGCGCATGGCATGGGGGTCCTTGCTAGTAGTCATTAAACTGAAAAGATTCGTTAACAGGAAAGTTAAGTTGTGGGATTTTCAGCATCACTACCTTTACTGCCAAATTCATCAAGAACATTTGAATTTGATATGTAACCTTGCTCTCAAATTTTCGAAAACAAAAAGCCGCCTTGTATGTTTCTACATTTACGACATCACAAATTCCTACGGTGGGAAAGTCCTGCTAAATTCTTTTTGCACTCGAGATAAAACTCACATTTAACTGTCTGGCACAATTAACAAAGTCTATGCTTAAAAGAGGCAATATTTGAAAACTAATGATTTTCTCCATATAGATTATTTTGGTTATACGGGTAAGGCTTGCCATGGTTAGAAACAAAATATGATGCTGAGTAGTCAAATTGGTTGATACTGGAATGTCAACAAAAAAGGCTAAACTAATTACCTATTGATATTGCCACAAAGCTGCTCCAAGATGCTACGCACTTTCTTCTCACTCTTTGCTGGTGGTGCTAACACTGCAGCCTGAAATTTATTTGAATAGACATAAAAACAATGCAGAAATTTATAACAAATTTCATGACCAAAGCCAGTTTCAAAAGAAACAAATTACCAAAAATGATGGAGGAAGACCATATCTGAGGATGCTCTCTACAAATACACGAACGGCACAGAAGTGCATCCAAGAACTGAAAACCTGCAAGGCACAAAGGAGAAAGAATAAGATAAACAAAAGAACATAATTCTTTGGCTTTGCACCTAGTTTGCATAAATTATTGGTTGGGTTATTGCATGCAAATATCAATATAATTGCCTAGAATCCAAAGTTGGTAATGTTAAAAAACAGAAAATATTGTTAATAGAAAAGGTACCTCCCCATAACTGGCATAACACCATTGCAAAAGAGAGCTTCTCATGGTATCCTGGTCCTGCATTAGTTTTTCTAGCTCTTTCTTCCGACTCTCTTGTGCTTCAGGACTATATTCAAACTCACGAATCTGAAGAAACAAACACACGAAAACAGAAGAATAGTTAGCAAAAACATAGATGAACACAAGCTGCACCTTTCTAGCTTAAGGATATCCAATTATCGTGCATGTTCCGGTGACTGGGAGGACAATGCTAGCCTATAAAAAAGAAAAGTAAATGATTTGTATGCTTCATGCCTATATATCTATATCTTATGAATACAAGTCTTAATAGGAAACGAATCTTACAATTAAGATATATGGATTGGAAACTAAATCGGTCAAGGTATAGCTTATCCTTATGTCATATAAGATAGTGGAATGTACATATTCACTGTTACAGCTGTGGAATGATGTTCAGAATCTCTAGATGAATATAACATAATATTACAGGAAGAACACTCGCCTGAAACCCTCTTTCGCGTGCACTTGTTTTAAAGTTATCAGCAACCCTTCCAAAAAGTGTCACGGTGTAAAGAGCATATTCATTGTCCTCATACAGCTTTTTCGATGACCGAGGGACCTGGATTTATATTCAAAAGAACAGTTAGGCTGCAAAAATAGTAGCAGTGTGAAAATAGAAATATATAATACCAAACAATGGAATTCAATTTCAAAGAAAATATTGGACAGCAAGCCATATAATTTTTTATTTAAAAGGTTCAACATGAATGAAACCTTTCCCACAAACTTCTTTCCAAATAGTTTTTACAGATATAATATAATCCGATGAACATCAGATTATCAGTATGGTTATTTCCACTAATAAAGAGATACTTCAACATTGAATTTACATAATACACCAACCTACTTGCAAAATAAAGTCTGAGCAATATTTGCTGATATATTTCGAGAAAAGAAATTTTGGATTTAATAGCTTCTAAACCAAAAGTGGTATATTTCCAACGTATTCCACTATTCCAGAAATATTTTGACAAGTCAGACTAATTTCATCAGAATGGATGGTTTCTTCGTTTAGAAAATAAAGCTGGATTTTAATAGATATAAAGATGTATCAAACCAGCTTATGAAGATGATTAGTTATTATAGACGGTTCCAAGACTTGTTCAATGCCTTCTTATATTGTTCTGTTGTGTGTGACTATCGACTTGATGAGATCTATAAGAGTGTAAGTACATCACAACTGCTGCTTTCTTTATTAAGAGTTGAGGTATAAACTGAAAATGCATAAGTGTTATTTCTTGCCAATAAGTCCCGTCATGGTGTTGCAAAATAAAATTTAAAAGTTCCCATTTCATATGGTCTATCCTAGGAAAGTTAATCGTTGTGGTGAAACATCTCCTCACAACTTCTGAATTCTATATCAATCTATAATAGTTGTACATTCTGAAATTACACCTTGATGCAATATCCTGTAGAAATGACCAATAAAGTATCTATCCTTTGCACATTTGTATTTATTTTGATAAAATTATCTTTAATATGCAATTTTATAAGTAAAGATTCCGTAAGGTTTGAACGGATAATATGAACAGCGGGAAAAAAGCTACAGATCATAGAGGATTTTCATCAAAAGCTACTATCTTACACTACGAAGCTATACATCGCAGCAACTCACCACATATGTAGTCAATGTTTCATAGCTTGACAACCAATCCTTTTGAGAGTACTTGGGAACAACTGCAAGTAGTGTTACTAAATGCTCGGAAGTGATTATATCCTCTGGTTTCACTAAGTTGGAAATGTCACGAACAGCTAAGCTGTTAACAGAAAAGAGAAAACATAAGTGATTTTCAGTTGCAAGTTAAAAACCTTTTTCAGAGTTTCTCAATTTTCCACTACATAAGGTGCCTCGTTTTTAAGATGAAGATTTTATACAATTTGTTGTACCTTCCAGTTTGCTTTCTGTTTATTGCATTAAGTTGACTACGGACATTGTTATACTCTGCAGCCCGGACCTGCAAGATGCAAAAGTGTACACTAAACACAAAGAAAGGGCGACGCTACTTTCAAACTTAATGTCCAAAATGTGGTGTTAGCTTGCAAACTGCATTGTTAGGGATATGGTGATAATGGAAGAAAGTTGGATGCATTTAACCCATGTTGTAAGTGACACAATTGAGCTGACACTTGAAACTATTTACAGCACAATTCCATGTCTAAAAACATGCTTGGCTAAAGAGCTGAATCTTCAAACTCCAGCTCATGACTAGACAAGCCCAGAAAGTTTGATCATTGTATATCAGGTACTTCTCTACTTAAGCTCCACTCGAGTTCACTCATCTAAGGTGATACTATAATTAGCCTATTTAGCAAACAAATAAGTTCACATTAAGAATCCAAACAAAACTAAAAGTAGTTTACCACCCTTCTAACATGGCACTGAAAAACATTATCTACTATTCTACTTACAAGATAAATGATAATGTTTCCACTCTATGAAAACATAAATTCTTAGAAGTCATCCAGGATCATGCATTACAAGTTAAATAAACAAATTAAAAGATGGGTTATGTTATCAATTAAATGAACCTTCATATCATCCTCAATTTTGGCTACTTGGACATGAATGCTATCAACAATCTCTCGAAGTGGCGACATTGTCGGGTACTTAGCTTCATCCCAGACAAACCTAAACCAATAACACTTCTATCCATCAGTAAAAACACTAAAACGCCAAATATCCACCCAAAAAAAGATCTCTTTTTTTAAAAAAACCTTGTGAGATACGTATCAACAGGGACTCCATCAACTGTCAAGCCTCCACCATCGACACCGGAAGCCCTCTCCAGCTCCTCAACCTGCCTTCGAATCTTATGCGACACACCTTCGATGAAAGCATTCGACTGCCAAATCTCAAAATCAGCACCAAAACATTTTTTATAAAAATAATACATCTTTTTATCAAAGAAATTACCTTCAAGAGATCGTCGCTGAGAGCGAGGAGGGAATCTAGGGTTCCAACGCGGAGATCAGGGGTATTGAACTGAAAAAGATCATCAAAAAAGCACAGATCGGGTCAGAAATCGTTAGAGAACCGCGAGAATTTCAGTGTTAGGGTTTGGATTGTTACTCGATAGAGGGGAGTGTCGAAGGATTGCTTGGAGATGGACTCTTGGAGGCGGGACCAGATGGAGGCAGCGGAGTTTTGGACGGGGAGAGACACCATCCAGTACCTCGACGCCATTAATCGTGAGCTTCTGATCTCTCGATAAAAATGCGGAGCTTTTTTCTTCGCTTTGAGAGAGAGAGAGAGAGAGAGGGAGAGAGATGGGGTCTATTCGGAATTATTTTTTAATTGAAAAAATGGTAAATATTAATTGCGGAGCTTTACTGAGATGCTGATAATTTTATTAAATAAATGTCAATTTCTATCCTTTCATTTTGGGTAAATTGTCAAAACACGCTAAGCAAGTTTTCCAGCTGACAAAAAAACAGTGGCCTTGAAACGGTTGTCAAAAACCAGCTGGAAAATTTGCATGCAATATCCATGTGTTGCCTGCTATATTTCAATAGTTCATAGATATCGCAGATTGCATAGAAATCGTGAAATAACTAGATATAACAGGCAACCATACAGATACCACATCCAGCGGTTTTTTTGACAACTGAAAACTTTCTCGGGGTTTGAAAAGCACTTAGGAGCAAGGAGTTTTTGTCAGCGAGAAAACTTGCATGGTATTTTCTGAAAAATTACCCTTTCTTTTAAAAAAAAATTTCATATGGGTTAAATAATTTAGTTGAATTGTGAATGGATGTTCTAAACGTGGTTTAATTTGCCGCAGAGAAAAAATTTTACTGGAAATTATAATAAAAATTATATTTGAGATGGGGCAAGATAGATCTGCTTGAGATGGGGCAAGATAGATCTGCTTGATTTCCGGTCAGTCCAGATAGAATTATTCATTATGCTCACTAGGGTTTGGATCTGAGGCAGTTTAGGTTTTATCAATAGATTTGTAAGGTGAGAGTCTTAGGCAAAAACCTCACTGCCGGAGCTTCAATCCTGCAAGGAAAAGAGTGCCGGAGTTATACACCGGTCACTCCTCCGATGATAAAGTCGGTCTCTTTATAAGGAAGGTAGGATTTCTATTTGTGAAGAGATTGTTGCATACCTTTACTCTTAAGGTGGAGAGCCTTATATAGGCATCACGTACGGTTGTGATGCAATCAATAAAGATCCGGTTGATTATATAGGGTTTTCTGCCGACATAGGTTGTCTTCTTAGTACAAGGATTTCTTGTTGGGCCAAGTGGTATAGGTTGTCTTCTTAGTACAAGGATTTCTTGGTGGACCGAGTGGCATAGGTTTGGATATGCAGTCGGTCTTATGGGCTTAGTGGAATTAGGTCGGACCCGTAGTTGGCTATTCCATACAATATTAGTAATCCCCTTACTCCGAGTTGCCGGTTCCGAATGCTCGGTGTAGCTTAATCTTGACTGTCACGTCCCGTTTCCCAAAATCCGGAATGCGGAGAGCGACGAAGGCCAGCCGTGCTACCTACGGTAAGAAAAGATCTTTCCATAGTCACATAAGGCTGTCTAGATTAACCTGTCAAAAATAAAATCCAATACCAAAAGGAATAATACTGAAAATCATGCTGCAATGAAGCCACAATGAATACTAAAAATAGGTCCACTAGATAATTGATGCAAAAAGATCCGATACAATAGGTTCGAAAAGAAAACAACATCGGAAAGATACATAAGTCCTAATATCCCAGAAGGGCGCACACGCTAAAAGCTAATTAAAAAGGGTGAAAATAAACCTACGGTTACTGGTCTTCAGCAAAGTCCCGGTAGCCGCTCTGATCCTGCTCGGCCTGAAAACTGTCTTTAAACCTGAGATGGCAAATCTCAGGGATGTCAGAATATCCCAGCAAGTACTCAACGTAAAAGTGTGTGTAGCATAATAACATGAATATATGAAAATAGTGAAGCCCGGTGCGCAAGAAAAACAGGTACACAAATAATTAGATGCATTAACACTACGAAACATGTATGTAAGGGGGTAAAATCATAACCTAACTGGTCACTAAAAGGTAAGCTGTCCTACCGTAAGCTTGAGTGTGTGCGTCAACCTCTGCAGGAGTATTCCTAACCCAAGAGTGGTGCCCCAGGGGCTAGGAAACACGGGCCCAACTGTGGAATGAACAAGAGACCGCTATAGCCCGGTACGAGCTGTAATCATGTGACCGCTATAGCCCGGTACGAGCTGCCGGCATGGGACTCCTGAGATTCTGTTGTACAACGCACACTCAAACTACCCCAACACCCACGTATTTATAGCTACTATGGTAAATACTAAATCACTAATTAAGAATGCTGAAAAGACGGGAACTTGTGGTATGGTAATTGTATGAAAATAAAACTTGTAAACAGTATAGATTGTGTCATGTCATGTAATGTAGTTCAGCATCCTTATCAGCGATCTCGCCCAATAAGACTAGAGTAATGAATAGTCAAGACATGTCAATGGTAATAGTTATCAGGTAATAGTAACTGCATAAAGGTGGTGTACAAGCTAGTATGAGTCACAATTGTTATCTTTACCGTTAACCTTAATATGGGTATATTAATCACAATTTGACTAGAAACATATAAATGTGAAATAGGTTATCAACTTTCGAACTTTAATTATAGTTAAAAAAATAAATCTCATTTTAAAACCACACTTGCTAATTATTCTCACTTGCTACATAAAAGTTTGCCTATATATATGTGTGTGTGTGTGTGATATAACGAAGAATAGATACTAACACATTTCCCTTTTTGTTGTAACAGTGCAGGAAATATAAATATACATATAACCACAAAGGAAAGCCGATGTATATCAACCAAAAGTAAGCAAGAGTACTTGCCTGGAGGATAAGAATCACGCAAAAACGATGTACAAAGATGCGAGGCACGAACTCAGCTAGGATTCACTTAGGGTCCGAGTTATACGCTGTCGTAATTCTCATTAACAATGCCCATGCCCAAAAGACTCAGAGGCTCCAACAAGAAGTGTTTCATACATGCAATCTTTATTGTTGTTATAAAAGAAGTTATAGTTCCATCGTGTCTAAGGAAATAGTTTCTTAAGAATAATGCAACTTTGTAGCCAATATTGAATCCAAAGCATGTCTTGACCATGACAGCCTCAACTAAAGCATTCATCCTATCAGAGGGAGATCCCAATGTAAACTTCAATTGTTGCAGATATTGCAAACTAATACAGTTTTATTTCAACAATGTAGGTTAAAAATATAATTGAAAATTCACCGATATTGCATCGACCAAAAAAATAAAAAGCAAGAATACTTGCCTCAGAAATGGGAAAAACACGACGATGGAACGCAAACTCCTAGCTTGATGTTAGGGCACACGGTTAAAGATCTCGATAGACTTGGGCTCGGCGCCGGCGATCTGGGTTTGCTGCGATGGGGTTCGGTTCTGGTTGATGGGGCTAAGGTCGACGTTCAAGTCGAGGGGCGCGGCTGGAGGCGTGGCAATGGAAGAAGGGGCTCGGTGATGGAGGCTTAGGGTTCGGGGAAGAAGGAGGACCCGCCGGCGATGGGGAAAGTCTGGAGTCGAGGTCGAGGGGGTGTGTGCAGGAGGAGTGCTCGGGTTTGGAGATGGGTTTGGCGGTGTAGGGTTGCGGTGGTGATGTGACGGCTGTGGCGAGGAGAATTGTCGGAGAAGAGGGTTGAGGGGCTGCGATGGTGAAGACGAAGGTGGTGGGAGATGACGATGATCGGTTCTCAGGGAAGAAGTAAACGGCGTCGATAAGGTGAAGACGAGGCGTTGGGTTGTGGAGGATGGAGTTGCCGGTGAGGGTTGTGCTTGGGTGTGAGGGGGTCTGAGTTCGCCGGCGAGATGGGTTTGAAGGTGGTGATCGGGGTCGAGGGAGAAGCGATGAGGAGATGGGTGCCGATGGTGGTGCGGAGAAGAACAAGGCGACGATGTGGGTGATGATCGAGGAAGGTGACGGCGGTTGTGAGGTGAGATGAGGGTAGCGGCAACGAGGAGATGGCCGGCGGTGCTGGGGTCTCAGAGAAGAAAAGAGATGAGGTATCGAGGGAGAGAGATGATTGAGATGAATTTATTAGTTTTTTTTTAATAGAGAAGAGATTAGGTGAGGGATTGTTAGGATCAGGATTAATAAAAGATTTAAAAATATATTTGGTTTGGTAAAATTATTTAGTTTGGTAAAAATTTAAATGGATAAAAGTATAATATAATATTAGTTTGTTTAAAATATGATTGAGGATATTAGAATATAATATTAATAAAACTTAAGTTTTAGGCTAAATACAAAATAGTCCAAAAGACGTCCGGGTCGGGTCTAAAATTACTGTTTGAAAATACGGATAATATACGTGTCAGCCAAAACACAAAAGCGAATTAAAACAAGAAATAGCCACAAGAAAATAATGAAAGAGAATATGGTATAACTGAACTAGGGTGTTACATTGACGGTTGGAATACAACGATCGTTGTCCTTCGTCCTCGTCGCACATGTCTTTCATCCGTAGGTTCTGCCGTCCTATCCTATCATGCAGTCATTAATCAATCCCGCCTATTCTTAGAGAGCAAAAAGGGAAACTTGGAGAGAAAGTGTCGCCATTTCTCTTGTTTTAGGGTTTCCCAAATTCGCCGATTGCCGTCGATTTCATCGCCCTTGAAGATTCATCATTCTCTTCTAGCGCTACTCCAGTGAGCCGTCTTCTCTTCCTACCTCGATTTCTCGTAGCTATGTCTTCTGGTGTCTTGAGTGCCGATAATAAGGAGAAAGTTAAGGGTTTTAAGTCTTCTCTGTTGATTTTTTTCGGTGGAAAATAAGTGTAGATTTTCCTCCCCTTCTGTTGACTTCAAAATTGACCATAAGCTTTCCATTCTTGATCCCCGTGAAAGGTATATCGGTTTGTACCATGAATACGTCCTCGCCGATCTTCGATTTCCCGTTCTCCCAATTATTCGGCGTATTCTTAAGGATTTGGATTTTGCCCTCTTTCAAATCGCGGCCAATGGTAGGTATGTGATTATGGCTTTTGTCTTGCTCTTTTCATGGTAAGGGGGCTTACTTGTGAGCTCCTCTACGCCTTTATAAGAGTTAGCTTCCACACAGACAGCCAGCGTCCCTAAGCTTATCTTCAGGGTAAGGTCAAGATAGTAGGGGGCTATAATCCAAAATCCCCGACTGGAACGGTTCCTCTTCTATCGCAATTCCGACACCCTTTTCGAGTTTCTGACGTCTTGGAGGGAGAGAAAGAGTGTTTGTAATACCCTAGTATGTTTATACAATACTAAATGGTATTTAAAAAAACTTGCTTTATATTTCTTCTTTTTTTCATTTGGGAGTGGTGGTTATCCGACCCAATCCGCATGTGTTCGACCCACATGTGTGAAATCCAATATGGTGCTAAATTATATCAGACATTTATCAGTAAACTGAATTTATGTGGATCTAGTATAATATATAATATATATCTAAATTATTATATATCTTTTAATAACCACAAGTTAAGAATAAGTTATATTTTGCTAACTGCCATTACATATTTAATCATCCCATATCTTAGTTTGCTTTTATCTATCTCGTTTAAAACTCAAGATATCTTATAACCAAATATTTATTAAATCTATATATTTATTGAAATCCTTTTTAAATCTTATATTAGGGGGTATATGTATTTAAAATTCTATTCTTGCATTATGACTTAAAATTTTACGTATATGTATTATTCTTCAAAAATATATTTTGACGAGATTCTGGTGAAGTTTGGTTGCATTTTGATATTATCTACATACCTTAAAACTACAATATATATAATATACACAGTTTATATTTTTATTATATATTTTTAAAATATTCTCTCGCCTCTTTCTTCCCGAGCCTTCACCGCACCCATCACCTCACCATCTTCCTTGCCTCCTCCCTCGACCACTTCGCCTTCCTCACGTCGCCGTCGACCTCGCCTCTTCATCTCATCGCCCTCAACCTTGAACCCGAGCGACTGCACCACCTTCACCCTCAACATCTTCTTCTTCCTTTCCTCTTCACCGGAGCCCATCCTTATGACGCCGTGACCACTTACTTCCCCTCGCCGACGACCACAACCCTAGACCCCATCTCCAGTGATCACTTCCCCACAACCCGACCACACACCATTAGCAGCGGCGGCGGCCTCATCTTCTTTCACCAAGGCCCTTCATCCTCGACCTTCTCGTCGCCACCTCGACCCATCGTCGTTTCCTTCGACCTAAACGCTAGCACCCGAGCCTTCCATAGAGCACGAGCAGGCCATCCCAGTGCAATACATCACCACTTTTGGCCGAGGTCGTGAGTATGTCGTGTTTGCGAACGTTGCCGTCGTGCGAGTATCCGTATTTCATCGTGGTTTTACCAATCAAGGCAAGTTTCTAAACTTGCAACATGCTATGTTACCTATACCGGTACATATATATTTATAATATACACATATTTATTATTTTGCAAACTATTATCAATATACAATTCTATAGTAATAATCCATATTTAGTAACAATAGCAAGTTTATTTTGCTCCATGCTGGTTCATTTCAGTTTCAATATAGTTCCATTGTAGTTTCATTGTCTTTTACCTAGACTAAAATATATCAAGTATAATATAATTATAAATGGCGAATGATTATCGATATACAATTAATCCATATTACTAATACTAGCACGTGTTTAGACACAATCGTTGAAGTCATGCAACATTACTTATTTGAACTATTTTAGTAGATACAAATTAGTTTATATTAAGTAACAAACGTAAAAAGTTATTATAAATAGGTTTAAATATATATTACATAGTAAATAAATTAATCAGACCTTACAATTTAAATAGTGTGCATTAGTTAATTGTACAGTGGATTAAATAAACTGGTTACTGTTATTTCATTGAATATTTCTACTGTTTAATACACAATACCTGACATGCGCACGATACGTTCCTTATCATTGTCATTATTATATTGTTTACACATGTTGCCTGTAATACTTACCGATACCAATAATCTTATCTTGTTATCCTGATTGACCCGACTTGTTGTCTTGCTAGACAAAACCTGTTCACGATTGTTCCTATGTTGGCATTAGGTAAATATTCTGTTGATACCTGATTTGAACACAAAACATGGGAGAAAGAGGAAATCAAGAATGTAATCAAAACGTAACTCAAAAGGATATTATTATTGTTTGTCGTGATTCCGGGTATGAACGGAATAACCATTGTTTATTGTACCATGATCCCGTAGGGAATGAACGGGCTATATACTGTTGAGTTACGATGAGAATTACATTAATTGGTTTTAAATACCGTTAGGATATATAACCTAGAAATACAGACTTTAGAATACACGTGGGATACTTATAGCCTGCTGTTATATCGCCTTTGATTGTTGTTTATAATTATACCTCTTTTTGCACATAACACCCCATATATACAATGCTCAGTTTATTACTATGATATTTATGACGCATTGACGTCTGGGTTTTGCATGGCCCAGTTCCTTTAACCTTGTCGCAGGAAGATCAAGAATATTTTGACAAGCAAGCTGAGCAGTGAGGAGCTTTGCCGATTAGTTTAAAGATGTTTAGTTTATTTTATTTTCTAAGTATGGTTTAACGTTGTGACCCCATAAGGGATGTAATTAGAATATTATTTACTTGTTGGATCTTTATTGGTTTCCTCTACTTTCTCGTTATTATTTTAGTGTGGCAGTTGCACATGTGATAGTTAGATTTTATTTTAGTTCTTGATATCTCCTTGACAGCCGTACTGTGACAATGGAAGGATAGATAGTATGGTTGGTTATGTCACGTACCGTATTTAAGTATTTTGATAAGCGGGGCGTGACAAGGTTTTGTTGGTATCAGAGACATAGGTTTTAGAATTAGTCAAGTTTGGTTCAATTTGTAGTTAGGTATTGGACCCAATACATTGACCAGAAAACCCGGAATTAGGAACATGTCCTACCATATTACTACCTTACCAGTCTTGAATCTATAGTATTGTATCATGTTTACCGTTGCTAATCATTTTCAGTGTTCTTGGATTCAAAATCATGGCCAATAAAGATTTGCGGGCATACCAGAGGCATGTAGAAGACGCCGTATTACTTGGGGCCGTACGTGGTATGCTGGAAAACTAGAAGTGTCAAACTGAGTTGAACTAGCGACAGGCCGAAGACTTCCAAGAAGGCCTAAGGACGCCCAACAGACTGTTATCACAGCAGCTAAGAGGGCAGCAACTCCTAGACCAACACAGCGTGAGGGCACCATGGCGGACTTTAGGAAGCTCGGTCCGTCCACATTTACAGGATTAGAGGAGCCTTTGCCAGCAGAGCAGTGGCTAGTGGATACAGAGAACCTTCTTATTTCCGTATAGATTCCAGATGAGAAAAGAGTGGATATAGTATGCGTCCAATTGGTAGATTACGCTGGCGAGTGGTGGCTTGTTGAGGAGACCCGTCTGACCAAGCCAATCAGCTGGGCAAATTTTTCGCAAAATTTCTTGGAGAAGCTCTTTCCGCAATCCGCCAAGGAGGAAATGAAGGAGAAGTTCATTAGCTTGAAGCAGAATGGCGGATCCGTTGATACTCATGCGGCTGAATGGACCCGACTCAGTCAATTTGCGGGGCCCTTGGTTGTCAACGAGGCAGATAGGGTAAGATGGTTTATGCATAGTTTGGATGTGGAGATTCAGAAACACATCATATCATTAGGATTGACCACCTTCTCCCAAGTTCTCAAGACGGCTAAGGAACAACAGATTTGCCACCCGGAGTAGACCGCTTGCGAGAGTTTATCAATAAAAGTAAAGGGTACTCAACAGCAAGTAGTTGTAGTACGGAAGACTCCGCATGCACCAACAAGAGCTCCTGTACGTAGAGGCATTCCAGTAAACAAACAGGGGAGAATACCTATGAAAATGACCTTTGTTTCAACGCAGAAGAAAGATATGATTTGTGATTACTGCTAACGACCGGGTCATTTCCGGAGGGAGTGCCGAATGAGGCTTGGGCAGTGTCTGATTTGCGGAGCCGCTGATCATCGAATTAATACTTGTCCATCGAGAGTTCAGTTGAAGGGTGATGCTCCGAGAGCATAGCAGAAGCAGATTACTCACAGGCCTAATCAGGGGCAAGCCTTCACCTTGACGTCTGAAGAGGCCAAGACTTCAAACGATATTATTTCAGGTATCCTACTTGTTTATAATTTACCCTCATTGGCATTATTCGAGTGCATCCCATTGCTTTATGTCATCCAAGTTTATTAGTGCATACTCTATCCCACACACGGTCTAATCTAGCTGTTGGGACATACACACTGGGAATGAGAGAATTATATCTAGTAGTGAGTGTAAGGGTTGTTCGATTGTTATTTGCGGACGGGAGTTATTCACGGATTTCTTGGTGATTGATACTGGCAGTTATGATGTTGTCTTGGGAATGGATTTTCTTGGCATTTTCTACGCTCACATTGATTGTAGAGCGAAAAAAGTGATTTTTCAGATTCCCGGACATCCGGAGTTCATATTCTTGGGAGGTAGCAAATCTGTTGGACCAGTCAAATTTAGAGCTAGGCCGATAAGTCCCCTCAAAGTCTTGCGCAAACTAAAGACCGAGGTGTTATGTCTGAAGGGAAAACTGCGAGACGCTGAGCATAAGGAAAATGTCCTTAAGGATGAAGCTTTTCTTTATAGACAGGCTACAATGGTATGACGCATCTTGCAGAGGGATTCGTCGTCGAATTGATAGCTATCCGTCGATTCATTGTTGAGAATGGTCTCCTAAGTCGCTCCTTTACCCCTTTCAGGATCGCCGCCTTCTTCCATTACCCCCAGCTCAGGGAAGAAGGCAATGGTACCCTAAGTTCGTAAGTGATTTTCGGAAATGAGCTGCTGAGGTGGCTTGGGGGTTTAGGCAGGAGGATATGGTCCATATCAGGATAGACGATGCAATTGAGTGTCGTTCTTGTTAAGCATGATAAAAACATCCTTTGTAATAATGAGACTTGTTTTTTGTCTTCTTCATTTTAACAAGAAGTTAAGGGGCTCTGATTCATGCTTGTAATGCTTTTGTCATGTATTATTGTCGTCCCCTTTTCCTCACACGCGTGTCTGTTTTATTTTCTTTTGCTTCCTTGTTGCACTTGCAAACTGACATCAACTTTCTCGTAGGTTGCCTTGCAGGTCAGCGAAGGAGGCGACGGTATTGAGGCTAGTGGGCTGGACCCTTTTGGTTGGTGTAATTTATTGTACATTTTTATATCTGTATTTACCTTATTTTATGTATTTGACGCTACCCGAGATATGTTTTTATGAATAAATGCAGATTATAGGGTCTCAAGTGCAAAAGTGCATAAAAGACAAACTTACGTGCGTTGGACGTAAACAATTTAATGAAGAAATCGATACAAAAGTCAAGCCAATGAACCAAGCAGATAGCTAAACTAATCAACTCAGAAAATCAAGTCAGCACACCAAAATGGGACCCAATCAGGCTTCAATGCTCGGCGAATCGTGGTCCAAGGCCGGCAAATCGCGGTTCCCTAGTCGAATTAGGGCTTGAGTTTTTGCGTGCTTCTGAAGGTTTTAAAAAGAATTATTTCCAACTCTTATAATTAGCCAAAGAGCGTATAAATATTGCAGTACTATTATTTAGGGCTTTTATCTTCTTTTTTTAGTAGATCAAAAGTATGTAAGTTTTTATGCAATGAATTTCCTTTTTATTATTTTTTTTCTTCTTTTGCCATGAGTAGGTAATTTCTATCTAGGATTGGATGATTCTTGATCTGATCGGTGCTTGTTTTCATTGTTCTATTCTTTTGCTATGATCTTAATGACGAATACTTTATGATAAAGATAGATTCTTCTTGCTGCAATTCTGATAAACTATGAGTGATTGATAAGCGTAAGATTTATCTAGGGAAAGGTCGTGTTGCTGATGAACTAGTTAATTTGATGATTGATTGGCGACCATGAAAATTATCTAGGGAAGGTAAAGTTCGTAATTTTATTGTTTATATTTGATCTAGTTAATTTAGGGTTAGCTTAGACTCGCCGATAAATGACCATTGAGTTTACTGAATTGAAGGGATGATCTAACTAAGTTCCTAATTAATTAGAATTAAATCTTTAGATTTATTACTTACCTCTTTAATTAATTGATAAGGTATTGTTATGATCGTATGGATTATGTTTTCTATTGGATTAATAGTTTATTGCGATGGATGTATGCTTTATGCATTCTTATAATTGATATGTAATGAATTTAAAGATGGAAAATTATGAAAAGGAAAGATTATTATTTAAAACACTATGATTAGATAAGATGATTCTAAACCCTGGGTTTTTCTCTAATTTTTTAGAATCTATTTTAATTTTGCTATTTTTGAAAAACTCTATCTCAAGAACATAAGATCCAAGACCAAAATCAATTAAAAGAGTAAGATTTCTCCATAGAGCTTGAAGAACAAGAGAGAATAAGAACTCTCAGGGTGAAAGCCTATGGCTTTCACCCCCGAGCAAGCACATTTGAACTAATGAACTCGATGAAAGCCCTCGACTTTTATCACCTGGTGCCGGATCTTCCACAAGACCCATAGGAACGTGGGTATCCGCCCATGTTCCCCATCACACGAACACGAGACATACCCTGTTTGTTTTCGAGATCCCTTCTGGGATCCTTATTTCGAGACCCCCTCAGGGGTCCCTGTTCCAGGACCTCCCTCTAAAGGGGGCTCCCGACGTTGGAACACTCCCAAAGGGGGTTCCCGCCTCCGTAACACATCATGGGGGTCCATCACCTTTGGGACCCCTCCCAAAGGGGATCCCCCTGCTTCGGGATCTTCCCCCAAAGGGGTCCCGGCCGCTCCGGGAAGCCTCCCGAACTCAGGAGGCCACCAAAGCGCTCTATCTCTCTCTTTCCCCTTGTCAGGAACTCTTCGAACACACTCAAAACACACATACACATATTTCAAAAATGAGTTCGTATGATACGCATGACCCGTTAATCGGAGCTTCTCTCTCGTCAAAGCAAGGGATAATTAACTGCAGCTTTGTCCACGGCTACTAGAATTTAGAATCCACACAATCAATAAACTACTACCTGTAAGGAGCAGGGGGAATCTGTACTCACTTGAGACGCGAGTGCATCCATCTCCATAGGGTGTCAAAAAGCACTCTACATTTTCATGATACCATCGGGGTTGCATCATGCTTGATTTGAATACGGAAAAATAATAGTGTTTTTTAACGCTCTCATCAGATCTAATTTTCCAAATAAAATTTGATCATATTGGAGATGGACCAAGATTGCTTGATTGCTAACCATCTGGATAAAATTGTTCATCATGCTTACCCTAGAGGTCTAAACTCAATTCAGATGGTGCAATGATAACATAAACTTCTCCAACTTCTCATAATGGGTCGGGATTGAGTCACACTATTATAGTATACCCTTTTGGTGAATGTTTAAACCGTTACCAAAACCCCTTTTGGTTACGGTTATAACCGTTACACACCCATTACGCTAAACCCCGTAACTAGAAGTATGGTAACCATATGAACTGTTACCTTAGCCCCCTTTTGATAACTATTTAAACCGTTACCAATTTAATGCATGTAGACACTAGAAAAAGTTCAGGGTTGAAATTCGCCAATAACTACTTCTGCACCGTTGAGTTCCTCTCAACAATTACAATTTACACTCGAGTATCAAACTCTTGGGTTTCAGAAAACGCTTGTGGTTGAAGTCATCGACCAATATTTTTGTATCATCCTTCAAGCCAGTCTCCCTTAGGACTGGCCCAAAACTTATTCCGACTCCTTAAAAGGGTCGGTCAACTCATTCATGGCCCCTTCAACGGCTAGTCAACTTATTCTGAACCCTTAATAGGGTCGGTCAACTCATTCCCGGCCCCTTCAACGGCCGATCAACTTATTTCGACCCCTTAAAAGGGTTGTTCAACTCATTCCCGGCCCCTTCAACGGCCGGTCAACTTATTCTGACCTCTTAAAAGGGTCGTTCAACTTGTTCCAACCCTTTAAAAGGGTCGATCGACTCATTCTCGGTCCCTTCAACAGCTGGTCAACTCATTGCGACCCCTTAAAAGGGTCGGTCAAATCATTCCGACCCTTTAAAAGGGCCGGTCAACTCATTCCCGGCCTCTTCAACGGCCGGTCGACTTATTCCAACCCTTTCAACGGCCGGTCAACTAAGACCCGGACCCCTTAAAGTCCGATCAACCAAGATCCGACCCCTTCAACAGCCGGTCAACTTATTCCGTCCCATTCAACGGCCAATCAACCAAGACTCGGACCCCTTAAAGCCCGGTAAATCAAGACCCAGGCCCTTCAATGGCCAGTCAACCAAGACCCGAGCCCCTTAAGGTCCGATCAACCAAGACCCAACCCTTTCAACGGCCGGTCATCCAAGACCCGGATCCCATAAACTCCGGTCAACCGAGAAGCTCAGACTCCTTAAAATCCGATCAACCGAAACCCGGACCCCTTAAAGTTCGTCCAAGAATCCCGGACCCCTTAAAGTTCGATCAAGTGAAGCCCGACCCTTGCAGGGTCTAACCACGACTGTGAACCGGCCCCTATGAGGGCCGACTTAGTGAACCGACCCTCCCCATGGGGGCCGGTTCGGTGGTCCGGCCCTCGTAGGGGGCCGACTTGGTGGGTTCGGCCCCCTCGGGGCCTGTTTAGTGCATGCTGAACTAAAAAATAATAAATAATGATCTACACTTGCATTTGTACAAAACTTTTTATAAATACCCCTTCCCATTGTTTGGGAGGGAGTAGTTATCTTTTTTAAATTTCAAGTGGGTTTTTCTCTCTTCTTTTTATTACCATTGTGCCACCCTCTTAGCCTATAAAAGAAGGATGGATGTCTCACTTTTAGACACACTTTCATTCTAGACATTTATTCATTCTACAAAAATTCTCACAACACTCTATTCATTCCATGAAAAACTCTTGTACTCATTCTTATTTTGAGAAAATAAAGAGAAAGGTTTTATCTCTATTCTTGTCTTGTTTTCTATTTTTTTAGAAGGGTAAGGATGGCGGGATGATTCCCAATAATACAATTATATAGTTTTACGCCTTATATGTGATCAAATGGAACGCTATAAATCGATGAACATATTTCTTTGTTAATGATGGAAGTCTTTAAAACACTGCACTCTTTTCCGTTTATATTTTATACACTTCTTTTCATAATCGGGGGTATTCTTACAAAGATATAATTAACAAAGTAAACTAGTAAAAAATATAATTTACATGTTGTTTTGGAAATGTGCAACCAATCCTTCTTATTTTCTATCTTTTAACATACAAAAAATACGGTTTTATGCAACCTTACTAAAAGCCGTACTCTATTATAGAGATTGGTTGCATACTTTATAAAAACCCTACTCTATATTATAGAGATTGGCTGTTTATTTTTCTTAGCCCTACTTTATCGGCTAACACCATTAAAGATTGGCATTATATTGCATTTTTTCCGTTATTCTCTTCTTCTTTAGTTTTATTTTAATTATGTCATGAATATGGGTTGATTGGTTCAATATCGAATAAAAAGAACTATTTATGGTTCTGTATTTTTTCGAGTATTGAATTAATCATATTCATTCCACATGACATTCATTTAACAAACTAAAGAGGACTAAGTCTTGGGTTGTTTGGATCGTTGCTAAATAAGATAAAATTATTCTCTCCTTTGGTAATAGCTCAAGCACATTCAAACCGTATTGTCAAAACACAACTACGCGACAACCACACGTGAAAACACCGGTCCGCCGCTAAACAGATTTTGGCAACCACAGTGGGCGCACATTTCCCCCCATCTTTGAAAATAATTTTTATAAAATATAAACATGATTTTTTTCACCATTTTTTCCATTTATTGATTTTTCCTCATCTTTTTTTATAAAAGGTGATCATGGCAAATACTGTGAACTGCATCGGAAATGATGTTCCAAAGGTTTTCATCACCATTGAAATTGGTTCCATAGCAATTCATATTCCATTTGATAACGCGGTTGTGGCGACTCAAAGGCAAAAGATCGCAAGTCCTACCCCAATCTCAACTCTGGTCATGCCCGCGCAAGCACCCATTCTGGATGTTTCACAAAATGTCAATGACGGTTTCATCCCGGTCATCTCAAAGTCTACCATGAAGAAGGCCAAAACCGCTTCTTCCACCTTAAAGAACGTCCAGAGCCAAACGTTCCATCATAACAACTTTGCTCACAAAGAGCCCTTGGCATCCAATCAAGTCTCCTACAATAAAGGGAAAAGAGTGATGGAAGATTTGTACTCCCCCACGCCCTACAATCCACAAAAAGGTTGCCCCCATAATGCGGGGTTCCGCCCTTTCTCCGACGAGGATTTCCTTCCTCTTCGCACCACAAAAGAGGCTTTTCCTTCATTATTCGGTCCAAAGGCCGGGCCGGTGGCTATGAAGACCATACCACCACCCATCATCCTCAAGAAAAGGGCACGAATTGATGTCTCGAATTCTCCAACAAAGTCTATGGGGATAGCAACATGGTTAAATCAGCCCCACCTTCTCAAAAGTAAGCAAGGGTACCCTCTTCATTGCAAATTACCTATCGTCCATGTTATGTTCCTATGAAATAGCGCCACGAGAACTACGCAAGATACATACCATCTCCTCAAAGGACTGCAAGCTACCGTTCGCGAGGTAACACCGAGCCTAGGCCTACTCTGCTTCCACCTCTCACCTCTCGTGAATATAGAATCATGAAGCGGAATATAGCAGGATTCCAGTTATCCCCTCAAGAACAAAGAACTTTGCAGCGACTCTGCAGAGGAATGGAAGAAGTCACTTCGCACATCCTAACGGCATTCCCTATTGGCATCGAGGAACCGAACGATGAACCCACTTAAGGAAGACCCATTAGTGTTTCATCGAGTCGTGGTCTTGTAACTAGGAGTAGGTCTAGATCATTATCTGTATCAAACAATATTGTATCAATAATGAATCTAGTTTTGCGTATTTTTCTTCACCTTATAACATAAATAATATAAACGAAAAAAATTACACTCCTCAAACGGAATAAGTATTGGCCACCAATGAAACATCCCTAAAAGAATAATTGGCCCAACTCCAAAAAACCTTACAAGAGAAAGATAGAGAATTGAACCGCATGAGGACACAAATTCCATCAAATAACTCCAGCGTTGAACCAAACCCTCCTGTCAATGAGTCAGTGCAAAGCCAAACACCATAAATCAACACCGTTCAAAGGATGGTGGCGGAAGGTGTAAGAGCATGCCTTATGCAAACTCAACACGCCATGAGGCCTGGAATATGAAACCGTACTCATCGGAAGTAGACTTGGTACCATTCCCAGAGCATTACAAGTAGCCTTCCTTCATCAAATTCAGTGGAAATGGGTCACCACACGGACACATCGCTCACTTCTTAGCAGCATGTCAAGACACCGCGTGCAATGGTTCACTCCTTCGAAAAATTGTGCAAACACTTTCTGGTCCAACATTTACATGGTTGTTTACTGCCGAAGAATGGACTGAGACGCGGAGGAAGTCTAGCCTGAATTTGGGGGTAGATGTTACTTGGAAATATCCATCCACCTCTCCGAAAATACCAAGTTGATTTATGGCACCGTATATTGGAGGTTTGGACAGATGCGACTGATGTAGTATATTTCATCAAATTCCCCCTCATTTGTGAGGGGTTTTTGATTGTGGGGACGCTCTTCCCTGCAGGTGCAAACCCTTGCAGTTAATTACGTTACCACATTGCGATAACCATTTTCTTCTGCTCCAGAAGGTCATTTCGTGTCGTGTGTTATTTTGTTTGTTAAGGTTGCACGTGGATTGTATACGGAGACTAGTTTATGTCGTCGCCCGTAGGGCGCGGATTAGTCCAAATCCGTATATTTTAGATTTGAGGATTGAACTTAGGTTGTATGTTCCGTCAGTTCAAAGAGTATTTTGCTTTATTTAAGGACCGTTAATCTAATTTTTTTTAGATTAGGCTCAACTTAAATATATAAGCATTTAGGCTCTATTTATTTTAACTAAGAATACATTAGTCCTATTTGAGACTAAGATCAACTTAGCAACATTTTAAGGATCATTTTTTTATTTAAGATCCAATAACATAGCATTTGGGCTCATTTGCAAGTAATTTCAGAGACTTAGCCAATTTGGACTTGGTCTACCCGGTCTTGGGCTTTCCTTCCTTTTTTTCAGAAGTGTTAAACACTTATTTATGGTTCTGGTGCTCACATAGGAAACACATGAGGCGCTTAGACATGGGCGCTGCCCAATCAATGCTAAGCACTTAGTTATTTTGACTGAATATAGAGAGTTAAGCACTTTATATAGCGCTCACGTGAGGAGCACGTGAGGCGCTGAGCATTTATTTTGGGCACTCATATGTGGAGCACGTGAGAAACTGAGCTCCTTTTTGTTTTGTTGGGCGCTCACGTGGGAAGCACGTGAGGCGCCGAGTCTTTTGTTTTGGGCGCTCACGTGGAAAGCATGTGAGGCATCGAGTCTCATTTAAGGGAATTTTTTGGGCGCTCACGTATGTTTCACATGAGGCGCCAAGTCCTTTTCTTTTTAGAGATTTAATCTCTGTTGACATTTTCTGAAGAAGTTTTAACTTTTGTTAATGGCATTTTGATCATTAATGATCACCAATATCTCTGTTTTGAAGATCTGAGATTGGTTTTATTGGAGAACTAAGTTCTTATGTTCTTTTTTGTAAGAACTAAGTTCTTTATGTAGGGTTAAACCCTGTTTTTAGAGGAATTAAATTCCTAGACAATGTGTCTTCTTTTTTTTAGTCTAGTTCTTTTCCCTACATTTTGAGTCTGAAGAATAGAAGCTCTCAGATGAGAATTAAATTCTCAACTTATGGGGAGATTTGCTTTTCAGATCTCAGATTAGAGAAAAAACTAAGTTCTTTTTATGAAGGGTTAAACTCTTATTTTCTTTATGCTAGGTAAGGGAGATACATTTTATTTCCTATTTTTTCTTTACTTAGGGTTTGGAATGAGCGAGAATTTTCTTCTTTGAGATGAGAATTGTATTTTCAGTTTTGTGGCTTCTGGCTTTTATTTTTGCAGAAGCTTGGGGGTCGATCTTCTATATAAGATTTGAAGTCTCGGATCCTTTATATAGGAGAGACAAATTGTTAATTAGTTTGAGAAAATCTCTCGTTTGAGAGGTACCAATTGATTTAATTGGCCTCAAAGATTATTTGGGGGATTTAATCCACCGTTGGATCTTTGATCCAGTGAATTTCTGTTTTACAGAATATATATTCTTGTTTTTAACAAGATTAGAGAAATATTTTCTCATATATAGAATTTAATTCTATCAAATGGTGATTTTTAATCACCGTTGGAATTTTTTTAATTCAAGGGTTCAGAATTTATCTTTCTCATTTAGAAAGTTTAGGGAAATATTTTCCCATATTAGAATTTGATTCTATTACTGGATGTTTGATCCAACAACTCTCTGTTTAATAGAGAAAATCTTTTTTATTTAAAAAAGATCATGGAGATTTTTTCCCCAAATGAATTTAATTCTATATCTGATGATTTTTTAATCATCATTGGATTTTTAATCCGACGGTTCTCTTTTTAACAAAGAATACCTTTCTCTTTATTTTAGAAAGATTAAGGAAGTTATTTTCCTAAAAATATAATTTAATTCTATCATTTTATGATTCTAATCACCATTGGATCTTTGATCCAACAACTCTGTTTAACAGAGAATATCCTCAGTTTATAGGGAAATATTCTCCATATAGAATTTAATTCCACTCTCTTTAATTTAGGCGTTGATGCTCACGTGCTATGCACGTGGGCGCTGCCTAAGAATTTAATTCTTACGGAATCAGGCACCACGTGCTTTGCACGTCAACGCTCACGTGAACTTCACGTGAGGCACCGCTGCAGGATTTAATTCTATAAGAGGCCGGTGCCGGCACTCACGTGGGGGGCACGTGAGGCGCTTCCTTATTGTGTTTAATTAATAAGGGAACAAATGCTCCCCGCCGTTGTTCTCATATGGTTTGCACGTGAATGCAACGATGCATAATTTTGGACCATCCGATCCGCCTTGGGATACGAAAAATCTGAACCGACCAACATCCCTTTAAATAGGGTTTCAAGCCCTAGGAGACTGCTGCGCTTTCATCTTCTTTCTTGAGAATTTTATTCTCCATTAGAGCTTGGCTCTGTTTTCTTGAATTTTAGTTCTTCACACTTTTCCAGATCTACATTGTAGACTAATTCTGCTAAAATTTTCTTTGGTAAAAGCCTTCTCCTTGGAAAATTACTTCATTTTTAATTATAGAGCTTAGCTCTAACATATTCCCTTTGGGAATTTACAGAACATAGTTCTGATCTTTATTTTTTTATAGATTTCTTTCCTCTTTGGAGATTTTCTTGAGATTTTGGTCAAAGCTTTGCTCTGGAAATTTAATATCAGACCCCTCTTGGGGATTTTCTTAGATTTTCAGTTTAACAGAGTTTTTCTCTAAATATCAAATCCCTTTAGAGATTTTCTTGAAATTTTTGGTATTTTATACCAGTTTAATAAAGCAGAGCTCAGCTTTGTAATTTTATCATTAGAAACAGCCTTAGAGAATCTTTTTAGATTTCTCCACTGGGCACATGTTCCAATCATTAAGGAGCCGCCATCTTGATTCTGTAGGGCCCATTAGTTTTTTTTAGCTTAGTGATACTAGCGTTTTTTATTGCTAATTTTCCACTGCGTTTCTTTTCAGGAACCATGGCTGATCATTTATACGATATCGAGGAAATTGTTTCCTATGAAGAAATTCGCATACAAGGCCGCTTTCAAGACTAGGAGTACACTGTTGCCCAATGTGATGAGGTGGTGCATCGCTTTAATGATTACAACAGTCGGTTTCTCCCTCGCCGCTTTGCCTTTTAAAAATCGTCGTTGGGTCGATCTGGAAGGCTTTGCCCGGGCATCTTGAAACAATACCGCTCCAAGCGCTTGATGAAGCTGAAGACATGGTATATTCAGTGTACCTGATGGGGTTGATCTCAAATAAACGGAGAGATAATCTTATCGCCATCTTGCACCGCGTCTTTCAACAGAAAGCGATTGTATCAGCATACCAGAGGATGGAGGACATTAGTGGTGACCCTGACGCTTACATCCAAGAGAAGATGCACAAAAAGATTGTTGATGAAGCTGAACGTGCATTGCTCAAATTTGCTTTTGAGTTTGAGAATCCATGTCCGGAGTTCAGCGTCTTGCCATTGTAGACCTTTTTTTATCATCCTCATTATCAGTATATAAATTTCTTTGAAGTATGAATGATAAGCCTCTTTCCCTTTAATTTTGTTTCTCTCTTTTTTTACGTCAACGCTCCGTGCCTTTCACGTGAGGTGCTGTTATAGGATTTAATCTTATAAAAGACTAATGCCGGCGCTCACGTGTGCTTCACGTGAGGCACTGCCTTATTATACGAGGGAATCGTTTCACCTTCTTGCTCTTCTTTTTCTGAGTCACCCCTTTCTTTTCCAATATTTTCTTTTTGTCAGAGCTTGGAAATAGTTCCACCATGCACAACATTTTCTATGCCGAGACTTAAATGCTGCTCTTTATAATCCGAAGCAGTGCTCATCTTCTCTTTCACAGGGAAAGAACTACTTTAACATGACTTGCAATCGCCCACATGCTCTTCGATGGCCATGGGAGGTACCCATCGAGGAGATTATTCCTCATTTCACTGCTCGACTGGCGAATCCCGATCTCACGGATAATCAATGCGACACGGTGATGCACGAGCTCCTGATTTGTAGAGTGTCTCCTCTCCCCGCCGGCTCTATTTGGTTTCGGATGATCTTCTTGGCCATCCTTGATATCATTCCCCCTCATCCGGCGGAGATGACTTTAGAGATGCTCAACGTAGTGGAGGAAAAGATTGACTGCGTTCATGAGGCGTGCTTAATTACAAAGCCTCTGAAGGACCGCTCGATTCATATGCCGAGTCAGATCTGGGCTCGGCGGGCTGTCATGTTTTCATTTGCCGATGAGCGTGGCACTGATAGATGGGGAGGGACTCTTCGTAAGAACCGCCGTTACGATATGGTAGAGCAGGCAGAGAGGGAGTTAGAGAACTTTATTTATTGTTTTGTTAACCCCTGTATTTCTGATCCCATATTTGGTGATCTCTTCCTTGTAGAATAAGATATTTATTTAAATGCATTTCTTTATTATTGACTGCTGAATGTTTCATCCCGAGCACATATTCATGCGTGCATCTTGCATCTGCGCATGTGCTTTGCACTTTACCCTTAGGAGTTTCTGCTAAGTACGTGTTAGTTGTATGTATGCCCTAGAGGCCATTATTGTACATGGGATGTATATTATAGTGGATGCTTGGACATATATAGGGAGGACTTTCTTGCTCGACATGATAGTACGCTATCTGGTTACTCTTTATCTTAACATGTACACTTACTGTCTCTCTGTTATATGTTGATAAAGCCCTTAGGATGTGTACTAGACTACCAGGATTATGATGCAGATCATACTAGTAGGGCCTGGGCAGTCCATGAGTTCATCCTTCAATTGTTCCTAGTCGTGGGAGTATCGAGACGGGGCATCGATATTCCAGAGTAGACTAGCGTATACGCTTCTTGACCCATACTATGGGCGATGGATGATCCCATATCCATTGGTGTTTGACATCAGAGATCGTATACGGGTGCTCAGTGGAGACTGGGTATACTGAATGGACTCGCCGAGAACTCCTAGATGGTATTATACCTCACGTCAGATAGCAGTTCTCAGGTGACACTAGTACAGGTTAGTCTGTTGACCCGAGATCGTCATAGAGTCTTATGTGTCTGCCACTGTGCTTTGATTTCCACCCTACCACGGCTCTACTGAGTCGTGCAAACAGGTGGTTTTTGGGTACAGTCCCGAGTCACATGGAGGCAATGAGCGATAAGAGGGGATTCATCTCTCCCGGTATTGGGGGTTGATGTTACGCTATGCTCGACTGGCCATAATTGAAATCCCTGGCCAGGGTAGATGAGATTTACTGGTAAGTGTTATCAGTAGTTTCTCGCCCGTTATGGACCTTACATCGGCATGACTTATCGAGTTACTGGGGTATGACGTTTACCACCCCTAGACTAGATAGGCCTCTGGGGTAATAAAGAAATGGATTAAAAAGGGAACTTCTGCTACGGGCTATGCCACCCAGTACTGATGAGGGAAGTAGCATCCGTCCCATCGCAAGCACCTACAATGTCATAATCACATTGGTTTACCCTTTTTTGGTAGTTCAACAAACGGTCGCCTCTCCAACAAGAAAAGGTAGAAATATGGAAACTTCTCTGACGAACAGACCGGACTGTACTGTAGTGTTACTGATTGGATTCGCAGGAGTATAAGCAGGCTTGCTTGTTGATTTTCTGATCGCTCAATACCCGGGTGGCCGTTACGTTTAGCAGGCCTCTTGCGGCTTGTGGGTGTTTGATATGATCATCACCTACTGCCGGCGTATTGACGAGTCTTTAGAGTCCTACACAGAGGTTTCTTGGCTCAGGCGAAATGGAGTAGGAGCACATATGAGATATGTACGGGACCGAGATTAATACGAGTATGTGATACCGTATTCTATTCTCGCGATTTATGTTATCGGTCGGTTATATGTGATATAGCCAGGTTATCGAATCAAGTGTTGATTCAATAAATTGATACACATGATATTAGTCGGTTATATGTGATATAGCCGGATTATTAAATCAAGTGTTGATTTAATAATCTAATGTATAATTATATATATATTTGATATATTAATTTACATTAACTAGTATTGGCTCACTTAAGATTTTTTTTCTCACTTGATGTGTGCATTAAGTATATATGTCATATATATTAGTGTACATTATTTTGTGTCATGCTAGATGATACATGCTTCATGGGTGTGTGTGACTTATACCATGCTATATATAATGTAGGGTTTTATTTATTTTAGTAATTCAAAATTGGTGGCATTTTGTCATACTTGGAAGCTTGGAGAAGCTCAAAGCATCTTTGACTGGTCTACTTGTTTTGTTTTACTTTAGATATTTATTAACCTAACCATTATAATTAACCATGGTTTAGTCTCTACAAAGGTTAGCATATGATACTAACTCACCCATGGTTGCAATGCTTGACTTGATTTTATTTCATGAGAGTTTTCTTCATCTTCTTCCTCTAGCTCTCTTGCTTCATGGGAGGTGAAGAAAATGAGTGAGAAAATTATATCTAAAGTGAGCAAAATTCCTACTTCATCATCCTACACTACTAGCCATTTAGTATAGGGTGTTCTCTTCACAAAGTTCATCACCTAGTGAAGAGGTGGCTTGGGTTTGAGTCTCCTCGACGTAGATTGTCTTCGACCTCGAAGACTTCGAGCAAGCTTGTTCATTTCTCCAAGGGAACCCATACTAGAGTTCGGGAGATGACTACTTACAGCGAAGGGACTACTACACGGAGCTTTTGAAATGAAGGACCGGTCTACAAAGGTTGTATTCCTTGTTCATTTGTTGTAATGTTTGATTACATGTTCATATTATCTAATTACTCTAGTTAGATCCTAGTCTAGGGTTCCTTAGCACTCTTGTATTTTTGAAATTGGCATGGTAGTTGCAAAGAAAATCCAGTAGGGTGCTGAGGAATCCCAACAGTACGAATGCCAATGATGCGCGCATATACGATGCATGTGTTATGCACTAAGCTTTATACGCGTATATATAAATGAGCATACTTTCAATGCCATTTCTCATTTAGATATGCCTTTATATGTAGGTGAAAAATGGACTGATATGAACAAATCTTCCTAAATGCTGCATGGCTCTTAGTCATCTTTCAAAATTTTGTATTTTCAGAGGAATGGGGCTGAAAAGGGACCTTGAATTTATAGAGCATGGAATGCGGGGCCATGAGGTTGCGAAACAAGAGATTTCTGAGAAGCTTACCTCGTGCCTGCAACAACAAGTTCAAATCGAAGCGCTGCTAGCTGCAATAGTGGAACGTGAGAATGAGCTCTAGCAGGAGAATGAGCGGGTCACCGTTCTTTCTGTTTCTTGATATCTTGATCCGGCGCGAAGTAGTTTAATGTTATCATTTTGGAGTTTCTAGTTTATTCACTCATTTCGGAGTCTCTAGTTTATGTACTTATTTCGAAGTCTATAGTTTATTCATTCATTTCGGAGTCTCTAGTTTATTCACTCATTTCAGAGTGTTTTTAGTTTACCTCCCTTAGGTTTACATGCAAACTTTCCCTAATGTTGGATGTGGATAACCCCCAATCCTTTATGATAGGGGTCCCTTAGGTTTGTGATACTAGGTTTAAGTCCATCGTACCGTCACGTTGGCTAAGGTATTCCTCGATGTGCAGTCCCTTAGGTTGCTGCTCGAGTAGCCCTGCGACTATCGTGTCTCTGATCCCTTCTGAGGCTGGACAAGACGTCTTCAAGTAATCTTCTTAGATTGGAGTATCCATTTTACCGTCGGAAGAGTAAGCGTTAGGTATTTGCCGTGGCGCTTTTTACTTGAGGTTAGGCTTAATTTGAAGCCTCGATGAGTCATAACCACACCCCTTCTGGGGTGGGATAATCCCCAATAGTCTTTAAGCTTTGTATGTATTGCCGTCAAGATCCGAATCTAGAAATATGCCGTCACTTAATTTTTTCTTTGATAATGTCGTGCCTATTTTTTGCTGAAGTTTGGTAGACATCTAAATGGTCTCTATGCTATATGTATCATCATCGAGGTCTGGAGCTAAGATTTTTCCATCACTCTTCTTTTATTTGACCCTTGGGTCTTTTGTTGACGTCGCGTCTGCACCCTGTCGGAATGAGACGGAACGTCGAGATGATCTCTAGGCTGTATATGTTGCCATCGAAATCTGGAGCTAGGATTTTGCCGCCACTCCACTTTATTTGACCCTTGGGTCCTTGTTGACGTCGCGTCTGTACTTTGCTGGAGTAAGAAGGACGTCCAAATAGTCTCTAGACAATAAATGCGCCATCAAGATTCGGTTCTTCTTTTGACGAAACGTGGTGGGAAAATATGGTTCCCTTTTTTTCATTTATGTATATGGATTGTATACAGGGGTCAGTATGGACCTACCTACAGGGCAAAAAAGTTTTATTTTATTTTATTTTTATTTCCGCAATACTCTATCTTTTCAACTTTTCAGATCGCGAAAGTCACGACTGCCCAATCATTTCGGCTATTTGCGCGGTGCCCAATCATTTCGGCTTTTTTACTTATTGCTTTTTATTGCGAGTTGAGAATTTGGAATCTAATACCAATCTTGGTAGCAGTATCACTACAACTGGAATATTTCCAGGAGTGAATCATCATATGCCATGAGAGAACTTGGAATTTGACACCTGTTTAGGCATCAACATCGCTACAACTGGGATATTGCCAGGAGCGAATCATCATTTGCCTTTATTGATTTGAACAAAAGTGGCTTAGTAAACAGGGTTAGAATTCTGTCAGCTAAAGCTTTTAGCTTTATGAGCCATAAGGGTCCCATAAAGGTATTTCTCCCTACGAGTCGAAAGGATCTCATGGGTGTATTTTCTCCTTAGGAATCATGGTGTGTTTTCTCTTGCAAGTCGTAAGGATCTTACAAGAGTATTTTTGTCACGACCCGAATGTGGCACGTTACCGGCACTTAAATCACGTGACATCTAAAGACGTCGACACGGTTTAAGTAAGCCGAAACCCAGAATCTAAACCCATTTTGAAAACATTGGAGGTGAAGTTTGAAATAGTCATCATATGAGATTAGTTTAAAATAAACATTTAAGTCTAATTAAGTATGTTTGAAAAGCATATCTGACATTTTAAAATTCGATAACACCTCCTTTTTAAATTTTGCATAAAACCCGATACAACATAATAATAACAATAGCCTCCCAACGGAAGCTAGCTTCCATGCCCAAACGGCGGAGCAACCAAGCAAATACTATACGACGCACAATGGAAAAGAAAAGAAAAGCAACACAAAATCAACAATATAAAAAGGTCAACTCCAATGAGTACGACGCCCACAACACACAATTCTAAATCTCGCTTCTAAGTCCACAATATACCAGTTCTAAATCGATGGAGTTTTACTAGATACAAGAATATATAAGTATACAAATGTGGGTACGAACAACAATAGCCTACCTGCCAAAGCAATCACCGAGAAGAAGGGTGTGTCGCAATCCGCCGATAATCCGAGCGGTAAAACCTGCAAGAAACTGTGGCACAACGGGGGTGAGTTGCCAACTCAGTGAATAAAAGTACATCACAAGGTAGAAATCGAAATGCACAACGATACCTAGGTCATAAGTATTGTACTATCAAATCCGGTACTAATATAATATATAATATGCATATGTATCATAATGCAACTCTATCTATCACATGAACCCAAAATGGAATATATAATAAGCAAATGACCTGTATTTAGGTATAAGCCCATAAGTAGCCGAAAATATATTGGTAAAACCTCTTATTTAAAATAGCCGCGGAATATATATGTCACGGCATAAAAGCAGACGTGATAGTATGAAATATAAAATATGTATCTTATTTAAGATATACATCCTGCTGTTTTAGGGAAGAGTGTTAAGAGGTTTACAATTTAAAAGATCCGAGTGTTATATCAGACACGTCAAAATAATGAGGCTATAGCTCGATTTTGAAATCCTTTTTATATGCAATGACCCGTAAAAAGATGTGCAGGTACTGTCCCCCGGATCAGTCCTGGTCGGCTACAATAACTCATAACATAACTGAATACCTCATAAGATAGCAACATATCAACATCTGGATGTCCAACATCGACACCCGAAATCAGAAATCCCTCGTGTCTATCACCGACACGCAAATCCTCAAATCTCTCGTGTCCATCACCAATACGCAAATGCAGATACCGTCGTCACCATCTCAACAGATGATCACCACCCGATATCCCTGGCCCCGGTCAGTATCCCCTGGATATCCTCCGTGCTCAAATTTAGCCCCGGTCAGTATCTCCTGGATATTTTCCGTGCTCGTCTCTATCTCCGATATCGAGTATCATCGCTAGGCTCCCCGCCTCTAATGCGGCTATCCTGCCTCTCGGTCTCAACCGGGTCCACCATATATCCGACTGTATATCTCCCCACTCAGTTTGGATAACGTAGTAATCTGTAACCGTATAGCCCCCCCACTTGGTTCGGAGTAAAACAAAACATAAAAACGACTCATGGTGGACATCAACTCATCATATCCAAAGATAACAAGTAAAGAATAAGAATAATCTCATAGATCCTTCTGATGATATATTATATATATACATATATAACAGCGTCCCATACCACTGATATATATCATCAAAATAAAACATCCTGAAAACTCATAAGCATCAAATATGAATACCCATGGTACTGGTATTCGCAATGCTTAACAGATAATAAGGTAAAGTACGTAAATAAGTCATACAAGCAAATAAACGTACCAATTCTACCATGTCATGTCAATACTAATAATGTGTAGTGTAGCATACGCATCTGTGCTCGTGCAGCATGGCAATCATTAGTATTTGTGCGAGTGTTCTATAAGTGTATAATGCCTACTCGTATCGATATCTACATACGCATCACGTAGTATAGCAGTCCTACAGTGACATGGCAGTACCAATGAGGTGTGGTGTATCATATGCGTATGTGCTCGTGCAACATAATACTCATTGGTAGTTGTGTAGTGTTCTATCAAAGTGTTCGTATCACGGAAACATATAACATCGATAAATATATCGCGAACATGTAAAGTAAATCTAAGCGTAATTATTAAATGTAACTACTTGCTATGAGCTATACCATTATCTTTGAAAATGGAACGAAACGTTGGTTTTGAAATAAGGAAACTGCCTTAGGTTAAAATATATATTCGTTTTGGAAATTGACATCGCATCCTTGTCCTTTATCATTAAAAAGAGAAACGAATAGTTAGTTTTTAAAAGAGTAAAGCTCACAGAAGTATTATGTTCTAAAATGGAATAACGAGTCTAAAGGAAACTTGGCCGTATTTGGCACGCTAATCTCGTCATCACAAGTACGGTATGATTCCTCGTACAATATCCATATTATCACAATATCCAAATTATCTCAAGTACGGCATGATCTCTCGTACAAATCCACCAAACCATGAATAAAACTATATGCACATGAATAACATACTAGATGCAACATAATACTAATACCATTAACTTGAATTAACACTAAAAACTAGCTAGATAGCATAACTATCCAAGTTATAAGGTTGCAGGGGTGCTATACGCCATCCACCTGACTTCCCCCGTAGATGTAAATCTACTCACCGACTTATTGAGATCGTTGGATCCACGATTGCAATGTCCGTCAACTCCGTCTCGGAAACCTTCGCGATCGTACCTATAATCGTAATTAAATCACATCGATGTAAATATCATATCGAAAACCAAGACAACGAGCTAAGAACCCGTAGGTTAGAACCTACAGCTCACTTACCCCTAAAACGAACAAACGCCCCTGAAATTGACATATGAACGTCAACGTTTCAGCCGCAATACAGAAATACGAAAAACTCATATCGAAATGTCGGAACTTGATAAAACCCTTACTAAAATATTCCCAAATTTCTATGTATGAATACTGGGACAAATCAAACAATACTGTATGCCATAAAATAACCAAATACACCTACAGAACAAAAATCAACCCAAAACTCCCCAAGGACCCGGTGGCGCCGACAAAAACAAGGATGTCGCCAGATGAGCATGTGAATATGGTGCTCGGGCTTTAGGTATTGTATCCTAGTGGTCTCATGATCTATGGTCTTATTAGTTTTTCTAGTGATTATACCTAGTGGTTCCAGATTAAATATTTGTACCACAATTATCATAAAAGTTCATGTTTCTGATATTTATATACAAAAACAGATACTAAACAGAATTGAAATCATATGGAAAGAAGTAGATATACCTATAGAGAGGTAGTACAAAGAAATCCAGCTCAAGGATTGTATGATGAAAGCTCCTAGGTATTGTAGTGAACCAAGATTGAGGTTGGGAACAATTTGATGAAGGGATATGGCTTCTTTTTTTGATATAATGAATACTTGGGAATTTTGTTGTATTAGGAGTTTGAAGAATTAAGTTTATTCAGTTGAGAAAGCTAAAGGAATTCCTATGTGTTGTGTTGTGTAGAGAGAGCATGAGGTGGAGGGTTGTAAGGTGGAGGTGTCAATTGAGAAGGAGGAGGTGTAAAGTGAGAAGAAGGAGGTGGTGTAAAGTGGGAAGAAGGAGGTGGAGGGAGTTGAGCATGGGTGAGGGTGTGTTTAAGGTGAGGGTTAAACCTAGCTAACATAAACCCATCCTCATTTTAAATAAAAGAAACAAAAGAAAACCATTTTTCCTTAATTAAAATCCTTCATGTAAAAATCTAAATTCATGTTTAAAAGGAATGAAATACTTATTCTAACACTTATATATCATTATCTTAATGTAAAATACAATGTCATGTTAAAATAATCAAAAATATCATTTTTATGATATCACACACTTTTCTTCACAGTTACCAAAATAATTACATTTTTATGGATATAATTCCGATACCAAAATTTGTATGTGATATCGTTTTTGTAAACTCATTATCCCCATATTTAAAAATATTTATAAATTTTTTTCAAAATGTTACAATTTTCTCCTCGCAAGGTCGAGTGGACCTTACAAGTGTCGTTCACCATATGGGGATATTTCTCTCCATTGGAGGAACTTGGTGCGGAATATATTTATTTATGCCCGTGGATTGTATACAAGAGTCGATATTGGACTACTTGTAGGACAGAAAAGTTTTGTGGGGTTTTGGTGGCTTAAGAACAGATTCAGATCCCTGTATCTTAAGCCTTTTGAATTCTATAAGCCGTGAGGGTCTTATAGAGAGTATATTTTCCTTACGAGTCATGAGGATCTAGTAATTGCATTTTCTCCTTAGGAATCGTATGGATTCCTAAGTGTGTTACTCCTTTGTGCGTTATAAGGATTTCACGCAGGTGTTTTCTCCTTCCAAAGTCGTAAGGACTTTGTAAGTGCATTTTTAACGAGTTCGCGCCCTTTCGGGTTTTCACTAGCTCGCCGGCAGTCCTGCTATTTTTACTCACGGCGTCCTTTTAGGTTTTCATCTGTGCTCATTTCGCTTGTGGACGTACCGTTTTTTAGAAGGCCCGTAAGGTAACGCACCATTTGCTGTAGGTCCTGATCTTTTCCGAGGGACTGCATCATATAGGACCTGGAAGGGCTATGAATCATTTATGCCCGTAGATTGTATACGGTAATCAATATGGGGATCCACCGTAGGGCTCAACGTATTAGTTTAAGGACACGACGGTCCATTATCGCCATATTTTAGGGCGGGTTTCTGGTTTAAGGACCTTTTGGTCCAATATCGCCATGTTTTAGGGCGAAATGCTAGTTTAAGGACGTTCTTCATTATTAGTTTAGGGACTTCTCGGTCCATTATCGCTGTTTTTTGAGGCGATGGGGCTTTTTGGTACTACTCTCAGAGTTCTGACTCAGAAAGATAGCGAGCGGACACAAGCATCCTCATCTATCATTGAACTAAGTCATGACTCGTCAAGCGTGGTACTTTTTGAGGAATCAGCCGTTTATTGGCCGGAAGGGTCTTTCGCTATGCATATCCATGAGCAGGTAGGCTCCACTCTGGTAGAATTTGTCTATGATGTACGGGCCTTCATAGTTCTGCTTGAACTTCCCCCGTTTTGCACGATTGGGGATCATTGGTTTTTTGACGACTAGCATGAGTTTGCCTTGGCGGAATGTTCTCGGCCTGGTCAATCTTTCATATGACCGTGTCATTTTTGCCTTGTCAGCCTCCAGATTTTGTTGTGCTACAAGGCGGATTTCGTCAAGGGTGTCGAGCTCCTCAAGCCTAAGATGAGCATTTTCTTCATCTGTCATCTCGTATCAAACCGCTACTCGTAGAGAGAGGAGTTCTATTTCCAATGGGAGCATTGCTTCCATGCCGAACACCAATACGTATGGTGTTGTATTCGTGGCCATCTTGAACATTGTTCGGTACGCCCAGAGAGCTTCGTGCAGCCTTTCGTGCCAGTCTTTTTTTTTTTTGTTTCCGGACACTGTTTTTTTATAATCTTGGTCAGGGTCTTGTTGAAGGCTTCAGCTAGACCGTTGGCCCGAGAATCATAGACCGAAGAATATCTTCAATCTATTTTATGTTGCTGTGCGAAGTGGCTGATTTTATTGCTTCTGTAAGCTGGTCCATTATCCGAGATAATGCATCGCGGAGTGCCGAACCGATAGATGACATGGATTTTGGAGAAGCGGAGGATATTCTCCGTCTTCACCTCCCTTAGTGGTACTGCTTTTGCCCACTTAGAGAAGTAATCGGTCGTTGCCAATATAAACCGATGTCCTTTAGATGACACCGATTCGATAGGACAAATTATATCGGTTCCCCACATTTCGAACGGCCAGCTGGCCACTGTCGGGTGCAGCGGATTTAGGTGCTGGTGTTTGAAGTCCCCGTGAATTTGGCATGAGTGACGCTGCTTCTCATATTCGAGACAGTCCTGAATCATCGTGGGCCAATAGTAACCCATTCTTTTTATCTTCAGCTTCATCTTTGGACCCGCCTGATGGGAGCTGCAAAGTCCATCGTGTATTTCTTGGATGACTTTCTTTGCTTCCTTCAGCCCTAGACACTTTAGCTATAGGAGGTCAAATGATCTCTTATAAAGGGTATCATTGACGAAGGCAAAAGACAAAGCTCGTTTCATGAGATGATGTCTAGATGACACATTTTCGGGCGTTCGGTGGGACTTGAAGTAGTCTATGAAGACTTCCCTCCAGTCCTTGACCTTTTCTTCGTCCTTGTTCCTGCCAAAATTTTCGGCCAAGAGCTATTTGTTCCCTTATAACTCTTATAAAAAAAAGGGAGAGAAGAAAGAGGAAGAAAATTCACGGTTGGACATCACGTGTTAAACACGTGAGCGCTTATATGCAAAGTATATAAACGCTGAAAGAAAATAACTAAAGGCCAAACATGCATCACGTGTAATACACGTGAGCGCTCATATGCAAAGCATGAGCGCTGAACATAAACATGCTAAAACCCACAGCAGGGGTCACGTGTTAAACACGTGAGTTCTCTTGCCTCTCACATGCAAAGCATGTGAGCGCCCCAATTTAAAATACTCCTATCAAATTCTAGAATTAAATTCTGTTTAGGAAAAATTTTCCTGATCTTCGTCAAACTAGAAAGATCTTCTCTGTTAAACAGAGGACCCTTGGATCAAAGATCTAGCGGTGATCATATGATAGAATAAAATTCTATCATAGGAAAATATTTTCCTAATCTTGTTAAACTAACAAGATATTCATTTAACAGGATTAAATTCAACATTCATAATCTTGTTAAACTAATAAGATATTCACATGACAAGAATAAAATTCTATGTTAACAAGATATCCATATTAAGAAAATATATTTCTGATCTTGTTAAACTAAAAAGATATGATAGAATAAAATTCTAATATTGTTAAAACTAACAAAATATTCATAATCTTGTTAAACAAACAAGAAATCTTTTCTGTTAAACAGAGAGCCTTTGGATTAAAAATCCAACGGTGAATAAAATTCACCGATTGATCTAAAAGATCATGAAATCAATCAAGATCTTTCGATGAGAGATTTTCTCAACAAATTGATTCTTTCCCTTCTCCTATAAATAAGAGTAAGGAGGTTAAATAAAAAGAGGAGGAGACCACCCCATAAGCTTCTAAAAAAATATACATAAGCCTCCCAAAAGCTCCCACAAAACAAAAGAGAATTTAATTCTCAAACCAAGAGTTTAACTCTTCTCAAAAAACTTAGTTCTTCCTCTGGTTGAGGTCTGCAGAAGTAGATCTCCCCACAAGTTGAGAATTTAATTCTCATCGGGGAGATTCTGTTATGCAGATTCAAAACTTAGGGGAAAGAACTAAGTCCAAAGAATTTAATTCTTCCAAAAAATATATAGGAATTTAATTCCTCTGATAAAACTAGGGTTTAACCCCGTAAGAGAATTTAATTCTTATAAAGAAAAGGGCCTGAAATTCTCAAAGCTCAGATCAAAATCTCCATACATATAAAAAAACATACTGGTGATTCATTAGCGTTCAACGCTATATAACAAAGGCTCACGTGTTCCCACGTGAGCACCTCTGAGGAATAAAAAGGAAGGATTGAGATCGCCTCACGTGTTCCCACGTGACCCCCAAACAGTTGCTTAACACTTATATGGAAAAGGGGAAAATTCTAAAGACAACGCTCACTTTTGAGCACCTCACGTGTTCACACGTGAGCATTATATGAGCTAAGTGCTTAGCACTTATAAAAGGAAGAGGGAACAAACCCAAAGAAGCATTGCCCAACTCGGGGGCGCCCCACGTGTCCACACATGATGGCCATAAGACTAAAGTATTTAACACTTGCATATATAGACGGGCATTTGAACCCAAGAGCATAGCACCAACTTTCAGGTGTCTCACGTGCCTCGCGTGAGCGCCCCAAGTTTCAGTGTTTAACACTGCTGTAGAAACTCACATGAGAGCACGTGAGCACCGAGCATATATTAGTGTTTAACACTATAAAAAGCCAACTTCAGCCCCAAATTGGCTAAGTCTTCCTGAGATTAAAATATTTTGGATCTCCAAATAGACAGAGTCTCTATGCCTATAACTTCCCAAACTAATTGACCAGAATGATGTCCATCACATATCTCCTAAGTTAATCCTAGTCTCCTGAAAATGACTAATGATTCTTAGATGGTCCACCATGATCTCTCCCCTTAATTTGGAATTTGGTTCAAGGGTACATCCCTCCACACCTCTGATACATGTCGTTGTAATTCTTCGACGTCTTCAGAGAGGTGGAGGGTCCCGACAACCAACAACTCTTTGGTGCACTCCCAAACCGATGAGCACATCCCAATGGACCACATCGTCCTTAAACTAGCTATGGACCGCAACGTCCTTAAACTAACAACGGACTGTAACGTCCTTAAACTAAAACAATGGAGCCCAAGTGCTCTTTTGTTGGGTCTGAATGATCCCAAAATCCTGTTGAGTAGATCTTAGTCTAAAATTAGACTAACGTATCCTCAAAAAACATTTAAGTTGATCTTAATCTCAAACGAGATTAACGATCCTTAAATCAACCCAAACCCAAATCTAAGAATATACGGATTTGGACTAATCCACGCCTTATGGGCGGCAACATAAATTAGTCTCCGTATACAATCCATGGGCAACCAAAAATAAAACAAACACACACGACACAAAGTGACCTTCTGGAGCAGGAGAAAGTGGTTACCGCGATACGGTAACGTAATTAACTGCAGGGGATTGCGTCTGCAGAGAAGAGCGTCCCCACAATAAAAAAACCCCTCACAACGAGAGGGGATCTGACGAAGTCTGCTACAACAGCCGCATCCATCCAGATCTCCGATACATGGTGTCATAAATCAACTTGGAATCTTCGGAGAGGTGGACGGATAAACCCAAATAGCATCTACCCCCAAATTCAGGCAAGACAAACCATCCCGGTTTCGTCCCCGTTTTCGGCGGTAAACAGATTCTGGCACACCCGGTGGGATCTTTTCCTCTTTCCACTCCACACTTCGTGTGTAGTGTTTTTCCGCGATCAAATAATCACTGTATATATATATTTGTGGTTGCCCTTGGGTGATAGGATACTGAAGCCGGTGTTTCGTATCTATGAAGAAAGACATTTTCTTCGACCCTAGCAACTCAGGCTCTGTCATATCTGGTGGAGTCAAGTATGGACCACTTGCAGCCTCAAATCTCTGTAATATGGCTCTTCAAGAAATCAACGGGTTTCTCTTTGGGTCAATACTCCCACCTCCCACCCTCGGTGCCTCAACGCCGATGGAGGAAGCCCAGAGGAAGTCTGTCTTCTACAGGCTGGTTCCCCAAGCTGCTGCTTTGCCGACGGAATCAGTCCTCAAACAACTGGCACCTGCCAAGGACCAAGGTCGACTCAGGGGGCAAAATATTCAAGCTCTCAAAGGAAACAGGGGGCAGGCTCGGAAAAATCCTGATGCTAATCAAATCCCGGCCATAAGAAACGGTCGACGTCGATATCGGCATCATACAAAATGAGCTGGGGGCAGTTCTCCGTATGGTCATGTTTCAACCCCAGTGGTGAATGTTGTTATTCCAACTGAGAACAACTTCAAACTGTTGCGAAGGGTCAGAAAAAATTCTCCTACCACAATATTGAAGAAATCTCCGCAGCCCATGAAGATCCCATGAGGGCAGAAACCGGTTCACTCCCTAAATCAACTTTCCTCATCTATATATAAGGCGTGGAAGTAGGTGAAGGTCCTTGTTATCAACCACAGCTCTTTCCCTAGACGTCAGCCAAATTCTGACAAATCCCCTTTCAAATACAAGGGGACTCATCCCAAGACGGATCCTGATACAGCGGTTCCTCCCAAAACCAAAGCGGCTTCTCACAAAAAAAGAGAGGCCTAATAAATCTCAAGTGCCCGAGGCAAAATCTAAAGGCCAAAACTCCAAACACCCTAAGCCTGGGGGAATGGTAGTTCACATAGTCTATGTGGTGAATTCCAAAGACGAATTTCGAGCTTTTACTAGTCACCGACCTCAAACTCGGTCCTTGATAAAAGTTCAATTGCAATGTGAAAAGCTGCAGGAGATGCTCGCTCAGGCGGCAGCAAACGCTAATCCATTACCTAAGGAAAATCCTGAGGACGCTCCCGGAGTCTCGGTACCCCGAACAGATAAACGAGGTCCATCATCCGGATTATTGCTCCTACCGCCGAGTAATATGACATCCTCTTGAAGATTGCTTCACCTTTAAAGACTGGGTCGAATACCAGTATCAGCAAGACAGGTTTGCTCTGTCCGACAATTGGAAGGTAGCCCCATCACGAAAGCATGAGCCAAAAGCAACCTACAATACGAGGCCAAGTCCAGATCAACATCGATCTTGGAAACGAGCTCGTACCTGCCACATGATAACATTCTCAAAGGAGGGAGAGCATGAGAATGTGGACGACCTCTCCCAGTGCTTCGCAAATGAAGATGAGGATGGGGTGATCTCAGAATTTCCACCGGCGCCAAAAGAGCTGGAGGATGTGATACATACCACAGCGGACAACCTAAAAAAATCGACTTGGGGACAGAAAGCGAGCCAAGGCCAACGTTCGTCAGTGAGCTGCTGTCTGAAAAACAGGTGGCCACGCTAAAGGGCATACTACGCAATATAAAGATTGTTTCGCATGGAATTATTCCGAGATGCCGGGACTAGATCCAGAAATAGCGGTGCATAAACTGGCTATATCGCCGGACGTTAAGCCAGTCAAGCAAGCGCCAAGAAGAATGCGGCTCGAACTCGAGATGAGCGTCAATGGCGAAGTCAAGAAACTAATCGACTCTGGCTTCATCCAAGAAGTTCAATATCCTGAATGGATCGCCAACATTGTCCCAGTGATGAAGAAAAATGGGACAGTACGCATCTGCGTGGACTTTCTGGATCTCAACAAAGCTTGTCCGAAGGATGACTTTCCGGTGCATGTTACCGAGCTGATGATCGATAACACATATACCCATGAGGTCTTCTCCTTCATGGACGGATCTTCGGGGTATAATCAAATAAAGATTCATCCCGAAGACCGAAAGTATACTGCCTTCCGAACTTCGCTAGGTGTATTCTGCTATAAGGTGATGCCCTTCGGTCTGAAGAACGCTGGCGCTACCTACCAGAGGGCCATGACAAAGATCTTCGATGACCTCATACACGAGATTGTCGAATGTTATATCGACGACCTCGTGGTGAAAAGCAAATCATACGAGGAGCACTAGGAGCATTTGAAAATAGTGTTCCAACGTCTTCAGAAATATAATCTGAAGATGAACCCTCTGAAATGCGCATTTGGAGTCTCCTCAGGCAAATTCCTAGGATTCATCGTACGACACCGAGACATGGAAATAGATCCATCAAAGATCAAGGCGATTATAGAAATGCCCTCGCCAAGAAATCTCAAGCAACTGCGGTCTCTCCAAGGGAAGCTCGCGTATATCCGACGGTTCATAGCTAACCTCTCCGGCAAATGCCGCCCATACAACCATCTAATGAAGAAGGGGACCCCGTTCGTTTGGGATCGTAAATACCAAAATGCACTGGACGAAATCAAGAAATATCTGCAGAACCCACCGGTACTGGCTGCTCCGGTCAAGGGAAAGCCCCTCATCCTGTACACAACAGCCCTTGAAGGTTCTTTAGGCGCGCTATGGGCAAAGAAGAACGACCAGGGGAAGGAGAGATCTCTCTATTATTTAAGTCGAGTACTTCTGGGGGCAGAAAATAACTACTCCCCCATTGAAAAGCATTGCCTGGCACTGATCTTCGCGATAACGAAGCTTATTCACTATGCCTTGGCACATGAGGTCCATCTCATATCAAAGGTGGATCCTCTCAAATATTTGATGTCAAAATCCATACTAACGAGAATGCTTGCCAAATAGTCCCTCCTCTTGATGGAGTTCTCGATAACATATCGACCCCTCAAGGCAGTAAAGGGCCAGGCCATCGCTGACTTCCTCGCTGAACATCCAATACCAGCCGACTCTCCCTTAAGTTGTGAATTGCCAGATGAACACGAGTTCGATGCAATCGACAGGGAGGAAGAAGGAAATAATGCCCGATGGGAACACTACTTCGACGGAGCATCTTCCATGAAAAAGAGAAAGCAAAACAACCCTATAATTAAAGCTGGGGTGGGCCTTATCTTTATGACTCCGCAAGGAGGGATAATGCGTTTCTCCCATTCCTTAACAGAGCCGAGAACAAACAACGAAGCGGAATATGAAGCTTTGATAGCGGGTCTTGAGATCGCTATTGACATGGGAATCGAAAACCTCCTCATATATGGAGACTCCCAGCTGGTCGTTAGCCAAGTAAATGGCGACTATCAGACGTGCAAGCCAGAGTTGGTAAAATATGGCGAGAGAGTGCAGCAATTGCTGACAAAAATCTCATCCTACATCCTGGAAAGCATACCGCGTGCAGAAAATAGCAAGGCGGATGTGTTAGCCAAGCTCGCTAAAGAACTGGCTGACGAAAACATTGATGACGTAAGGATCATTGTGCAAATCCGCCGGATTCTCGCGCTGCCAGAGATATCTCCGGAGACGTATGAAGAAAAGGAAGCAACCAAACAAGCAGTCTGCCAAATAGAAGACGACGAAAAGGCTAAGGATAGGAGAGAAGTCTTCATAGACTACGTCAAATCCCATCGAACACCTGAAGACGCGTCGTCAAGACATCAGCTCATGAAACGATCTCTATCCTTCGTCTTCGTCAATGATACTCTATATAAGAGATAGTTCGACAGTTTGTGGCTAAGATGCTTGGGATCGGAGGAAGCAAGGAGGGTTGTCCAAGAAACTCACGACGGACTCTGCGGTTCCCATCAAGCCAGGCCAAAGATGAAGCTGAAGATCAAGAGAACGGGTTACAACTGGCCCACGATGATTCAGGATTGCCTCGAATATGAGAAGCAGTGTCACTCGTGCCAAATTCACGGAGACTTCATCCACAACATCCAAATCCGCTATACCCAACGTTGGCTAGCTGGCCATTCGAAATGTGGGGAACCAATATAATCGGGCCCATCGAGCCAGTATCGTCCAAGGGACATCGGTTCATATTGGCAACAACCGATTACTTCTCTAAGTGGGCAGAGGCAGTGCCACTAAGGGATGTAAAGATGGAGAACATCCTCCATTTCTTCAGGACATATGTCATTTACCGGTTCGGCACCCCGCGACGAATCATCTCGGATAATGGGCCAGCCTACAGGAGCCATAAGATTAGCTGCTTAGCACAACAGCATAATATAGATTGGAGATACTCTTCAGTATATAATCCCCGAGCTAATGGTCTAACTGAGGCTTTCAACAAGGCCTTGACGAAGATCATAAAGAAAATGGTGTCCAGAAACAGAAAGGACTGGCACGAGAGACTGCATGAAGCTCTCTGGGCGTATCGAACCATGTTCAAAACGGCCATGAATACTACGCCATCCGTGTTGGTATTCAGCGCGGAAGCGGAACTTCCCTTGGAGATAGAGTTACCCTCTCTACGAGTAGCAGTTCGATACGAGCTGACGGATGAAGAAAATGCCCATCTTCGGCTTGAGGAGCTCGATGCCCTCGATGAAACTCGTCTTATGGCCCAGCAAAACTTGGAAGCTTACAAAGCAAGGATGACGCGCTCATACGAAAGAATAACCAGGCCGAGAACATTCCGCCAAGGCAAACTCGTGCTAGTCGTAAAAAGACCTATGATCCCTAACCGTGCAAAACGGGGGAAATTCAAGCCGAACTATAAGGGTCCGTACATCATAGACAAGGTCTATCAAGGTGGAGCCTACTTGCTCAGGGATATGCATGGTGAAAGACCCTTTCGGCCAATAAACGACCGATTCCTTAAGAAATACTACGCTTGACATGTCACGGCTAAGGTTAATGATAGATGACGACGCTCGTGTCCGCTCGTTGTCTTCTTGAGTCCAAACTCTATAAGTAGTATCCGGAAAAACTACGCCTCGAAGCTAACAATGGACCGAGATGTCCCTAAACTAACAATGGACCGCAATGTCCTTAAACTAAATACGTCGCCTCAAACACGGCGATAGTAGAATTCAAGTCCACAGGTCCCAGCGGCAAAGACTGCAACTCAAATCCCGCTGGCTATACAGCTACCCCGGTGGCAAAGTCCCACCGTGATCGCAAAAATAAAAACGGTACGTCCATAAGCGAAATGGGCACGGATGAAAACCCAAAAGGACGTCGTGAGTAAAAATAGCAGGGCTACCGGCGAGCTTGTGAAAACCTGAAAGGGCACAATCACGTTGTCAAAAAAACGGTACGTCCATATGCGAAATGGGCACTCCGTGAGTAAAAACAGCGGGGCTACCGGCGAGTTTGTGAAAACCCGAAAGGGCACAATCTCGTTAAAATAAAAACACCTGTAAGGTCCTCTCGACCTTGTGAGGAGAAAACACCTGCGTGAGATCCTTACGACTCACAAGGGAGCAATACAATTAGGGATCCCCATGATTCCTAAGGAGAAATTACACTTACGAGATCCTCACAACTCGTAAGGAGAATTCCCCCCTATGAGACCCTCACGGCTCATAGGATTCAAAAGCCTTAAGATATAGGGACCTGAACTTGTTCTTAAGCCATCACACTCCCCAAGTTGCCCTACAGGCGGTCAATATTGGCTCTTGTATACAATCCACGGGCACAAATAAATGATTTCCCCCACTAAGCTCCACCAATGACGAGGAATGTCCTCATGTGGTGAACGACACTTATAAATCCTCTCGACTTGTAAGGAGAAAACACTCTTGTAAGATCCTTATGACTTGCAAGAGAAAATATCACTTAGGAGTCCTCACGATTCCTAAGGAGAAAATACACCTGCGGGATCCTCACGACTCGTAGGGAGAAAATACCTTTATGAGACCCTTACGGCTCGTAAAGTCGAAAATCCTTAGTCAACAGGATCCTAACCCTGTTTGCTAAGACACCTTTGTTCAAATCGACAAAGGCAAATGATGATTCGCTCCTGAAAACATTCCAGTGGTAGCGATGCTGATGCCTAAATTGGTAGCAAATTCTAAGTCCTTTCAAGGCAAATGATGATTTGCTCCTGGCAATATTCCAGTCACAGTGATGCTGATGCCAAGATTGGAATCAGATTTCAAGTTCCATACTCGCAAAAATTATCGAGCAAAAATGCATATGAAATAGCCGAAATGATGGGGAAACTCGCAATAAAAATCGGTGAGCAAAACATATGCATATAAAAACAGCCGAAATGTTTGGGCAACTCGCAATAAAAAGCAGCGAGTAAAAAGAAAATAGGCGAAATGATTGGGCACCGCGACAAAAAGCTGAAATGATTGGGCAATCGCGATTCTCGCGATATAAAAAGCTGAAATGATAGAGCATCACGGAAAGAAACAAAAAAAGAAGAGAAAATTTTTGCCATGCAAGTGTGTCAAGCCCCGCTTCCCAGTGTACGGCGAAGTGGACGCGACAAGGTCCGCTACGTATGTACTCAGAAGTACATACACTAAGCGTAGCTAAGCAATATAAAATAAATCACAAGAGACGAAAGATATAGAAATAACAGCAACTTTTATTAATAACATTCTTTGTACAATGCATGAAAGGAAAATACAACTGAAATGAAAAGTAATGCCTAAACAATGGCATAACAGAAAATGAAAATACTGGAAAGAACAAGGTACAATATCTAAAGCTCGGGATCTTCTTGGAACTGCTCCAAATCTTCACCGGTGGGCTCGATCTCAGCTTGGTCCAACGCACCTGACGATATTCAAATAAGAAAGAAATAGAATATCGTCAGCGAACAGGTCGCTCGGTAAGTCCCAAAGATAAGGAGGAATTAGAAAGACAGTGTAAAAGTATTTTCTAAAGTATTATATTGTTGAATATTATGGAATATTGTTTAACGCTGTTGTTTGTAGCTTGGTACAGAAGGATACCAGTGTATACGAGGGGGATCTCTATATGCTAGAGATCAGGGCAAAAGGAAAGTACAAGGAACCGTTATGCCACGGTACAACAGCAATAGGATTCAGGTTAGGTGTCTTAATCTGACCACCTCGTGCCACCTTTAACACCTTCCGTACCAATCTACTCCTTAAACCCCGTTGTGTTTTAACAGTATTGTTGTATTGGAATATGTAAGTTGGGTGACTGACCAAAACCATGATATCAGTAAACATGTTGTAACTGTATAATCAGGTAAATGGAATATCAGAATAATGGATGAATATCCATGGTTTGATTCAGTCAAAATGAATAGATTGTTAACTGGATTCAGGGATTCATGTATTCAAATTGTGTTGGAATATAAAAGAATATAGATTGACTTGAATCATATTCAATCCAGAAATAGTCAGACTCTAACCCGAGTCAGACTAAAAGAAAGGTAATTTGAAGTTCAATAATTGTAGGGGCCTTATTGTAATTTATAAAACTTGAGGGGGTTTTATGTAAAAAGTACTTTTGTATAGTTTTCAGAATACACCTCAAGTATTTATTATTCGTCTTTATAGTTATAATGAGTGTGAATTTTATTTGTGTTATTCTAGTGAATATATCCTAATAAAAGTATTAATTGTTTTATTTGAAATTCATCGTATTTTAATGTAACTTTTAATCTTGTAATTTTAGGAAAAAGTGGAAACTTTATATTATAATAAAATAGGTGTTTAAATGATAATTATATATATATTAACACAAGAATGATTTTAAATAAATATTTTAATCTCCAAAATCTCATTTTTCTCAAATATCGTATTTTAAACCTTTCGAGACCGAATGCTCCTTGCGGAGGTCTGAATCTCGCACTACTAGCCCACGGGTGCACGATGAACCGTACTATCCTTAACGGGTTCCCCAAAAGTGGGTTGTAGTGGCACTTTGCTTAGGTTTAACAAATACTATTCATTTAGAAAAACGGTTTTATAAATATAAGGTGTTTATTTGTAAAAAGGGTATAGTTTTCCGTATTTTAGTTTCTAGGGTTTCCTAAGCCAACTAGCTTATTTCTAAGGGTCTAAACGATAAGTCATTAGAAGCCTCAAATCGCCTTTTCACCGCCAATTGTGGCCAGGTAAGTACAAGTGAGGAGGGAGGGATCCGCTCACGAATCGTGAGACGGGCCTTTTAAAGTTACCCAAGCTCACTTGCCTAGCCTAGACACCACAAAGTCAGTTTAGATAAACGATCGATGTCCATGACATATCGTATTTTCCTATTAAAAGATATTGTCTTAAAATTGTAAACAACTTAGAACTTTTAGAAAAGGTTTATAAAGAAAAGGGTATTTTAGTGAAAAGTCTTGTATTTTCGTATTCTATGTTTTGACGTTTATCAATTAAGGTTATATTTGTGTGTGTGTAGAGGTAGGTCATTACCTCGTGACTTATTTTAAGGTTTAATGAAGTTTTAGAGGTTAAACATGATATATTAACTTGAAGGTATTAAAGCGCAAGAATACGGTATTTGAAAACGTTATCATTTCATGTGTGAAAATTCATTCAAATTGTTTTCTACAAGTTTAGTGATCAAGATAAACATATTTAGGAGTGAGGGATTTAATTAGAACAAGAAAAATAAACTTTATGGTATTTTTATGAAAAGAATACGGTTTTACAATAAAGCTATCATTTCATATGAGAAAGTTTGTTTAAATTGGTTTATGGGTGATTAATAGTCAACATGAATATAGGTAGGTATTATGTATTAGGTGACAAGTGGAAATTTGCAGAAAAACCGGATCTGAAATCATTTTGTTCCGATTTCCGTCGGGTTCCAAAAAGTCGTATTTTTATATTAAAGAAAAGAGAGATAGAAGAGATGGGACTTACGGGTTTGGACAAGCTAAGGAGGCTAAGGAAGGTGGTGGTTGTTGATGCGTCGAAAACGTCGCGAAGGTTCTAGTCCGGTCGCGGGAATCCGTCGTTGGTTTCGGCAGCGCTTCGCTTCTCGCTCTTTGTACCGAGTTCTCGAGAATTTGAGAAAGTGGACTTAGAGTGGTTAGGTGAAATGGTAGAGGGTAGGGGTCTTTATATAGGGCTAGGCAAGGGTTAGGGTTTGGATTAAAAAATATTTTAAAAAATGTAAAAATTCATTAAAATATCATTAATTTTGGGATTAAAAGAGGTTTAATGGGAATTTTGTAACTGTACAGAGAAAATGGAGTATGCAGGGATGAAGACCAAGTCAACACGAATTTTTTTCGTGTTGACGACTCGGCCGACCGGCCGAGTCCGGCCGGCGGCGCCGGCCGACTTGGCCGAGTCGGGGCCGAGTCGGGTCTCGAACGGTAGGGTTTCACATGGGGGGATTTATGGCGTACTTTATTTTTTATAAATTGCATTAATTTGTGAGTTATGGCTGTTTGACCGTTTGACTTCCCAAAAATTTAAAACAAAAAGAAAATAAAAAATATGTGGGGTATGGGATTCGAACTCTGGTGGCTTGGTTCGGCAGTGCAAGGTATTACCAGTGAGCTACAAGCTCCTTCTTGTAATTATTGTAAGGAAATAGATACTTAAATTGTTTCCAGCAACATCAATACTCCAAGTATACATCATATTTAAAGCAAATTTTGGTATACAAAAATTGGAGTTGTTACAAGGTGAGTCCGCATCAACCCCTGTATACAATCCATGGGCATAAACGAAAAGGGAACCATATTTTCCCACCAGGCTCCGTCAGAAGGAGAGCCAGATCTCGACATTCCTTCTCATTCCAACAGAGTGCAGACGTGACGTCAACAAAGCTCTAAGGAGTGATGGCAAAACCCTAGCTCTAACCTGGCGCTCCTTCTCAGTCCAGCAAGTTGAAGACCAAACGTCAACAGGAGACCCCAGGGTCGAAACAAAGTGAAGCCATGACAGATTCCTAGCTCCAAGTCTTGACGGTTTACATGCAACCTAAAGACTACCTGGCATTTCTTCTCACTCCAACCGGATGCAGACGCAACGTCAACAAAGCGGAGCCATGGCAGAGTCCCTAGTTCCAAGTCTCGACGGTTCATCGATAGCCTAGAGATCAACAACGACGTTTCTTTTCATTCCAACAGGATGCAGACGCGACGTAAACAAAACGGAGCCACGACAAAGTCTCAGTTCCAAATCTCGACAGTTCACAGACAGCTTAGAGATCAACAACGACGTTTCTTCTCACTCCAGCAGGATGCAGACGCGACGTCAAAAAAGCGAAGCCATGGCAAAGTCCCTAGTTCCAAATCTTGACGGTTCACAGACAGCCTAGAGATCAACAACGGCGTTCTTCCTCACTCCAGCAGCATGTAGACGCAACGTCAACAAAGCGGAGCCATGGTAGAGTCCCTAGTTCCAAGTCTTGATAGTTCACAGACAACCTAGAGATCAACAACGACGTTCCTTCTCACTCCAGCAGGATGTAGACGCAATGTCAACAACCGACCCCAGGGTCAAAACAATGGAGCCATGGCAAAATCCCTAGTTCCAAGCCTCGACGGTTCACAGACAACCTAAAAACAACCTCGACATTCGTCGCAATATAGCAGACACAATGTTAACAAACGAAGCGAAGGAAGATCCCTAGCTTCAGGGTCTTGACGGCAACTCAAATAAAACCTGAAAGACTATCGGAGATCATCCCACACCAGCGCGGAGTGGTCATGACTCATCGGGGATCCCCAAACTGAGCCCAACCTCAAGTAAAAAGCGGCATGGAAGATCCCTAACGCTTGCTCTTCCGACGGTAATATCACCTGGAAGATTATTTGAAGACGTCTTGTCCAGCCCCCGAAGGGATCAGAGACACGACATTCACGGGGCTACTCAAACAGCAAGATTACGTATCGGGGAATGCATCAGCCAACGCGACGGTACGACGGACAAAACCCTTAGTACCACAGACCCTAACGGACTTCTCTCAGCAGAGGTTAACTGTGATATTAGGAAATTCTTGCGAGAACTTCTCGATTTGTCTCGACTCGTAGGGAAAACAATGTTCCTGCGAGAACTTCTCGACTCGTCTCGACTCGTAGGGAAAAAGCTTTAGGAAACCAGGGTATCAACCTGTTTCCTAAGCACTGGGGCCTTACAAGTAGGTCCAAACTATTGTATACTATCCACGGGCCACACTCTCCAAAGTCGAATATCGACAAGGAGGGAAAAACCACTTACGAGTCCTCTCGACTTGTAAGGGGAAAAATTCTCTTGTGAGATCCTTAAGACTCTCAAGAGAAAACACACTTAGGAGTCCTCACGACTCCTAAGGAGAAAATACACCTACGGGATCTTCTCGACTCGTAGGGAGAACAGTCTTTATGAAACCCTCAAAACTCATGAATTTGAAAAGTCTCAGACGGCAGATCCAAATCTGTTTCCTAAGCCATCGCCGCCCTACAAAAAGGTCAAGAAGGACTATCTACGGGCCATATTTGCTAAAGCCACATTCGCCAATGAAATAAAGAAGCTACTTACGGATCCTCACGATTCGTAAGGAAAAATACCCGAGCGAGATCCTTACGACTCACGGAGGCGATGAACACTTCGAAATCCTCAGGTGATGAACACTTCGAAATCCTCACGATTTCTAGGGAGAATATGCACCTACGGGATCCTCTCGACTCGTAGGGAGAAAATTCTTTATGAGACCCTCACGGCTCATGAAGATGAAAAAAATATTAGGCTACATGTAACAACCCTAAACTTTCTGTACAAATTTTTCAAAAAATACAGAAATGGGTAATTGAGCCTGAGCACAAGTTATAAATTTGTTTTGCTTTTGAACAGCAAGAAGGAGCTTGTAGCTCACTGGTAAGACCTTGCACTGCTGAACCAAAGCACCAGAGTTCAAATCCCATCAGCCACACATTTTTTTAAATTAAATTCTTTTAATCTTTTAGAAGCCTAAAGGTCTACACGTGCACAACACGTAAAACCAAGAGTCACACATAAAACAAACGAGTCCACTGCAGTAGACCAAGCGTCAGGGACACGTGGCGCCAAGACGAGCCCCGACTCGCCCGACTCGGGCCGGCGAAGCGTGTGAATCGGCCGCCGCCGCCGGTCCAACTCTGTTCGATCCTACATTTTCTTGAACCCCCTGCATCCTTTTGACTACCCCACTCCCCTTACACTGTTTAAATTCTCTGCAATTAACCAGAGAATTAAAATACCCCCATTTAATCCATTTTAATACAAATTTTTAATACACCCTTTCACTACCCTAAAACCCTAATTTTTCCTATAAACACCATACTCAAATCACCCCTCCTCACTCCCAAATCTCTGCCCAAACTCTCAAGAAAATTCTCAAGTCTTTTGTGTGCAAGTGGAGTTAGCAAAAGGACGAAGCTCCGACGAACTTCCGACGACAATCCGAGGAGATTCCGAGGACGAAACGACGCACCGGCACCTCCCACCTCTTCCTCCTTCTCTCTTCTAGTCAACTAACCTGTAATTCCTTACTTTTACTTCTTTTCTCTATTCTAAAAATATTCAAAACTAAAACCCGACGGAAGCGGAGTTAATTCGACTTTCGATTCGGTTTTTTCCTTAAAAGTTCTATTTTACTTAAACAAAATAATACCAAACTCTTATGTCATAACTATAAAACATTAACGAAGATAATAGAACAAGTTTGGCATCAAAATAATAACCGTAGCAAGTTTTATTCCACTTTTACATTAAAATACCCTTATGTTTCATTTCGACATGCTTGAACTTTTTAAAACCGTATTACCTTAGAAAACTCACGAGGTAATGACCTATCTCCTCAAAACACTCATATGTAACATAGCACGATGGAATTTGGGAACATAGATTTGGAAAAAATACGGCTTTACACATAACTACCTCCGACTTATAAAAAACCTTTTTCTACAAGATGTGTATTTTAACAAATCTTTGCAATTGCGTCTATACAACCCATTTGGGGAACTCATTCGGGATGGTGCAGATTATCGCACATCCTCGGGCTTAGTACAGTAAGATGCAGACCTCCGCAAGGAGCATACGATATCGAAAGATTTAAAATACAATTTTCTTTAGAAAATGTGATTTCTATTATAAATAAAATTTATACTTTTAATAAATAAATATATATAAATTAATATCAAAATATCTATTTTTAATATTTATAATATTCCACATTTCCAAAATTCAAGAAAAACATCTCATTTACAAGAAAATACCATACAACTCCAATATTACAAATAAATATCATATATTATGAAATTAGGTTTTATTCACTAGAAATATCACATTGATAAAAAATACATCCACGAAAACTCTAAAGACGATAATAAAATACTTGAGGTGTATTTTGAAAATTATACAAAATTACTTTTACATAAACCCCCCTCAAGTTATACTAAATTACAATAAGGACCCTAGTAAACATAGGTTTAAGCGGGACCAGTCCCTTGAGCCTCATGGAGCCGGGGTGCTTGCCTATTTAAGGTAGACAACTTAACAAACGGTGTTATCAACACGGTAATTGTTTTTGAAAAAGACACAAATCCTGCCGTCATGTGCAGCAGTTACCGATAGCACCAAAACATAATTCAGGACTTCAATTTCTTTTCTAATTGTCTGACTCAGACCGAGTCTCAATATAATCAATCTGACTTGAATATGATTCAAGTATGAAATTACAAAACTACAATTCAACATGAATCCATGAATCCATATATTCAATCTATACAACTTTACTGAACCGAACCGTGGATATATTCCATTTGTATGATCATCCATTATATCCGTTCCATTACTGATATCATGGTTTTGGCAAGTCATCCATCTATATACAATATACAATTCATACAATACAAATAATACAATCAAGACATCGCGGGGTTTATAAGGGGTAGATTGGTACGGAAGGTGTTAGAAGTGGCACGAGATAGCAACCATAAAGACACCTAACATGAATTCAATTGCCGTTGTACCATGGCTGAATGGTTCCTTGTACTCCATATACCGTAGTCTCTGGTCTAGTGAGACTCCTCTTGTATACACTGGACTCTTCTGTACCAAGCTATAAACAACAACGTTAACACTAAATATAACATTATAACAATATATACTCTATTCTGTCTATTCCATTCTTGTCTATTTACGGGACATACCGAGCGATTTGTTCGTTGACGACATTCTCTTTCTTCTTCTTTCGAATGTCGTCAGGTGATTCGGACTCACTGGAGATCGAGCCCACCAGCGAGGATTTGGACCAGCGAGCTTTCGACCCAGAGCTTTAGATTCCTTGTACACATTTACATTATGTATTTTCCATTTTTGTTGTGCCATTGTTTAGGCATTGCTTTCTATTCCATGTATTTACTTTTCAGATGTATTGTAAAAATAATGTTAATAAATATAAAGTTGATGTTCAGTTATATCCATTGACATTGTCTCTTGTGCATTTTACTTATATTGCTTAGATACGCTTAGCGTGTTTACTTCAGAGTAAATACGTAGCGGCTTCGTCGCGTCCTCTGCCCGTATACTGGGAAGCGGGGCGTGACAGGTTTTGTTGGTGGCCCATGCAGGTCGAAGCTGTATGGAACCCTACCATGCAGTTCAGCACTGTATGGACAACCTAAGCAATATAACACAAGAACCAGCAACTGAAAACATTCTTTACAATTCATACTTCTTGAATCTTATCATTTCATATGCTTTGAATCTGTCCTAACCCAACATTTTCTTGCAAGGTTATGGCTTCCCCAAACAACACTGTTCGCCGCCGAAAACAGAGACGGAACCGCGCAGGTCGTCTTGCCTGAATTTGGGGGCAGATACTATTTGGTTTTATCCGTCCACTTCTCCGAAGATGCTAAGTTGATTTATGGCACAATGTATCGAAGGTTTAGACGGATGCGGCCGATGTAGCAGACTTCATCAGATTCCCCCTCATTGTGAGGGTTGTTTTGATTGTGGGGACGCTCTTCCCTGCAGGCGCAAGCCCCTGCAGTTAATTACGCTACCGCATCACGGTAACCACTTTCTCCTTCTCCAGATGGTCACTTCGTGTCGTATGTGTTTGTTTTGTTTTGGGTTGCCCTTGGATTGTATACGGAGACTAATTTATGTTGTCGCCCGTAGGGCGTGGATTAGTCCAAATCCGTATTTTCTTAGATTTGGGTTTGGTTTGGGTTTAAGGATCGTTAATCTCATTGAGATCAAGATCAACTTAAACGTTGTTAAGGATACGTTAGTCCAATTTTTAGACTAAGATCTACTCAAAGGGGGGGGGAATCATTGAAATCCAACGACCGAGAGTTTGGGCTCTATCGTCTTAGTTTAAGGACACTGCAGTCCAATGGGTTTAAGGATTGTTAATCTCATTGAGATTAAGGTCAACTTAAACGTTTGTTAAGGATACATTAGTCTAATTTTTAGACTAAAATCTACTTAACAGGGTTTTGGGATCGTTTAGATCTAATAAAAGAGCATTTGGACTCTATTGTTTTAGTTTAGGGACATTGCGGTCCAGTGGTTTAAGGACATCATAGTCCATATCAGTTTAAAGACATCATAGTCTGTAAAGTTTAAAGACATCATAGTCTATGAGTATAAGGACCTTACAGTCCATAAAGTTTAAGGACATCATATTCCATGAGTTTAAGGACCTCATAGTCCATAGGGTTTAAGGACATCATAGTCCATGAGTTTAAGAACCTCATAGTCCATGGGATTCGGGGATGCATCAATAGTTATTGTTATTGGGACCCTCCATCTCTCTGAAGACGTTGAAGAATTACAACGATATATATCAGAGGTATGAAGAGATGTGCCCTTAAACCAATGTCCCGATTTTGGGAAGTGGGATGAACAACAGTTTAGATGTCATCAGTTGGGAGCTTATTAGCTGTCTTAAGATCGGCTTTGGAAACCCCGAGCATGAAGGGCTCAATTGATGGTCCTTGGAACATTTGATCTGGTTCTGGTTAATGTTTGCCCTTCATAGTGTTCAACACTAACATGTTTATTCAGCGCTCACGTGCTTCCACGTGATATGTACAAAATGGTGTTTAAACACTAAAATTTAAAGGCGCTCACGTGGGGTCACGTGAGGCGTTTGAAGTAATTCTTTTGTTCTTTTCTGAGCGTTAAGTGCTATTGGGTCATGTGGGAGCATGTGAGGCGCCTCAAAAACGGAAACTGCCTTTGATTTATTCCCTTTTGCTTTGTAAGTGCTAAGCACTACTACGAGGTCACGTGTGATCACGTGAGTCAATTTCTTTTACTCTTTTTTGTTCATCACAGGCGCTCACATGGGAGCACGTGATTGGCAGTTATCATGTTGGGTGCCAATCTTTTACGTGCATGGAGATCCTGAGTTTCGAGGCTTTCAAGCCTATTGTTTTACGAGAATTGGATCCCTAAGACTTAGTTTTTCTCTTAGGTTTGGGATATGTATGACAAAATCTCCCTGATAAGAATTAAATTCTCAACTTGTGAGAAGATCTGTTTCTGCAGATCTTTGCCATAAGGAAGAACTAAGTTCTCATATGAAGGGTTAAACCCTAGTTTCATCAAAGGAATTAAATTCCTATATATTTTTTGGGAGAATTAAATTCTCTGAACTTAGATCTCCCTCTAGGTTTTGGATCTACATGGCAAAATCTCCCCGATGAGAATTAAATTCTCAACTTGTGGGGAGATCTGCTTCTGCAGATCTTAACCAGAGGAAGAACTAAGTTCTTTTTAGAAGAGTTAAACTCTTATGAAGGTGAAAAAGAGAGGAGATATTCTCTGTGTTTTGTTTCTTCTCTTACCTAGAGTTTCTTTTTCTCTTTTTTCTCTCTGGAGAATTAAATTCTCTTTTCTTTTAAGCTTACAAAGGGTTTTCTCTCTTTTTTTTATCTTCCCTTTTCTCTGTCTTCCTCTATCCTTCTTTCTTTTTTTCCCATCCCCTCTATTTTGTGTGTTTCTTTGCTCTTATTTATAGGAGAAAGAAGGGAATCAATTTGTTTAGCAAATCTCTCATTGAGAGATTTTGATTGATTTTCTAACCAATCATCATGATCTTTTTGACCACTTGGTGAATTTTATGCACCGCTGGATTTTTAATCCAAGGAATTCTGTTTTACAGAAGATATTTCTTTTGTCGTTCATAACAAATTTAGGAAGATATTTCCTTGCACAGAATTTTTCTGTAGATTGGTGATTTTTAATCACCATTGGATCTTTAATCCAACGGCGCTCTGTTTTATAGAGCGCAATCCTTCTTGTTTAGAAAGATCCAAGGAAGTATTTTCCAAATAAGGCTTTTAATCCCTTTCAATTAGAATTTATTTTTATCAGTCCAGAAAGCATCGGAGTCTATCACGTGTAGCACGTGACCCCGCCAAATTAAGCTGACCCAAGGGCATCACGTGTTATCACGTGAGTTTCTTTTTGTCCCACTTGTTTGCTTTATTCAGGTGCCTGTATTCTTTGCTTATAGAGGTCACGTGTCTGCACACGAGGTTCGGTTTTGGCTTAGTTTTGTTAAACGAAGCGCCTATCACGTGTGGGCACGTGATGCTCTACTAGGGGATTTTCTCCGCTGCTCTATTTATTTATTTATTTTCCGTAAGAGAACAAATGCCCCCAGCGTGGTTTACACGTGAGTGCAACGCTGTCATTTTTACAGCCGTTGGATTGTTCTAGGGGAACGGGAAGATGAACCGCCCTAGTCATGTCTTATAAATGCAAGGGTTTGGTTCCTTAGGCAGCCATTGTTTCTTCATCTCCTTCCTATTTTATTTTCTTTGAGAATTTAATTCTCTTCCTCAGAGCTTAGTTCTCTGCCATTGCAAATCCAGAGTTAAATTCTGTCAAAAGAAACCCTTTTTCAGGTAGCACTTTGTTCATCAGAAAACTTTCCTTCTTTGAGAAAGCCTCTGGATTTAAAATCCATTATGAGAGCTTTGCTCTCCTCAGAAACCCATCCTCCAAAGATGTGATCTTTGAGCAATAACTTCCATATCTCGAACATTTCCCTCTGATTTTGAGGATTCATGGGATTTTTGTTTCTCATGTATTTTTATGGATTCTTGGAATTTAATTCCATTACATAAAGGAATTTAATTCCTCCAGCGAAGAGCTTAGCTCTGAAAGATCAATGGGACCCTTCGGGAATTTTATTCTCTGGTGTTCTTGAAAATCTTTTCATAGGGTTTTAGCCTTATTCACACAGATTTGAATTTTGTTGGTAGCTTAACAGAACTTGTCTTCCCAAGAATTTGTTTGAATCCCAATGCTTGTTTAATGAGGGTTTTCTTGATCACTAAACTTTCACTGACATCTCTTTTCAGATACTATGGCCGCTCATCTGTACTGTCTTGACGAAATTGTCTCTTACGAGGACATTCGCGCACAAGGCCGTTGTCAAAACCAGAAGTTTACAAACGCCCAATGCGCTGAAATTATGAGTCATTTCAATGCACACAACCGTCGACTACTTCCTCGTCGTTCCGCTCTTTTGAAGATTGCAGTGAGAGAAATTTGGGGAGCATTTCCTAGATTTCACGAAGCTATGCCGCTTGAGCCACTGGATGATGCTGAAGATAATGTGCACTCAGTGTATCTGACGGGCCTGATCTCGAGGAAACGGCGAGATAATCTCATTGATATCTTGCATCAAGTTTTCCAACAGACGACGATAATCGCTGCTTATCAGAGGGCGGAGGACATTGGCGAGGATCCTGACGCTTGCGATCGTGAGAGGATGCACACGAGAATGGTCAGAAAGGCCAGAAATATTTTAGACGGCCTTACTTTCGAATTTCTCAATCCATGTCCTGGGTTTACCGTTTTACCATTGTAAACATTTTCTTTTATTTTTGTATGAATTTTCGGAGTATGAATGACAAAACTTTCCTTTCCCCCTTTTTGTGTTTACATGCGTTCTTTATGAAATTTTGTCATACTGTTGTTGGTGTTCACGTGTTTTGCACATGAGGCACCGATGGGGATTTCATTCTTGCATTGGCGCCTGCTCACGTGTCATGCATGTGTGGGGCCTTTTTAATCTCCGATAAAGATTAAGGTTGATGCTCACGTGCTATGCACGTGGGGCTCTATTGATGGGGTCGTTTCGTCTCCCCACACTGATTCCAACGAGTCCCCTCTTTGATGTCCCATGCTTTCCCCCTCTTCTGGGCCTTGGGAATAGTTCCACCATGCGTAATATTTTCTGTGCATAGCATTGAATGCTCCCCTTTATAACCTGAAGCCATGCTTTTCTTTCTCTCTTCATAGAGAAACCCATCTATACCTTAGGGTGATCATCTTAAGAAAACGACTAAGTGTTATGGCTTGCAATCGCCCCCATGCTCATCGACAACCATGGGAGGTGCCCGTCGAGGAGATGATTCCTCGTTTTGCTGCGCGGCTAGTGGATCCTCTTCTCACCAATGCCGAATGTGACGCGGTGACATATGAACTCCTAATTCGTAGGAGCTCTCCCCTTCCCATGGGTTTCATTTGGATACGGATGGCCTTTTCATCCATGCTTGCCGACATCCCTCCTCATCCGACAGAGATGACTCCGGCGATCCTCGATGCGGCAGAGGATAAGATTCGAGTGTTTCTACGAGGCGTGATTGATTACCCAGGCTCTGAAGGATCGTTCGATTCATCTATTGGGTCAGATAAGAGCCCGGCGGGCTGTCATGTCCTCTTTTGCTGATGAACATGGCGCTAATCGGTGGGGAGCAACTCCTCGTGAAAACCGTCATTTCGACGTGTTGGAGAAGGCAGAGAGGGAGCTGGAGAATTTTGTATTTGTTTTCTTAACCTTTGTATCACCGATCCTTTGTTTGGTGACCTTTTCCCTGTTGCGTAGTATATTTAGACCAATGTATTCCTCTTATCATTGGCTGTTAAATGCTTTTCTACTAAATTTTTCTTTTCGTCATATATTCGTACGTGCATCCCACCTGAGTACATGAGCATTATACTTGACCCCTGGGAATTTCCTTTAGGTGCGAACATCGTCGTCATGTTGTCCATAAATCAGTGCGTTCTAGATACCATAGGCATATAGGCATGAATGCATGCTTAATAGGGCACCTACCGAAGACTTTCCTTGCTGCCAGAAAGAGAAAATAGTTTGTGCGTGTTTTGGATCTAGGATTAGCGTCGAGTGGAGGTCTGTTTACATGATCTCGAGTGCACATGCCTTCCCTCAGAGGTTGTGGTTGCAAAGACAAGCTTGCGGGGGCTGATTGAACGGTGCGCCACGAATCTACAATCATGTGAGAAGAGGCTTAACTGAAAATTCTCGGAGGGGGAACTGGCCTCGAATGCTTTGGGGGAGCTTCAAGCTAAGCTCACTGCTAAGACCACCCATACGTACGAACTTTGGCGGATGCTCCAAGTGTAAGTCGACGTTAGACACTCCATAAGATGCGGGGAGGCGGAATAGGTAAAACAATCATTTTGTTTAAACTAACATCGACTAACTATACGGATCTTTGCCAAACCCTAACTAACAACAACATAGAAGTCATTAGCTACTATGAAAGATGATTATACCTAATGAATCAAGTCCTTCTTGTTCTCGTAGACCACCTCCTCGTCGGCCTCCTCGTTGTGATAGAAGATCCACCCGAGAGCTACTTCTCCAAGCTTAACCTCTCACTTGAGGTAACTAGGTTGCTATGAGTGCTAATCAAAGTAACCTAGAGGATATAGAATGGGATTAGGGATCTAATAGTCTTGCTAACCCTTGGATCTCAACACATGAGAGGTTAGGTGTTTCCCCCAATCAGAGCAAAGCTCTGTTTTGAATTTTAAAATTCAAAATTGAAGCAACGCTTCAGATCCCGTGCGCTACGCGCTGCGCGCCACGTGTCAAAAGCAGACACGCCAGCGCCAGGAGCGCTGCGCCCTAGGCAGCGCACCCCAATCAAAGCAAAGCTCTGTTTCAAAATTCAAATTTTAAAAGTTGAAGCAACGCTTCAGATCCAGCGCTCTGCGCTGCGCGCCATGTGTCACACAGGCGCGCTAGCGCAGTTGCGCCGCGCAGCGCGCCACGTGTCAAACGTAGGTGCGCCAGCGCTGGAATTAAAAGAATTCCCCATCTTTAGATCAAAAAATCTAATAATAACAAATTATTAATTAATCAGAATTAAAATTCTGTTATGGAAAGATCTTCCAATCTTATAAAAACAAGAAGAGTGTCTTCTGTAAAACAGAAGCCTTAGGATCAAAGATCCAACGGTGGAAAGTATTCCCAAATCAATCAGAGAAAGATCTTTTCAACTAATTTAACAAATCAATTGGCCCTATATAAAGGCCCCAAGACTCCAAGTCTCATAAAAAAACACTATGCAAACTTTGAGAAAAAACTCAAAGAGAAAGAAAGGCAAGCCTTTAGAAGAAAGAAGATCATTTCTTCATCTTTAAAGGTAAAGAATTAAATTCTTGAACAACAGAGATGAAATCATCTCATAAAAAGAAGAAACGTCTTCTAAAAAGATAGTAGATCTATAAAAAAAGACCAAGGTGTTTGATTAAAAAGAAAAGATCAAAAGATCTAATCATAAAAATATAAAAAGAAGTATTTTTACTTCACAGATCTTCTGATCTATAAAGGCAGAGCCTTTTAATAAAAACAAGAACTTTTGTTCTTGGACCTTGAGACAAGGCCTCCTTTGAAGAACGTAAATTTGTTCTTTGATCTTAAAATTGATCAAAATGCACTTTGCGCTATTAGACAGTGCTTTGCACTCATGAACTGCGCCTTTGCACTCCTTGGATCGGCGCTCAGCGCCAAAACATGCCACGTGTCAACCATAGACACGATCTGCGCTTTGCGCTCCTAAAAACAGCGCACTGCGCTCTTGGGTTGGCGCTCAGCACCAAGCGCGCCATGTGTCACTCACTGGCGCACCCATAAACTAGTGCAGCGCACTCATAAATTAAAAGCGCAGTGCTCTAACAAACTAGCGCTTAGCGCTAAGCACGACATGTGTCCTCCTCGTGTGCGCTAACCAACAGAAGCGCAATGCGCTCTCTGACTGGCGTAAACCGCTTAGTGCGCCACGTGGCGCACTGTCAGAACATACCTTGTTCTGATAAATGCTACGCATTCAATATAAGACAAAAAATGTCAGAGCCCAATGCTTGGCATTATTAAAAGGGCAGAGCCCAAACAAAGGCCTAACAGGCAGAACAAAAAATAAAATGTTAAACATTTTTAACTGGACTTAGCCCAATTCTGGCCATAAGTTCTCAATTTAAATTGAACTGAGCTCATCTGCTCTTCCAATCAATTTACACCCGGTTCGAGGGTACATCTCTTTACTCCTCTGATATCTGTCGTTGTAATCCTTCAACGTCGTCAGAGAGGTGACGGGTCCCGATAACCACACATTACTACGGACTGTGGGGTCCTTAAACTCATGGACTATGATGTCCTTAACCTCAACCGTGATGTCTTTAAACTAATATCGGACCGTGAAGTCCTTAAATCCATGGACTATGATGTCCTTAACCTCGACTGTGATGTCTTTAAACTAACATCAGACTGTGGAGTCCTTAAATCCATGGACTATGATGTCCTTAACCTCGACCGTGATGTCTTTAAACTAACATCGGACTGTAGAGTCCTTAAATCCAGGGACTATGATGTCCTTAAACTCGACCGTGATGTCTTTAAACTAACATCGGACTGTGGAGTCCTTAAATCCATGGACTATGACGTCCTTAACCTCAACCGTGATGTCTTAAAACTAACACCGGACAGTGAGGTCCTTAAACTCACGGACTATGATGTTCTTAACCCCGACCGCGATGTCTTTAAACTAACAATGGACCGTAATGTTCTTAAACTAATTATCGACCGCAATGTCATTAAACTAAACAATAGAGCCCAATTGCTCTCTTGCCAGATCTAAACGATCCCGTTAAGTTGATCTTAGTCTAAAACTAGACTAACGTGTTCTTAACAAACGTTTAAGTTGATCTTAGCCTCAAACAAGGATAACGTATCCTTAAACGCAACCCCCTCAAACCCAAATCTAAAGAAGATACGGATTTGGACTAATCCACGTCCTACAGGCGATAACATAACTTAGTCTCCATATACAATCCATGGGCAACCGAACATAAAACAAATACCCACGACACGAAGTGACCATATGGAGAAGGAGAAAGCTGTTACCGCGGTGCGGTAGCGTAATTAACTGCAGGGGCTTGCGTCTGCAGGGAAAAGCGTCCCCACAATCAAAAACCCCTCAAACGAGGGGGAATCTAACGAAGTCTGCTACATCGGCCACATCCGTTTAAAACTTCGATACCTGGTGCCATAAATCAACTTAGCATCTTCGGAGAGGTGGACGGATAGCACCAATTAGCATCTGCCCCGAATTTCAGGCAAGACGAACCTACGCGGTCGCGTCTCTGTGTTCGGCGGGGAACATATTCTGGCACGCCCGGTGGGACCTTTTCCTCTTTTCACTCCACACTTCGTGTGTCGTGTTTGCGAACCAATCGCGGTTTGCTAATGGTTGCCCTTGGGTTTCGAGGTACTAAGATTTGGCGTTTTTCTTGGTGCAGAAAGAAAAGGATCAATGGCGTTCACCTGCTCAAAGTGTTCCATATGCAACTGCAACCCACATCCTTCCTCAACTGGGGGCATAGCCTACGGGCCCCAAGCTGCTTCCCTGTTCACGATGCCCATGGAATTGGTCACTCAAGCCACCACGGGATTGTGTTTCGGAACCATGCTTCCGCCGACGAGCTTCAGTACCCCCGTGCTCGTACCAGAAGCTCCCAAGAAGTCGGTCTTTGATCGGCTTACAGCTACTGCGGCCCCTCTCAACGGGTCGTCCAGCACCGGCGCCTCGGTCTTCTCCAGATTGGGCCAAAATTCCTGTGGGCCCACAATGAAGCCTGCAATCCCAGAGAAGGTTATTCCGAAGAGAGTAACCAACCCTGCTCCTGAAATCGTCAAGGCGGCTTCTCCTGCCAAGGGGTCGGTCTTTATAAGACTGACTGTCCTAACTCCTACTCCTGCTACTCAAAGGACATCAGTCTTCAAAAGGCTGACACCGGCAACAGCCCCTCACCTGAACAGGGGGAAAGACAAGGCCATCCCCGTCACCGAGCCAACTCCATCAGCTCGACACGCTCGACGTCGCCACTGGCGCCGAGTAAGGAAGGCCGGGGGCAACTCCCCTTCTGGGCTAACTCCACCTGCTCCAACGGTGGAAATTAATGCTGCTGTTCCAACCGGGAACAGTTTTGAGCTGTTGAATAGGGTGCGCAGGAATTCTCCTACCGTCATGCTGAAAAGATCTCCTCCTCCGGTGGAGAATGTTGCGGAAGCAAAACCAGAACAGTCCCCTCAGCGGCTGTCTTCCAAAATCTACAAAGTTTGGCGGCAGGCTCGGAACTCAGTAGTTGATCAAGATTACCCTCGCCGACAGAAAAGGGCGAAGGTTCAACAAGAAGAAAGCTATCCTGCCAAGCCACAAAAAGCTATTTGGGTGCCCACTGCAACGACCCCCTCAACTTTGACTTCTCATGAGAAGAGAAGGCCGGAGAAGATCTCCATGCCTACGACAAATGTCAAAGGCACTGAGCCCAAACGCCCTAAGTCCGGGGGCATGGTGGTGCATACCGTTTATATGGCATCCGGGAAGGAGGATAGCTGTGCTTCTATGGACCACCGACCACTCACCCGATCCATCACAAGAGCTCAGGAACAACAACAACAGAAGCTCCAGGAAATGCTGACTGCAATGGCCGCACTCACCGGGCCAAAAGAAAGCCCGGAGGCGTCATCGGAACAACGTCACGAACACGAGACTGATGCTGAATTCCTTCGGAGAGTGCTCGAAAAGAAGGACAAAGAAGCCGCGGAATAAGCAACTAACATAAAGTGAATGGCACTTCTCTTCCAAGACATGGTCGGGATGATGATACAGCCGGATCCTCCTGCCGAAGACCCTCCGATCATTATTGAAGATGACAGAGGAGAAACATCGAATCCCCTGCCGGCTCTTTCAACAGCCAAGGAGGAAACCATTTCTAAGGCTGCCCTGGATGATTATATCTCTCAACAAATACGAGTTCACCAGGCAAATGAAGCGGCTGGTCAAATCGTCAAAACCGGGCGACCATATCCGGGCTGGTGTGACCAGATAAAATACCCGCCGGGCTACACGATCCCGAAATTCCATTTTGACAAGGGGACAGGCAATCCCCATCAATATGTCGCCCAGTTCAGGGCTCTTTGTGGCAACACCGGCGGTGATGATAAGCTCTTGCTTCGCCAATTCATCGGCAGCTTATCGGAGACGGCGTTTGAGTGGTACTCCGAGCTTCCATACGACTCCGTCAAAACTTTCGCAGAGATGGAGTTGCTATTCACCCAGCGATTCGCGAGTGCCAGCGAACGTACCCCAATAACGGCGTTGATCAATGCAAGGGTGAAGCCGGGCGAAACTTGGGTTCAATACGCAATCCGATAGCGAAATTTGTGGTCGAAGTGCGAACAGCGCATCGAGGAAGCACCAGCGGTGGGCATGTTCGTGGGCACCCTAGTCCCTCATGCAACTATTTCACAGTTCATGATGTTCTTCAAACCGACCATGTTCCAGGCTTTAATCGACAAGCTAGCCCAGATGGATCAGATGGGTCACAGACCGTCTCTTCCGAAACCGGAACCGCGGAACGAAAAGGGTAAAGGGAAGGCAACCTTCGTGGCGAACACCCAGCAGCAGCCCAGTGCTCCAAGACTAACGGATCAATTGGAGGAAAGACGACGCTATTACAATGAGAAAATGAAGCGCCCTTACTCATTCCCGCGGGATAAAACGAAGAGGCTGTTCGAGCTGGCAATGCGCAACAGGCTTATCAATTTGCCGAATCCGAGGCGACCACCACAACCCAGCGAAGTGAATAATCCAAATTATTGCCCTTACCACCAAGCGGTAAGCCATCCGATCGAAGATTGCTTCGTCTTTAAGGGATGGATCGAGGATCAGTACCAACAAGGCAAGTTTGCGCTGTCAAAGAAGTGGAAAGTAAACCCACCACAACCGCACACTCCTAAGAAGACGGACACACCGGGGGCAACATGCTCTTTTGTTGAAGAAGTTCCGTGGGAGGTTGTGCTTTCAGCCAAAACCAAAAGGATGCTGAATGAACTCCAGACATGCCCAGCAATCAGGTGGGAGAATCCGCTGGAACCCCAGATCATCGAAGGGATGCTGAAGCCGCGCCCAACTCCAAAGATTGGTGGTGATAGCCAGAGTGTTCACACCCAGCCATCAAAATCTTCGAAAAAGAAGAAGAAATCCAAGAAGCCCATGAAGCCTGGCGACAAGCGCACGGACTTACAGAAGCAGATTGACGCGCTGGAAGAGTATAACCAGAAGGCGTGGACTCCAATCACGCTCCAAGAGTTCCTCAGCCACGTCCTTGATGACGGAAATGATGGAGAAGACTCATCAGATGGATCTGAGGATTACGTAGAAAGCTGCCATGTGATCTCTCATTCATCGATAGACAATGAAGAAGCTCCCTGCACACAGAGACTGGAGGCAGGTCCCGAGCCGGAACTTCTATGGCCGTCAGACGAAATGATCGACGCCTTCCTGAATGAGATTCATCTAAAAAGTAAAGCCAATCGGGAGCGTGAGATGGCCATATTTGAAAGAGCCAAACGCCGGCGACTGGACGGAAGAGTCGAGACACTCACGTCGAATCAAGGAACATCCGTCGCGGATAAAAACAAGTTCAAGATGAGGAAAAGGTTCTCCAAAGCCGTATCAATGGGAATGAAGCTGCCACCCTCCGAAGGAAATATTCTTGGTGAAACAGAAATGCATCCTAGCTACTGCTTATATCATCGAAAGATTTCGCACCCTACCGAAGAGTGCGACGCTTTTAAAAGATGGTGGCAGGGATATGTTGCTCACCGGCAACATTTTAAGTGGATGAAATGCAAAATTCGTCGGGAGCAAAGAAGTGCGACCGAGGAGCATAAAAGAACTACCGGTAACTGTCGCATGGTCAACACCGGGGGATCGCAAGTTCTCACTTTCGGAAGCGACTCTGATGAAGAGATGGCTCTTGGCCCTCTCTTTAAAGAATCCACCTTGGGGAAGGAGGAAGAACCGAAGGCCTGTGAAAACATTCAGCTGCGCAATCGCACGCTTCCAGAAAAGAATCTCGGACCCACGAGTAGAAAAGATAAGGGAAAAGAAAAGGTCTCTGAGGATATCGCCGTGGATGACCAAGTCATGAAAGAGCTGACTGCCAACGACCCGCCAAAGAAGAACAAAGTGAACTACAACGTTCTGGCGCACTTGAGGAAGTTACCCTCGCAACTCAGCATTCTCGACGCCCTTTTACTATCGAAAGAAGCGAGGGATTCATTGATCAAGGCGCTACAAAAGCCAGAGCAATTCCAAGCCTTTCTCGCCGAAGAAAAGATGAAGGACGAGCTAGAAGAAGTACACACAGCCGATATCACCTTCGGCGACGAATACCTCCTCCTTAGGACGTGCGAACACAACCGTCCCCTCTATGTCACAGGGTACTGCCACGATATAAAGATAGGCAAAATCCTGGTCAACAATGGGTCCTCCGTCAATCTCCTTAACGTACGGGTGTTGAAGGAAATCTACATGAGCGTTCAACATCTCGCTCGCGATAAAATTACCATCTCCGGTTTTGACTCCCAGTCGTCACGGACTCTCGGATCTGTGATATTAACGCTGCGCTTCGGGCTGCTCGTCACAGACATTAAATTTCACGTCATTGATGCCAAGACATGCTATAACGCTTTGCTCGGCCGGCCTTGGTTACACGAGTACAATATCATCCCTTCTACGCAACGTCAGTGTATGAAGTATTTCAAGGATGGTCTCGAGTATACCGTAACAGGAGAGCTGAACCCATTCTCCGTGAATGAAGTCCGCAAGTACGAAGACGCAAAATACTTCCTACTAGATTTTGAGGACACAGAGAGATGTCACAAACCGGAGAACAAAGCTATCACCACCATTCCGGTCTTCGGGAGTGATACTGAGGAAGAGGAAGAGATAGTTTATTCAGGCCCACCCCAGTACAACAAGCCAGGACCGTCCGCTCCTATGTTGATCTTTGGCAGCGACTCGGAGGATGAGGTCTATGCTATATTCTCCGCTCGGCCACCAATACAAGCATTCGCTGGTGATAGTCAGAGTTTGCAAATTGCCATGGTTCCGCCCAAACATAATAAAGAACTAGACGTGCTTGATACCTACAGTGTGGAAGAGCTGCAGACATTCTATGTCCCTCCCAGGCGAGAAGGTGAAAAGGTGATCCTATTCTACCGCTCCGGGAAAACCAAAGTGGAGAAAGAAATCTGGCACGGCGCAGATTCTACGCTCGACAGGCTCCAGCCCATCCGTCTGCCTAGATGTTACACAGAAGGCTTGAAGAGGCTATTAAAGCGCCAAGGGATACCCTTCAAACAGACCGCTCGAAAAGCTAAGTTCTATGACAGGATCTGGAACGTTCCCGGAACTCAGCGCAAGTTGCCTAATGGGAGAATGGAAACGATCGGGCTTGGATATGTTTGGTCTAAGAAACGGGAGCTACTCCGCGACTGCTACGTCGTACATGACTTTGATGAAGAAGGGGATGCTCAATGGAAGAATGCTAACCCTGAACCAGAAAGAGCTCCCGACGTGAAAATGCCCAGTCCGTCGTTCGAAGAACAAATGGACAAGCTTATAAGGGAAGTGGGTCAAAAGGTTCGAGATGACCATAACCGTGAAATGGCCATTTACGAGAAAGCCAGGACGCAGCGCCTCCTTCAGCAGATCACGGAGAATGACAACGCTCTTCCTTGTCAACCCATCGTACAAAAGGCCCGATGCAGAAGCAAAAATAAATCAAAGAGCGGGAAAGGCGTTCGACAGCGACAAAGCGGGACTAAGAAGTCACGCAAGCATGAATCGAGTGGTCCGGATTTGTCGCTTATGAAGAAGATGAGTCGAGCATACTCTTTTCCTCAAGACAAGACAAAGAGGATACTTGATCTTGCCATAAGACATCAAATGCTTACACTCCCGGAGTCCAAGAACCCCGAGCAAGCTGACGAGGTCTCTCAGCCAGACTATTGTTCCTATCATAGGGCAATAGGACATCCTATCGAAGACTGCTTCACCTTCAAGAACTGGGTTGAAGACCAATATCAGCTCGGCAAGTTTGCTCTATCCAGCAGCTGGAGGGTAACCCCGCCACAGAAGCTTGAACCCAAATCCACGAGGGTAGAACCAGATCCACATCGGTCTTGGAAGCGAGCTCGTACCTGTCACGTGATAATGTTGTCAGAAGAAGAACCCGAGGATATAGATGAACTCCCTTGGTGCTTCGAAAACAATGATGATGAGGTGATCTCAGAATTTCCACCGGCGCCGAAAGAGCTGGAGGACGGAATACACACCACTGCAGATAACCTCAAGAAAATTGATTTGGGGACGGCAAATGACCCGCGACCGACATTCGTTAGTGAGCTGCTATCTGAAGAATGGGTGGCCGCGCTAAAAGACGTGCTTATGCAGCATAAAAATTGCTTCGTATGGAACTATTCTGAAATGCCAGGATTAGATCCAGGGATTGATGTTCACAAATTGACGATATCCTCGGACGTCAAGCCAATCAAACAAGCACCGAGAAAAATGCGGCTCGAACTTGAGATGAGCATTAATGCCGAGGTCAAGAAACTAAACGACTCTGGCTTCATCCAAGAAGTTCAGTATCCTGATTGGATCGCCAACATCGTCCCAGTGATGAAGAAAAATGGGACGGTGCGCATCTGTGTGGACTTCCGGGATCTCAACAAAGCCTGCCCGAAGGATGACTTCCCAGTACCGGTCACCGAGCTAATGATAGACAATACGTCCACTCACGAAGTTTTCTCCTTCATGGACGGCTCATCAGGATATAATCAGATAAAGATGCATCCGGAAGACCAGAAGCACACCGCTTTCCGGACCCCTTTGGGTATATTCTGCTACAAGGTAATGCCCTTCGGTCTAAAGAACGCCGGTGCCACCTATCAGAGGGCCATGACGAAGATCTTTGACGACCTCATACATGAAATCGTCGAATGCTACATCGACGATCTCGTGGTTAAAAGCAAATCATATGAGGAACATCTCGAGCATCTGAAGATCGTATTTCAACGCCTTCGGCAATAAAACTTGAAGATGAACCCTCTCAAATGCGCATTTGGAGTTTCCTCGGGCAAATTCCTAGGATTCATCGTCCGACACCGAGGTATCGAGATAGATCCGTCAAAGATCAAGGCCATTATAGAGATGCCCCCGCTAAGGACTCTCAAGCAATTACGGTCTCTCCAAGGAAAGCTCGCGTATATCCGGCGATTTATAGCCAATCTCTCAGGCAAGTGCCGTCCTTACAGCCACCTAATGAAGAAGGGAATCCCTTTCGTCTGGTATCGCAAATGTCAAGACGCACTGGACGAAATCAAGCAATACCTACAGAATCCGCTAGTACTGGCCGCTCCCGTTAAAGGAAAACCTCTCATTCTTTATACAACAGCCCTCGAAGGTTCCTTAGGCGCATTATGGGCACAAGAGAACGATCAAGGGAAGGAAAGAGCCCTCTACTATTTGAGTCGAGTTCTGCTGGGGGCAGAGAGCAATTATTCTCCCATTGAAAAACACTGCATGGCATTGATCTTCGCAATAATGAAGCTCAGGCACTATGCGTTGGCGCATGAATTCCGTCTCATATCGAAGGCGGATCCTCTCAAGTATTTGATGTCAAAAGACATATTGACGGGACGGCTCGCTAAATAGGCCTTGCTCATGATGGAGTTCTCAATAACTTATCAGCCTCTTAAGGCAGTGAAAGGCCAGGCCATCACCGATTTCCTCGCTGAGCATCCGATACCTGCTGACTCTCCCTTGAATTGTGAACTGCCAGACGAACATGCGTTTGACACGATCGACGGAGGTGATACCCGATGGGAACTTTACTTTGATGGAGAATCTTCGATGAAGAAGCGCAAACAAAACATTCATATAATCAAATCAGGGGTAGGCCTCATCTTCGTAACTCCACAAGGAGGGATAATGCGCTTTGCCTTCTCCTTAACGGAGCCGAGGACAAACAATGAAGCCGAGTATGAATCTTTGATAGCAGGCCTCGAGATAGCCATCGACATGGGAATTGAAAACCTCCTCATATACGGAGACTCCTAACTGGTCGTTAGTCAAGTAAACGGCGACTATCAAACGTGCAAACCAGAACTGGTAAAGTACGGCGAGAGGGTACAGCAATTGCTGACCTAAATACTTTCCTACATCTTGGAAAGCATACCGCGTGCAGAAAATAGCAAAGCGGATGCACTAGCTAAGCTCGCTAAAGAACTGGCCGACGAGAACCTCGATGACGTGAGGATCGTTGTGCAAAGCCATCGGGTTCTTGCGCGGCGGAAATATCTCTGGAGTCATCCGAAGCAAAGGGAGCGACTGAGCAAATGGCTATGCAAATAAAAGACCAAGAAACGGTTGAGGATTGGAGAGAAGTCTTTATAGACTACTTCAAATCTCGTCGAGCGCCTGAAGATGCGTCCTCAAAACATCAGCTCATGAAGCGAGCCCTATCTTTTGCCTTCGTCAATGATACTCTGTACAAGAGGTCATTTGATTCCCTATGGTTAAGATGCCTGGGACCTGAAGAAGAAAAAAGAGTCGTCCAAGAAGTTCACGACGGACTCTGCGGTTCTCACCAAGCAGGCCCAAAGATGAAGTTGAAGATTAAACGGATGGGCTATTACTGGCCCATGATGATTCAGGACTGCCTCGAATATGCGAAGCAATGCCACTCATGCCAGATCCATGGGGCCTTCATCCACCAGCATCCAAATCCACTACACCCGACAGTGGCTAGCTGGCCGTTTGAAATGTGGGGAACTGACATAATCGGCCCCATCGAACCGGCATCATCCAGAGGACATCGTTTCATTTTGGCGACAACTGATTACTTCTCCAAATGGACAGAAGCAGTACCACTGAGGGAAGTGAAGATGGAGAATATCCTCCACTTCTTCAAGACGCACGTTATTTATCGGTTTGGAACTCCGCGGCGGATCATCTCCGATAACGGGCCAGCCTACAGAAGCCACAAGATCAGCCGCTTCGCACAACAGCACAACATAGACTGGAGATACTCCTCAGTTTATAATCCCCTAGCTAACGGTCTAGCTGAGGCTTTCAATAAGACCTTGACAAAGATCGTGAAGAAGACGGTGTCCCGAAATAAGAAGGGCTGGCACGAGAGACTGCATGAAGCTCTCTGGGCATATCGAACTACGTTCAAGACGGCCACGAACACAACGCCGTACGCGTTGGTATTTGGTACAGAAGCAGTACTCCCCCTCGAGATAGAGTTACCCTCTCTACGAGTGGCAGTCCATTATGAGCTAACGGACGAAGAGAATGCTCACCTTCGGCTTGAGGAACTCGATGCCCTTGATGAAACTCGGCTCATAGCGCAACAAAATCTGGAGACTTATAAAGCAAAGATGACGCGCTCTTACGAAAGATTGACTAGGCCAAGGACATTCCGCCAAGGCGAACTCGTACTAGTGGTCAAAAGACCTATGATCCCCAATCGCGCCAAGCGGGGAAAATTCGAGCCGAACTATGAAGGCCCGTATATCATAGACAAGGTCTACCAGGGTGGAGCCTACCTACTCATGGACATGCATGGTGAAAGACCTTTCAGGCCAATAAACAGTCGCTTCCTGAAGAAATACTACGCCTAACGAGTCACGGCCTAGGTCAATGATAGATGACGACGACTATGTCCGCTCGCTATCTTCCTAAGCCCAAACTCTATAAGTAGTAACCGGCTTACTTTACAGCTGACCGAAACATCCTTAAACTAACGACGGACCGAAACGTCCTTAAACTAACAGCAGACCGAAATGTCCTTAAACTAACGATGGACCACTATGTCCTAAAACTAGCTGTTGACCGAGATGTCGAGAAACTACGGTGGATTGCAGCATCCCAAAGCTGATAAAAAAAAGAGAAAAAAAAGAAAGAAAAGAAAACGGTATGTCCATAAGCAAAATGGGCACGGATGAAAACCCGAAAGGGCTCCGTGAGTAAAAACAGCAGGGCTACCGGCGAGTCTTGTGAAAACCCGAAAGGGCGCAACCTCGTTAGAATAAAAAAAAGAATAATAATAAAAAAAAACGGTATGTCCATAAGCAAAAGGGGCACGAATGAAAACCCGAAAGGGCTCCGTGAGTAAAAACAATAGGGCTACCGGCGAGTGTTTGTGAAAACCCGAAAGGGTGCAACCTCGTTAAAAGACACTTATAGGGTCCTCTCGACCTTGTGAGGAGAAATCACCCGCGTGAGATCCTTACGACCCACAAGGGAGCAACACACTTAGGGATCCCCATAATTCCTAAGGAGAAATTACACTTGCAAGATCCTCACGACTCGTAAGGAGAATCCTCTTATGAGACCCTCACGGCTCATAAGATTTGAAAGTCTTAAGCTACAGAAACCTGAACCTGTTCTTAAACAACCCCTACAACCTCCGATACCGCCCTACAAGCGGTGCAACACTGACCCTTGTATACAATCCATGGGCACGAATAAACAGTTCGCTAACCAAGTCCCACCCGTGACTAGGGATATGTTCGCACGATGAACAACCCTTGTGAGTCCTCTCGACTTACAAGGAGAAAACTCTCTTGTAAGATCCTTACGACCTATAAGAGAACATACACTTAGGAGTCCTCACAATTCCTAAGGAGAAAACACATCTACCAGATCCTCATGACTCACAGGGAGAAATACCTTTGTGAGACCCTTACGGCTCATGAAGTCAAAAGCCTTAGTCGACAGGATCCTAACCCGGTTCGCTAAGCCACCTTTGTTCGATATCGACAGAGGCAAATGATGATTCGCTCATGGCAATATCCCAGTTGTAGCGGTGCTGATGCCGAAATCGGTGTCTAATCCCAAGCTTGCAGCGAAAAGCCAGCAAGCCACACATACATACGAAATAGCCGAAATGATGGGGCAACTTGCGACAAAATCAGCAAGTAAAAATGTATGCATGCAAAATAGCCGAAATGATTGGGCAGCGCGAAAAATAGCCGAAATGATTGGGCAATCGCGACCTTCGCGATATAAAAGCTGAAATGATAGAGCATCGCGGAAAGAATTGAAAAATAAAAATGAAATTTATGCCCTACAGGTGATATTACATCAATCCCTGTATACAATCCAGGGGCACAAACGAAGAGGGAATCACACCCTTCCTCCCAAAGCTTCATCAGAAGGAGATGCCAAATCTCAATGGTTCGCTGATAGCCTAGAGATCATCTCAACATTCGTCTTATTACAACGGACACACCATCAAGCAAAGCGGAACAGCGGCAACCCCCCAGTTCCATGACTCAGCGGTACACAGATAACCAAGAGTCAAACCCCGATTCTGTGAAATGCGGATAAAGTCAACCCTTCCTGGTTACATGGAACGCGGATTAAGTCACTTCTGACCCCATGGAAAATGTCCAGAGCGGATCCTGGTCCTCGCAGAGCACGGCAGTGAACCCGTGTGAAGCATCCAGAGCGGAGCCTGGTCCTCGCCGAACACTTCAGTGAACCCGTAGGAAGCATCCAGAGCAAAGTTCCTGGTTACGTGGAACGCGGATTATGTCACTCCTGACCCTATGGAAAACGTCTAGAGCGGATCCTGGTCCTCGCAGAGCACGGCAGTGAACCCGTGTGAAGCATCTAGAGCGGAGCCTAGTCCTCGCCGAACACGGCAGTGAACCCGTGGGAAGCATCTAGAGCAAAATTCCTGGCTACATGGAACACAGATTAAGTCACTTCTGACCCCGTGGAAAACGTCCAGAGCGGATCCTGGTCCTCCCAGAGCACGGCAGTGAACCCGTGTGAAGCATCCAGAGCGGAGCCTAGTCCTCACCGAACACGGCAGTGAACCCGTGGGAAGCATCTAGAGCAAAAGTCCTGGTTACGTGGAACGCGGATTATGTCACTCCTGACCCCGTGGAAAGCGTCCAGAGCGGATCCTGGTCCTCGCAAAGTACGGCAGTGAACCCGTGTGAAGCATCCAGAGCGGAGCCCAGTCCTCTCCGAACACGGCAGTGAACCCGTGGGAAGCATCTAGAGCAAAATTCCTAGCTACGTGGAACGCGGAGTATGTCACTTCTGACCCCGTGGAAAACGTCCAGAGCGGAGCCTGGTCCTCGCTGAACACGGCAGTGAAACCGTGGGAAGCATCCAGAGCAAAATTCCTGGCTACATGGAACGAGGATTATGTCACTTCTGACCCCGTGGAAAACGTCCAGAGCAGATCCTGGTCCTCACAGAGTACGTCAGTGAACCCGTATGAAGCATCCAGAGCGGAGCCTAGTCCTCTCCGAACACAGAAGTGAACCTATGGGAAGCATCTAGAGCAAAATTCCTGGCTACGTGGAACGCGGAGTATGTCACTTCTGACCCCGTGGAAAACGTCCAGAGCGGAGCCTGGTCCTCGCCGAACACGGTAGTGAACCCGTGGGAAGCATCCAGAGCAAAATTCCTGGCTACGTGGAACGCAGATTATGTCACTTCTGACCCCATGGAAAACGTCCAGAGCGGATCCTGGTCCACGCAGAGCACGGCAGTGAACCCATGTGAAGCATCCAGAGCGGAGCCTAGTCCTCGCCGAACACGGCAATGAACCCGTGGGAAGCATCTAGAGCAAAATTCCTGGCTACATGGAACGCGGATTATATCACTTCTGACCCCGTGGAAAACGTCCAAAGCGGAGCCTGGTCCTCACCGAACACGGCAGTGAACCCGTGGGAAGCATCCAGAGCAAACATCGGACTGTGGAGTCCTTAAATCCACGGACTATGATGTCCTTAACCTCGACCGTGATGTCTTAAAACTAACACCGGACTGTGAGGTCCTTAAACTCACGGACTATGATGTCCTTAATCTCGACCGCGATGTCTTAAAACTAACAGTGGGCCGTAATGTCCTTAAACTAATTTTACCTTGGTTCAAGGGTACATCTCTTCACTCCTTTGATATTTATCGTTGTAATTCCTCAACGTCTTCAAAGAGGTGACGGGTCCCGGCAACCACACATTTCATGGACTGTGGGGTCCTTAAACTCATGGACTATGATGTCCTTAACCTTGACCGTGATGTCTTAAAACTAACGTTGGACTGTGAGGTCCTTAAACTCATGGACTATGATGTCCTTAACCTTGACCGTGATGTCTTAAAACTAACATCGGACTGTGAGGTCCTTAAACTCACGGACTATGATGTCCTTAACCTCGACTGTGATGTCTTAAAACTAACAATGGACTGTGGAGTCCTTAAAACCACGGACTGCTCGACCGCGATGTCTTTAAACTACGGTATCCTGGAAAACGTCCAGAGCGGATCCTAGTCCTCGCAGAACGCGGCAGTGAACCTGTGGGAAGCATCCAGAGCAACCCCTGACTCCGTGAAATGCGGGTAAGGACAACTTCATCCATCACTTGCGGGTCCTCACGACTCGTAAGGGAGTAAATTCTCTTGCGAGATCCTTACGACTTTCGAGAGAAAACACACTTAGGAATCCTCACGATTCTTAAGGAGAAATTACACCTACGGGATCCTCTCGATCGGTAGGGAGAAAATTCTTTATGAGACCCTCACGGCTCATAAAGTTGAAAATTCTTAGGTGACAGATCCTAACCCTGTTTTCTAAGCTATCACCACTCTACAAAGAATCCAAGATTGACAGCTTTATACTATCTACAGACCGCACTTGTTAAAGTCACATGGCAAACAACATAGCAAAAAAAAAGGAAAGCAGGGAGATGACACAAAACATTACAAAGAACGTGTAACTTTTATTCATGAATTCGATTGGGTACAAAATACATCATATGAAAGAATAAAAGAATAAGTACATTTTACTTAAAATTATAAATGGTACAAAATTTTTATTGTGAGGAAAGAGCTTTCAATAATCCAGTCAGCTGCTCGCGCACTTCCCTCAGCCCCTCTTCCTGATCGGCTGCCGCGGCCAACTCCGCTTCGACCTGGGCTCGCTGCTGCAAGTAAGACGAGAGTTGTCCCTCGACGGCCCGTTGAGCTGCTTCACAATCTCGTGCATTCCGCTCGGCGACGTCGAGCTTCTGCCTCAATGTTAACCCATTAGAGATACATCGCAGAAGGCCTTCGAAGATAACTTTCAACTGGGCAGCGTTCGCATCGACCTCAGCATGCAGTCGAGCAGACTCGCTTGAAGTTTCTTTACTTTCCCTTTGCTTTAAATCCACTTCTCGTTCAAGATGGCGAAAGTAAGAAGTGCTCTGCTCGATCCACGCAGCCCGTTGAGCGCTCATCGCCAGAATCTCAGGTGCAGGACGCCTAAGCTCAAGCTCATGCAAGCAAGCCTCGATTTCCCTACAGCGATTAACCCAAGACTAAACGATGCCCTCACAATGAAAGTTCATGAGCGTCGCCAGCATAGGGTTAACCTCTGCGGCAAAATCCGCATCAGATGTGGGAGTTTCTGCATCAAACTCCCCGATATATTCGCTCAGCATGAGTAGACTAGTCGCAGCACCTTTGGATGATGGACGCCTGGAAAAAGGCCCTGCCGCCATTATAATGCGAGACTCGAACGGGGATGGAGTCGATGTGATTGCTGCAAAACAGATCATAATCAGATGTCGGCTCAGGAAATAAAGAAAATACGCAAAAAAGTAAAGTCTACCATACCGGCTGCAGCAGGGGGCAGAGCTGGGAGTGCTGGTGGCGCAACGATGGCCTCGTCCCCCCTTCAATTCGTAAGACTACAAGCGATATGAAGAAGAGTTAGCAGTAATGCGACTCCCCGTTGAAGAAAAGGATGTCGTTTAGAGAAAATACTCACCTATACCGGCAGGTGGACTAATCTCTGACAAGAAGAAGAAGTGTGGGTGCAACAACCTGGTACAGGTGGTCAAAAAGGACTCCTGCAAAAACGCGACAACCCAATGTCAGCACATGAGTTATACAGCCGAGAAATAAGACCAATGGGTCACAAATCCATACCTTTCAGCATCTGCGACGGTACGAAAGAAGGTAGAGAGGTGGTCACCGTCAGGGCGGTAACTGACGGCGCTGTCTCGAGTAGCGCGACATCAGCACTAGCCGCACCTGCATTAGAAACAAGATAAACCCTGTCAGAAAAAATTGAAAAGAGATTGCAGAATAAAAAGAAGGGCGGTAACCTAAAATTAACCGGATGAGTCGCCAGCTGGAGCCGTGACGAGAGCGTCACTTGATACAACGGTGACGTCTCCCTCCTCCATCGGGATGGTCTCACCTCCCGTCTCCTCATCCCCTGACTCCATAAGAGCCGTCGTCACACTCGCGACGCCAGAAGACGACAAGGAACCGTAGGCGGGGAGAGCGATGGTTGGAGCGGTGCCCGACTCATGAGAAAGAGCGTCCATCTCGGGCCCAGCGATCGTACCCGTTTCGCCCGCTACCACCTCTGGCTCAGTGGTCGCAGCCGTCTCGTCCACCGCTACTTCAGGCTTGGCCGTAGTAACCGTTTCGTCCACCGCTGCCTCGGGCTCGGCCGTGGTAGCCATCTCACCTACCGCCACCTCGGGCTCGGCAGTGGCAGCTATCTCGGGCATAACAGTCATGACTGTCTCGTCAGCCACTGTCTCGGGCTCGGCAATTACGGTTGCATCGCCTACCGTCGCCCCGGGTTCAGCAGCTACCTCTTCCACCGCCCCCTCAGGCTCAACGGTCGCCGCCACTCCTTCAGTAAGGCTCGGACCTGCAGGACAAGATATATAAGAACTGATAGTTTAAAGCTTTGACAACGAAGCCTCAAAACACATTACCTGGGGTTGATTTATCGTTGGCTTCCCGAGCTGCACGTGCCGTCCGTCTATGAGCAGTAGACAAGGCACCCGGGAACTCCTCTGAAGGAGCAGCAGCGGGAGTAACGGCGCTTGAACCTGCCCCCACAGCCAAAGCAGCACTACGTTCCTTTGCTGCGCGCCTCAGGCGCTTCCTTTCCTCCCGGGCTGTCACGACAGACCTTTTAGAAGCCTCCTTCAGCAAGGCGTCGTCGTCCGCATTCAGGGTTACCTCCAGAGCCGTCAAGGCTTCCATCATCGGTCTTTTAAGTAAAGCCTCTCGCGGCAATGCCGAAGAGGCCGGGACTTCGGTAGCTGGCCCGTGGAGAGTTTCTGCATCAACTTGCGGGATATGCCTTATGGTCCCTGCGATAAGACAAAGAGGGGGTCAGATTATTCATAAGAAACGGAAGCAGAGACATAGCGAACCAAAATGTACCAAGGCCTAAAGATGCTCGAAGTCGTTCCTCCTCCTCAAAAGTCTTGAGAGAAGCAGCGAGAGCTTCTTCTGTAGAAATACCTATTAAAGAAGAAAAATCATTAGTCAAAAAACAATGATAGAGGTATGATGCAATGGCGAAAAATACAGCTAATGACTACCTGATAGCGCAAGTCTAGCCAACCACTCTTCGCGTCTTGCCAATCGCTCAGAAGCTGCGATGGCAGCCGCCAGATCGGTGTCATCTGGCGGCATAAATAGGCTGTCGTTGGTCCCGTACTCACTCAAGCCCTCGCTATAAGGAGCATGAGGTTCCTGACCAAATACAACGTCAGCAGAGAGGATCGACTTCTTCTTCCTCTTCTACGTGCGAACTCCGGTCACAGCCAAAACCAGCTTGCGCTTCGTGGGCACTTTAGGATGGCGGGTCCCAATATCCGAGCCCACGCCGGATTCGGGAGAAGCCACGTTTACCATCTCCACGGGAGCGCAGGGCAACTTGGGCACGTCCACCGTCTCCACAGGATCACGGGGCAATCCACGCGTGGGACTTAACACATGTGGAGGCTCAACTGCAGCATCTCCTCTTAGAGGAGGAGGGACAGCGACCCGTCGCTTCAGAGGGACGTTGCGATCGCTGGCGGGGGGTGCACTCTTGCGATCGAGCAGCAGCCGCCTCTCTTCCCTGATGACCGCGCCCATTGCATGTTGATACCAGGCCCCGTATACGGTGAGGGCACTTGAAATGCAGCTCGGCTCGCTGATGAAGAAGTGTGAGCTCGTATTTAACCGCATAAAGTGATACAGTGCACTCCGTATTCCCTCTCTGGTGGCAGCAGGCTCTTCCAAAAACGCCTCCAGTAGGACCCTCTGGTTATAACTTAGCTGCTGGGCAAAATGATGGGGTTGTATCTCATAAAAAGCGCCGCATCATTTTGCCTGAATACGAGGAAGCCCGGCCTGATGGAGTATAGATGTAGAATCTCCTGGGCTTTCAACACAGAGGCCCCGTCCTTAAAGGAGTCACGCAACGCCAGCACCATTTTGGAAGTTTCCTGGCCGATCGTCAGGACTTTGTCCATGAAAGACATACCGGCCCCGACTGTGCGCGGACGAAGAAGCAAGCCCCTAGCCTTCCGCGGAGACGGATTCATGATAGAAGCGTCGATCAGCCGCATAATTCTCGGGAATCTGCACTTCTCGTAAAATGAGGGTCTTTTATGAATACCAAACACCCCAAGCACGTGCATTTCTATCCACGAAGTAAAGTAGTGCATCGGGAAATTGGCAGCTTGCACTCCCGGTTCAGTTGTATCTGCTGCCACGCTAAGACCATGGTACAGGTGGGCCAGCCCGGCAATCCCGATGGCCACTTGTATTCCTGCCACCATTCGATGTGCTGGGTAGAAGACAGACGACCTCATATTGCGAGGATGCATGGGGAGCGCGAACCAGTACAACCACAGCCCCAGAAACCCGAGAAAGAAAGTCTCCTCATCGACGCCCGTAGCAGCGATTTCCGACAGAGGGATAATCACGGCATCGGGAAGATAAAACCCCTTATGATCATCTTCCAGTGCTGGTCGACAGTCCAAGCCAAAGCCGAAGAGGTCGTCGAGCTTGCCGAATTTTTCGCCTCGTTGCGATAGAATCTCCGGGCAAAGAAACCGGGCAATAAAGTCTGTGAAACTAACCCCCCGGCCGCCGGATTGTAAGAAGAGACTCTCGTACATATTCAGCACCTTTATTAGACTTGGAAACTGGTGCTGAATGGCGTTCTCCAGCGTTAGGCCCATCACCAGCGGCTTGGTGGCAAAAACGTATTCATCCGGAGGAAGCAACTCTTCATAGTGCTCTCCCCTCACCGGCAAACCGGAAATCTCAGCAAATTCTTCTAAAGAGATGGAAACTTCTCTGTCCATTAGAAGAAAGGTATGGGTTGGGATGTTCCATTGCTCCACGAACGCCTTAATCCACCATGTCGGAGGAGCAGAATATTGGAACAACGACGCGTAGACTGCAGGATATAGGCCGAGCTTCAGCAAGTGTGTTCTCTTCGCCGACAAGATGTACCTGGCCTACTGCAAATATCCGGTCGAATGTCGGGGAGTCAACCCGATATTGTAAGGTTGTCCCCAAGGGCGTGACTCGCCCTGGCATATGCGCCGCCCTAAAGTATCCAAAGCTGCCGGCAGCTGCATGGGTATGGCGGCAATCGAAGGTTCAAGAAGACCCTCCGAAGTCCAATTAACGACCTCCACGGCATAGTTCACCGGGGGCACATCCGCATATGAGATCGACGAGATCTGATCCGATGGCGTCACACAAGAGAAGCTTCGATGACCTTTGGTTATCTAGTCGTACCACCTACCCCACAGGTGAAGGTTTTTGTATTCTGGGTCATAGTCCCTAATAAGCGCAAGAACCTCCCGGTCTACCGGTGCTTCAGGGAATCCTCCCTCTGAACGGAAAAACGGGAAAGAAAGATCAGAAGACATGTCGCCTGCGAGAAAGAACGAAATTCAATTATCAGTGTCATAATTTAATTTTAAAAAAAAAATCCCGACGCTCGGTACTTTAAAATTTGTACCACACTGCAATGCAGTGGAGAGGGGACCAAAGGGGGACCCACAAAATCCAGATGACAATGCATCAATTAATAAGACAGCCTCATCATTGGATGTGACTGTCAGTTAATGAGGAAATCCTCAAGGAATATTCTCATTGAATGAGAAATCCCTCGGGAGAAGGAGAAAATCTCCCTTTCAGAGCAAAGCTCTATAACAGAGTGACACTTGTCAAACTCTGGTCATGAGGGAATAAAATTCCTTAAAGAGCCTAGCTCTGTAATGATGATGGAAAATCCATCAAAGATTAATAAAAATTAATTCTTGAGAATTAAAATTCTGGGATCTTAAAGATCCATGAAAAAACTCTTAAGAGTTCTTCATCAAAAGATCAAAAGATCTATATATTGTCAAAAGAGCAGAGCTCTGACTCATGGGCTAAGAAGCCCTAAGAAAAGATCTGTTTAGATCTATGGGTTCATGAGAGAAAGGCTCTGTTTATGAAACCCTAAAGGGGTTTTCTTTAGATCAAAGATCTATGAAGAGCAAGGCTCTGTTAATGGGTAAAAACCCTAATTTATTAGAATTAATTTAATTTAATTTTACCTAAATCTAGTAGAGTTTTAACTCTTGAAAGTTCTTGAACAAAAGAGCAAGGCTCTGAATAAAATTCTTAGGAAGAAGATGAAATTAATCTGAAGACCAAAAGGTCCTATTTACAGGCGCTGAACCGCCTCCTCAACTTCTGAGTTGATCCAAAGGCTCAGATGTTGCCACCGCTGCACTCACGTGTGTGCCACGTGAGCGCAACGGTGGGGGGGCATTTGTTTCCCCCAATCAGAGCAAAGCTCTGTTTTGAATTTCAAAATTCAAAATTGAAGCAACGCTTCAGATCCCGTGCGCTACGCGCTGCGCGCCACGTGTCAAAAGCAGACACGCCAGCGCCAGGAGCGCTGCGCCCTAGGCAGCGCACCCCAATCAGAGTAAAGCTCTGTTTCAAAATTCAAATTTTAAAAGTTGAAGCAACGCTTCAGATCCAGCGCTCTGCGCTGCGGGCCACGTGTCAAACACGGGTGCACTAGCCCAGTTGCACTGTGCTCTGCGCTGTGCGCCACGTGTCAAACACGGGTGCGCTAGCGCAGTTGCGCTGCGCTGCGCGCCACGTGTCAAACGTAGGTGCGCTAGTTTTGGAATTAAAAGAATTACCCACCTTTAGATCAAAAAATCTAATAATAATAAATTATTAATTAATCAGAATTAAAATTCTGTTATGAAAAGATTTTCCAATCTTATTAAAACAAGAAGATTATCTTCTGTAAAATAGAAGCCTTAGGATCAAAGATCCAACGGTGGAAAATATTCCCAAATCAATCAGAGAAAGATCTCTTCAACTAATTTAACAGATCAATTGGCCCTATATAAAGGCCCCAAGACTCTAAGTCTCATAAAAAAAAACCTCTGCAAACTTTGAGAAAAAACTCAAAGAGAAAGAAAGGCAAGCCTTTAGAAGAAAGAAGATCATTTCTTCATCTTTAAAGGTAAAGAATTAATTCTTGAACAACAGAGATGAAATAATCTCATAAAAAGAAGAAACGTCTTCTAAAAAGATCTTAGATCTATAAAAAAGACCAAGGTCTTTGATTAAAAAGAAAAGATCAAAAGATCTAATCATAAAAATATAAGAAGAAGTATTTTTACTTCACAGATCTTCTGATCTATAAAGGCAGAGCCTTTTAATAAAAACAAGAACTTTTGTTCTTGGATCTTGAGGCAAGACCTCCTTTGAAGAACGTAAATTTGTTTTTTGATCTTAAAATTGATCAAAATGCGCTTTGCGCTATTAGACAGTGCTTTGCACTCATGAACTGCGCCTTTGCGCTCCTTGGATCGGCGCTCAGCGCCAAAACATGCCATGTGTCAACCATAGACATGATCTGCGCTTTGCGCTCCTGAAAACAGCGCACTGCGCTCTTGGGTTGGCGCTCAGCGCCAAGCGCGCCACGTGTCACTCACTGGCGCACCCATAAACTAGTGCAGCGCACTCATAAATTAAAAGCGCAGTGCGCTAACAAACTAGCGCTTAGCGCTAAGCACGACACGTGTCCTCCTCGTGTGCGCTAACCGACAGAAGCGCAATGCGCTTTCTAACTGGCGCAAAGCGCCTAGTGCGCCACGTGGCGCGCTGTCGGAACATATTTTATTCTGATAAATGCTATGCATTCAATATAAGACAAAAAATATCAGAGCCCAATGCTTGGCATTATTAAAAGGGCAGAGCCCAAACAAATGCCTAACAGGCAGAACAAAAAATAAAATGTTAAACATTTTTAACTGGACTTAGCCCAACTCTGGCCATAAGTCCTCAATTTAAATTGAATTGAGCTCATCTGCTCTTCTAATCAATTTACACCCGGTTCGAGGGTATATCTCTTTACTCCTCTGATATCTGTCGTTGTAATCCTTCAACATCGTCAGAGAGGTGACGGGTCCCGACAACCACACATTACTACGGACTGTGGAGTCCTTAAACTCATGGACTATGATGTCCTTAACCTCGACCGTAATGTCTTTAAACTAACATCAGATTGTGGAGTCCTTAAATCCATGGACTATGATGTCCATAACCTCGACCGTGATGTCTTTAAACTAACATCGGACTGTGGAGTCCTTAAATCCAGGGACTATGATGTCCTTAACCTCGACCGTGATGTCTTTAAACTAACATCGGACTGTGGAGTCCTTAAATCCATGGACTATGACGTCCTTAACCTCGACCGTGATGTCTTAAAACTAACACCGGACAGTGAGGTCCTTAAACTCACGGACTATGATGTCCTTAATCTCGACCACGATGTCTTTAAACTAACAATGGACCGTAATGTCCTTAAACTAATTATCGACCGCAATGTCATTAAACTAAACAACAGAGCCCAATTGCTCTCTTGCTGGATCTAAACGATCCCGTTAAGTTGATCTTAGTCTAAAACTAGACTAACATGTCCTTAACAAACGTTTAAGTTGATCTTAGCCTCAAACAAGGCTAACGTATCCTTAAACGCAACCCCCCAAACTTGACTCTAAGGAAGATACGGATTTGGACTAATCCACGTCCTACGGGCGACAATATAATTTAGTCTCCGTATACAATCCACGGGCAACCGAACACAAAACAAACACCTACGACTCGAAGTGACTATATGGAGAAGAAGAAAGTTGTTACCGCGATGCGGTAGCGTAATTAACTGCAGGGGCTTGCGCCTGCAGGGAAGAGCATCCCCACAATAAAAAACCCCTCAAACGAGGGGGAATCTGACGAAGTCTGCTATATCGGCCACATCCGTTTAAACCTTCGATACCTGGTGCCATAAATCAACTTGGCATCTTCGGAGAGGTGGACGGATAGCACCAATTAGCATCTGCCCTAAATTTCAGGCAAGACGGACCTACGCGGTCGCGTCACTGTGTTCGGCGGGGGGTTAGTTCTTTGAAGAGAAAGAGCTTGAGGAGAGAGAATGTGTATGTAATTATCAAATGAAAATTAACTCATTTGTGTATATATATGAAGCATAAAATATCTTGCAAAAAATATCTTTGCACAAATATCTTCATGCTTCATTTAATACAAAATGAATCATCTAATGAGTCATTAAAACCATTAATGCTTCATTAACTCATTTGATGAATCATCTCCATGAGTCACAAATCCATTTAATGCATATAACACCTAAGCTCTCCACCCCATCAAACTTCTAGAAGCTACTCGAGTAATTACGAGAACACCCCTCCTATCCGTGAAAATACGGAAATACTGAGACTGTATAAATCCAATAATCCAATACTAGAATCTAGCTTAAACCAAAGCCTGCTAGTATAAACTGTCCGAACATTGTACGTGCGTAAAAACACGTATGTGTTCGAACCCTGTCGTAAAACTATATGACCTCTATATCGTTTCGCCCGAAGCAGGGAAACTCTCTGTGTGGGACTCTAAAGACTCGACTACTATGCTGGCAGTGGGTTTAACCACAGACCGCAAGCGGCACTAGCTGTACGTAGCGGTCCCCAGGTAGATGTCGATAAGAAGGCCGATGAGGAAACCCATCCGAACTCCTACTGAGCCTGATGTGACAATCTCCGTACAGTCTGGTCTGTTCGTCTAGGACTATCGCATATCGGGCCTAGGGGGCGGCAAGCGTCAGTCCCCTAAAAGCGGTATAAGTCGTGTCGGAGTGAATCCCATTACACCTTGAGAAGCTATCGAAAATCCTACCAGTAAATCTTACTTGTCCTGGCCAGGGACTTTGCGTAATGGCTCTCTAGACACAGTGCGATATCAACTCCCTATACCGGGAGAGACGAATCCTATCTAACCGCCACTGCCTCTAAGTGCTTCGGGACTGCACCCAACTGCTACCTGTTTGCACGACTCCTTTAAGCCGTGGTAGGGTAGTAATCTAAGAACAGTGGGAACACACTCGAGACGAAGCAACAGTGTCAAATCTGCGGACTATGCTGTACTCATGTCACCTGGTAACTGTTAACTGACGACGGGTATAACACCAACCAGCAGTTCCCTGCGAGTCCTGTCCGGTGTACCCGTAACCCAACGAGCACCTGTAGACTAGTTAGTATTCATGCTACGTTTGTTGACCATGTTAAGGCGTAGTGTGCGGTAACTAATTAGTACTTATCTGCTAAAACATGAGATGTGATTGGATTAGGGTAGTTGTACGACTTTGTTGACTATGTTAAGGGTCGTGCAGGTGGGTTTAATTCAATCGGGAAATGACGGGTTGAACTTGACTAGCAATTATGATTTGTTGACTATGTTAAGGTCATAAATTGCTAGGGGCAAAATATTATCGGGAATTTCAAGTGTTGAGATTTGCAATGAGATTGCATACCTTCTATGAGATAGTTGGATCCCGATACCCACTGCGAGTAATTGTTACTCCCGAGAGAGTTTTACACAGGACAATTAGCCGATCAAGTAGGTGTCTAGAAAGGTGTTAATGAGGTTACGCCTCTGGGAAAATGAGGTTTACTTTAATTAGGTCCGTGCGAAAGCATGGGGAACCTCCCTCAAAGTACCGACACCGGCCTGGTTGAAAGATTGGCGAAGTTGTAGGGTGTAATTAATCCCGGCTAGTCTTTCCTTTTAGGGTTTGAAGGAAGATTTGATAAAAAACAGTGGAAGCCATCCTGATTAGATAAGATAATAACCAATCTGATCTTGCAAGAGCATACGCTAAAGTGTTTTCTTCTCTCTCTCTCCAGGTAGCGACCATATCATGCCTTAATAAAGATAATAATATGGATGTATTGACCGAACCCGCATGTTATACTGTGCTGGGGAACGTTGGTTCCGTTCTTTCTTATAAGAGTTATAAGACTGAACAGGATATAGGGGAATACCAGGATTCTCATGCCACCCGAATGAAGAAAGTACATGTTGATGCATTTTCTTCGGGTGTGTTCGTTACAGAGAACTGTTTCTCCATTTCCTCTACGTCCTGGGTATTAGATACCGGGTCAGGATCCCATATATGTAATCAGTTACATGGGCTTAGGAAAGGTAGAGAACTTGGAGAAGGTGATAAAGACATAAGGGTTGGAAATGATGCAATTGTTGCAGCTAAAACCGTCGGGGAATATCACCTTGTATTGCCAACTGGTAATACATTGATTCTGAACGAATGCTATTACATGCCGAACCTGATATGCAACATTATATCGGTTTCTTTGTTGAGTAAAGAGGGATATAATTTTGTATTACAGGATAATGTTATAAACATTTCCCTAAACCAAAAGTTGGTCGGATCAGGCACGATGTGCAATGGCATTTATGTTCTAAATGAATCAACATTTCTGAGCATAACAAACACACACAAGAGGAAGAGTTCAGAACTGAACGAATCCTTCTTGTGGAATTGTAGACTCGGTCATATAAATGCGACAGGGCTAGCTAAGTTGCATAAGGATGGATACTTAAATCCGTTTGAATTTTTATCTTATGACACTTGCCAGTCATGTCTCAAAGGCAAGATGACCAAAACTCCGTTTACGGGACACGGAGAGAGAGTTACCGAACTCTTGGGACTGGTACATAGTGATGTATGCGGTCCCATGTCTACACATGCCAGGGATGGTTCTTCGTACTTCATTACATTCACTGACGATCTCTCTAGATTCGGATATGTGTTCCTAATGAAATACAAATCAGAAGCTTTTGAGAAATTTAGAGAATATAAACAAGAAGTCGAGAACCAAACCGGAAAAAGTATTAAAATCCTACGATCTGATCGAGGAGGTGAATACTTGAGCAATGAATTCCTGGACTTCCTAAAAGAGAATGGGATTCTCTCTCAGCTGACTCCTCCATATACACCACAGCACAACGGTCTATCGGAACGGAGGAACCTCATCCTATTAGATATGGTGCGCTCAATGATGAGTACAGCTGAGTTACCTATTTCCTTCTGGGGTTATGCGCTTGGGACAGCAGCATACCTATTGAATCAAGTTCCGTCTAAATCTGTACCTACCACACAATATGAGATATGGAGTGGGAAGAGACCATATTTTAAACGAGTTAAGATATGGGGTTGTCCGGCCTATGTCAAAAGGCAAAATCCAGACAAACTCGAGGCACAGTCAGTTCTTTGCAAGTTTGTGGGATATCCTAAGAATTCCCAAGGATATTTTTTCTACCACGCTGAAGAACAAAAAGTGTTTGTTTCTCAATATGCCACCTTTTTGGAAAAGGAATTTCTTGCAAAAGAAATTAGTAGCAAAGTGGTAGAGCTGGAAGAGGTTCTAGATACACAAACTGCAACTGAAGATTTAGTGGAACCAGAGGATTCGGTAGTTCCCAACGAACCTCAGCCTCTCCGCCGATCTAGTAGGGTTCCTCGCCCACCTGAGAGATACTACGGTTTTCTGATTGATGGTGGGAGCGAGGATTGCATCATGGTTGATGATGACCTAACTAGCTTCGAGCAGGCCATCACGAGTGGAGACTCAGTGAAATGGCTGGATGCAATGCTGTCCGAGATGAAATCCATGTACACCAACAAAGTATGGACTTTGGAAGTTGCTCCTGAAGGGGTAAAACCCATTGGGAGCAAGTGGATCTTCAAGAAAAAACTTGGTGTAGATGGGAAAGTGGAGACTTTCAAAGCTAGACTTGTTGCAAAAGGTTTTCGTTAAAGACCAGGTGTGGACTATGACGAAACCTTTTCTCCAGTGGCTATGCTTAAATCCATCCGGATCATGCTTGCCATCGCTGCATATCATGACTACGAAATCTGGCAAATGGATGTTAAGACCGCCTTTCTAAACGGTGATTTAGAAGAGTGCGTGTACATGACTCAGCCAGAGGGCTTCGTAGATAGTGGGAGCAGCGGGAAGGTGTGCAAGCTGCTTAAATCCATTTATGGATTGAAGCAAGCATCGCGGAGTTGGAACATCTGCTTTGATGTCGTTATCAAAGAGTTTGATTTCGTCAAAAACGTAGATGAACTTGTATCTACAAGAAGGTGGCAGAGAGTAAGGTTGTCTTCCTCGTATTGTACGTGAACGACATACTCTTGATAGGAAATGACATTCCTATGCTGCAATCGGTAAAGCTCTTCTTATCACAAAGATTCTCAATGAAAGATCTTGGTGATGCCTCCTGCATATTGGGGATTAGGATCTATAGAGATAGATCTAAACGGATATTGGGATTGTCCTAATCCAGGTACATTGACACCATACTAAAGAGGTTTAGTATGGAAGAGTCCAAACGTGGGTTCTTACCCACGATCTCAAGGCTCACTCTCTCCAAAGAGATGTCTCCCAAGACTGATTTGGAGAGAGCTCGCATGCAAGGGATACCCTATGCTTCGGCTGTAGGCTCCATCATGTACGCGATGCTATGTACCAGACCCTATGTAGCATACTCACTAAGTGTAGTGAGTAGGTATCAAGCTGATCCTGGAGAGTCACTGGACAGCTGTGAAGAGCATTCTCAAGTACTTACGAAGGACTAAAGAGATGCTCTTGGTGTATGGTAACGGAGAACTCCAAGTGGAGTCCTTTACCGATTCGAGCTTCCAGAGTGATAAGGACGACTCTAAGTCACAGTCGGGTTTTGTCTTTACCCTTTACGGAGGGGCGGTTAGCTGGAATAGTTCCAAGCAGGAAACCGTAGCAGACTCGACGATGGAGGCTGAATACATCGCTGCCAACGATGCTGCCAAAGAGGCTGTCTGGATCAAGAAGTTCATTACTGAACTTGGAGTGGTTCCATCCATTGAGCATCCAATACCTTTGTATTGCGATAACAATGGAACGGTGGCTTTGGCCAAGGAACCCAGGTCCCATCAGCGATCCATGTATATTCTGAGGCGGTATCACCTGATCCAGGAGATAGTTGATCGCCGGGAGATCGAGGTCAGGAGGGTTGACACGAAGAATAACACAGCGGATCCACTCACGAAGGCCATTCCCCAGATACAGTTTGAGAGACTCTTCGGGATGCTCGGTATGCGATACTACAGCAGCTGGCCCTAGTGCAAGTGGGAGATTGTTAGTTGTATGTATGCCCTAGAGGCCAGTATTGTACAGATGATGTATATTATATTGGATGCTTGGACATATATAGAGAGGACTTTCTTGCTCGACATGATAGTATTCTATCTGGTTGCACTTTACTTTAACATGTATACTTATCTCTTTATACTGTCTTATCGTTACATGTTGGTAAAGCCCTTAGGATGTGTACTTGACTACCTGGACTATGATGCGGATCATACCAGTGGGGACATGGTAGTCCATAAGTACATCCTGCAAGGTCCCTAGTCGTGGGTGTATCGAGACGGGGCATCGATATACCAGTGTAGACTAGCGTATATGCTTCTCGACCCATGAGATGGGCGATGGATGATCCCATATCCATTGGTGTTTGACATCAGAGATGGTATACGGGTGCTCAGTGGAGACTGGGTACACTGGACGGACTCGCCGAGAACTCCCAGATGGTATTATACCTCACGTCAGATGGCAGTTCTCTGGTGACACTTGTGCAGGTTAGTCTGTGGACCCGAGATCGTCATAGAGTCTTGTGTGATTCCCATTGTGCTTTGATTTCCACCTTACCACGTCCATGAGGGCGTGCAAAACGGTGGTTTTTGGGTACAATCCCGAGTCACATGGAGGCAATGAGCGATAGGAGGGGTTTCGTCTCTCCCGGTATTGGGGGTTGATGTTGCGATGTGCTCGATTGGCCGTAACAGGGAAGTCCCTGGCCAGGGCTGATTAGAGATTTACTGGTAAGTGTTACCAGTAGTTTCTCGACCCGTTATGAGCCTCACATCGGCACGACTTATCGGTTATTGGGGTCTGACGTTTACCACCCCTAGACTTGATATGCGACATATCAGACGAGGAGACCGGACTGTACGGGAAGTGTTGCCGGCAGGATTTCACAGGAGTTAGAGCGGGCTTGCTTTCTGATCTTCTGATCGCTCAATACCCGGGTAGCCGTTACGTCCAGCTAGTACCGCTGACGGCTTGTGGCTGCGTGATGTGATCATCACCTACTGCCGGCGTATTGACGAGTCTTTAGAGTCCTACACAGAGGTTTTATTGGCTCAGGCGAAACGAAATAGGAGCGCATATGTGATATGTGCAAGACCGAGAATAAATGCGTGTATGTGATACCGCATTCTATTCTCGCGACTATATGTATCGGTCGGTTATATATGATATGACCGGGTTATCGAATCAAGTGTTGATTCGATAAGTCGATACAATGGATGTTAGCCGGTTATATGAGATGTGACCGGATTATTAAGTCAAGTGTTGATTTAATAATTAAGTGTATAATTGTATATTAGATATACTAGTTTACATTTACTAACACTTGTTCACTTTAGGGTTTTTCTCACTTGTACACTACTTTAACATATATATATATATGATATATGTTTAAAATGTGTTATCATATGTATCATGGTTGATGATACACGATACATGGGTGTGCAAGACATACACCATACTATTATGGATGGTGGTTAATATTTATTTAAAGAAATTACAAATTAGTGAAGCTTATGTCATAAGCATGAAGCTTGTAGAAGCTTTTGGATGCTTTGACAAAGTCCACTTAATTTGTTTTTCTTTAGATTTTTATTAACCTAACCAACTTGACTTAGCCATGGTTATGTCCCACCATGAGTTACTATATGATACTCACTCACCATGTTTTGATTACTCACTTGATCATTATCCTTTCCACTTTCTTTTTTTCATCTTCTTCATTGTGAAAAGGAGAAAGAAAACTAGGGTTTGATCCAAAGTGAGAAAGAGTGTGAGAAACAAAATTCTAAAGAGAACCCACTTCCTATTTCTCCATCCTCTACTAGACTAGAAATTTAGTTTAGGGTGTTTACTTCACTATTTCTCTAGTTAGTGAAGTAGGAGCTTGAGTCGGAATTCCCTCGACGTAGATCATCTTCGGCCTCGGAGATTTCAAGCAAGGTCGCCTCCTTCGCGTCGTGAAGCCATGCAAAAGTCCGGGAGAAGCTTGATCGCAGCGAAGGGACTTCATCAAGGAGCTTTGGAAGTGAAGGACCGATCTACAAAGGTAGTATTTCGTATTCCCTTTAGAGTAAAGTTGTTTACTTGCTTATTGTTTCGCCTAAACTCTAGTTAACGATCTTGCTTATTGTTATTCGGCACATAAAAATTTAATTTTGGCATGGTCGATGCCTTGTAGAGCCTCGTTAGTGTGCCTAGTAACCCTACAGTGGTATCAGAGCCTAGTTAGAGCATTAGACGATGCGTTAACGAAGTTAAAACTCCGAACGAACCCGAATACGACAAAACGACCCCATCTCTGGACAATTTTTAAAATCTGGGATTTTTGTGAATTAAAAATATCTAAAAAAAGCAGCAGGATTTTCTAAGAATTATAGTGCAAAACGATGACATGATTCGTACATATGACCGCGGTTCCGCGGCAAATCCCTGCTTGTGCCGCGGAACCGCGGCAGTATGGAGTCCTTTGTCTTCTCTGTTTGCACAGTAATTCTAGATTCTGTTATTGGTATTTTCTGGGTATTTTTAATTTGACTCAAGTGTTGAGTATTCAGGGGTTCATTTTGTAACCATCGATTCGATCGGAGAATTTAATTTTGTTATGTTTTTCCGGATAATTTAGAAAGTACTAAAATGTTCGAACGGATATCATTAACTCAATTTTTCCCGGTACGAAAAAATATTCAAGTGTTGAATTTTTCTCGGGTTTAAATCTTTCGGAAAAACGTGCAAGAAATGTGACGGACCCTCTAGAAGACAACAAACCTTAACTCGATTATGTGACCGTCTTGAAATGCCCTTTGAACCTTAGGGTTTGGGGCAGTACGGCGTGCCACATGTGAGGCGTTGGCTTGACCCTTCTACGGCTGGACCGTTGCTACTGTGACGTATTCTGGAATCTTTAAACTCCGCTCAAGTGTTGAGCTATTATGGAAATCTTGAGTATTTGATTATTCGATCGGAAAGTTTAATACTGTTTATTTATCTGGAATGTGATATAATATGTGGAATTCATATTGTTAGGCATGAAATACGAAATATGTGATATTTCGCATTTACGATGTCTAAAAAGATTGTGGATTCCAAATGTTGTAGTTTTACACTTTCTTTTATGTGACCGTAAGTGTAATATGTGATATCGCCGGTTTCGTTGCTATATGTCAACGACAATTGGGATGCGCATATTTACTTACGTTGATGATATGTGATGTTATGTGTTGCTGGATATGTTATATTGGATCGTCGCGTTCTGAATAGCCGGGGGTTTTATGTGAGATGAGAGTTTTTATTTTCATTCATGTAAATTTAAATGTATGTAATATTCTTTTATTGGGGCACTTCCGGGATGAGGTTGATGTCACCTTTTGTATATTATTTACTTTTCCGCACTAGGATAGACCCAAGGAGGAGAGCACAAGTAACCGGGTTCTGGAGTCCAGTGGGAGACCAACTCGAGGAGTTGAGTCCGGGTCTCCTAACTCTAGAACTGGTAGGGTTGCTTGCCGCTCTCGTAGGGGTCTAGGGGTGTGGGTTTGGCTATTCATCGCGACCGTGGAATCCGTGTTTTATAGAGGCTCAAAATAAAACACGGACGTCCTAGTATATCCAATGTTTCATATATTTCTTCTGCTGCGATATCTGTGATGTGATCATTTGATGTTCTGTGATAAATACCGTATATAGTATATATGATATATTATATAGGCGTTACTTATGTTTTACACCCGCGCTAGCCCTGCCCTGCTCTGCCGTTAGTTACCTAACCTAACGGTGCACGAGGGGACATCGAGGCGAATGCGGATGGTATAAGTGTACGTCGTATTTATCTGTGATGTTTAGGTGACTTAAATGATGGGACTTCATTAATGTGATTAATGAAAGAAAAGAAACCTAAAAGATGTTGTAGAATCAAATTTTCAAATAAAAGGGTGGCTAGAGTTTTGCTTTGCATAGCGGTATATATGATATACCCTGCACCTTATTCGATGAGGAAAGAGCCGAGATCCCTTCACCGGGAGTGACCTCTTTAGCAAAACTAGCAGATGCTACAACACTCGGTTTGACTTTTGACTGCTTTTGGAGTTTTGCTTTGCATGGTGATGTATATGATATATCCTGCACCTTATTCCATCAGGAAAGAGCCGAGATCCCTTCACCGGGAGTGACCTCTTTAGCAAAACTAATAAAAGCCTCAAAATCACTCCATTTCAAAATACATGTGATTCTATGACGATATCAAGTTCATTACGCTCATGGTTTTCTGAAAAACCTGCGTAGCCCTCCGTCATTTCAGATAAAGACTAGTTAGTATTCATGCTACGTTTGTTGACCATGTTAAGGCGTAGTGTGCGGTAGCTAATTAGTACTTAGCTGCTAAAACATGAGATGTGATTGGATTAGGGTAGTTGTACGACTTTGTTGACTATGTTAAGGGTCGTGCAGGTGGGTTTAATTCAATCGGGAAATGACGGGTTGAACTTGACTAGCAATTATGATTTGTTGACTATGTTAAGGTCATAAATTGCTAGGGGCAAAATATTATCGGGAATTTCAAGTGTTGAGATTTGCAAGGAGATTGCATACCTTCTATGAGATAGTTGGATCCCGATACCCACTGCGAGTAATTGTTACTCCCGGGAGAGTTTTACACAGGACAATTAGCCGATCAAGTAGGTGTCTAGAAAGGTGTCAATGAGGTTACGCCTCTGGGAAAACGAGGTTTACTTTAATTAGGTCCGTGCGAAAGCACGGGGAACCTCCCTCAAAGTACCGACACCGGCCTGGCTGAAAGATTGGCGAAGTTGTAGGGTGTAATTAATCCCGGCTAGTCTTTCCTTTTAGGGTTTGAAGGAAGATTTGATAAAAAACAGTGGAAGCCATCCTGATTAGATAAGATAATAACCAATCTGATCTTGCAAGAGCATACGCTAAAGTGTTTTCTTCTCTCTCTCTCCAGGTAGCGACCATATCATGCCTTAATAAAGATAATAATATGGATGTATTGACCGAACCCGCATGTTATACTGTGCTGGGGAACGTTGGTTCCGTTCTTTCTTATAAGAGTTATAAGACTGAACAGGATATAGGGGAATACCAGGATTCTCATGCCACCCGAATGAAGAAAGTACATGTTGATGCATTTTCTTCGGGTGTGTTCGTTACAGAGAACTGTTTCTCCATTTCCTCTACGTCCTGGGTATTAGATACCGGGTCAGGATCCCATATATGTAATCAGTTACATGGGCTTAGGAAAGGTAGAGAACTTGGAGAAGGTGATAAAGACATAAGGGTTGGAAATGATGCAATTGTTGCAGCTAAAACCGTCGGGGAATATCACCTTGTATTGCCAACTGGTAATACATTGATTCTGAACGAATGCTATTACATGCCGAACCTGATATGCAACATTATATCGGTTTCTTTGTTGAGTAAAGAGGGATATAATTTTGTATTACAGGATAATGTTATGAACATTTTCCTAAACCAAAAGTTGGTCGGATCAGGCACGATGTGCAATGGCATTTATGTTCTAAATCAATCAACAGTTCTGAGCATAACAAACACACACAAGAGGAAGAGTTCAGAACTGAACGAATCCTTCTTGTGGCATTGTAGACTCGGTCATATAAATGCGACAGGGCTAGCTAAGTTGCATAAGGATGGATACTTAAATCCGTTTGAATTTTTATCTTATGACACTTGCCAGTCATGTCTCAAAGGCAAGATGACCAAAACTCCGTTTACGGGACACGGAGAGAGAGTTACCGAACTCTTGGGACTGGTACATAGTGATGTATGCGGTCCCATGTCTACACATGCCAGGGATGGTTCTTCGTACTTCATTACATTCACTGACGATCTCTCTAGATTCGGATATGTGTTCCTAATGAAATACAAATCAGAAGCTTTTGAGAAATTTAGAGAATATAAACAAGAAGTCGAGAACCAAACCGGAAAAAGTATTAAAATCCTACGATCTGATCGAGGAGGTGAATACTTGAGCAATGAATTCCTGGACTTCCTAAAAGAGAATGGGATTCTCTCTCAGCTGACTCCTCCATATACACCACAGCACAACGGTGTATCGGAACGGAGGAACCTCATCCTATTAGATATGGTGCGCTCAATGATGAGTACAGCTGAGTTACCTATTTCCTTCTGGGGTTATGCGCTTGGGACAGCAGCATACCTATTGAATCAAGTTCCGTCTAAATCTGTACCTACCACACAATATGAGATATGGAGTGGGAAGAGACCATATTTTAAACGAGTTAAGATATGGGGTTGTCCGGCCTATGTCAAAAGGCAAAATCCAGACAAACTCGAGGCACAGTCAGTTCTTTGCAAGTTTGTGGGATATCCTAAGAATTCCCAAGGATATTTTTTCTACCACGCTGAAGAACAAAAAGTGTTTGTTTCTCAATATGCCACCTTTTTGGAAAAGGAATTTCTTGCAAAAGAAATTAGTAGCAAAGTGGTAGAGCTGGAAGAGGTTCTAGATACACAAACTGCAACTGAAGATTTAGTGGAACCAGAGGATTCGGTAGTTCCCAACGAACCTCAGCCTCTCCGTCGATCTAGTAGGGTTCCTCGCCCACCTGAGAGATACTACGGTTTTCTGATTGATGGTGGGAGCGAGGATTGCATCATGGTTGATGATGACCTAACTAGCTTCGAGCAGGCCATCACGAGTGGAGACTCAGTGAAATGGCTGGATGCAATGCGGTCCGAGATGAAATCCATGTACACCAACAAAGTATGGACTTTGGAAGTTGCTCCTGAAGGGGTAAAACCCATTGGGAGCAAGTGGATCTTCAAGAAAAAACTTGGTGTAGATGGGAAAGTGAAGACTTTCAAAGCTAGACTTGTTGCAAAAGGTTTTCGTTAAAGACCAGGTGTGGACTATGACGAAACCTTTTCTCCAGTGGCTATGCTTAAATCCATCCGGATCATGCTTGCCATCGCTGCATATCATGACTACGAAATCTGGCAAATGGATGTTAAGACCGCCTTTCTAAACGGTGATTTAGAAGAGTGCGTGTACATGACTCAGCCAGAGGGCTTCGTAGATAGTGGGAGCAGCGGGAAGGTGTGCAAGCTGCTTAAATCCATTTATGGATTGAAGCAAGCATCGCAGAGTTGGAACATCTGCTTTGATGTCGTTATCAAAGAGTTTAATTTCGTCAAAAACGTAGATGAACTTGTATCTACAAGAAGGTGGCAGAGAGTAAGGTTGTCTTCCTCGTATTGTACGTGAACGACATACTCTTGATAGGAAATGACATTCCTATGCTGCAATCGGTAAAGCTCTTCTTATCACAAAGATTCTCAATGAAAGATCTTGGTGATGCCTCCTGCATATTGGGGATTAGGATCTATAGAGATAGATCTAAACGGATATTGGGATTGTCCCAATCCAGGTACATTGACACCATACTAAAGAGGTTTAGTATGGAAGAGTCCAAACGTGGGTTCTTACCCACGATCTCAAGGCTCACTCTCTCCAAAGAGATGTCTCCCAAGACTGATTTGGAGAGAGCTCGCATGCAAGGGATACCCTATGCTTCGGCTGTAGGCTCCATCATGTACGCGATGCTATGTACCAGACCCGATGTAGCATACTCACTAAGTGTAGTGAGTAGGTATCAAGCTGATCCTGGAGTGTCACTGGACAGCTGTGAAGAGCATTCTCAAGTACTTACGAAGGACTAAAGAGATGCTCTTGGTGTATGGTAACGGAGACTCCAAGTGCAGTCCTTTACCGATTCGAGCTTCCAGAGTGATAAGGACGACTCTAAGTCGCAGTCGGGTTTTGTCTTTACCCTTTACGGAGGGGCGGTTAGCTGGAATAGTTCCAAGCAGGAAACCGTAGCAGACTCGACGATGGAGGCTGAATACATCGCTGCCAACGATGCTGCCAAAGAGGCTGTCTGGATCAAGAAGTTCATTACTGAACTTGGAGTGGTTCCATCCATTGAGCATCCAATACCTTTGTATTGCGATAACAATGGAACGGTGGCTTTGGCCAAGGAACCCAGGTCCTATCAGCGATCCAGGCATATTCTGAGGCGGTATCACCTGATCCAGGAGATAGTTGATCGCCGGGAGATCGAGGTCAGGAGGGTTGACACGAAGAATAACACAGCGGATCCACTCACGAAGGCCATTCCCCAGATACAGTTTGAGAGACTCTTCGGGATGCTCGGTATGCGATACTACAGCAGCTGGCCCTAGTGCAAGTGGGAGATTGTTAGTTGTATGTATGCCCTAGAGGCCAGTATTGTACAGATGATGTATATTATATTGGATGCTTGGACATATATAGAGAGGACTTTCTTCCTCGACATGATAGTATTCTATCTGGTTGCACTTTACTTTAACATGTATACTTATCTCTTTATACTGTCTTATCGTTATATGTTGGTAAAGCCCTTAGAATGTGTACTTGACTACATGGACTATGATGCGGATCATACCAGTGGGGACATGGTAGTCCATAAGTACATCCTTCAAGGTCCCTAGTCGTGGGTGTATCGAGACGGGGCATCGATATACCAGTGTAGACTAGCGTATATGCTTCTCGACCCATGAGATGGGCGATGGATGATCCCATATCCATTGGTGTTTGACATCAGAGATGGTATATGGGTGCTCAGTGGAGACTGGGTACACTGGACGGACTTGCCGAGAACTCCCAGATGGTATTATACCTCACGTCAGATGGCAGTTCTCTGGTGGCACTTGTGCAGGTTAGTCTGTAGACCCGAGATCGTCATAGAGTCTTGTGTGATTTCCACTGTGGTTTGATTTCCACCTTACCACGTCCATGAGGGCGTGCAAAACGGTGGTTTTTGGGTACAGTCCCGAGTCACATGGAGGCAATGAGCGATAGGAGGGGTTTCGTCTCTCCCGGTATTGGGGGTTGATGTTGCGCTGTGCTCGATTGGCCGTAACAGGGAAGTCCCTGGCCAGGGCTGATTAGAGATTTACTGGTAAGTGTTACCAGTAGTTTCTCGACCCGTTATGAGCCTCACATCGGCACGACTTATCGGTTATTGGGGTCTGACGTTTACCACTCCTAGACTTGATATGCGACATATCAGACGAGGAGACCGGACTGTACGGGAAGTGTTGCCGGCAGGCTTTCACAGAAGTTGGAGAAGGCTTGCTTGCTGATCTTCTGATCGCTCAATATCCGGGTAGCCGTTAGGTCCAGCTAGTACCGCTGACGGCTTGTGGGTGCGTGATGTGATCATCACCTACTGCCGGCGTATTGACGAGTCTTTAGAGTCCTACACAGAGGTTTTACTGGCTCAGGCGAAACGAAATAGGAGCGCATATGTGATATGTGCAAGACCGAGAATAAATGCGTGTATGTGATACCGCATTCTATTCTCGCGACTATATGCATCGGTCGGTTATATATGATATGACCGGGTTATCGAATCAAGTGTTGATTCGATAAGTCGATACAATAGATATTAGCCGGTTATATGAGATGTGACCGGATTATTAAGTCAAGTGTTGATTTAATAATTAAGTGTATAATTGTATATTAGATATACTAGTTTACATTTACTAACACTTGTTCACTTTAGGGTTTTTCTCACTTGTACACTACTTTAACATATATATATATGATATATGTTTAAAATGTGTTATCATATGTATCATGGTTGATGATACACAATACATGGGTGTGTAAGACATACACCATACTATTATGGATGGTGGTTAATATTTATTTAAAGAAATTACAAATCAGTGAAGCTTATGTCATAAGCATGAAGCTTGTAGAAGCTTTTGGATGCTTTGACAAAGTCCACTTAATTTGTTTTTCTTTAGATTTTTATTAACCTAACCAACTTGACTTAGCCATGGTTATGTCCCACCATGAGTTAGTATATGATACTCACTCACCATGGTTAGATTACTCACTTGATCATTATCCTTTCCTCTTTCTTTTGTTCATCTTCTTCATTGTGAAAAGGAGAAAGAAAACTAGGGTTTGATTCAAAGTGAGAAAGAGTGTGAGAAACAAAATTCTAAAGAGAACCCACTTCCTATTTCTCCATCCTCTACTAGACTAGCACTTTAGTTTAGGGTGTTTACTTCACTATTTCTCTAGTTAGTGAAGTAGGAGCTTGAGTCGGAATTCCCTCGACGTAGATCATCTTCGGCCTCGGAGATTTCAAGCAAGGTCGCGTCCTTCGCGTCGTGAAGCCATGCAAGAGTCCGGGAGAAGCTTGATCACAGCGAAGGGACTTCATCAAGGAGCTTTAGAAGTGAAGGACTGATCTACAAAGGTTGTATTTCGTATTCCTTTTAGAGTAAAGTTGTTTACTTGCTTATTGTTTCGCCTAAACTCGAGTTAACAATCTTGCTTAGTGTTATTCGGCACATAAAAATTTAATTTTGGCATGGTCGATGCCTTGTAGAGCCTCGTTAGTGTGCCTAGTAACCCTACACATTATAGAGCCTACCGCAGAAGCGTAGGTATAATAGACATGCGATCCCTTTCCAAATCAGTCTTGGGAGACATCTCTTTTGAGAGGGTGATTCCGTGACAAGCCGGTAAACTACCGCGCTTAGAATCTTCCATACTGAATCTTTTCAGTATAGTGTTGATATACTTGGACTGTGAAAGTCCCAACATCCTCTTGGATCTATCACGATAGATCCGGATCCCCAGAATGTAAGAGGCATCACCCAGGTCTTTCATGGAGAACCTGTGTGACAAGAATCCTTTGACAGATTGTAGCATAGGAATGTCATTTCCTATCAATAGAATGTCATCCACGTACAAGACGAGGAATAAGACAGTTCGTGCTACAATTTTACTATATATACATGGTTCATCTGGATTTTTGATAGAGTCATATTCTTTGACCGTTTCATCAAAACAGATGTTCCAACTCCGCGATGCCTGCTTTAGTCCATAAATGGACTTAAGCAACTTGCACACTTTCCTGCTGCTCCCACTCTGATTGAAACCTTCTGGCTGATCCATATAGACGCACTCTTCTAAACTACCATTTAGAAAAGCTGTCTTTACGTCCATCTGCCAGATCTCATAATCATGGAAGGAGGCAATGGCAAGAAGGATCCGAATGGATTTGAGCATAGCCACTGGAGAAAAAGTTTCGTCATAGTCCAAACCAGATATTTGACGAAAACCCTTTGCAACAAGTTTAGCCTTATAGGTTTCCACCTGTCCATCTACACCAATCTTTTTCTTGAAGATCCATTTGCATCCTATGGGTTTTACCCCATCTGGAGCAAAGTCCAAAGTCCATACTTTGTTGGTGTACATGGACTCCATCTCGGTCCGTATTGCATCCAGCCATCTTACTGAGTCACCGCTCTGGATGACCTGCTGGAAGCTAGTAGGGTCATCATTATCAATGACGCAATCCTCTCTATCCCCATCTATAAGAAAACCGTAGTATCTCTCAGGCGGATGAGACGGCCTACTACTCCTGCGGAGGGGTGCGGGAATGTCCTGTTCTTCTTGAACTACTGGTTCTACCAAACTTTCAGTAGTAGTGTGTGGTTCTGGAATTTCTTCCAGTTCTATTGCGCTCCCACTTGTTTCCTTTTCTAAAAACCGATGTTCTAGAAAATGGGCATTACGAGAAACAAAAACCTTTTGTTCCTCTGCGTAATAGAAGAAATACCCCTTGGAGTTCTTTGGATATCCCACAAACTTACACTGTACTGATAGTGCCTCGAGTTTGTCCGCATGCTGCTTTTTAACAAAAGCTAGACATCCCCATATCTTTAGATACTGAAGATAGGGTTTCTTCCCACTCCACATCTGATATGGCGTGGTAGGCACAGTCTTGGTAGGAGCCATGTTCAAAAGATATGCTGCTGATTCTAGCGCATAACCCCAGAAAGATCGCGGTAACTCAGCATTACTCATCATATAACGTACCATATCCAAAAGGGTTCGGTTCCATCTCTCCGATACACCGTTATGCTGTCGAGTGTATGGAGGAGTAAGCTGAGAGAGAATTCCTTTCTCTTTTAGGTAACCTAGGAACTTGGCACTTAAGTACTCACCACCTCGATCTGATCTCAGTGTCTTGATACTTTTGCCGGTTTGGTTTTCTACTTTATTCTTTTATTCTTGGAATTTCTCAAAGGTCTTGGATTTATGTTTCATTAAGAAAATGAATCCGTACCTAGAGTAATCGTCCATAAAAGTAATGAAATATGAAAAACCACCTCTTGCATGTGTAGACATTGGACCACATACATCGCTGTGTATGAGTCCTAAGAGCTCGCTTGCTCTTACTCCATGTCCAGTGAATGGAGTCTTTGTCATCTTTCCTTTGAGACATGATTGAAAAGTTACATAAGATTGAAATTCTAACGGATCCAAATATCCTTCTCTATGTAACTTAGTTAACCTTGTCTCATTGATGTGACCTAGTCTACAATGCCATAAGAAAGCCTGATTTATATCCGGAGACTTTCTTTTTAGTGTGTTCTGGACATTGAAAATCTGTAATTGGTTTAATACGTATATACCGTTATCTAGTATACCGGACCCAATCAAACCATGATTAAGGTGGATGTTAACAACATCGCTTACAAACGTGAAATCATAACCTTCTTTTGATAACGATACTGATATGATATTACACGTTAAACTGGGTACACAAAAACAGTTATGTAAAACCAAAATATGTCCACTCGTCAATTCTAGGTGATAATCCCCTACGGACACAGCACCCACGCTAGCTCCGTTAGCAACCTGGAGGGTCATATCACCAACCTTCAGCACTCTACGGTCTCTCAGTGCCTGCAATGAATTGCATATATGAGATCCTGATCCGGCATCCAATACCCAGGAAGTAGAGTTGATTGACAGAAAATTTTCAATTACAAACACACCTGAAGTCGAAGCCACAGCTTGCTTCGGTTCCTGGTTCTTGGCAATCCAAGCTTTGCAATCTTTCTTCCAATGGCCTTTCCTACGACAGTGGAAGCACTCGTCCTTTGCCACTACTAGCACCGCAACCTTTGTCTTTCCCTTAGCTCCCACCTTACTAACACCACCTCTTGGTTTGGTAGCGGACTTCATCTTCCTTCCTTTTGCCCTTGCCTTGGACCTGGAAGAGGAAGCACCGCGAACAAACATAGTGTGTGTTTCCCTTGCCTTCTGCAAGGTGCCCTCTGCACTCCTCAACATGTTAAGGAGTTCTGGAAGTTCAACTTCTTTTTCTTGAATGTTGAAATTCAGAATAAACTGGGTGTAGGTGGAAGGAAAGGACTGAAGAACCAAGTCTGTATACAGCTCATTCTCTAAAGTCGTCCCGAGATCCGCGAGCTCTTCTATATAGCCAATCATCTTAAGGACATGTTCTCCTACAGATGATCCGACGGCCAGCCTCGACTGAAACAAGTTCTTCGAGGTCTCGTATCTTGCTATACGAGATTGCTCTCCATACAGATCCTTTGTGTGGAGAAATATGGATTCAAGATCCATATCCGCGTGCCTCCTCTGATGTTTATTATTCATAGAGGCAAGCACGATGCATTTGGCCTTCGCACAATCTAACTCCCAGGTCTTATGGATTTCCTTATCCGCAATACTAAATTTTGGACCAGGGACAGCAGGTGCCTTAGCAGTAAGGATATACCCCAATTTGTCATAAGTCAAAGCCATCTTAACATTCCGGAACCAATCTTTATAGTTTGGCCCTATCAAAATATTTTTCTCTAATAGTAACTTAAGGCCTGTCATGTTTTGGGTCGCTGCAAAGAGAGAGAGAGGGAACACTTTAGCATGATGCTCTTGCAAGTTTAGAGTGGTTTTTAGTTTATCTAAACAGGATGTCTTCCACTGTTTCTCGAATCCCTCCTCAAACCAAAAAGGAAGAATTAGCCAGGACTATTCTCACCGTACAATACTTGCTTAACTGTTCAGCCAGGCCGGTGTCGGTACTTCGATGGAGGTTTTACGACGCTTTCGCGAAGTTCTTTAATTAAATAACCTCTTTTATTTGGGGGCGTAACCCCGCTGACACCTTTCTCGACACCTACTTGGTTTATAGCATTGATCGTTAAGTGACGAATCTCTTGATGAGTAGCGGATACTCACAGTAGGATCGGGATCCAAATATCATTGTGTGATAAAGCTGAAGGAATCCTACCAAAATTATCACACTACAAATGGTATGCATCTCTTTGCAAATTTTAGTTTCTTTAGAAATTCCCGATATAAATTTCTGCCTCGTGCTCTTATGACCTTGGCGTTGGTCAAAATGTCATAAGTCACATGTCAAGTTCTACCCATCATTATCTTGTCAATTTGAACCCATCCGTACATACCCCTGACGTTGGCCAAATGATAATACGACTGTCCCAAACTAACTCATCTATCTATGCAACAAATGAATACCCAGCAGCTACCAAACACTATGCCTTGGCGTTGGTCAAAATACATAACTTGAATACTACTGAATACCCAAATGAAATGACGGAGGGCTACGAATGATTTTGGCGAAACCGTGAACGTAGTGAACTTGATATGATCGAAGGAACCTGATAGCTTTTAAAAAGGAGTGGTTAAAGCTCCGCAATTAAAAAAATATCATCTGTTTTAAAAATAACCGAGTGGTTTCTTTTAAACTGTTCCAACGATTCAACTTTGGTTTATTTTCTTTGCATTAATATAATGTGTCCCATCAATTCACCTATCATTGCAGAAAACAACGAAAATACAACGTCCTCTTATGCCATCCGCATTCGCCACTGGGCCCCGTCATCACCCGTTAGGTTACTTAACTAACGACAGAGCGGGGGCTGGGCTAGCACGGGTATAAAACATAAGTGACGTCTAATAGCTATCATATATAGATATTGTACATTCGTCAGACGCAATAATAGTCATTCCAGATCACAGATGAACATATTGGATTTTCTACGAATTTGCATTCCTTTTGAGCCTGCAAAGAAAGACGGATTACACAGTCGCGATGAATAGCCAAAACCCCACCCTAGACCCCTACGGGTATGACAAACTACCCTCCTAGTACCCGAAGTGAAGCGGTCTCTCTCAACAACGTGAGTAGGCCACAAAACACTTCAAAGTACCCGGTAGTTTGTGCACCCCATCTTGGGTCTATCCTAGGAGCAGAAAACAGTAAATGAAATAATACAACGGTGGCTACAACCGCAACCTGGATGTGCCCCGCAAAAGAATATTACAACAATTTACAAATAATATTTGAATGAAAGAAACACTCATCTCATATCCCCGGCTATCCATTCACGACAATCCAACAAGTCCACAAACACAAACCAGTAAAAACCATTACAGAAATGTGCAACCCCCTGCTAACCGACATACTAGCGGTTAGGGGAGGTTTACGAACACATTAAACAAATCACAGATATAATCAAATTAGCCAAACATCTTAGAATTTTGATCAAGCAAACATAAATGATTCTACTCCAAAAAATTCTCTGTGCACCTGAAACCTGAGCAGAAACAAAACATTCCAGAAAATACAACATCAACACAGAAGAGTTACTGGGCAAATTTAGACTGACTCGGCTTCAACTCGGCCGTGGATCCGCGGAGGATCGCTTGGATCGGCCGCAGATCCGCGGCGGTTTGGCCGAGTTAGGATCCCAAATTTCTCCAGTAATCTTATAATTCTCTGCTTGTATTTTTAAGGGTCCCTGAAAAATTTTTAGACCCCGTATTAAAATCGGCAGAAACTTGGTCAAAATGATGTTTTTTCCGGTTCGTTTTGCGATCGAATTTCTAACGACTTTGCTAACAAGTTAATTATGGTTTAGCGAGGCTCTGATACCACTGTAAGTCGACGTTAGACACCCCACATGATGCGGGGAGGCGGAATAGGTAAAACAATCATTTTGTTTAAACTAACATCGACTAACTATACGGATCTTTGCCAAACCCTAACTAACAACAACATAGAAGTCATTAACTACTATGAAATATGATTATACCTAATGAATCAAGTCCTTCTTGTTCTCGTAGACCACCTCCTCGTCGGCCTCCTCGTTGTGATAGAAGATCCACCCGAGAGCTACTTCTCCAAGCTTAATCTCTCACTTGAGGTAACTAGGTTGCTATGAGTGCTAATCAAAGTAACCTAGAGGATATAGAATGGGATTAGGGATCTAATAGTCTTGCTAACCCTTGGATCTCAACACATGAGAGGTTAGGATTAGTTCTTTGAAGAGAGAGAGCTTGAGGAGAGAGAATGTGTATGTAATTATCAAATGAAAATTAACTCATTTGTGTATATATATGAAGCATAAAATATCTTGCAAAAAATATCTTTGCACAAATATCTTCATGCTTCATTTAATACAAAATGAATCATCTAATGAGTCATTAAAACCATTAATGCTTCATTAACTCATTTGATGAATCATCTCCATGAGTCACAAATCCATTTAATGCATATAACACCTAAGCTCTCCACCCCATCAAACTTCTAGAAGCTACTCGAGTAATTACGAGAACGCCCCTCCTATCCGTGAAAACACGGAAATACTGAGACTGTATAAATCCAATAATCCAATACTAGAATCTGGCTTAAACCAAAGCCTGCTAGTATAAACTGTCCGAACATTGTACGTGCGTAAAAACACGTATGTGTTCGAACCCTGTCGTAAAACTATATGACCTCTATATCGTTTCGCCCGAAGCAGGGAAACTCTCTGTGTGGGACTCTAAAGACTCGACTACTATGCTGGCAGTGGGTTTAACCACAGACCGCAAGCGGCACTAGCTGTACGTAGCGGTCCCCAGGTAGATGTCGATAAGAAGGCCGATGAGGAAACCCATCTGAACTCCTACTGAGCCTGATGTGACAATCTCCGTACAGTCCGGTCTGTTCGTCTAGGACTATCGCATATCGGGCCTAGGGGCGGCAAGTGTTAGTCCCCTAAAAGCGGTATAAGTCATGTTGGAGTGAAGCCCATTACACCTTGAGAAGCTACCGGAAATCCTACCAATAAATCTCGCTTGCCATGGCCAGGGACTTTGCGTAATGGCTCTCCAGACACAGTGTGATATCAACTCCCTATACCGGGAGAGACGAATCCTATCTAACCGCCACTGCCTCCAAGTGCTTCGGGACTGCACCCAACTACTACCTGTTTGCACGACTCCTTTGAGCCGTGGTAGGGTAGCAATCTAAGAACAGTGGGAACACACTCGAGACAAAGCAGCAGTGTCAAGTCTGCGGACTATGCTGTACTCATGTCACCTGGGAACTGTTAACTGACGACGGGTATAATACCAACCAACAGTTCCCTGCGAGTCCTGTTCGATGTACCCATAACCCAACGAGCACCTGTATACTATCTCCAGTACAACATACTAATGGCTGTGGGATAGACCATTTCCCCAACTAGGATGAGAAACGTACACACTAGTCTACTCCGGAGTATTGATGCCCTGTCTCGATAATCCTACGACTAGGGACCTGAAAAAGGATGTGCTTGTAGACTACCCAGCCCCTACTAGTGTGACTGTCATCACAACGCTGGTAGTCAAGCAAGATCTTAAGAGCTCTATCAATATGTATTCTCGATATGCTAACATATACACATATTAAGATAGACATAAACCAAGTAGCATACTACCATATTTAGCAAGACTGTTAACATAACTGTGAATATCCCAAGCTTCCATTAAGTAATATACAAGCTAGTATGATACAATAATGGCCCCTAGGGCATATACACTAACACCAAGAAGCTATCAGGAAGGTGGTGGCTGTTGATAAAGCCGTCATCTTTATCCGGGAAATGCTTGAAGCTCACAAAGTTGCCAGAAGGGAGCTTGAGATTTAGCTCGCCTCGTATCAGGCTCAACAGTCTCAGGCGGAGACCCGTCTCATGGCGATAACCAAGCTTGAAGCCGAGGTCCAGCGGAAGGGTGATGAATTGAGGAGCTTATTGTGTCGTCCGCCGGCTTAAAGATTTTTTGTAAAAATTTTCTTTTCTTGTATCCACTCCTGAATGAGAGGGTATTTTGTATTCATTTTGATTCTTTTCATGATATGTATCTTTTATGCACTTTGAATTCATGAATAAAAGACATATTTTTGTTTATCTTGTGCTTGCATGTAGCTCTGATGGATGTGGTCCATATGTAGTTTATCTGGATATTTTTGCATGGTAGTGATGGCTTAGGCTACAGGGTTAGGATTTGCCACCTAAGACTTTTCAACTTTATGAGCCGTGAGGGTCTCATAAAGACTTTTCTCCCTGCGAGTCGAGAAGATCCCGTAGGTGTATTTTCTCCTTAGGAATCGTAAGGATTCCTAAGTGCGTTTTCTCTTGAGAGTCGTAAAGATCTCACAAGAGAACTTTCTTTTTATGGGTTGATAGGTTTATGTGTTGATTTATTTCCGAGTCGAAGCATTGCTTTACGACAGGGAAATTGTGGGTTGATGTATTTCCGAGACGGAGCATTGCACCGGCAGGGGTGTTAAGAGTTGACATGTATCCGAGTCGAAGCATTGCTTGACGACAGGGAGGTCAGGGGTTGACATGTATCAGTGTCGAAGCGTTTCTTGACGAAAGGGAGGTCAGGGGTTGACATATATCCGTGTCGAAGCGTTGCTTGACGACAAGGAGGTCAGGGGTTGACATGTATCCGTGTCGAAGCGTTGCTTTACGACAGGGAGGTCAGGGGTTGACATGTATCCGAGTCGAAGCGTTGCTTGACGACAGGGAGGTCAGGGGTTGACATGTATCTTTGTCGAAGCATTGCTTGACGACATGGAGGTTAGGGGTTGACATGTATCCGTATCGAAGCGTTGCTTTACGACAAGGAGGTCAGGGATTGACATGTATTCGTGTCGAAGCGTTGCTTGACGACAGGAAGGTCAGGGGTTTACATGTATCGGTGTCGAAGCATTGCTTTACGACAAGGAGGTCAGGGTTGACATGTATCCAAGTCGAAGCGTTACTTGACGACATGGAGGTCAGAGGTTGACATGTATCCGTATCGAAGCGTTGCTTGACGCAAGGAGGTCAGGGGTTGACATGTATCCATGTTGAAGCGTTGCTTTACGACAAGGAGTTCAGGGGTTGACATGTATCCGTGTCGAAGCGTTGCTTGACGACAGGGAGGTCAGGGGTTGACATGTATCCATGTCAAAGCGTTGCTTTACGACAAGGAGGTTAGGGGTTGACACTAGGTTGTCTGTACACCGTAGAGTCTTGGAACTGGGGACTTTTCCGTGGCTCCGATTGATGATGTCGCGTCCGTGCTCTGTTGGCATGAGGAGGAATGCCGTTGTTGGTCTCTAGGCTGTAGAGGTGGCCGTCGAGATTTAGAACTAGGGACTTTGCCATGGCTCCGCTTCGTTGCGACCTTGAGGTCGGTTGTTGACGTTGCGTCTGCATCCTGCTGGAGTTGAGAAGGAACGCCGTATTGGTCTTCTGGTATGCAGATATTGCCGCTGAGACCTGACTCTCCCTTTGGTAGAGTTTGTCGGGGCATGTGGTTCCCTTTTTGTTTATGCCCATGGATTGTATACAGGGGTCAGTATGGACTCGCCTGTAGGGCAAAAGTTTCATCATTTTTTTTATTTCTTTCCGCGATGCTCTATCATTTCAGCTTTTTATATCGCGAAAGTTGCGATTGCCCAATCATTTCAGCTATTTTTCGTGGTGCCCAATCATTTCGGTTATTTTTCTTTTTACTCGCTGCTTTTTATTGCAAGTTGCCCAATCATTTCGGCTATTTTTGTACGCATATATTTTACTTGCTGATTTTGTTGCAAGTTGCCCCATCATTTCGGTTATTTCATATGCATTTTTGGCACGCTGATTTTTATCGCGAGTTTAAACTTGGAATTCGATATCGATTTAGGCATCAGCATCGCTACATCTGGGATATTGCCATGAGCGAATCATCATTTGCCTTTGTTAGTTCGAACAAAGGTGGCTTAGCAAACAGGGTTAGGATCCTGTCGACTAAGGCTTTTGACTTCATGAGCCGTAAGGGTCCCATAGAGGTGTTTCTCCCTATGAGTCGTGAGGATCTCATAAGTGTATGTTCTCCTTAGAAGTCGTGGGGACTTCTAAGTGATGTGTTCTCTTGTAAGTCGTAAGGATCCTACATGAGTGTTTTCTCCTTATAAGACGAGAGGACTTATAAGGGTCGTTCACCATGTGAGGATATCCTTTGTTGCTGGTGAGATTCTGTTGGGGAAATGTTTTTTCGTGCCCGTGGATTATATACAAGGGTCAATATTGAACCACTTGCAGGGCAATCTGGGGTGTATGACGACTTAAGAATAGGTTTAGATCCCTATAGCTTAAGGCTTTTGAATCCTATGAGCCGTGAGGGTCTCATAGGGGAATTCTCCTAACGAGTCGTGAGGATTTTGTAAGTGCAACTTCTCCTTAGGAATCGTGGGGATCCCTAAGTGTGTTTCTCCCTTGTGAGTCGTAAGGATCTCACACAGGTATTTTCTCCTTACAAGGTCGAGAGGACCTTACAAGTGTCTTTTAACGAGATTGCGCCCTTTTGGGTTTTCACAAACTCGCCGGTAACCCTGCTGTTTTTACTCACGGAGCCCTTTCGGGTTTTCATCCGTGCCCATTTCGCTTATGGACGTACCGTTTTTTTTGCGTCAGCCTTAGGGTGCTGCGGTTTGTAGTAGTTTAAAGACGTTACGGTCCGTAGTTAGTTTTAGGACATTTCGGTCCGTTGTTAGTTTTAGGACATCTCGGTCCGTTGTTAGTTTAGGGATATTTCGGTCCATCGTTAGTTTTAGAACGTTGCGGTACATCGTTAGTTTTAGGACATTGTGATCCATTGTTAATTTAGGGACGTTTCGGTCCATCGTTAGTTTTAGGACGTTGCGGACCATTGTTAGTTTAGAGACGTTTCGGTCCATTGTTCGTTTTTTGGGGTGAGGTTTCGCCGGATTCTACTTATAAAGTTTAGACTCAGGAAGATAGCGAGCGGACATAGGCGTCGTCATCTATCATTGACCTGGTTCATGACCCATCAAGCATAGTATTTTTTCATGAACCGGCCATTTATTGGCCGAAAGGGTCTTTCGCCGTGCATATCCATGAGCACGTAAGCCCCACATTGATAGACTGTCTATGATGTACGGGCCCTCATAGTTTGGCTCAAATTTCCCCCGTTTAGCACGATTAGGGATCATAGGTCTCTTGACCACTAGCACGAGTTCGCCTTGGCGAAATGTCCTCGGTCTAGTCAATTTTTCGTATGAGCGCGTCATTTTTGCTTTATATGCCTCCAAGTTTTGTTGCGCTATGAGTCGAGTTTCGTCAAGGGCGTCGAGCTCCTTGAGCTGAAGATGGGCATTCTCTTCATCTGTTAGCTCGTAACGAACCACTACTCGTAAAGAGGGTAGCTCTATCTCAAGGGGGAGTACTGCTTCAGTGCCGAACACCAATGCATATGGCGTTGTATTTGTGGCCGTTTTGAACGTGGTCCGGTACGCCCAGAGAGCTTCATGCAGTCTCTCATGCCAGTCCTTCTTATTTCTGGACACCGTCTTCTTTATGATATTCGTCAAGGTCTTGTTGAAAGCCTCAGCTAGACCATTAGCTCGGGGATTATAGACCGAAGAGTATCTTCAGTCTATATTATGTTGCTGTGCGAAGCGGCTGATTCTGTGACTTCTGTAGGCTGGCCCGTTATCGGAGATAATCCGTCGCGTAGTGCCGAACCGATATATGACATGCGTCTTGAAGAAATGGAGGATATTCTCCGACTTCACTTCTTCCAGCGGTACTGCTTCTGCCCACTTAGAGAAGTAATCGGTGGTTGCCAATATGAACCGATGTCCTCTAGATGATGATGGTTCGATGGGCCCGATTATGTTAGTTCCCCACATTTCGAACGGCCAGCTAGCCACCGTTGGGTGTAGCGGATTTGGATGCTGGTGGATGATGTCCCCGTGAATCTGGCACGAGTGGCACTGCTTCGCGTATTCGAGGCAGTCTTGAATCATTGTGGGCCAATAGTAGCCCATCCTTTTGATCTTCAGCTTCATCTTCGGCCCGGCTTGATGAGAACTGCAGAATCCGTCATGAGTTTCTTGGACGACTTTCTTTGCTTCTTCCAGTCCTAGGCATCTTAGCCACAGAGAGTCGAATGATCTCTTGTACAGAGTATCATAGACGAAGGCGAAAGACAGAGCTCGTTTCACGAGCTGAAGTCTTAAGGATGCATCTTCAGGCGTTCGACGGTATTTGAAGTAGTCTATAAAGACTCCTATCCAATCCTTAACCTCTTCTTGGTCTTTTATTTGGAAGGCCATTTGCTTGGTCGCTTCCTTTTCTTCGGATGACTCCGGAGATATTTCTGCTGGAGCAAGAACCCGACGGCTTTGCACAACAATCCTCACGTCATCGAGGTTTTCGTCAGCCAATTCTTTAGCAAGTTTGGCAAACGCATCCACTTTGCTATTTTCCGCACGTGGTATGCTTTCCAAGGCGTAGACAGGGATTTGAGTCAGCAATTGTTGTACTCTCTCGCCGTACTTCACCAACTCTGGTTTGCACGTTTGATATTCGCCGTTTACTTGACTAAGGACCAGCTGGGAGTCTCCGTATATGAGGAGGTTTTCGATTCCCATGTCGACAGGGATCTCAAGACCTGCTATCAAAACTTCATATTCGGCTTCATTGTTCGTTCTCGGCTCTGTTAGGGAAAAGGCATTTGAGAGGGTTCATCTTAAGGTTGTATTTCCGAAGGCGCTGGAACACTATATCCAGATGCTCCCTGTGCGATTTACTTTTCACCACGAGGTCGTCGATATAGCATTCGACAATTTCATGTATGAGGTCATCGAAGATTTTCGTCATGGCCTTCTGATAGGTAGCGCCGGCGTTCTTCAGACCGAAAGGCATCACTTTATAGCAGAATATGCCCAAAGGGGTCTGGAAAGCAGTATGCTTTTGGTCTTCGGGGTGCATCTTTATTTGATTGTATCCTGATGACCCGTCCATGAAGGAGAAAACTTCATGAGTGGACGTGTTGTCTATCATCAGCTCGGTGACCGGTACGGGAAAGTCATTTTTTAGGCAAACTTTGTTAAGGTCTCGAAAGTCCACACAGATGCGCACCGTCCCGTTCTTCTTCATCACTGGGACGATGTTGTCAATCCAGTCGGGGCATTGCACTTCTTGGACGAAGCCAGAGTCGATTACCTTCTTGACCTCGGCGTTGATGCTCATTTCAAGTTCGAGCCGCATTCTTCTCGGCACTTGTTTGACTGGCTTGATGTCCGGAGATATCGCCAATTTGTACACAACTACTTCTGGATCTAGTCCCGACATTTCGGAGTAGTTCCATGCGAAACAATCTTTATACTGCATGAGTACGTCCTTGAGCGTAGCCACCTTTTCTTTAGACAACAGCTCACTGACGAACGTCGGCCGTGGGTCGTTTGCCGTCCCCAAGTCGATTTTTCTGAGGTTATCTGGAGTAATGTGTATTCCATCTTCCAATTCTTTTGGCGCCGGTGGAAACTCTGAGATCACCTCATCATCATTGTTTTCAAAGCACCAGGACAGATCATCCATGTTCTCGCGCATTCTATCTTCTGACAGCGTTATTGCGTGACAGGTACGAGATCGTTTCCAAAACCGATGTTGGTCTGGTTCTACTCTCACCATATACGTTGCCTTTGGCATATGCTTTTGCGGTGGGGCAACTTTCCAACTGTTGGATAGAGCGAACCTGCCGAGTTGATATTGGTCTTCGACCCAGTTCTTGAAAGTAAAGCAGTTTTCAAGAGGATGACCTATTGCTCGGTGATAGGAGCAATAATCTGGCTGATGAACTTTGTTTACTTGATCGGGATGCCGAGACTCTGGGAGTGTCATCATTTGATGTTTCATAACGAGGTCAAAGATTTTCATTGTCTTTTCTAGGGGGAAAGAATGTGCTCGGTCTATATTTTCATAAGAGATGGATTTTGGCTGACCTTTTCTTGATTGTGTGCCCTTTTGGATCCGTTTCCCGCTGTCGAACGTTTTTTCCGTTCTTCAACTTGTTTTTTGCCTCTGCGTCGGGCCTTTTTCTTGTCTTGGGAACGCATGGCGGGCTAATGGTGAAGGACATTGTCGTTCTCCGTAGCCTGCTGAAGGAGGCGTTGCGTCTTGGCTTTCTCGTAAATGGCCATTTCGCGACTGTAGTCGTTCCGAACCTTTTGACTCGCTTCCCGTATTAGCTTGTCCATCTGTTCTTCAAATGACGGACTCGACATTTTTATGGCAGGACCGCATTTTGGTTCGACGTCAGCTTCTTTTAAAAGAGCATCCTCTTCTTCATCAAGGTCCTTTATGACATGGCAACCATGGAACTGCTCCCGTTTCTTGGACTAAATATATCCAAGCCCGATCGCTTCCATTTTTCCGTTGGGCAATTTTCTATGAGTACCAGGGACGTTCCAGATCCTGTTGTAGAATTGGGCCTGTCGCGTGGTCTGCTTAAAAGGTACGCCTTGGCGTCTCAACAGCCTTTTTAATACTTCTGTGTAGTATCTGGGCAGACGGATGGGTTGGAGCCTGTCGAGTGTAGGATCGACACCATGCCAGACTTCTCTTTCAACTTTAGTCTCCGTGGATCGGTAGAATAAGATCGCCTTTTCACCTTTTCGCCTGGGAGGGACATAGAACGTCTGCAGTTCTTGCACACTATAGGTTTCGAGCGTATCAAGCTCTCTGTAGTGCTGTACCGGAACCATAGCGATTTGCAATCTTTGATCTTCTCCAGTGAGGGTCTGTATCGATGGCCGGACCGAGAACACTGCGTTAACTTCGTCTTCAGAGTCGCTACCAAAGACCAGAATAGGGGTAGATGGTCCCGGCTTGTTGCATTGGGGTGGCCCTGAATAAACTATCTCTTCTTCCTCTTCGGTATCGCTCCCAAAGACCGGAATAGTGGTGATAGTTTTCTGCTTACTCTCCGGCTTATGGCATCTTTCCGTGTCTTCAAAGTCTGGCAGGAAATACTTTGCATTCTCTTACTTTCGGACTTCATTTACGGAAAATGGGTTCAGTTCCACTGTCACGGTATACTCAAGACCATCTTTGAAGTACTTCATACACTGATGCTGTGTAGAAGGGATGATGTTGTGCTCGTGCAACCAAGGCCTGCTGAGCAAAGTGTTGTAGCAAGTCTTGGCGTCAATGACTTGAAACTTGATGTCAGTGACGAGCAACCCAAAACGTAACGTCAGTATCACAGACCCTGTTCATATCAGAATTTTGCATTATTATATTTCCCATTCTTAATCATATTGCAAATAAATAGGTGCTTTTGATCCATGTCTGCTAAATAGTTGCAGGTTACAGGTTCTCGGAACAATACAGTGAAAATGGTGAAAAAACACTACAAAAGTGAGACTACGACCAACAAATAGAAGAATCTTTATGATGCCGCCTACAGTTTAAGGAACAAATGAAGATCAATGAACAGTTCGATTGCACAACGTATGACGGCAGCACAAGATTCATGACTTCAACAGGAAGCGAACGGTAAAAGTCCACAACATTCTGCACTGTGGAAATCTGGAAGAAAATAGAAGATATTCTAAGAAACCAAGTGAAGAAACCAGAAGTAAAATGCAACATGAAGCAACCCTGAAGATTTGAGACAGAGACCCCATCAAACGGCCGAGAAACCGCGGCCAAACCAGGCTTATGGCCGCGGATCCGTGATCGTGCATCGCACGTGTCGGTGCGTGTCGGTGGAGTCGGTGCATTGACCCGGTTTTCTCAGGGTAGTTTTGTAATTCTAGATATGGATCAGATGTAAACCCTAGAGTTTCTATTATCTATAAACAGGAAGCCTACAGCTCTTTTTGGAGCATGCCTCTTTTTAATTCTAGGTTTTAAATTTTCAATTCCTTGTAATCGTCAAAGAGTGCATCAATAAAGTAAGTTTTTATTTTGAATATTTCTTATCTGCAATTTTATTTCTCTGCATTTTTTATCTGCCGTAGTTATTTTCCGCATGTTAATTAGGTTAAAAGAAAATTATAAAAAAAAATAAACTTTGTTAATTTCCTAATGAGTGAGTAGTTCCTCACTTGTTAGGGTTAGGTTTGGGGAAGGTTTGAGAGATGAAAATCTCTCACTCCTTTCTTGCCCGTTCAATTCTTTAAAATAGGGCTCTATGCAAATCAAACACACACCGCTCACTATGGCACCCTATCCCACGAGATAGCGGTGATTCCCTAGTTAGACCGGTTGTGATTGATTTCCATAGAGACTAGGGATAAGAGTTAAGAAAGGACGGATAAGGACCAAAAGGAAGAAACCGCGTTTCTTCCTTGACGTGCTAATCCCCTTTGTTAATTATTACCCTAACACCTACGATCTTAATTAGGGCAAAGAAAGCGGTGAGAAAATTAACTTTCCAAACTAAACCTAATCCTAACCCTAGCAAGATTTTAATCCAAATCAAATTCAAATTCAGTTTTTATAAAAATAAAAACCTACCACAAATAGGAATTGACTCGTTAGAACAACTAGAAAAGACACGTTTTCCCTGTGGACCGACCCGTACTCAATCGGCTAGCTACCAAGCGACACCGTTCTTGATTGTGGTTAATTCTTTGATTTCAAAACGCTCATACGCACTAAAATTTCACATCAATCAAATGGCGCCGTTGCCAGGGATTACGGTAGTTATTTTCTTTTGTAATTTCGGGTTAGTTAAAAATTTAAAAAAATCATAAAAACTGAAAAATAAAAAATATAAAAATATCATCTTGTTATTTTTTGAAGGGTTTTTATGCGAATTGTGCAGGAACGGAAAGACGGACCGATTCAGATCTGAAGCAAGTTCGGTGAACAAATCCAGAAACAGAAGATCTGAACAGACAGAGGAGAATAAAAACAGCAAACAGAAAGATTTCTGAGATCTGAAGCAACCATCACACCGCTGAACCGCGGTCTTAGGCAGCATTTGGCGGCGGTTCCGCCGCGCCTTGCTGACGTCAGTGATTGTTACGAAAAATCGTGTTTGTTTAGTTTAACCGCAATCAATAACGGTGTCGCACGTAGCTAGACCGAGATGAGTACGGGTCGTCCTCTGGGAAACGTGGAACCTTTTAATTTTACTTTAGATGTGTTGAAAAGGAGAAAGAAATAAGAATGGTTGTAGGATGGTTTCTAGATCTACGTTTAATAAGAATGTAAATATAGATCTAGAATAGTTTAAAGATGTGATTAATTATAATAAGAAGGGCTTGTAGGGTTCGTTAGGATTTAGTAGTTATGAATGATTAATTAAAGTTACCCTTTTTATCCATTAATAGATTTAGAACTAGAACGACGGCGATGCGTGTAGATTAGGGTTTCTGGAGGGAAAAGGAATCCCACTCTTAACCCTTATCTCGACACGGAACTCCGTTCATATCTAGCCTTTACCAAAACAATCATTAATCTAATCTCTAATCGCGGTCGGAACTAGCAAAGAATTGCTAGCGCGCCCGATTAGGATGTTAATGATTATTTTGATAAAGTTCCTAAACTTTATAAGACTTAAAAAGGGTTTAGATATTTTTCATCGTTCATTAGCCTACCCTAATCCTACGAACCCTAACAAGCGGAGAATTACTCGCGCATGTTGGGAGAAGAATATGAAAAGAAAGAGATGGAAAACATAATGTAAAAGAAAACAAACAATTAAATAAAAACTACCTTTATTAATCAACTCCTTCAACTACACTTTTAATCCATAGAAAATGATTACAAAACTTGATTTGCTTCTCGATCTTTCCTAGGGAGGTAGTCGAACAGTCGATGATCAGCCTGGATGCGTGAGCGTCGGGAGCTTCGTGATCTCTTCGGCTTGATAGCTTTTCCAAGAGGCCCTCGGTACCCTTTTATAGTGCAAACCCAGAATCTTTTTGTTGAAAGGTTGGTAAAATATTGCATAGATCAATCTCCCAAAATATTTCCTTCTAACTCTTCAATAGTGCGGCGGATCCGCGGCCCCAGGGGGGTTTTGGCCGCGGATCCGCGCTCAAGGGGCAAGATTGATTTGTCGTTTTTCTTGGGCTCTCTGATGGTGACATTTGGCAATCCTAGGCATCTTCATATCTTTAAAATATTCTCTCGGTTGCTTCCAGACTTGGTCTCCAAGTTTGCTTCTTAATTTGGCAAGTTTTCTTCAACAAATTGATTTGTTTGTCAAATCCTTCATAACAACTTGGAAATAATCTGCACAACAACTCAAATAAGATTTTAGTAGACTTTGTTCTACTAGAATTAGATCAATAATATTATTTGCATACATTTTCCTACCAAATGATAATTAAAATATATTAACACATGGAAAATAATGTTTTTACACATAAACCCTCATATGTATAATATATTATAATATAGTCCTTTTTTAATATAAAAATGGTAGGAAAAATGTACTACAAATGTGCAGTTTTATCGACTGAACAAATACCCCCAAACTTATCTTTGATCGTCCCGAGCAAATTAGTTTATTTAAAAGAAGAAAAAGAAAGGAGAAAACTAGGCACACTTTCGTAGGCAGACACGATTGCACTGAGCACGTGCAACAAGCCGTTAAACCTCTAGGTGTCCCTAGTAGGAGGAGTGTTGTCTCCTGAGGGTTTTCAGCGGATTACACCCACAAAATCCAATAACAAAAGAAAGATGGTGAAATTTACATATAAAGATAAGAACCATAAAAGAAATACTTTGAAAAGAAGAGTTTCCAACTATACTAGCTTTTCAGTTGTCATGAGCCCTATCTTAATAGTCATGAAAAAATGTTAGAAATCACATCATCCCTCAATAAAACATCGTCTTTATTCTTCATTCCTACCTTTTGTCCAAACATTGATCATATAACCCCACGTGTGTGTAAAGAACATCCCTACACTCAGAGAATTCAATTCAAGCTATCATACTCTTGTCCATCTACCTTAGTACTTTTTACTTTGATGAATACTTAGAATTGCTTACACATTTTCATGCGACCGTTAATACTTCTTGAGGTACTAACCGACCGATTACTCATGTGCTTGCAGATTTGGTGATAATATTTTCCTTGTCTTGCACCACCTAAGGCTTAGCAGTGACTCCCAGACCAGTTGGCCTTAGGGCACTAGGTGAAGAGGCACCCTCGCTATATTTTTTTATTGCTGCCTTGGCGATAACAAAACCAGTGTTCATTTTTCTTTTCACCATTTTTATATTTTCTTCATCATTTCCTTCATACTTTGGCTTTTAGACAAGAGCATTTCAAGGTATCCTCTACTATCCCGAGTTTCAAGACGTGTGTAGGTGCATATTGTAGGGTATCAACATTCAAATGTTTGGCTTCCAGAATAGAAACTATTTTTCGGACTTATTTTTATCCTCAGATTAGTGACTTCCTTCATCTTACCAACCCTTGGGACAACAGCTCATAACTACTTATTACCAGTTCGTATAAGGAAACTTCTAGTTTTCTTGGTTTTCTTAAACTATTCCTATCTTTTGGATGTAATTTTTCACTTTCTACTCTTTTGTTATAAAAGAAAATTTTTGAAATTTTTGAAAATGTTGTGCTTATGCAAAATATGATGCAAATTGATGTGTAAATAAGCACAAACCTCCCCCAAACCTGTTTACAGCAGTGTCCTCACTGATGTCATCCGTTAAGCTCAAAAACCTGTAGACTTAGGAGGAAATTATTAATGGAGGCAAGAATATATGAAAGTGAAAATCCTCCCCCAAACTTATTTTAGGCTCACAATTTTATAAAAATCATTTTCTTTCAAGAGCCAAAATATACCACCGCTCCCCCAAACTTGAGTTAAACAATTTTAATCTTTTAAAATCACACGAGGGGGTCAAGGTTATTGGTCAATGCCAAGCTTTGCAAAGACCGAAGGTCAACACCAACCATTCAAAAATTTTATCGATGAAGCACCAAGGTTGGTGGAAGAACATGTCACCTATTGACGTGAAGAAGTGGAGAGGTGACAAGAGGTGTAAAAGATTGCGTCTCAATTTGGAGAGACGACACAGTGATAGTGATGATGGATTACTCGCATTATCATGATTGTCCAAAAGAGGGGGTGGAGGTCCAATTTCTTCATCTTGGAGTTGATTCATCTCAACACCCGTGTCTTGTAAAAATGCGAGTTCATCAGCGAAAATTTCCTCAAAGCTTTCATCGATACCCCGAAAAATAATGTCATCAGAAAAAATGGGGTGATCGTCAGACTCAATATAAAGTTCCTCATTAGATGTTGACCCGGACAACTCGGTGGAAGAGTAAATGTTTGGGTCAAACAACAACATATGAAAAGAGTCTGTATCTTGAGGTTGATCAAATTCGCTGCTGTCGACATCCATTAATTCGACAGAACACACATGAGCATAGGGTTCGGAGGGTTCACTTCCCAACTTGTAAATGTTAAGCTCAATTGACTTCTTCCCAAAGGATAGGGTCATAGAGCCGTTTCTACAATTAATTACTGCGTTGGAAGTGGCCAAAAAGGGTCGACCGAGTATCACCGGAATTTGATTGCGTGGGTTTGCTACAGGTTGTGTATCTATAACGATAAAGTCCACAGGGAATATGAATTCCCCGACTTTGATTAACACATCCTCTAGCTCACCCCTAGGTTGGGTGATAGATCGATCGGCCATCTGAAGAGTGCAATGCGCAGGTTTTAACTCTCCGATCCCTAATTGCTCATACACAGAATACGGAAGCAAGTTAACACTAGCACCTAGATCGAGTAGAGCACGATTGATATTTTTACCCCCAATAGAGATTGAAATTGTAGGACTTCCGGGGTCCTTTCGTTTCTTGGGAAGTTGTTGTGTAAAAGCTGTGCTCACATTACTCGCAAGGAAAACTTTTTTAGGTACTTGAACTTTTCTCTTCCTAGTGCACAAGTCCTTTAGGATTTTCGCATATGACGGAACTTGCTGAATAGCATCTAGGAGAGGAATGTTTATGTTAACTTGCTTAAAAATTTCCACGATCTTCTCCATTTGTGGACTTGGTCTGTTGCCCCTTAACCTGTTTGGATAAGGTGCTTGATCAATAAGTTTTGGGTCCAACGTTTGTGGAGAAGACTGTGGGGATGGATTCGATCCCAAAACTGGAGTGGGAATCGACTTAGATAGATTTGGCGAAATGGGCGAAGGGTTCGAGTCTTGGGGAAAACGGAGAATAGGCTCGGGTGAAGGTGGGAGACTAGACGAATTAGGGGAAGAAGAAGAAGCTGGGGTATCATTGGTATCACTATCATCACACTGCTCACCCACTCGGTCATTCAGCACTTTTCCCGATCTCAACGTGGTAACAGCACTCACATTATAACTTTGTGAGTGGCCAGGATTAGGAATGGGTTGAGATGGGAGTTTCCCTTTCTCTCTAGCACTCATTGCGGCGTTTAACTGTGCGATTTGGTTTTCTATTGATTTGATACTCTCACCATGGGAGGAGGAGTTTTTCGTTAGGGTATCAATAGAAGACCTTATCTCAGCCGAATTTTGCATGGATTGTTTCATGAACATATCCAAAGTTTGTGCAAGCGAGTTGTCAGTACCGGCCATTTGTGGTGTAGAAATGTTGGCCGGATTTTGGAAATTCTGTGACTGAAAGGGGGGCTGATTCTGTGGTTGTGGTTGCTGTGGAGGAGGACTTTGATAATTACTTTGTTGGTTTTGATTCCAAGCAAAGTTAGGATGATTCCTCCATCCTTGATTATATGTGGAAGAATAAGGATCGTTTCTAGGTCGCTGCTGAAAAGCAGCATTGGCTTGAAACGATGCGTTCATAGGACATTCTTCCGTTAAGTGTGAAGGATCCGAACAGCAACCACAGACAGTCTTAGGGAGCGTAACCTGATTTAGGGAGACTGATGAGAATCTGCTCTCAATAGCATCGAGTTTCTTCTGCATCGCTGCCATTTCGGCTTTCACTGCGATGGAAACATCGAGCTGGTGTATACCTCCCTTAGTTGAAGGTGGTCTTACGTTTTCCCACTGCAAAGTGCTTTCTGCAAGATCTTCCAGATATTTCCAAGCTTCGCCATCATCTTTAGACATGAAATTGCATTGACACATTGTTTCAAGCATCTGCTTTGTCGCTGGATTAATGCCCTCATATATAATCCGACATAAATCCCATCTTTGTATCCCGTGATGGGGGCATTGGACAAGCAGATCTTTGAAACGTTCAAAGCACTTCCAAAATGGTTCATTGGGAAGCTGGGTGAACTGGTTAATCTCGCTCCTAACATGTGCAGTCTTATGATTTGGGTAAAACTTCTTAAGAAATGCTATGACGAATTCATCCCAATTAGCGATAGAGTGTGCGGTAGTATTATAAAGCCATTTTTCTGCCAAGTCGCACAGTGTGAATGGGAGAAGACGTAAGCGCATAGCATCTAAAGTCAATTGTGAAGTACCCATCATTGCGCATACGTTTTCGAATTTGGTGATGAAAACGTACGCGTCTTCCGACTCAAGCCCGTGAAATTTGGGCAGCAGATTGATGTAGTGGGGTTTAATTTCGAAATTATCCCCGTTAGGTGGTGGAAGAGATAGACAAGTAGGAAGGGGACCACGAATAGGATAGCATCTCTCTTGGAGAGAGATGCGCGGTGGATTCTGCGCACCTGCGGGTGGTGGCAGCGTGGTGTTATACTCTGATGGAGTGCCGTCCATCTCGGTCGATGTGGTGTGTGGTGGGGGAAAAGAAGATGAAGAAGTACCGACTTCGGTGTCGATAGCAGGAACGCGGACAAGACGGGCACTAGGATCCCGTGTCCAGCCGAGCATGCACTAAGCGGGTTTAGTGCAAGTGGCAGCGTGTGTGTGGTTTAAAAATTGGCTTGTTTTGAAAAAGTGGGACTCAAGACAAATCACCCCCAAGATGCACAAGCAACCCTAGAATTAAGGTCACCTAGGTCTGCTAGACAGCTCCTAACTATGGCTAGAAATAGACCTCAAACCGCCTCTTCACGGACAAGTACGACCAGGTAAGTGGGAAGGAACCACCACTACAGTGGGCCTAATTAAAAACCACTAGCCTAGACACCGCAATGTCAGTTAGGATAAACGGCCGATGCCTATACTAGTCTTCTTCCTATTGAGCTCGACAGTCCTTAGAGTCTGGTCTAGATATTTTTTAAATTAATGAAGGGTTGATCTATATGCTCGGTTTGTGTTTTGTGGGGCTTAGGAAGGGTGATGAAATCCCCACCTAATCTTGATTTGGTCTTTGCCCCTTAAAATCCGTATTAAATATGCAAAACAAAACCAAACACAAAACTTTTGCAAAGAGATTTTTTTTTGAGCGGCGCAATTTGCAAAGAATCCTGCAGAAAATAGATTTTATTGGATTTGGGAGGAGAGAGGAGGAGTTAAGAAAGATACCAGAGAGTTCTGTAGCCCTAATCCCTCCAAGCCGCCGCGCTTCCGCCGCCAAAGATGCCTTTCTGCCGCGCTTCCGCCGCGAGGTGGTTGGATCGCTTGATGAAAAATTTCCTGTGTCCCTCTGTGCTCCTCTGGATCTCTAAAAATGTCTCTGTTTCCTGTTTCCCTCAATTCTGTGACTCCAGATCTCCTTGCAAAAATCCACGCACAAATCGTTAAATATGCAATTTGCAGTTTTGTGTTAATAATGATATGACTCGTCTAAGAAATCAACACAAATAGTAAAAATAAAAAATTACGCACGTATCCCCGGCAACGGCGCCATTTGATTGTTACGAAAAATCGTGTTTGTTTAGTTTAACCGCAATCAATAACGGTGTCGCACGTAGCTAGACCGAGATGAGTACGGGTCGTCCTCTGGGAAACGTGGAACCTTTTAATTTTACTTTAGATGTGTTGAAAAGGAGAAAGAAATAAGAATGGTTGTAGGATGGTTTCTAGATCTACGTTTAATAAGAATGTAAATATAGATCTAGAATAGTTTAAAGATGTGATTAATTATAATAAGAAGGGCTTGTAGGGTTCGTTAGGATTTAGTAGTTATGAATGATTAATTAAAGTTACCCTTTTTATCCATTAATAGATTTAGAACTAGAACGACGGCGATGCGTGTAGATTAGGGTTTCTGGAGGGAAAAGGAATCCCACTCTTAACCCTTATCTCGACACGGAACTCCGTTCATATCTAGCCTTTACCAAAACAATCATTAATCTAATCTCTAATCGCGGTCGGAACTAGCAAAGAATTGCTAGCGCGCCCGATTAGGATGTTAATGATTATTTTGATAAAGTTCCTAAACTTTATAAGACTTAAAAAGGGTTTAGATATTTTTCATCGTTCATTAGCCTACCCTAATCCTACGAACCCTAACAAGCGGAGAATTACTCGCGCATGTTGGGAGAAGAATATGAAAAGAAAGAGATGGAAAACATAATGTAAAAGAAAACAAACAATTAAATAAAAACTACCTTTATTAATCAACTCCTTCAACTACACTTTTAATCCATAGAAAATGATTACAAAACTTGATTTGCTTCTCGATCTTTCCTAGGGAGGTAGTCGAACAGTCGATGATCAGCCTGGATGCGTGAGCGTCGGGAGCTTCGTGATCTCTTCGGCTTGATAGCTTTTCCAAGAGGCCCTCGGTACCCTTTTATAGTGCAAACCCAGAATCTTTTTGTTGAAAGGTTGGTAAAATATTGCATAGATCAATCTCCCAAAATATTTCCTTCTAACTCTTCAATAGTGCGGCGGATCCGCGGCCCCAGGGGGGTTTTGGCCGCGGATCCGCGCTCAAGGGGCAAGATTGATTTGTCGTTTTTCTTGGGCTCTCTGATGGTGACATTTGGCAATCCTAGGCATCTTCATATCTTTAAAATATTCTCTCGGTTGCTTCCAGACTTGGTCTCCAAGTTTGCTTCTTAATTTGGCAAGTTTTCTTCAACAAATTGATTTGTTTGTCAAATCCTTCATAACAACTTGGAAATAATCTGCACAACAACTCAAATAAGATTTTAGTAGACTTTGTTCTACTAGAATTAGATCAATAATATTATTTGCATACATTTTCCTACCAAATGATAATTAAAATATATTAACACATGGAAAATAATGTTTTTACACATAAACCCTCATATGTATAATATATTATAATATAGTCCTTTTTTAATATAAAAATGGTAGGAAAAATGTACTACAAATGTGCAGTTTTATCGACTGAACAGTCAGCATCTGAAAAATTCTCTGTAAGTTTTGTTTTCCTCTCTTCTGTCCTCTGAAATCCTCTGAAAATTTTTCCTGCAGGGTTCTTTGCGCAAAACTTCTTCCCCTTCTCCAATAACTTGATTTTGTGTAGGATTCTTTGCGCCGCAAATAAAAAAAAAAAATTGGCAAGTGTTTTGGATTTTTGTGTGTTTATTGCTTTTCATTTTTAAAAACGGACTTTTAAGGGGCTATAACACCAATCCAGATTGGGGGGGGATTTCATTACCCTTCCTAGGACCCCAAAAATCACAAAAAGCATTTTGCATCAACTCTCGAGTTAATTAAAAAAATTAGACTCAGCCAATAAGGATTGTCATGCTTATTAGGACAAAGGAAAGGTTGTAGGCATCGGTCGTTTATCTAAACCTGACTTTGTGGTGCCTAGACTAGACAAGTGGGAAAGGTAATTTTAAAAGACCCGTCTCACAGTGATTCGTGAGCAGATTCCTCCTTTCTTTACTTGTGCTTACCTGGCCACAATTGGCGGTGAAGAGGTGATTCGAGGATCTCACAACTTGCCCTTTGGAACAGTTAGGAGCAGTCTAGTTGACTTAGGAGACCCTAGCTCTAGGCTTGATTATGCATATTGTGATTGCTTGAAAGTGTGTCTAAGCTCCTTATAAAAATCTTTTGCAAAACTCCTTATAAAAAAAACAACAAAACAAAATTTTTTACAAAAACTTGCCATTTTGTCGCTAGAAATCCATTGCACCCCACTTTCTCTCATTGACGTTTTCTTACCCCCACCTTCTATTTTTACCTTTTGACTACACTACACCTCGTTAGTGTATGTCCAGTTGGACTAGGGACACAAGTGCCCGTTTAGTTCATGTCTCGTTAGTGCCTACTGACGACGCTTTCGACCCCGAAGTCGAAATTCCCTCCACTTCTTTACCTTCATCTTCAAATTCATCATCTTCTAAGGAGATGTCGGGATTCAATCCTAACATCCCCTTACCTACGGGACTGATTCCACCTCCACTGGGTGCGAATAACCCACCACATCCTCCTGTCGAAGCGCCCCAACGAATCGCGCTCCAGGATCTTTTCTATCCCATCCGTACCGCACTTCCTACTTGTCTTTCACTTCCACCGGCTAATGGGGATAACTTCGAAATTAAACCCCACTTCATCAATATGTTGCCCAAATTTCACGGGCTGGAATCCGAAGATGCCTACATCTTCATTAACAAATTCCAGAATATTTGCGCAATGATGAAGACCGCACAACTTTCTGATGATGCTATAAGGCTGCGTGTCATTCTATTCTCTTTATGTGACCTAGCTGAAAAATGGTTATATAGCACAGCATCACACTCCATAAAAAATTGGGAAGAGTTTGTTAAGGCTTTTCTAAAAAAGTTTTACCCACACCATAAGACCGTGAGAATACGCAATGAAATTATTCAATTTTCCCAGCTTCCTTCCGAACCTTTTTGGAAGTGTTTCGAAAGATTTAAGGACCTTCTTGTTCAGTGCCCTCACCACGGTATCGAGAATTGGCAACTTTGCCAAACTTTATACGAAGGACTGAATCCAGCAACTAAGCAGTTGTTGGAAACCATTTGTCAAGGTCACTTTCTTACAAAATCAAGCGAGGAAGCTTGGCAATTTCTCGACGATCTTGCTGAACAAAAACTTCAGTGGGAAAGCACTAAGACCACTTCATCTACTTCATCAGGTCAGTCTAGGGCAGGCATACATCAACTTGATATGTCGATTGCAATGAAGGCCGAAATGGCTGCACTCACGAAAAAACTTGAGGCAATTGAGAGAAAATTCTCATCGCCTTCTCCTGCGCCTGCTTTACCCCCAAGCACTATTTGCGCTTGTTGTTCGGATCTGTCCTATTTGACTGAAGAGTGTCCTTACAACCCACCTGTTCAAGGACAAGATCAAGTCAATGCTGCCTTTCAGGAAAAACAAAGAAATGATCCATACTCTTCAACTTACAATCCTGGTTGGAGGAGCCACCCAAATTTTGCTTGGAACCAAATCAACAACAATTCCAAGGCAATAACAATTTTCAAAGGCCTCCTCCACAACAACAAGCCCCTCAACAAACTCAATATCAGCAACCTTTCCAACCCCAACCTTACCAAAACCAAATGAACAACTTTGTACCAAACAACTCTTATCCTCAAAACAATTTTGTTCAGTCGAATAACGATAAGGTTTTCTCGCCAGAACGAAGTCTGGATGCATTTTTAAAACAATCTACGCAATCTTCAGCCAGCATCCAATCATCCATTCAGTCTTTGGTGCAACACAGTTCTTCACATGATCAGAGCATCAAAGCAATTGAAGCCCAAATTGCACAACTGAATGCTGCGTTAAGCGAGCGAGAGAAGGGGAAACTTCCATCTTAATCACTGCCAAATCCCGGTCACACACAAAATACATATGTTGCTCATGAACAACAAAATCATAATGTGAGTGCCGTGACTACATTGAGATCTGGAAAGGTATTACACAACAACGTTGGTAATAATGATGACACCCCGGCCGCCGCTTCTTCTTCTTCTTCTTCTTCAGAGCCTGTTCTTCATTCTTCACAAGGCTCTATTTCTTCTACTAATTCGAACGGACCCACATCTCACTCCACGAAAACACCAACACTGGGATCTGTTCCAACTCCGCAATCTACTCCACAAACATTGGACTCAACAAATTTTCAAAATATTCCATTTCCAAACAGGTTGAGATCCAATAAACCAACTCCACAAATGGAGAAGATTGTAGAGTTATTTAAACAGGTTAGCATAAATATATCTCTTTTGGATGCAATCCAACAAGTCCCTTCGTACGCTAAAATCTTAAAGGACTTATGCACCAAGAAGAGGAAATCACAGGTACCCAAGAAAGTTTTCTTGGCTAATGAAGTGAGTGATGCTCTTACCCAATCTTTACCTCAAAAGCAAAAGGACCCTGGCTGTCCTACTATTTCAATAACTATTGGGGATAAGAACATCAATCGCGCACTATTAGATCTTGGTGCCAGTGTAAACCTGCTTCCCTATTCAGTATATGAGCAATTGGGCGTTGGAGAGTTGAAACCCACACATTGTACTCTCCAAATGGCCGACCGATCCATCACCCATCCTAGGGGAGAGTTAGAGGATGTGTTAATTAAAGTAGGGGACTTCATTTTCCCCGTTGATTTCATTGTTATGGACACACAGCCTGTAGCTAACCCCCGGAATCAAATTCCGGTGAAACTCGGTCGACCATTCCTTGCAACTTCTAATGCGGTGATCAACTGTCGAAATGGTTCGATGAACCTATCTTTTGGAAACATGACAGTTGAGCTCAACATTTTTAAGTTGGGGAATCAACCGTCCGAGCCTAATGCTAATATACTTGATGTTTGCTCGATCCAAGAGATCACTCAGGAGGACAGTGAGCTCGAAAAATTTCTGTTCGATCATAACAATTTTGACGCCAATAGTGCGTTCCTCCTTGATTCTGACACAACTTTCACACCCGATAATGATTACGAGTGTTTCACTTTTTCGAACGATTTTAAAGAATCACCATCCGAGTTTGAGTCCTTTGATTTTTCGGATGAGTTAGATAAACCATCCGACTCGGTTGCTTACACTCGCTTCGAACCTCTATTGGAATCTTTCGAGTTCGAGACAGTTTCACCAATTTTACCTTCAATTGTTTCACCTCCAAAACTCGAACTCAAGCTGTTGCCGTCTTACCTTAAATACGCTTACTTAGGTGAGAATGAGACCCTTCCTGTTATCATATCGGCCTCTCTAGCCCTAGAGCAAGAGAAAGCCATTTTAATGGTCTTACAAAATAATCGGCAAGCTTTTGGCTGGACTATGGCGGACATCAAGGGAATTAGTCCCCTCATAGTTGAACATCATATACATATGATGGATGATGCCAAGCCAGTAAGGGATCCACAGAGACGCCTCGACCCCATAATGAAGGAGGCTGTTAAAAAGGAGATTGTAAAATGTCTAGATAGTGGTATCATTTACCCTATCTCTGATAGCCAGTGGGTTAGCCCCATTCATGTTGTCCCAAAGAAATCTGGCATAACGGTCATAACTAATGAGGCAAATGAGTTAATACCTACTCGCACCCAAACTGGATGGCGAGTGTGCATCGATTATAGAAAACTCAACGCCGCGACACGGTAAGATCACTTTCCACTATCTTTTATTGACCAAATGCTAAAACGATTGGCTGGGCATGAATTTTACTGCTTTTTGGATAGCTACTCCGGCTATAATCAAGTTCCCATCACCGAAAAGGACCAAAACAAGACCAAATTTACTTATCCTTTCGGTACATTCGTTTACCGTCGCATGCCCTTTGGGTTGTGCAATGCACCCGCTACTTTTCAGCGGTGTATGATGGGAATCTTTTCAGACATTGTTGAAAAATTCTTGGAGATTTTTATGGATGATTTCTCCATTTTCGGCGACTCCTTTGACGAGTGTTTGCTACATTTAGACGCAGTTCTTACCCGTTGTAGGGATAAGAACCTCACTTTAAATTAGGAGAAATACCACTTTATGGTGCGAGAAGGTATTGTCTTAGGACATATCATCTCACAAAATGGCATCGAGGTAGATAAAGCCAAAATTGAAGTTATTTCAAATCTTCCTCCTCCCAAATGCGTCAAAGACATCCGAGCCTTCCTTGGCCATGCCGGTTTCTATAGACGGTTCATCAAGGATTTTAGCAAGATTGCTAGACCCTTAACCTTTTTGTTGGCCAAGAACACTACTTTTGATTTCGACTCGAACTGTATGAAAGCGTTTGAGTCTTTGAAAAACTCGCTTACTTCCGCGCCCATTCTTTCATCTCCTGACTGGACGCATCCATTTGAAATTGTGTGCGATGCATCTGATTTCGCCATTGGTGCTGTCCTTGGACAGCACATCAATAAGATGCCGCATGTAATTTATTACGCTAGCCGGACATTAAACAAGGCCCAATTAAATTACACAACAACTGAAAAAGAATTCTTAGCTGTTGTGTTTGCACTAGAAAAATTCAGGCCCTATTTAATCGGCTCTCCAGTCATCGTTTACACTGACCACTCAGCCCTTCGCCATTTTTTGCGAAGAAGGATGCTAAATCTCGGCTGATACGTTGGATCCTATTGCTACAAGAGTTTGATCTTGTCATAAGAGATAAGAGAGAATGTGAAAACGTAGTCGCCGACCACCTTTCACGACTCCCTTCTTCGCCTGCACTTCAAATTCCTATTAAAGACGTTTTTCCAGATGAGCAGCTCTTAACCGTGTCATGCGACCTTGGTTCGCGGATATCGTAAATTATTTGGCCACCGGACTGATACCAAACGATTGGTCAAATCAGGACAGACTCTGATTCCTGTCCCAAATAAAACATTTTTACTGGGATGAACCGTATCTCTTCAAATACTGTTCCGACCAAATCATTCGTCGGTGTGTCCCCGATAACGAGTTTAAGAGCGTGCTGTCATTCTGCCACGATCAAGCGTGTGGCGGGCATTTTGGCCCCAAAAAGACAGCAGAAAAAATCTTGCAGTGTGGTTTCTACTGGCCACGACTTTTTAAGGACGCATACGAATACTGCAAGACTTGCTCCCGGTGCCAACACTTGGGCCGGATATCTCGGAGAAATGAAATTACGCTCCAACCAATTTTGGTTGTTGAAATTTTTGATATTTGGAGGATAGACTTTATGGGACCATTTCCCAATTCCTTTGGGAATATGTATATTCTACTTGCTGTTGACTATGTTTCCAAATGGGTCGAGGCTGTGCCCAGCCGAACTAATGACAACAAGGTTATCGTTAGATTTCTTAAAGAAAACATTTTTTCTCGGTTTGGGCATCCTCACGCGATTATCACTGATAATGGATCTCACTTTTGTAATAGGACTTTTGAGTCCTTAATGCGCAAATACTCCATTACTCACAAGCTGTCAACGCCATATCATCCCCAAACTTGTGGGCAAGACGAAATTTCGAATCGGCAGATTAAACAGATATTGGAGATGACGGTTTCCAAAAACCGTAAAGATTGGTCATCAAAACTGATTGATGCACTTTGGGCATTTCGTATTGCCTATAAGACCGATCTTGGCATGTCTCCATACAGACTTGTTTATGGAAAGGCTTTCCACCTTCCAGTGGAAATAGAGCATAAGGAATTTTAGGCAATTAAAGAGTTGAACCTATCTTTGGGAGATGCGGGCAGCAATAGAAAGCTGCAATTGAACGAATTAGACGAGCTGCGGGATGAAGCCTATGAGAACGCAGTAGTCGTTAAAAACAGAACGAAGGTGTTCCACGATAAACACCTTATGTGCAAGACTTTTAAACCTGGTCAACAGGTTTTGCTTTACGATACTCGTTTACATTTCCATCTCGGAAAGCTCCGATCTCGATGGAAAGGGCCATTTTTGATACGCACCGTATATCCGCACAGTGCGGTCGATCTAGAAAACCCGGAGGATGGTTCACTGTTTAAAGTGAACGGACATTGACTTAAACCGTTCCTCACTGCGGACCCTTCGGAGGAGCTCCTGATTTTGCAGGAGCCGATTTATATTGACTGATCTTCCTCCATCCATCCCTAAATTTTCGATTATCTAGCCAAAACACTGTTTCAAATAAGTTTGGGGGTATGTATCATTTGTAATTATAACAAAATAACATAAAAAAATAAAAATTCAAAAATAAAATTTTTTTGGGGTATTTTTGTAAATTTCCATATTTAATAAAATAAAAAATTTATTTGCAAAAAAATTTCCTCTTTTTAAGAGGGGCTTTTTACAAATAACTAACACAACCTCCCCTTTAAATAGCACCCGACCCTCTCTGCCCATTTTCCATAACCCTAAATTTTCTTTTCCTCAAACCCTAGCCGCCGCTCAAGTTTCTGCAGAGCAATCTCACTGCGCCGCCACGCTTCGGCCGCCCAAGCCCACATCCGACCGCGCTTCCGCCGCGCCTCTGCTGCTTCACCCTCTGATTTTCTCAGAGGCGGTTTGCATCTTCTTCTCCTTCTCTGTTAAATTTTTTTAGATCTGTAAATTTTCTGTGATGGCACCAAATATGCAGTTAGAACGTGATTTCTCGCAGATCTTTTCACACACGATATATGGGAGTTATTTTGCTGATGAAATCGCACGGAGGGGTTGGAATTTTTTAATCTATAATCACCCAAATGCTTATGCCCTTCCAGATCTAGTCACTCGTTTTTACGAGTGCATAGAAGAAGGCTGCCTTGCACAATACGGTTTTATCAAGTTACTGTGGTGCGATAGGGAGATAATTATTGATAGAGACTCCATCCATGAAGTCACTCTAATCCCTAGATTACCTGTTCATGATCAACCCCTTCAGTTTGAAGATTACATGCCCTTAATGGGTAATGATTGCTCGAGAACCGAGAAAGGGAATACAAGCGAGAACCCTTTTCTCTAATGTTTTAACCGTGTGCCGGTAGGCACAAAACAATATTTTTGGGAGTTCCCATAATACCACATTTTTCAGCCCGTCACTTCATATCGTGCACACCCTAATAACAAGGAACCCTAGATTTGACATGTGCACGGTTTTACTTAACTCAATTGGTGCTGGCAAAAAGGCTGTGAATTAGCCATGCCCAATGTTAGTGACACAACTGTGTCGCTATTTCCTCCCTATAGAGGAATTTGAATTCTACATGCATGGAGGTATACCCATCAGGCCTCTCATTGAGGGCGTATCCACGTCCTATACCCGCTTGACTGATGTTTGGTCACGAACAGAACCGGCGGAACACATGCCCGGCGGAACACCTAGCTCCAGCTCGACCGCGAGCGAGGAAGAGCTCACCCCCTTAGAACATGCACGTTTAATGAGAAGAGCCATTAGGGGGATTAACAATTTGAGGGGGATGATAAGGGAGCATGATCGGCGTCTGATAGAAGAAGAGCAGGGGGTCAGAACCCTGCTAGCTAGGAAGGAGCATTCCCGCTCACGTTCTAGGGGACGGCGAGAGGCCGAGCAGTGAGGGCACTGCTTTTGGTAAGTTTGGGAGAGGAGGTGGTTGTAAATAATTATCATTGCATTGCATATTTTTATTTTTGTACATATATTTTTTCCTTTTCTTTTGCATGTTTAATTCTGCATTGCATCTTTATAAAAAAAATTTATAAAAATTGAAAAAATGAAAATAAAATTGAAAAAAATTGAAATAAAATTTTAAAAATTATAAAAATTGAAAAATTCAATTTTGGCCATAATTGACTTAAGTTTGACAAGACGGTTGAATAATAGGGAAAAACTAGATCCTAAACATAGTAAATTAAAAACCCTAAATATAACCTTTCTTAAAATTTAACGGTACAAAATATATGTCTTTGTGGTTTACTTAGAAATAGGCAAATTTTGAGTTCACTTCTTGGGCTAAGTCAAAACAAGGGAAGAGTATTGAAATTTTTATTGAAGTGTAAGTCTGAAAAATAATTCCGAACCTTAAGTCTAAATTCTGAAAATATATACCTACAATTTGCACAAACACGCACCTTGAAGCTTGGAATAGTAGAGGATACCTTGAAATGCTCTTGTATAAAATCCTTAGTATAAAGGAAAATAAAATTATAAGTGTGAATAAAGAGATATAAAAAAATGAACACTGGTTCTGTAATTACTTAAGGCTGCGTAAAATAAAAATATATATAGCGAGGGTGCTTTATCACCTTGTGCCTTAGACCAACTGGTTTGGGAGTCACTGCTAAAGCCTTAGCTATTACAAGACGAGGAATTACGTCTTAATGCGCAAACACGTTTTGTAATCGGTCGTTAGTATCTCAAGAAATATTAACGGTCGCATGAAGGCTGTGTGAGCAATTTCATCTAAAATTCACCAACTAAAAGTACTTTGGACAATGGACAAGAGTATGATAGCTTGAATTGAATTTCCAAGTGTAGGGGTGATACATACACACACGTAGGGTATATGATTGGGTTTAGATGAGAGATAGGAATGAAAAATAGGACTTATATTTTCAGTAGAGATGATAAAAATTCCTAAGTTGAGATGGAACCTTAGGAGGAAAATTCAAAAGATGCTAAAAGCTAAATAAATTTACAGAACATATACAATCTTAAGTTAAATGATAAGTGAGCGTGAAAAATACGGGTTGATAATTTCTAAGTTGAAGATAATAGAATTTCTTGCTAGAACACCGATTTGAAGAATGAAAGTCAATAGGCCAAATTGATCGGATTTTGTGGGTAGTATCCGCTGAAAACCCTCAGGAGACAACACTCCTCCTACTAGGGACACCTAGGGGTTTAACAACTTGTTGCACGAGCTCAGTGCAATCGCGTTTCCTTGCAAAAGTGAGGTTAGGTTTTTTCGAGAATAAAACGAGTTTTGCTCGGGACGAGCAAAAGATAAGTTTGGGGGTATTTGTTCATATCATAATTTTGCATTATTATATTCCCCATTCTTAATCATATTGCAAATAAATAGGTGCTTTTGATCCATGTCTGCTAAATAGTTGCAGCTTACAGGTTCTCGGAACAATACAGTGAAAATGGTGAAAAAACGCTACAAAAGTGAGACTACGACCAACAAATAGAAGAATCTTTATGATGCCGCCTACAGTTCAAGGAACAAATGAAGATCAATGAACAGTTTGATTGCACAACGTATGGCAACAGCACAAGATTCAAGACTTCAACACGAAGCGAACGGTAAAAGTCCACAACATTCTGCACTGTGGAAATCTGGAAGAAAATAGAAGATATTCTGAGAAACCAAGTGAAGAAACCAGAAGTAAAATGCAACATGAAGCAGCCCTGAAGATTTGAGACAGAGACCCCATCAAACAGCCGCAGAACCGCGGCCAAACCAGGCTTATGGCCGCGGATCCGCGGCCGTGCATCGCACGTGTCGGTGCGTGTCGGTGGAGTCGGTGTATTGACCCGGTTTTCTCAGGGTAGTTTTGTAATTCAAGATATGGATCAGATGTAAACCCTAGGGTTTCTATTATCTATAAATAGGAAGCCTACAGCTCTTTTTGGAGCATGCCTCTTTTTAATTCTAGGTTTTAAATTTTCAATTCCTTGTAATTGTCAAAGAGTGCATCAATAAAGTAAGTTTTTATTTTGAATCTTTCTTATCTGCAATTTTATTTCTCTGCATTTTTTATCTGCCGTGGTTATTTTCTGCACGTTAATTAGGTTAAAAGAAAATTATAAAAAAATGAACTTTGTTAATTCCCTAATGAGTGAGTAGTTCCTCACTTGTTAGGGTTAGGTTTGGGAAATGTTTGAGAGATGAAAATCTCTCACTCCTTTCTTGCCCGTTCAATTCTTTAAAATAGGGCTCTATGCAAATCAAACACACACCGCTCACTACGGCATCCTATCCCACGAGATAGCGGTGATTCCCTAGTTAGACCGGTTGTGATTGATTTCCATAGAGGTTAGGGATAAGAGTTAAGAAAAGACGGACAAGGATCAAAAGGAAGAAACTGCGTTTCTTCCTTGACGTACTAATCCCCTTTGTTAACTATTACCTTAACACCTACGATCTTAATTAGGGCAAAGAAAGCGGTGAGAAAATTAACTTTCCAAACTAAACCTAATCCTAACCCTTGAAAGATTTTAATCCAAATCAAATTCAAATTCAGTTTTTATAAAAATCAAAACCTACCACAAATAGGAATTGACTCGTTAGAACAACTAGAAAAGACATGTTTTCATTGTGGACCGACCCGTACTCAACCGGCTAGCAACCAAGCGACATCGTTCTTGATTGTGGTTAATTCTTTGATTTCAAAACGCGCATACGCACTAAAATTTCACATCAATCAGACCCGAGCGTCCGTGATGACTGGGAGTCGAAACCGGAGATAGTGATTTTATCTCGCTAGGAGTTGCACACTCATGCAAATTTCCTTTAGCACTCTCACGTTGAGAAGGTTGACAGAGGACCCATTGCCAATCAGGATCTTCCCTATCTTGATGTCATGGCAATACCCGGAGACATAGAGGGGACGGTTATGCTCGCACGTTCCGAGGAGGAGATCTTCGTCGCCAAAAGAGATGTCAGCGGTGTGCACTTCTTCTAGCTCGTCCTTCATCTTTTCTACGGCAAAGAAAGCTTGAAACCGTTCGGGCTCCTGTAATGCCTTGATTAGAGAATCTCTCGCCTCTTTAGATAGAAGAAGGGCATAGAGAATGCTTAGCTGGGAGGGTATCTTTCTCAGGTGTGCCAGAACGTTGTAATCCACCTTGTTTTTCTTGGGCAGGTCCTTGGCTGCTAGTTCTTTGACGACTCGATCTTCGAGGGCGATATCCTCAGGGACTTTTTCCTTCCGTTTATCTTTTTTATTCGACTCCTTGTTTGTGGGTCCGAGATTCTTTTCGGGTAACGTGCGATTGCGCAGCTGAATGTTCTCGCAGGTCTTCATCTCTTCTGTTTCGGAGATGGATTCTTTGAAGAGAGGGCCGAGGGCTATTTCTTCATCAGAATCGCTCCCGAAGGTGAGAACTTGCGATCCCACGGAATCAACCATGTGACAGTTACCGGCGGTTCTTTTGTTCTCATCGGTCGCGCTTCTTTGTTCCCGACGAGTTTGGTGCTTCATCCGCTTGAAATTCTGTCGATGAGCAACGTATCCCCGCCACCAATTTTTAAAGGACATGCATTCCTCGGTAGGGTGTGTAATCCTCCGATAGTATAAGCAGTAGTTTGGATGTGGATCTAGTTCGTCGGGGAACGTATAACCTGAAGTGTTTTCTTTGAAAGGTGGCAACTTCATTCCCATCGACAGGGCTTTAGCGAATCGCTTTCTTGTCTTAAACCTGCTTTTGCTGGCGGCAAAAGTGCTTCTATCCGGTTGGGGTACTCTATGGCTTCTCAATACCGGAGCTTCTTCAACGTGACGACGACGGTTGGCCCTTTCAAATAAGGTCATTTCATGCTCTCGATCAGATTTGCTTTTCTGAAGAGCTTCGTTCAAGAATATGTCAATCATCTCGTCTGACGGTTCCAAGAGTTCTGGTTCTGGATTTGCCCCCGGTTTCCCTACATCAGGAGCTTCTTTACCATTTACTGATGAGTGAGAGATCATGTGGCAGCTTGCCACATAATCCTCGAGCTCTTCTGAAGAATCGTCTGCTTCATCAGCATCATCGGCTTCATTTTCAAGAACATGCTTAAAGAATTCATCCAATGTGATTGGGGTCCGTGCCTTTTGGTTATATTCTTCCAGTGCATCGATGTATTTCTGCAGACCTGTACGGCTGTCTTCGAGTCGGACGGGCTTCTTGGCCGTCTTCTTTTTCTTTAAAGACTTTGGAGGCTTGGCATGAATGTTTTGTTCACCTTCACCAACTTTCAGCGTTGGGCGCGGCTTCAGCATCCCCTCAATAATCTTGGGCTCCAGCGGGCTCTTCCACCTAATCGCCGGACATGCTTGGAGATCTTTCAGCATTCTTTTCGTTTTGGCTGAAAGAGCGACCTCCCATGGAGATTCTTCTATAAAAGAGCACGATGCCCCCGACGTATCCACTTTTTTAGGAGCGTGTGGCTGGGGCGGGCTCACCTTCCAATTCTCAGACAGCGTGAATTTGCCCTGTTGGTATTGGTCCTCAATCCAGCCTTTGAAGACGAAGCAATCTTCGATTGGATGGCTTACTGCTTGGTGGTAGGGGCAGTAATTAGGATTGTTAGCATCGTCTAGCTGCAGCGGACGTCTTGGATCTGGCAGATTGATGAGCCTGTTGCGTATTGTCAGCTCGAAAAGTCTCCTCATTTTATCCCGGGGAAACGAATAAGGGCGTTTTAGCTTTTCGTTGAAGAATCGTTGTCTATCGCTTTGGCGATCAGCCGGCTTTGGACCACTGGGCTGCTGCTGAGCATTGGCGACGAAAGTCACTTTCCCTTTTCCCTTTTCGTTTCGAGGCTCCATCTTCGAGGAAGACGGTCTATGGCCCATCTGATCCATTTGGGCCAGTTTGTCAATCAAGTCCTGGAAGGTAGTCGGCTTGAAAAACATCATGAACTGGGATATGGTCGCCAGCGGATCGAGGGTACCCACGAACATGCCTACTGCAGGAGCCTCTTCTATGCGTTGTTCGCACTTCGACCATAGGTTCCGCCACCGTATCGCGTACTGAACCCATGTTTCGCCTGGCTTCACCCTGCCGTTAATTAGTGCGGTGATCGGGGTGCGCTCGCTAGTTGCGAATCTCTGTATAAACAGTAGCTCCATTTCTGCAAATATCTTGACAGAGTTATTCGGGAGCTCGGAATACCACTCGAATGCTGTCTCCGACAAGCTGCCAACGAATTGGTGAAGCAGTAGCTTATCTTCGCCTCCGGCGTTGCCTCATAGAGCCCTGAATTGAGCAACGTGCTGGTGTGGATTCCCCGTCCCTTTATATACATGGAATTTAGGGATCGTATACCCCGGCGGGTATTTTATTTGGTCATACCAACCCGGATAGGGTCGTCCAGTCTTGACAATTTGGCCGGTCGCTTGTATCTGTTGAGCGATATAGTTATCCAGGGCGGCTTTGGAGATGGTCTCTTCTTTGGCTGCTGATAGAGCCGGAAGAGGATTCGATGTCTCCTCTCTGTCGTCTTCAAGGATAATCGGGGGGTCTTCAGCTGGAGGATCCGGCTGTATCATCATCCCGACCATATCTTGGAATAAAAGCGTCATTCGATTTATGTTGGCCGCTTGTTCCGCGTCTTCTATGTCTTTCTTCTCAACGATTCTGCGGAGGAACTCAGCATCGGTTTCTTGTTCCTGACGCTGCTCCGACGACGTCTCCAGGCTTTCTTTTGGCCCAGTGAGTGCGGCCATCTGTGTTAGCATCTCCTGGAGCTTTTGTTGTTATTGCTCTTGAGCCTTTGTTAGTGATCGGGTGAGCGGTCGGTGATCCATAGAAGCACGGCTTTCCTCTTTTCCGGAAGCCATATAAACAGTATGCACTACCATGCCCCCAGACTTGGGGTGTTTAGGTTCAGTGCCCTTGAGATTCGTCGCAGACATGGGGATTTTCTCCGGCCTTCTCCTTTTATGGGTGGTCGAAGTTGAGGGGGCCGTTGCAGCGGGCACCCAAGTAAACGACACCTTCTGTGGTATGATAGGGTGGTCCTTCTTTTGCTGCACTTTCATCTTCTTCGGTCGGCGGGAGTAGTCTTGGTTAATCACCGAGTCTTGGACCTGTCGCCAGACCCTGTGAATTTTAGAGGAAAGCCGCTGAAGGGGCTACTCCAGCTTTGCCTTTGCAGCGCTCTCCCCAGGTGGAGGAGATCTTTTTTAGCACGGCCGTCGGAGAGTTCTTGCGCACCCTCCTGAGTGGTTCAAAGTTGTTCCCAGTTGGAACAGCAGCATCGACTTCCACCGTAGGAGCTGGCGGAGTCAGTCGAGAAGGGGAACTGCCCCCAGCTTTCCTCACTCGGCGCCAGTGGCGACGTCGAGCATGCCTTGCAGACGGTATTGGTTCAGCTATGGGGGTGGCTTTATCATGCCTCCTGCTCTGGTGGAGGGTTGTTGCCGGTGTCAGCCTTTTGAAGACTGATGTCCGCTAAGAAGAAACGTCCAATCTATCGAAGACTGATTTTTGAGCAGGGAAAACAGCCTTGGTGATCTCGTCCGAAGCGGGAGTCGGAACGGTCAGTATTATGAAAACCGACCCCTTAGTAGGAGAAGTTTCTCTGATGGCTTCATTTACTGGAGCAGGGATGGATATCCGTTTCGGGATAACCCCTTCAGGTATCACGGGCTTCTTCACGGGCCCATTGGAGTTTTGGCCTAGTCTGTTAAAGACTGAGGCGTTGGATTTGGGCGACCCGTTAAGAGGGGCCGCGGTAGTCGTAAGCCGATCAAAGACCGACTTCTTCGGAGTTTCTTGTGATGGCACTGAGGCGTTAAAGCTCATTGGTGGGAGCATGGTCCCAAAGAACAGCCCAGTGGTGGCTTGCGTCACCTGTTCCACTGGCATCGTGAAAACGGAGGCCGCTTAAGGCCCATAGGTCACTCCTCCGATTGGGGCGGAGCGGAAATTGTTGCAGTTAATGCAGTTGAAAGCCATTGATCTTCTGTTTTCTGCACGGAGCAAAACACCAAATCTTAGTACCTCGAATCCAGGGTCAACTATAGCAAACCGCGATTCGTTCGCGAAACACGACACACGAAGTGTGGAGTGCAAAGAGGAAAAGGTCCCACCGGGCATGCCAGAATCTGTTCGCAGCCGAAAACAGAGACGGAACCGCGCAGGTCGTCTTGCCTGAATTTGGGGCAGATGCTATTTGTTTTTATCCGTCCACCTCTCCGAAGATGCCAAGTTGATTTATTGCACTATGTATCGAAGGTTTAGACGGATGCGGCCGATGTAGAAGACTTCGTCAGATTCCCCCTCATTGTGAGGGGTTTTTGATAGTGGGGATGCTCTTCCCTGCAGGCGCAAGCCCCTGCAGTTAATTGCGCTACTGCATCGCGGTAACCACATTCTCCTTCTCCAGATAGTCACTTCGTGTCGTGTGTGTTTTTTTGTTTTGGGTTGCCCGTAGATTGTATACGGAGACTAATTTATGCTGTCGCCCGTAGGGCGTGGATTAGTCCAAATCCGTATTTTCTTAGATTTGGGATTGGTTTGGGTTTAAGGATCGTTAATCTCATTGAGATCAAGATCAACTTAAACATTGTTAAGGATACATTAGTCTAATTTTTAGACTAAGATCTACTCAACGGGGGTGGGTGGGTTGGGAATCATTGAAATCCAATGACAGAGAGTTTGGGCTCTATCGTCTTAGTTTAGGGATGTTGCGGTCCAGTGGGTTTAAGGATTGTTAATCTCATTGAGATTAAGATCAACTTAAACGTTTGTTAAGGATACATTAGTCTAATTTTTAGACTAAGATCTACTTAACAGGGTTTTGGGATCGTTTAGATCCAACAAAAGAGCATTTGGACTTTATTGTTTTAGTTTAGGGATTGTTGGGGTCAAAATTTGCATCCCGGTTGACCGAGTCAAAGTCAAGGTCAACCCCAAGCCAGGTGGGTCCAAACCCAGGTCAAGCGGGCCCATGCCCAAGTCGAGCCAGCGGCCAGCCTCCTCCATGCCAAAATATAGATCATGTAATAAATAATTTTTATGTAATTTTTTATGCATGAATGTATGGAAAATGGGCATAAAACCAATATTTTGTAAGCCCATGGCTTATGTGCAAAAAAGAAATGGCACATGAGCCATGGGATGGGCAAAATACCATTTTGTAAAGCCTAAGGGGCTATGTGTAAATATGTAAGCCTATATAAGGCAACATGATGATGAATAAAATATAGACTTTTCATTCCCCCCAAAAAAATCCAAGGGTTGTGCCTCTTTCCCCTTTCTAAAGGTTCTAAACCTTCTTCTTTCTTTTGAATTAAATCAAGAGTTTTACTCTTCCTTTTCCAAAACTAAATAGTTTTTCACCACAAAACCCACAAAGGGGAGCTTAGATCTCCCATCAGATCTCAAAAAGAAGAGATTTTTAAAATCGCATACATCTTATTCTTCAAGATCCAGCCAAAACAGGAGGAAGAAGGAGATCCATCTCCTAAAAATCCCACTTTGGGAAGATCCAGAGCTCAAGAGAGAAGCTCGTTTCAGCATCTCCAAAAACATCCTAGGAGTTTAACTCCCCTATATTTTCTCTTTCGGGAGTTTAAATCCCATTTTTGGGGCTCAAAGCCCCTTCTTCCTCGCCAGCGCCCAAGCGTCCGAACGCCTAGTACCCCTAGCACTCAAGCACCCAGCGCCCACGTGTCGGACACGTGGTGTGCTGGCACTTAAGCGCGCAGCGCCTACGTGTCGGACACATGGTGCGCTGGCGCTTAAGCGCACAGTGCCTAAGCGCACAGCGCCCAAGCGCACAGCGCCCACGTGTCGGACACGTGGTGCGATGGCGCTTAAGCGCCCGGCGCCTAAGCGCACGGCGCCTAAGTGTCGGACACGTGGTGCGCAAGCGCATAAGCGCACAGCGCCTATGTATCGGACACATGGTGTGAGCTCCTAAGCGCACAGCGCTCAAGCGCACAGCGCCTAAGCGCACAACGCCCAGCGCCCACGTGTCGGACACGTGGAGCACACAGCGCTCGAGCGCACATCGCTCATGTGCTAAGCACGTGAGGCGCTGTCCCCACGCATCTTTTCCCCCCTTTTATATATATGTGTATACATGTATATATATAGACACACACACATACTCTACAACACCGTCCCTCTTAAAAAAAAATTGGGCCGGGGCGCTGCCCCGCACCCAGCAAGGGGGCTACTAGCCCTCTTAACCCCCAGCCCGCTATCCGGGTAGCGGGACCCCCGTAAAAACTCTGCGAGGCCCCCGATACATCCAAAACCCTTCTAAAACACAACACTGCACATTGAGTTCGCATGACCAGTTTAACCCGTTAATCGGAAGTTCTCTCGCCCCAAAGGCGATGGGTAATTAACTGCAGCTTAGTCCGCGGCTGCCGGAGATTCGGATCCCCACAATCAATAACCCCCGGCCTACCCTAGGTAGGGGGAATCTGTAATGCGCCTGACAAGCGCACGCGTATTCCGATCTCAATGGGATGACGAAAAACACCCTACAGGGATATTGCAGTCTAGTGGTTTAAGGACATCATAGTCCATATCAGTTTAAAGACATCATAGTCTGTAAAGTTTAAGGACATCATAGTCTATGAGTTTAAAGACCTCACAGTCCATAAAGTTTAAGGACATCATAGTCCATGAGTTTAAGGACCTCATAGTCCATAGGGTTTAAGGACATCATAGTCCATGAGTTTAAGGACCTCATAGTCTATGGGATTCGGGGATGCATCAATAGTTATTGGTTATTAGGACCCTCCATCTCTCTGAAGACGTTGATGGATTACAACGACATGTAGCAGAGGTATGAAGAGATGTACCCTTGACCAATGTCCCGATTTTGGGAAGTGGGATGGACATCAGTTTAGATGTCATATGTTGGGAGCTTATTAGCTGTCTTGAGATCGGCTTTGGAAACCCCGAGCATGAAGGGCTCAATTGATGGTCCTTGGAACATTTGATCTGGTTTTGGTTAATGTTAGCCCTTCATAGTGTTCAACACTAACATGTTTATTCAGCGCTCACGTACTACTACGTGATGTGTACAAAATGGTATTTAAACACTAAAATTTAAAGGCGCTCATGTAGGGTCACGTGGGGCGTTTGAAGTAATTCTTTTGTTCTTTTCTGAGGGTTAAGTGCTGTTGGGTCACGTGGGAGCACGTGAGGCGCCTCAAAAATGGAAACTGCCTTTGATTTATTCCCTTCTGCTTTGTAAGTGCTAAGCACTACTACAAGGTCATGTGTGATCACGTGAGTCAATTTATTCTACTCTCTTTTGTTCATAACAGGCGCTCACGTGGGAGCACGTGATCGGCAGTTATCATGTTGGGTGCCAATCTTTTACGTCCATAGAGATCCTGAGTTTCGAGGCTTTCAAGCCCATTGTTTTACGAGAATTGGATCCCTAAGACTTAGTTTTTCTTTTAGGTTTGGGATCTGTATGACAGAATCTCCCTAATGAGAATTAAATTCTCAACTTGTGAGGAGATATATTTCTGCAGATCTTTGCCATAAGAGAGAACTAAGTTCTCATATGAAGGATTAAACCCTTGTTTCATTAGAGAAATTAAATTTCTAGGAATTAAATTCCTATATACTTTTTGGGAGAATTAAATTCTCTAAACTTAGATCTCCCTCTAGCTTTTGGATCTGCATGAAAAATCTCCCCCGATGAGAATTAAATTCTCAACTTGTGGGGAGATCTGTTTCTGCAGATCTTAACCAGAAGAAGAACTAAGTTCTTTTTAGAAGAGTTAAACTCTTATGAAGGTGAAAAAGAGAGGAGATATTCTCTGTATTTTGTTCCTTCTTTTACCTAGAGTTTCTTTTTCTCTTTTTTCTCTCTGGAGAATTAAATTCTCTCTTTTTTAAGCTTATGAAGGGTTTTCTCTTTTTTTTTATCTTCCCTTTTCTCTGTCTTCCTCTATCCTTCTTTCTTTTTTTCTCATCCCCTCTTTTTTGTGTGTTTCTTTGCTCTTATTTATAGAAGAAAGAAGGGAATCAATTTGTTTAGCAAATCTCTCATTGACAGATTTTGATTGATTTTCTAACCAACCAACATGATCTTTTTGATCACTTGGTGAATTTTATACACCGCTGGATTTTTAATCCAAGGACTTCTGTTTTACAGAATATATTTCTTTTGTCGTTCTTAACAATTTAGGAAGATATTTCCTCGCACAGAATTTTTCTGCAGATTGGTGATTTTTAATCACCATTGGATCTTTAATCCAACGGCGCTCTGTTTTACAGAGCGCAATCCTTCTTGTTTAGAAAGATACAAGGAAGTATTTTCCAAATAAGGCTTTTAATCTCTTTCAGTTAGAATTTATTTTTATCAGTCCAGAAGGCATAGGAGTCTATCACGTGTAGCATATGACCCCGCCAAATTAAGCCGACCTAAGGGCGTCACGTGTTATCACGTGAGTTTCTTTTTGTCCCACTTGTTTGCTTTATTCAGGCGCCTGTATTCTTCGCTTATAGAGGTCACGTGTCTGCACGTGAGGTTCAGTTTTGGCTTAGTTTTGTTAAACGAAGCGCCTATCACGTGTGGGCACGTGATGCTCTACTAGAGGATTTTCTCCGTTGCTCTATTTATTTATTTATTTTCCGTAAGGGAACAAACACCAGCACGAATGTCAACAACACCCCCTACCACTACCACTCACACCTGCCGTCGCTGCTCCGATCAACGAGCAGACGGTTCTACTTGAGGTAATCCGTAGCCTCCTGGAAGGACAGCAGCAGCAGACTGCTGTCCTGATGAACCGACCAGAGGCAGAAACACCTGGGGTGAAGCAATTTAGGGCCTTGCACCCCAAGCAATTCGCAGGAAAATAGAGCCCTCTAGAAGCTGAGGAATGGGCTCAAAGCATTGAAGATGACCTGGCAGCGGCACAAGTGCCAGAGATAGCATGGGTTCGTGTTGCGAAGCTGCAGCTCACGGACAATGCACGGGTTTGGTGGAAGGAGGAAGAAAGCCGTCTTCATCAGCTTATCAAATGGAAGACTTTCCGTGACATGTTCGACGCAATGTACTTCCTTGAGACTGCCAGCTTCGACATGGAACAGCCGTTCATCCACTTACAACAGGGTTCTATGTAGACCAAATCAGTGGATGAATATGATACTGAGTTTACCATGCTCGGTACGTAAGATATGACTCCATGTTCGATTTTCAATATCACATATTACACGGCTAACACAAAACCATAACAGGTTTGCGGCCCATCTCATACCGACTGCTGAGATCAGAGTTAGAAGATTTCAGTAAGGGTTGGACCCGGAAATCCAAGATGCATTAGCTACAGGGGATTTCCCAACCCACGATTTGGCTTTGAAGGCTGCCTGACGATATGAGGCAATGGTAAAGAGAAGGGCAGACCTCAATCTGCCGGAGTGAAGCGCCCTGCCACTCAGATGGAAGTAGGAGCCTCTTCAAGGCTAACTGTTGAACCTAGGAAATCGGAAGAAATCAATAACCAGCCAAGTCCAGATTTTTTCTTCTATTGCAAGAGGAATGGACATTTAGTGAAGGACTGTAGGCGCGCAAAAGGCCTGTGTTTAGTTTGTGGCGCATCCAATCACAGAATTGGAACCTGTCCTTATAGACGCAATTCAACTCACACACCCACCAACTACCCACAGCGGCCATCTATCCAGGCTCTTGCACCTCGCCTTGCACTCCTTGCTCCACTACCTGCACAACCTACTCGCCAATTCCAGCAGGCTCTGAGGAACATGCCTCGAGGGCAGAGAAACATGCCCCAAGGACAGAGGAATGTGCCTCCAGTTAGGAGGAATGAACCACGATGTCAGGCTTTCCTTTTAGCAGCCGAAGAAGCAGAGGCCGTAGACCAAGGTAACCCTGGTAATTTCCTCAATTCATTTCAAACCTTTCGCATTCCTTCACATATTTTTCATACACTACCGATAGTCCTATCACCAAACTTTCCTTGAATCCGTTATACATTCCTTTTACAAATTTCGAAGACGAAATTTTTATAAGGAGAGTAGAATGTAACAACCCTAAACTTTTTGTACAAATTTTTCAAAAAATACAGAAAAGGGTAATTGAGCCTGAGCACAAGTTATAGATTTGTTTTGCTTTTGAACAATAAGAAGGAGCTTGTAGCTCACTGGTAAGACCTTGCACTGCTGAACCAAAGCACCAGAGTTCAAATTCCATCAGCAACATATTTTTTTAATTAAATTCTTTTAATCTTTTAGAAGCCCATAAGTCTACACATGCACAATACGTAAAACCAAGAGCCACACATAAAACAAACGAGTCCACTGCAGTAGACCAAGCGTCAGGGACAAGTGGCGCCAAGACGAGCCCCGACTCGCCCGACTCGGGCCGGCGAAGCGTGTGAATCGGCCGGCGCTGCCGGTCCAACTCGGTCCGATCACACTTTTTCTTGAACCCCCTGCACCCTTTTGACTACCCCACTCCCCCTACACAGTTTAAATTCTCTGCAATTAACCAGAGAACTAAAATACCCCATTTAATCCATTTTAATACAAAATTTTAATACACCCTTTCACTACCCTAAAACCCTAATTTTTCTTATAAATACCACCCTCAAATCACCCCTCCTCAATCCAAAATCCCTGCCCAAACTCTCAAGAAAATTCCCAAGTATTTTGTGTGCAAGTGGAGTTAGCAAAAGGGCGAACCTCCGACGAACTTCCGACGGCAATCCGAGGAGATTCCGAGGACGAAACGACGCACCGGCACCTTCCACCTCTTCCTCCTTCTCTCTTCTAGTCAACTAACCTGTAATTCCCTACTTCTCCTTCTTTTCTCTATTCTAAAAACATTCAAAACTAAAACCCGATGGAAGCGGAGTTAATCCGACTTCCGATCGGTTTTTTACTTAAAAGGTTCTATTTTACCTAAACACAATAATACCAAACTCTTATGTCATGACCATTAAACATTAACGAAGATAATAGAACAAGTTTGGCATCAAAATAATAACCGTAGCAAGTTTTATTCCACTTTTACATTAAAATACCCTTATGTTTCATTTCGACATGCTTGAACTTTTTAAAACCGTATTGCCTTAGAAAACTCATGAGGTAATGACCTACCTCCTCACAACGCTCATATGTAACATAGCACGTTGAAATTTGGGAACATAGATTTGGGAAAAATATGACTTTACACATAACTACCTCCGACTTATAAAAAAACCTTTTTCTACAAGATGTGTATTTTAACAAATCTTTGCAATTGCGTCTCTACAACCCATTTAGGGAACCCGTTCTGGATGGTGCGGATTATCGCACATCCTCGGGCTTAGTAGAGTGAGATGCAGACCTCTGCAAGGAGCATACGATCTCGAAAGATTTAAAATACAATTTTCTTTAGAAAATGTGATTTCTATTATAAATAAAACTTATACTTTTAATAAATAAATACATATGTAATTAATATAAGAATATATATTTTTAATATTTATAATATTCCACATTTCCAAAATTCAGGAAAAACATCTCATTTACAAGAAAATACCATACAACTCCAATATTACAAATAAATACCATATATTATGAAATTAGGTTTTATTCACTAGAAATGTCACATTGATAAAATATACATCCATGAAAACTCTAAAGACGATAATAAAATACTTGAGGTGTATTTTGAAAATTATACAAAATTATTTTTACATAAAACCCCCTCAAGTTATACTAAATTACAATAAGGACCCTAGTAAACATATGTTTAAGCGGGACCAATCTCTTGAGCCCCAGGGAGCCGGAGATATGGGTGCTTGCCTATTTAAGGTAGACAACTTAACAAATGGTGTTATCAACACGGTAATTATCTTTGAAAAAGACACAAATCCTGCTGTCCATGTGCAGCAGTTACCGATAGCACCAAAACATAATTCAGGACTTCAATTTCTTTTCTAATTGTCTGACTCAGACCGAGTCTCAATATAATCAATCTGACTTGAATATGATTCAAGTATGAAATTACAAAACTACAATTCAACATGAATCCATGAATCCATATATTCAATCTATTCAATCTATACAACTTGACCGAACCGAACCATGGATATATTCCATTTGTATGATCATCCATTATCTGTTCCATTGCTGATATCATGGTTTCGGCAAGTCATCCATCTATATACAATATACAATTCATACAATACAAATAATACAATCAAGATGTCGCGGGGTTTATAAGGGGTAGATTGGTACGGATGGTGTTAGAAGTGGCACGAGACAGCAACCATAAAGACACCTAACTTGAATTCAATTGTCGTTGTACCATGGCTGAACGGTTCCTTGTACTCCGTATACCATAGTCTCTGGTCTAGTGAGACTCCTTTCGTATACACTGGCCTCTTCTGTACCAAGCTACAAACAACAGCGTTAATACTAAATACAACATTATAATAATATATACTCTATTATGTCTATTCCATTCTTATCTATTTACGGGACGTACCGAGCGATTTGTTCGCTGACGACATTCTCTTTCTTCTTCTTTAGAATGTCGTCAGGTGATTCGGACTCACTGGAGATCGAGCCTACCAGCGAGGATCTAGACCAGCTAGCTTTCGACCCAGAGCTTTAGGTTCCTTGTACACATTTACATTCTGTATTTTCCATTTCTGTTATGCCACTGTTTAGGGATTGCTTTCCATTCCATGTATTTACTTTTCAAATGTATTGTAAAATGAATGTTAATAAATAAAGTTGCTGTTCAATTATATCCATTGATATTGTCTCTTGTGCATTTTACTTATATTGCTTAGATACGCTTAGCGTGTTAACTTAAGAGTAAATACGTAGCGGCCTCGTCGCGTCCTCTGCCCGTATACTGGGAAGCGGGGCGTGACACTACAAGGACCCTAAACTTGTCTCCTAAGCCCTCAATTCTATGGCCATGTATAACTCTGTATTACTTCACCCACGTACATACTTACGTGGGCAAAGTAGTGGGAGGCATTTGTTCCCGCCAAAATTTTCGGCCAAGAGCTATTTGTTCCTTTATAACCCTTATAAAAAAAAGGGAGAGAAGAAAGAGTAAGAAAATTCACGGTTGGACATCACGTGTTAAACACATGAGCGCTTATATACAAAGTATATAAGCGCTAAAAGAAAATAACTAAGGGTCAAACTGGCCTCACGTGTAAAACACGTGAGCGCTCATATGCAAAGCATATGAGCGCTGAACATAAACAGACTAAAACCCACAGCATGGGTCATATGTTAAACACGTGAGTTCTCTTGCCTCAAAGCATGTGAGCGCCCCTATTTAAAATGCTCCTATCAAATTTTAGAATTAAATTCTATTTGGGAAATATTTTCCCGATCTTCCTCAAACTAGAAAGAACTTCTCTGTTAAACAGAGGACCCTTGGATCAAAGATCCAGCCGTGATCATATGATAGAATAAAATTCTATCATAGGAAAATATTTTCCTAATCTTGTTAAACTAACAAGATATTCATTTAACAGAATTAAATTCAACATTCCTAATCTTGTTAAACTAACAAGATATTCACATGACAAGAATAAAATTCTATGTTAACAAGATATCCATATTAAGAAAATATATTTCTGATCTTGTTAAACTAAAAAGATATGATAGAATAAAATTCTAATCTTGTTAAAACTAATAAAATATTCATAATCTTGTTAAACAAACAAGAAATTTTTTCTGTTAAATAGAGAGCTTTTGGATTAAAAATCCAGCGGTGAATAAAATTCACCGATTGATCTAAAAGATCATGAAATCAATCAAGATCTCTCGATGAGAGATTTTCTCAACAAATTGATTCTTTCCCTTCTCCTATAAATAGGAGTAAGGATGTTAAATAAAAAGAGAAGGAGACCGCCCCATAAGCTTCTAAAAAAATATACAGAAGCCTCCCAAAAGCTCCCACAAAACAAAAGAGAATTTAATTCTCAAACCAAGAGTTTAACTCTTCTCAAAGAACTTAGTTCTTCTTCTGGTTGAGGTCTGCATAAGCAGATCTCCCCACAAGTTGAGAATTTAATTCTCACCGGAGAGATTCTGTTATGCAGATTCAAAACTTAGAGGAAAAAACTAAGTCCAAAGAATTTAATTCTTCCAAAAAGTATATAGGAATTTAATTCCTCTGATAAAACTAGGGTTTAACCCCGTAAGAGAATTTAATTCTTATAAAGAAAAGGGCCTGAAATTCTCAAAGCTTAGATCAAAATCTCTATACATATAAAAAAACAGACTGGTGATTCATTAGTGTTCAACGCTATATAACAAAGGCTCACGTGTTCCCATGTGAGCGCCTCTGAGGAACAAAAAGGAAGGACTGAGATAGCCTCACGTGTTCCCACGTGACCCCTAAACAGTTGCTTAACACTTATATGGAAAATGGGAAAATTCTAAAGACAGCGCTCACTTTTGAGCACCTCACGTGTTCGCACGTGAGCATTATATGAGCTAAGTGCTTAACACTTATAAAAGGAAGAGAGAACAAACCTAAAGAAGCAGTGCCTAACTCTGGGGCGCCTCACGTGTCCATACGTGATGGCCATAAGACTTAAGTGTTTAATACTTGCATATATAGACGGGGATTTGAACTTAAGAGCACAACACCAACTTTCAGGTGTCTCGCGTGCCACACGTGAGCGCCCCAAGTTTCAGTGTTTAACACTGCTGTAAAGACTCACGTGAGAGCACGTGAGCACCGAGCATATATTAGTGTTTAACACTATAAAAAAGCCAACTTCAGCCCCAAATTGGCTAAGTCTTCCTGAGATTAAAATATTTTGGATCTCCAAATAGATAGAGTCTCTATGCCTATGACTTCCCAAACTAATTGACCAGAACGATGTCCATCACACATCTCCTAAGTTAATTCTAGTCTCCCGAAAATGACTAATGATTCTTAGATGGTCCACCATGATCTCTCCCCTTAATTTGGAATTTGGTTCAAGGGTACATCCATCCACTCCTTTAATACATGTCGTTGTAATTCTTCAACGTCTTCAGAGAGGTGGAAGGTCCCGACAACCAACAACTCTTTGATGCACTCCCAAACCGATGAGCACATCCCAATGGACCACAACGTCCTTAAACTAGCTATGGACCGCAACGTCCTTAAACTAACAACGGACCGTAACGTCCTTAAACTAAAACAATGGCGCCCAAGTACTCTTTTGTTGGGTCTGAATGATCCCAAGATACTGTTGAGTAGATCTTAGTCTAAAATTAGACTAACGTATCCTCAAAAAACATTTATATTGATCTTAATCTCAAACGAGATTAACAATCCTTAAATCAACCCAAACCCAAATCTCAGAATATACGGATTTGGACTAATCCACGCCCTACGGGCGGCAACATAAATTAGTCTCCGTATACAATCCACGGGCAACCAAAAATAAAACAAACACACACGACACGAAGTGACCTTCTGGAGCAGGAGAAAGTGGATACCGCGATACGGTAACGTAATTAACTGCAGGAGCTTGCGCCTGCAGGGAAGAGCATCCCCACAATCAAAAACCCCTCAGAACGAGAGGGAATCTGACGAAGTCTGCTACAACGGCCGCATCCGTCCAGACCTTTGATACACGGTGTCATAAATCAACTTGGCATCTTCGAAGAGGTGGACAGATAAACCCAAATAGCAACTGCCCCCAAATTCAGGCAAGACGAACCATCCCAGTTTCGTCCCCGTTTTCGGCTGTAAGCAGTCCTCTATTTGAAGGGCTACTTGTTCGGTCGTTTTTTTTCCCTTCGGATGGCTCTATCAGGTCTTCCAAAGATATATCTGCTGGTGCAAGGACCCTACGGCTTTGCACAATGATCCTTACGTCATCGAAGCCTTCGTCATCCAGTTCTTTAGCCAATTTGACTAACACATCTGCTTTGCTATTTTCCGCTCGCGGTATGCTTTCCAGGGTATAGGAAGAGATTTATGTCAGGAGTTGCTGTACTTTTTCTCCATACCTTATCAGCTCTGGCTTACATGTCTGATAGTCACCATTTACTTGAGGACGATCAATTGGGTGTCTCCGTATATGAGGAGGTATTTGATTCCAATATTGATAGCGATCTCAAGACCGGCTATTAAAGCTTCGTATTCAGCTTCATTCTTAGTCCTTGGCTCCGTTGAAGAAAATTCCATCTCTTCTCAGTGTGTATAATTCTTTATGTTTATCGGATTTGCTTAAGACTCTCCTTGCGGCTCTACAATGCACGTGAAGCGGCGAAACAAATATAGCAAATACGAGTGCCAATCCATTGAACGTCCTCAATATTGAATTCACTGAAGATGATTTACTACTGGGCACCAAATTTCATAATCGCCCACTGCTTGTTACAGAGAACTCGAGAATACAATTGTCAACAGGATGATGTTGGATTGCAGTTCCGTAATAAACTTGTTACCTTTAAAGACCTTAACGGCGATTGGGTATTCTGTCGGAGATTTAACTACCAGCAATATGGTCATCCAAGGTTTCAATCGAACTAGGCAACAAGCCTTAGGAACTATACGACTCACACTCAAGTTCGAGAGATGGTCTTCCACTCCGCTCTTTCATGTTATCGATGTATTCACATCATATAATGCTTTACTTGGCCGCCCTTGGTTACAATAGCACGACATAATTTCTTCTTCCTATCACCAACGTTTTAAGTTTGTATCAAAAGAATGTGAAGTTAAAAGGATATTCGTTGATACTCAACTTTTCACTGTCACTGAAGCTTTCTATGACGCCGCCAAATTTTATCGAGATAATACTACAATCAAGAATAACCTTGGATTTATCATTGAAACAAAAGACGACTTGTTCAAACTTCAAGCGGATACTCCAAAAGGCAAAGAAACACTCACCAAAAGTGTGATATATCAATACATCCCTCGCGAATAAATGAGTGAAGGAGACTATATCTTCCAATTGATTGAGAAAGTACTTCCTCGCAGTCATAAAACCAGAAAGAACAAAAAGAAGAAAAGTCGTTACGATGCCTTTCGCTCTATAGCCTTTATGCCGGTTTCATCAAATAACCTAAAGGAGTCGGATTTTTGCTTACCTCTGCATCTTTACAATGCAAAAGCAGTCGATATAATGGTCAAAATAGTTTACGATTTTAACCCTGGTGTGACGCCAATTCCAACGCCATTCGAGGATATACTCTCCGAAGAACAGAAAGAAACGCTTTATCAAAATAAACCAATGCCTTGTTCAGAAAAGGGATTAAGTTATCAAGTTTGTGTAATCATTGATCCCTACAACATAGACAGAGAATATTCGTCTCCTTTAATCAACGCCAAATTTCTGAAAAGATACTACACCTAATCGGCTTCAAAGCATACTCCAAGCTCCACGAGTATAAATTGTGAGCCTCTTATGCCTCTTTTTCTTAAAAGGGATGGGGGCTTTGCCCACTCAAAGAATTGCGTTGCATTTTCAACAAACGCTTCATTTTCAACCGCGCTATCTTCGCCTCATTTTCAACGGCACTCAATTTTTAATAGCGTTACCTATGCTACATTCATAAATGTAACATTTCAGAAAATATAAAAAAAATATTATTTTTGGAATTTAATATTACAATATTATATTTCGCGAAAACTACCGATTTGCGAATTTAGGGTTTTCGTAAAATGGTATAAATGTATATCAATAATTTTGAAATAATTGGGAGATTAAAATAATTTATTCATTTTAAACATTTGTTTAATGGAAATTATTAGCAAACATTTTTTGCCATATTTCATTCATGTGCTTGCTAAGCAATTTCGTAAGCAGTGAGGGGTTTTGGTTTTGGTGAGTCATTGTGTGAGCTTTAATGAGGCATGGTTTCATTTGTGACTCATCTTTTGCATTTAAAGCATCTTATTTTGGCTTTAGGATATTTAGATGGATATTTGTGATGGTATTTTGATATGCTCACCACTTGCCTTGCTTAAGCTCACCTTTCTCAATTTAAAAGGCCAGTGAACCATTTCCTCACAACAGTGGCCGAGCACAATTTTTTGCCGAGCACTATGGTGGATTTTTTTTATGAGGTTTGAGTGTGCTGGGGAATGAATTGATTTCTTGGTGGGGATTAATTCACACATTTTTTATCACCAAAAATCCACAGAGAGCATTCTCTTGCTCAGCCCATTTTTCTTTGTTTGCAAAAGAATTCTTAAGCTCACAATTTCTATACTTGGCAACTTCATTTACCTCCACCCAAATCATTAGGTGTCTTGAGACAAGTATTCACACTTCTCTCTACTTCAATCTTAGACATGTCGGCTAGCTAACTTCATATCCGAGTTGCCTCGGTTTTGAGGCGGGAGCTCGTATAAAGAATCCTCGACGTGCGTCCTCTTTGACGAGCGTGACCGGAGAGCAATCTTCGTCGAGGCAGCTGGACAGAGATTTAAGGCCGAAGGACACGGATCGATCGGTATAATTTCTTAACCCACTTTACAGTTTACTAATATAGGGTTATTGGTACGATTGGGGTTTTAGGCTTGGTGGTTTTCATGTATAGCGACCCTAATTAGGATTTTGGCTATGTTTTCCGGTATTGGGATTCTTGGTTTTGAGACTTGATATTGTATTTGGTCGTTGGACGTTTGTACGTCAATGACGAGGGGTTGTTTGGTTGTTTTGCATGCGTAGACTATAGCTTCTAACCTATGAGCGCACCGCGTACCGTATTTGGATTTCGGAACTTGATTTTAATGGTATTGCGATACGTGTTGATATTGTAGGTACCTTCACGTGGATTCCGAGACGACGAAGCACATCGACTACGCCTGGACGAGGAGTTCCACAGGTGAGTAGATTTATATCTACGGGGGAAAGTCGGATGGATGGCGTATAGAACCCCCGCAAACATTGATATGGAATATCGTTTGGTTATTATATCCTGATAAATGATATGCGACGGACATGATTGTAGGATTTACAAACGATAATATGATAGAAGTTGACACTAATGAAAATATTGACATATGAGAATATGAAATGAGAAGTAAATCATGATAGGTGTGAATTGAAAGAGAACAAGTGTGACGTTTATATAATGAGATGCGAGATATTAATGTGATGAACGAGTATACGATGTGATATGATGACTTAGTGTGATATATCGTTATATGGATTCGAGTCGATATGAAATTGTTGATATCTTCGTCGGTCCCCTGATGCGAGATTGACATGGATGTGACCTGAGAGATAGGTACATATATATGGAAAATGTTTTGCATATTGAGTGATATGCCGTACGAGACTTAGATCCGTACCCCCGTTGTGGTATAGGTTGATAGAATCCCTAATTGTTTTATGCCGTCGTACGATGGATTACCGTACGCGATGAGTTTTACCTGTTGATTTATCCATACCCTTTTTTATAGGATACCGTACTATAGATTGTACCGTACGTGATATTGTGAGGCTGGATGCCGATTGATAGATTCACCGACTCAGATACATATTGTAGACACGTATACCTTATCGCTTTTAGCTGACGATGTACGTTATGCTACGTTCATGTTATTCGCATTACATTCCATATACCTGTGCTGGTACACCTACACCATTATCGATGATGCGTATGTTACACTTACAAAGATTACCGGCTCACACACTTCATCATCGATAATTGCTATGTCACTACATAGTAGTAATGCTACATCATGCCATGATATACTTGCTACAACTACATGTACCTTATGCACCCATACTTACATGTACACCCACATACCTTGTTACAGCTACATGTACATCATGAATACATACTGACATGTACACCCACATATCTTGCTATAGCTGCATATACCCCTAAGTGGTATTGTATTGACATGTGATATTGAGACGTTGATTTTTGTGCTATTGCGCTTATGAAATAAATCATACATACTTGCTTACATATAGATACTTATTATATCTTGCTACAGTTACATGTGCACCTCATATGATACTGCACTTGATTTCGGAGGATTTGGGAACCGCATGATATATTTTAAAACTGGATTCATTTACAGGAGCGGTTTTCCCTTAATATGCTCATATTGCTGTTTTATATTGCATATATCAGTTTTTATGGATTTACGCATTGAGATATGGATTTCATATGATTTATAGATTTGAGAACCGTGTGGGTATTTCAAGAATTTATGTGTTGTTTGAAAACCCGATTTCTCTTGATATGATATTTCAGTGCGTCCACCATGAGATTTCTCGGTTCTAAAATTTGTGATATATACCCGATGCGAGGAGTGGAGTGGGCCGTGTGCGGGTACATGGTGGAGCCCGGTATGGTTCCCCTCGGCAAGAAGATCGCGGATGATGGCGATGAGCTTGGAAGGCTGGGCAACTACCTACCGGTGATAGTATTTGGACTCGGCGGTTATCGTGGGGATACCGACCGGAGTGATGTACGGACATGACATCAGAGCCAGTCGTGGTGATGGCGCCTGAGTTATGAGGATTTACGTGTCGATGTTGGACACGAGTTTCATGATGTTTCGAGTGTCGGTGTTAGACACTCAGGTTTCCATGATTTTTACGTATCGTCGATGGACATACGTGGTTGATATCCTTATACATACATACATACATACATACATACATACATATATATACACACACACACACATACATACATACATACAGGTATATGTTCCATGATGTTTCGGGTGTCGATGTTTGACACTCAGGTTACATGAGACTTACAAGATATGAGGGCCGATCTGAGAATGCGGTGCCTGAGGATTTTGGGATTTGATGTGTCAGTGAGGGACACACGTTGATTTATATCTTCATATTTACCTGCATATGTTTTCATGATATTTACATACATGATGTTGTTGTGTCATTGGTTAACACGTAGATGAGATACACATGCATACTGGCATTGATTATATTGGTTGGATGAGATCCACTTGCTGATAGGCATTGATTATGTTGTTGGCACATATGCAGATACGGTCACCGTAGATATCATAGTATTACCTTTATGATATAGTTGATCTAGGAATCGTTGTTTATTTCGATTTCTACCTGATGATGTTTTCTACTCACGAGTCGGCAATGTTTCCTGATTTAAAATCAGGAAAACTTATGGAGGAGGCATCACGTGCTAGCACGTGACCAGCGGTCACGTGTTGACACGTGACATTTAAAAGCAGCGGCAAAAGGCAGATTCGCTCCCTGTTTAAATCAGAGAAAAGACTCCAGAAAAGGTCACGTGTTGGCACGTGACGGCTGAGCAGCGGCCAGAGAACAGAGCACAAAAGGAGAAGAAAGGCCCGTTCCAGGGGTCACGTGCTTACACGTGACCAGGGGTCACGTGGCCACACGTGACCGGCTTTCAAAGCCTCTTTATTTAACAGAATTAAATTCCGAAAGCATTCAAATCTTTCCAAAAGAGAATGATTATTTAGAACCGTTGGATTAAAGATCTAAAGGTGATTAAATGTCACCAATTTATGGAAGAATATCATACTTGGAAGGATTTCCCCTTAAATCTAACCGAAATAACAAAGAGATATCTTTGGATTTAAAATCCAATGGTGAATAAAATTCACCAAATAATCCAAAGGTCCAGATGAATGATAAATATAAATCAAATCTCTCAATAAACAAATCAAATCTTTCAATTGAAGATTCACTAAAACTGATTGATTTTCTTCCTTCTCCTATAAATAGGAGCCAATACAGAAGGAGAGAGAGATATACAGAGAGATACAGAGACATAAAAAAAAGGAGAGAGCCTTGAGATTTTGGGAAGAATTTGATCCTCTGCAAAAGAAAACCTTAGGTAAGAAGGGAGAGCCTTAAAAAGGAGAATTTAATTCTCAAAGAGTTTAACTCTTATACAAAAGAAGAGCTTAGTTCTTTCTCTAGGAGAGGATCTGCAAAGTGCACATCTCCCCATGAATTGAGAATTTAATTCTCATTGGGTTGAGATCCTGCCATGCAGATCCAAAGCATAGAAGGGGAATGGTAGTTTGAGAATTTAATTCTCACAGAACTATAGGAATTCAATTCCTTTGAGATAAAATTAGGGTTCAATCCTATGTTATGGGAATTTAATTCCTTCAAAATGGACAGAACCAGGGTTTAACCCTAATTAAGAACTTAATTCTCTCAAAATCACAGGAATTTAATTCCTTTAAAAGAAAGAAGAAATTAAGGTTTCACCCCATGCCAGAATTCAATTCTTTACACATATGAGGGATTTAATTCCCACAGAAAAGAAGTTAGGGTTTAACCCTATCTAAGAATATAATTCTTCAGGAGAAAACATGAATTTAATTCCTCTAAAGTTTATTGCTAGGGTTTAACCCTATGAAGAATTTAATTCTTAAAAAGATAAACACATCTTCAAACAGGTAGGGTCACGTGCTACCACGTGACCCCTGTAAAGTTCCACAGAGAAGAACTTTGAGGCAATGCCTCACGTGCTCCACGTGACCCCCAAAGCGCGCAAAGAAAAAGCAGAAGAAAAGAAGCGTTGGGGCGCCCTCACATGTCACCACGTGACCCATAATGAACATCCTAACAGATCAAAGCGTGAGCCCCCATCACGTGCCCACACGTGATGGCCTTCAGAATTAAAAGTGTTAAACACTTATCTGTAGAACAAAATAAAGGGGATCTGGCCCCACCTTTTGGATGCCATCACGTGCCCCCACGTGATCTCTGCTCTTACAATATTTAGCATCAAACTGATGATCTGTTCCCAGTGTTTAACACTGATTTCTATAGTGTTTAACACTAGTTTGAAAACTCCATTTCCAGTGTTTAACACTGATTTTCTTAGTGTTCAAACACTAATTTGGAAAATTTTGTTCCCAGTGTTTAACGCTGATTTGTCTTAGTGTTTAACGCTGAGAAAACTCTGTTCCCAGTGTTCAACACTGATTATCTTTTAGTGTTTAGCACTAACTTGTTAATTTTATTCCCAGTGTTCAACACTGTTGGTCTCTAGTGTTCAACACTAGCTTTAGCCCAATTGGCTAAGTTTTTAGAGGCAAAGCCTCTCCTGCAATGGATCAACAGAAAGCCAATATTCTAAACATGATTGGACTTAGCCCAAACTGGCCATAAGTCCTCAATTCAAACTTAACTGGGCTAATGGGCTCATAACATAATTAATTGGTCTTGGTCCCAAATTGGGCCAAAGATTATTTAATCTACCTCGGTTTAAGGGTACATCTATTCATTCCTTTGATATTTGGCGTTGTAATTCCCCAATGTCTTCAAAGAGGTGACGGGTCCCGATGACCACACATTGATACGGACTGTGGGGTCCTTAAACTCATGGACTATGAGGTCCTTAACCTTGACCGGGATGTCTTAAAACTAACAATGGACTATGAGGTCCTTAACCTTGACCGGAATGTCTTAAAACTAACAACGGACTATGACGTCCTTAACCTTGACCGTGATGTCTTAAAACTAACATTGGACTGTGGAGTCCTTAAATCCACGGACTACGATGTCCTTAACCTTGACCGCAACGTCTTAAAACTAACATTGGACCGCAATGTCCTTAAACTACGTATGGACCGCAATGTCCTTAAACTACCTATCGACCGCAATGTCACTAAACTAAACAACAGGGCTCCCTTAATTGCTCTCTTGTTGGATCTAAACGATCCCGTTAAGTTGATCTTAGTCTAAAAACTAGACTGACGTATCCTTAACTGACGTTTAAGTCGATCTTAGTCTCAAACGAGGCTAACGTATCCTTAAACCCAAACCCCCAAACCCAAATCTAAGATAATACGGATTTGGACTAGTCCACGCCCTACGGACAACGACATAACTCAGTCTCCGTATACAATCCACAGGTAACCAAACACAAAACAAACACACACGACATGAAGTAATCACATGGAGAAGGAGAAAGTTGTTACCGCAATGCGGTAGCGTAATTAACTGCAGGGGCTTGCGCCTGCAGGGAAGAGCGTCCCCACAATCAAAAACCCCTCAAGCGAGGGGGAATCTGACGAAGTCTGCTACATCGGACGCGTCCGTTTAAGCCTTCGATATATGGTGCCATAAATCAACTTGGCATCTTCGGAGAGGTAGACGGATAGTACCAATTAGCATCTGCCCCGAATCTCAGGCTAGACGTCATGTCGCGCCGTCTTTCGGAGGGGAACAGATTCTGGCACGCCCGGTGGGACCTTTTCCTTTTTCCACTCCACGCTTAGTGTGTCGTGTTCGCGAACCAAACACAGCTCGCTAATGGTTGCCCTTGGGCTTCAAGGTACTAAGATTTGGCGTTTTTCTTATTGCAGAAAGCAAAGAATCAATGGCTTCCGCTTGTGCGAAATGCTCCAACTGCAACTGCAACCGGCGCTCCGCCTCACCAGGAGGTATAGCCTACGGGCCCCAAGCTGCTTCGCTGTTCACAATGCCCGTGGAACAGGTCACTCAAGCCACCACCGGGTTGTTTTTTGGGACCATGCTCCCGCCAACGAGCTTCACCGCTCCTGTGCTGACACCGGAAGCTCTCAAGAAGTCGGTCTTTGATCGGTTTACACCTACCGCGGCCCCTCTCAACGGGTCGCCCAACACGAACGCCTCGGTCTTCTCCAGACTGGGCCAGAACTCTTATGGGCCCGCAACGGGGCCTGCAATCCCAGAGAAGACGGATCCTAAGAAAATAACCAATCCTGCTCCTGAGGTTGCCAGGACGGCTTCTCCTGTCCAAAAGTCGGTCTTTACAAGATTGACTGTTTCAGCTCCCGCTCCTGCTACCCAAAGGACATCGGTCTTTAACAGGCTGACGCCAGCAGTAACCTCCCACCTACACAGGAGGCAAGACGAGGCTATCGCCCTCACCAAGCCGATTCCATCAGCACGACACGCTCGACGTCACTACTGGCGCCGAGTGAGGAAGGCCGGAGGCAACTCCCCTTCTGGGCTAACTCCTCCAGCCCCGACGACAGAAGTTAATGTTGCTGTTCCAACTAAGAACAGCTTTGAGATGCTGAATAAGGTGCGTAGGAATTCTCCTACCGCGACGCTAAAGAGGTCTCCCCCTCCGCTGAAAAGGGCCGCGGAAATAAAGCCAGAACAGCCTCAATCTCCTCAACGGTTGTCTTCCAAAATCTATAAAGTCTGGCGGCAGACCCGAGACTCGGTGATCGATCCAAATTTCTCCCGCCAGCACAAAAAGCTGAAAATTCAACAGGAAGTCAATCATCACGCTAAGCCACGAAAAGCTGTCTGGGTGCCCACCTCAACGGTCCCCTCAACTTCCACTGCTCATAAAAAGAGGAGGCCGGAGAAGATCCCCGGGCCTGTGATGAGAGCCAAAGGCGCTGAGCCCAGACACCGTAAGTCTGGGGTCATGATGGTCCATACTGTATACATGGCGTCGGGGAAGGAAGATAGCCGTGCGTCTACAGGGCATAGACCGCTTACGCAGTCGGTGACCAAACCTCAGGAGCAACAGTAGAAGCTCCAAGAAATGATGACCGTGATGGCCGCACTTACTGGGCCGAAAGAAAGCCCCGAAGCGTCATCTGATCACGCCAGGAGGAAGAAACTGACGCTGAGTTCCTTCGTAGGATCCTGGAGAAGAAGGATAAAAAAAGCTGCTGAACAAGCAGCCAATATACAACGAATGGCCTTCCTGTTCCAGGACATGATGGGTATGATGATTTAACAAGAGCCCCCTACTGAAGATCCTCCAATCGTTCTTGAAGACGACAGGGGAGAAACGTCAAATCCTCCACCCGCTCTGTCAACAGCCAAGGAGGAGACAATCTCCAAGGCTGACCTGGATGAATACATAGCCCAACAGATACGCGTTCACCAAGCGACTGAGGCAGCTGGTCAAGTAATCAGGACAGGAAGATCATATCCGAGATGGTATGACCAGATCAAATACCCGCCGGGCTTGGATATGTGAGATCCGGGAAACGGGAGCGAGTCCACGGTAGCTACGCCATATATAACTTCAATGAGGAAGAGGACGCCCTGTCGGGAAATACCAACCGCTCATCAAAACTAGATCCCGCAATCAAAATGCTGAATCCGTCATTTGAAGAACGAATGGACAAACTTATCAGGAAGGCGGGTCAAAAAGCTCGAGACGACCATAGTCGCGAAATGGCCATCTACGAGAAAGCCAGGATGCAACGTCTATTTCAACAGGTTGCAAAAGACGAAGATGCTCTTCCCTGTCGATCCATTGCGCAAAAAGCCCGACGCAGAGGTAGAAATGAGTCAAGGGGCGGAAAAAGGAGCCGACAGCAACGATGCAGGATTAAAGAGTCATGTGATCGGTTATTACGCGGTCCGGACTTGTCCCTCATGAAGAAGATGAGTCGAGCGTATTCCTTCCCTCAAGAAAAGACGAAGAAGATACTCGATCTCGCTATGAAGCACCGAATGATCACACTTCCAGAGTCTAAACACCCTGAGCAAGTTAACGAGGTCACTCATCCGGGCTATTGCTCTTATCACCGAGCCATAGGACACCCTATCGAAGACTGCTTCACTTTTAAAAACTGGGTGGAAGACCAGTACCAGCAAGGCAGGTTTGCTTTATCCAGCAGCTGGAGGGTGACGCCGCCACGAAAGCACGACCCCAAAGCCACAAGAGCAGAACCAGATCCACAACGGTCTTGGAAGCGAGCTCGTACCTGTCATATGATAACGATATCAAAAGAAGAGCCCGAGAATATGAATGACTTTCCCTGGTGCTTCGAAAACAATGATGACGAGGTGATCTCGGAGTTTCCACCGGCGCCAAAAGAGCTGGAAGTTGGAATACACACTACTGCAGATAATCTCAAGAAGATTGAGTTGGGAACGACGAACGACCCACGACCGACGTTCGTCAGCGAGTTGCTATCTGAAGAAAGGGTGGCCGAGTTAAAAGACGTGCTTGTGCAGCATAGAGATTGCTTCGCATGGAATTATTCTGAAATGCCAGGACTAGATCCAGAAATTGCTGTGCATAAATTGGCAATATTCCCGGATGTCAAGCCAGTCAAACAAGCGCTGAGAAGAATGCGGCTCGAGCTTGAGATGAGCATCAACGCCGAAGTCAAGAATCTGATCGACTCTGGCTTCATCCAAGAAGTTCAATACCCTGACTGGATCGCCAACATCGTCCCGGTAATGAAGAAAAATGGGACAGTACGCATATGTGTGGACTTCCAAGATCTCAATAAAGCCTGTCCGAAGGACGATTTCCCAGTGCCGGTCACTGAGCTGATGATAGATAATACGTCCACTCATGAAGTTTTCTCTTTCATGGACGGTTCATCAGGATACAATCAGATAAAGATGCATCCCGAAGACCAGAAGCACATCGCTTTCCGGACTCCTTTGGGTATATTTGGCCACAAAGTTATGCCTTTTGGTTTAAAGAACGCCGGCGCCACCTATCAGAGGGCCATGACAAAGATCTTCGATGGTCTTATACACGACATCGTCGAATGTTATATTGACGACCTCGTAGTGAAAAGCAAGTCATATGAGGAACACCTCGAGCATCTGAAGACTGTATTTCAACGCCTTCGGCAATACAATTTGAAGATGAATCCCCTCAAATGCGCATTCGGAGTTTCCTCGGGTAAATTCCTGGGATTCATCATCTGACACCGAGGTATCGAAATAGATCCATCCAAGATCAAGACGATCATGGAAATGCCTCCGCCGAGAATTCTCAAACAATTGCGGTCTCTCCAAGGGAAGCTCGCGTACATCCGGCGGTTTATCGCCAACCTGTCAGGCAAGTGCCGTCCTTACAGCCACCTGATGAAGAAGGGAACTCCATTCGTCTGGAATCAAAAATGCCAGAGCGCGCTGGATGAGATCAAGCAATACCTGCAGAACCCGCCGGTGTTAGCTGCTCCGGTTAAGGGAAAGCCCCTTATTCTTTATACAACAGCCCTCGAAGGTTCCTTGGACGCATTATGGGCATAAGAGAACGATCAAGGGAATGAGAGAGCGCTCTACTATCTGAGTCGAGTCCTACTGGGGGCAGAAAGCAACTACTCCCCTATTGAGAAACATTGCCTGGCGTTAATCTTTGCGATAACAAGCTCAGGCACTATGTGTTGGCGCACGAAGTCCGTCTCATATCGAAAGTGGACCCCCTTAAATATTTGATGTCGAAGGCCATATTAACGGGGCAACTCGCTAAATGGGCCCTGCTCTTGATGGAGTTCTCGATAACTTATCAACCTCTCAAGGCAGTGAAAGGCCAGGCCATCGCCGACTTCCTCGCTGAGCATCCGGTACCGGCCGACTCTCCTTTGAATTGCGAACTGCCAGACGAACACGCGTTTGATGCGATCGATGGCGGTAATATCCGATGGGAGCTTTATTTCGATGGAGCATCTTCCGTGAAGAAGCGCAAACAAAGCACCCCTATAATCAAATCAGGGGTGGGTCTTATCTTCGTAACTCCACAAGAAGGGATAATACGCTTCGCTTTCTCCTTAACAGAGCCGAGAACGAACAATGAGGCCGAGTACGAAGCTTTGATAGCAGGCCTCGAGATCGCCATCGACATGGGAATTGAAAACCTCCTCATATACGGAGATTCCCAACTGGTCGTTAGTCAAGTAAACGGCGACTACCAGACATGCAAGACAGAGCTGGTGAAGTACGGCGAGAAAGTGCAGCAACTGTTGACCCAAATCCCCTCCTACACCTTGGAAAGCATACCGCATGCCGAAAATAGCAAAGCGGATGCATTAGTCAAGCTAGCTAAAGAACTAGCTGATGAGAACCTCGATGATGTAAGAATCGTGGTACAAAGCCGTCGGGTTCTTGCTCCGGCAAAAACATCTTCGGAATCGTCCGAGGAAAAGGAAGCGACCGAGCAGAAGGCCATGCGAATAAAAGACCAAGAAACGGCCGAAGATTGGAGAGAAGGCTTCATTGATTACTTCAAATACCGTCGAACGCCTGAAGATGCGTCCTCAAGACATCAGCTTATGAAACGAGCTCTGTCTTTCGCCCTCGTCAACGATACTCTGTATAAAAGGTCGTTCGATTCTTTGTGGTTGAGATGCCTGGGACCTGTCGAAGCGAAAAGGGTCATTCAGGAAGTTCATGACGGACTCTGCGGTTCTCACCAAGCGGGCCCAAAGATGAAGTTGAAGATCAAACGAATGGGTTATTATTGGCCCACAATGATCCAGGACTGCCTCGAATATGCGAAGCAATGCCACTCATACCAAATTCATGGGGACTTCATCCACCAGCATCCAAATCCACTTCATCCAACGGTGGCTAGCTGACCATTCGAAATGTGGGGAACTGACATAATCGGCCCCATCGAACCAGCATCATCCAGGGGACATCGTTTTATCCTGGCGACGACTGATTACTTCTCTAAATGGGCAGAAGCAGTACCGTTAAGGGAAGTGAAGACGGAAAATATTCTCCATTTCTTCAAGACGCACGTCATTTATCGGTTTGGAACTCCGCAATGGATTATTTCTGATAACGGGCCAGCCTACAGAAGTCACAAGATCAGCCGCTTTGCGCAACAGCATAATATAGACTGGAGGTATTCCTCGGTTTATAATCCGCGAGCTAACGGCCTAGCCGAGGCCTTCAACAAGACCTTGACGAAGATCATGAAGAAAACGGTGTCCCGAAATAAGAAGGACTAGCACGAGAAACTGCAGGAGGCTCTCTGGGCATACCGAACTACGTTCAAAACGGCCACGAACACAACGCCATACGCGTTGGTGTTTGGTACAGAAGCAGTATTCCCCCTCGAGATAGAGTTACCCTCTCTACGAGTGGCAATCCACTACGAGCTAACAGATGAAGAAAATGCTTACCTTCGGCTTGAGGAGTTTGATGCCCTTGATGAAACCCGGCTCATAGCGCAACAAAACCTGGAGGCTTACAAAGCAAAGATGACGCGCTCGTACGAAAGATTGACCAGGCCGAGGACGTTCCGCCAAGACGAACTCGTGCTAATTGTCAAAAGACCTATGATCCCCAATCGCGCCAAGCGGGGAAAATTCGACCCAAACTTTGAAGGCCCGTACATCATAGACAAGGTCTACCAGGGTGGAGCGTATCTACTCATGGATATGCACGGTGAAAGGCCTTTCAGGCCAGTGAACGGTCGCTTCCTGAAGAAGTACTACGCTTAACGAGTCAAGGTCTAGGTCAATGATAGATGACGAAGACTATGTCCGCTCGCTATCTTCCTAAGCCCGAACTCTAGGTAGTAACCAGCATCCTTAACAACGGACCGAAACGTCCTTAAACTAATGGCGGACCGAAACGTCCTTAAACTGACAACGGACCGAAATGCCCTTAAACTAACAATGGACCACTATGCCCTAAAGCTAGCCGTTGACCGAGACGTCGATAAACTACGGTGGATTGCAATACCTCAAAGCCGATATAAAAAAAATAAAAAAATAAAAAAAATAAAAACGGTATGTCTATAAGCAAAATAGGCACGGATGAAAACCCGAAAGGTCTCCATGAGTAAAAACAGCAGGGCTACTGGCGAGTGTTTGTGAAAACCCGAAAGGGCGCAACCTCATTAAAGGACACTTGCAGGGTCCTCATGACCTTGTAAGGAGAAACCACCTGCGTGAGATCCTTACGACTCACAAGGGAGCAACACACTTAGGAGTCATCACGATTCCTAGGGAGAAATTACACTTGCAAGATCCTCACGACTCGTAAGGAGAACTCTCTTATGGGACCCTCAAGGCTCATAAGATTTGAAAGTCTTAAGTTACAGAGACCTAAACCTGTTCTTAAGCAAACCCCCCACAACCTTCGATATTGCCCTACAAGTGGCTCAATACTGACCCTTGTATACAATCCACGGGCGCGAATAGACATTTCCCCAGCAAAGTCTCACCCTTGACTAGGGATATGTCCATATGGTGAGCAACCCTTGTATGTCCTCTCGACTTATGAGGAGAAGACCCTTTTGTAAGATCCTTACGACTTGCAAGAGGACACGCACTTAGGAATCCTCACGATTCCCAAGAAGAAAACACACCTACAAGATCCTCACGGCTTGTAGGGAGAAATACCTTTGTGAGACCCTTACGGCTCATGAAGTCAAAAGCCTTCGTCGACAGGCCTCTTAACCCTGTTTACTAAGCCACCTTTGTTTAACACCAACAGAGGCAAATGATAATTCGCTCCTGGCAACATCCCAGTTGTAGCGGTGCTGATGCCAAGATCGGTGTCTAAAATCCAAGCTTGTAGCGAAAAGGCTAGCGAGCCACACATGCATATGAAATAGTCAAAACGATGGGGCAACTTGCAATAAAAAGCAGCAAGTAAAAATGTATGCATGAGAAATAGCCGAAATGATTGGGCAACTCGCAATAAAAAAACAGCGAGTAAAAATAAAATAAATAGCCGAAATGATTGGGCAACTCGCAATAAAAAAGCAGCGAGTAAAAATAAAATGAATAGCCGAAATGATGGGGCACCGCAAAAAATAGCCGAAATGATTAGGCAATCACGACCTTCGCGATATAAAAGCTGAAATGATAGAGCATCGCTGAAAAAGAAATAAAATAAAAATGAAATTTACGCCCTACAGGTGATATTACATCAATCCCTGTATACAATCCAGGGGCGCAAACAAAGAAGGAATCGCACTCCTCCTCTCCCAGGTTTCATCAGAAGAAGAAGCCAAATCTCGATGAGTCACAGATAGCCTAGAGACTATCTCGACGTTCGTCTCATTGCAGCAGACACAATATCAAGCAAAGCGGAACGGCGGCAATTCCCAGTTCCATAACTCGACGGCGTACAGATGACCGAGAGTCGAATCCCAACTCCGTGAAATGCGGATACAATCAACAAAATTCCTGGTCACGTGGAACGCGGATAACGTCACTCTTTGACCCCGTGGAAAACGTCCAGAGCGGAGCCTGGTCCTCGCAGAACACGGCAGTGAACCCGTGGAAAGCATCCAGTGCAAAATTCCTGGTCACGTGGAACGCGGATAATGTCACTCTTTGACCCCGTGGAAAACGTCCAGAGCGGATCCTGGTCCTCGCAGAGCACGGCAGTGAACCCGTGTGAAGCATCCAGAGCGGAGCCTAGTCCTCGCCGAACACGGCAGTGAACCCGTGTGAAGCATCTAGTGCAAAATTCCTGGTCACGTGAAACGCGGATAATATCACTCTTTGACCCCATGGAAAACGTCCAGAGTGGATCCTGGTCCTCGCAGAGCACGGCAGTGAACCCGTGCGAAGCATCCAGAGCGGAGCCTAGTCCTCGCCGAACACGGCAGTGAACCCGTGTGAAGCACCTAGTGCAAAATTCCTGGTCACGTAGAATGCGGATAATGTCACTCTTTGACCCCGTAGAAAACGTCCAGAGCGGATCCTGGTCCTCGCAGAGCACGGCAGTGAACCCGTGTGAAGCATCCAGAGCGGAGTCTAGTCCTCGACGAACACGGCAGTGAACCCGTGTGAAGCATCTAGTGCAAAATTCCTGGTCACGTGGAACGCGGATAATGTCACTCTTTGACCCCGTGGAAAACGTCTAGAGCGGATCCTGGTCCTCGTAGAGCACGGCAGTGAACCCGTGCGAAGCATCCAGAGCGGAGCCTAGTCCTCGTCGAACACGGCAATGAATCCGTGTGGAGCATCTAGTGCAAATTCCTGGTCTCATGGAACGCGGATAATGTCACTCTTTGACCCCACAGAAAACGCCCAGAGCGGAGCCTGGTCCTCGCCAAGCACGGCAGTGAACCCGTGTGAAGCATCCAGAGCAAACATCGGACTATGGAGTCCTTAAAATCCACGGACTATGATGTCCTTAACCTCGATCGTAATGTCTTAAAACTAACGATCAACCAGCCTGATTCTGTACTGATTCTACCTTGGTTTAAGGGTACATCTCTTCGCTCCTTTGATACATGGCGTTGTAATTCCTCAACGTCTTCAAAGAGGTGACAGGTCCCTGCAACCAAACATCGGACTGTGGAGTCCTTAAATCCACGGACTATGAGGTCCTTAATCTTGACCGCGATGTCTTAAAACTAACATCGGACTGTGGAGTCCTTAAATCCACGGACTATGAGGTCCTTAACCTGGACCGTGACGTCTTAAAACTAACATCGGACTGTGGAGTCCTTAAATCCACGGACTATGAGGTCCTTAACCTTGACCGTGACTTCTTAAAACTAACATCGGAATGTGGAGTTCTTAAATCCATGGACTATGAGGTCCTTAACCTTGACCGTGATGTCTTAAAACTAACATTGGACCGTGGAGTCCTTAAATCCACGGACTATGAGGTCCTTAACCTTGACCGTGATGTCTTAAAACTAACATTGGACTGTGGAGTCCTTAATTCCACGGACTATGAGGTCCTTAACCTTGACCGTGATGTCTTAAAACTAACATTGGACTGTGGAGTCCTTAAACCCACGGACTATGAGGTCCTTAACCTTGACCGTGATGTCTTAAAACTAACGTTGGACTGTGGAGTCCTTAAACCCATGGACTATGAGGTCCTTAACCTTGACCGCGATGTCTTTAAACTACGGTACCTCGGAGAACATCCAAAAGCAACCCCTCACCCCGTGAAATACGGATAAGGGCGACCGCACTCAGCACTTGTGGGTCCTCACGACCTGCAAGGAAGAAAACTCTCTTGTGAGATCCTTACGACTCCCAAGGGAGAACCTGCTTAAGAATCCTCATGACTCTTAAGAAGAACTTACACCTACGGGATCCTCTCAACCTGTAGGGAGAAAAACTCTTTATGAGACCCTCACGGCTCATAAGGCTCAAAAGTCTTAGGAGGCAGATCTTAACCCTAAATCCTAAGCCATCGCTGCCCTGCAAAGAGATCAAGATAGACTATCCGCAGAATACATTCAATAAAAAGGGACACACCATTGAGAAGAAAATATGTCTTTATTCATACACCAAAATGAGTACAGAGTACAATTCATGAAAGAACAAAAAGAAAATACTCTCATTCAGGAGTATGTACAAAAAAGAGAGAAAAGATACAAGTTTTTCAAGCCGGCAGGCGATTTAGCAGTTTTGCTAGCTCATCCTGGTTTTGCTGGGCCATAGCTTCATGATTCAGGATCGCCAGAAGACGGGCCTCTGCCTGAGCCTGCTGGGCCTGATAGGAGGCAAGCCGACCTTCAAGCTCTTTCTCGGTGGCCTTGTGAGCCTCGACCCTCCCGCGAGTGAACACGACAGCTTTATCAAGAGCCACCACCTCTTTGATAGACTCTTGAAGCACCCGCCAGAGTTCGTATGCTTTGTTGGCCTTGGCAGTAAGATTAGCTTGAAGCTCGCTCAGCGCTTTAGAAGCCAGCTCCCTCTCCGAGAATTTACGGCCGAGCCTCTTCTCGCACGATGTCATGTTTGCCGCGCACCGCGCTATCAACCCCCGCAAGTCCGCCTTTGCAGCCATGGCCTCCGAGGAAAGACGGGAACATTCAAGTGCGTGCAAGCAAGCCTCCACCTGCTGACAGAACTCCACCCAGACTCGCACCACCTCTTCGCTATGGTAGGTGGCAAGAAAAGGAAGAGAACCGTTAGCCTCGGCAGCAAATGCTTCAGCTGTGGTTGCGCTGCCAGCACGGAGCTCCTCAATCAAAGATGATAAGGAAACAAGGCTTAATTGGGCCAAGCGTTCTGAAGTCCGCAGAGCATAGGGGCCGGGCGGCATAACGATGCGCGATTCCAACGCTATGGAGGCTGGCAGGGCTGTTCAGATTTGAAAGACGTCAATAAAACTCTTAAGCAAAAGAACAAATGGGGCTATAATGAAATGTCACTTACCTACGGTCATGCAAATAGGAGCTGAAGATTCCCCTGGCCCTTCAACGACCTCGACCTCGTCGTCAGCTTCCCAAACTGTAAAAGACATCAATGTAGTTTCGCAAAACGGCAACAATGCAATAATAGTAGCGAACAACGCTAACCTTGCCCATAGGAAAGGACAATGCGCTGAGGAGAGATCGCCTGCAGAGCTGCCATCTCCAATAAACGCTGAAACGATTGCCGAGGCGACAGATCAGCAATAGAGGCCGCCAGCCCGCGCAATTCTGGGGAAGACAAAAGAGTTCAGACCACGGAAAGATCGCTGATATAAAATGCAGAAGGTTACCTTCAACACTCCTCCCGTTCTGAGTCGGGGGGATAGCGGCTTCGGCGGCCTCTGCCGTGACCTCAGGCTCCAACAAAGGGAGGGTAGTCCCGACTATCTCCATCTCAGCCTCTGGGCCGCCTTCGGGAAGAATCGTTGGGGCAGCGATCATCGAGAGAACCTCTCCCAAAGGAGCGAGTACCTTGGAATCAAGAGTGGCCACCGGAGGTTCTATTGCGAGAGGAATGGCATTGTCGGCCCCATCCGCATCGAGTAAAGCTGCATCGGGAATGTCAACGGGCTCTAGCTGCAGCAAGCCAGTGGGGATCTCTCCTATCGCCGAAGACTCTGCACAAGTCGCACAAAAATAAGGATACATATATATACAAGCATAAGCAATCTGAAGAACTGCAAAGAAATATAAAAACGTACCAATGCACAGGGAAGCCTTCAGTATGGCTTCTTCAAGCTGATGCTCCTTTTCAAGGAGGTGTGCTCGCCGGGGTTTGAGGGTAGACTCATGGCCGCCGGTCCACAAGGAAAGCGCGTCCGCAGCATCCTCCGAAGCGGCCTGTTTCAGGGCCCTTTCTCCCCATTCCTCCAGAGGGCCAATAAACCGTCGCCGAATCCATGAAGGGTCTTCATAAAAGATTACGGCAGGATAGGGCTTCTTCAGAACCCTGACGTTCTGGGACTCATCTTGGGAACGTCTTATAGCCTCAGCCAATTGTGCGGCCTCCTCGGCAGCCGAGCCCGGGAAGAGAAGACCAGCGTCCGACTCTTGCACGGCCAGCGACTCATCTGGAAGTATGGGCTCCGACTCCGTTAAAGAATCAAGTAGGTTGGTGGCCACCCTCTTCCGCCTCTTAGATCCAGAACCGGCCGCCGAAGATGACCGTTTCTTTCCTTGCGGAGCCTTGGTGCGGCGGCGACCCACGTCGCCTTCAACACCATCGTCCCTATTACCCTCGCTTGGTGCCACAACCGAGGATGACACCGCCATTGTCGATGCCACGGGGGGCAGTGCTGCCGCAGGCGGTGGTGCTGCTACTGGGGCCCGTCTACCCCGCGATCGGGTACCTAGGGGCATACCTGCTGTTGGAGTAAGGTCCACCCCTGACTCCCCCGGAATGAGCGCGGTGCCAATCTCCCTCAGAGGGAAGCGGACCGGAACTCGCGGTCGCGACACAGCTCCCATGGCCGGAACCTGAGGAGGGGCATCATGACCAAGAAGCACCCTTCTTTCCTCAAGAATAATCGGGCTGACTCGATGGAGATACCAACCCGTGAACGATCCCACGCACCGGGGCACATGCTCAGCTTCAGGGATCATGAAGTGGGAGCCGGTGTTCAACCTCACGAAATGATGTGCGGCATCGCGAACGGCATCAAGTGAAGGGACCGGCGCAACTATGAAAGCCTCAAAGGGAACGCCCTGGTCGTATCCAAGCTATCGAGCGAAGCGATGCGGATTGTACCGCATGAAAAGAGCTGCACTGTCCTGGCGGAATACCAAATAGCCTGGTCTAATGGTATACAAGTGCACGGCCTCCCGGGGCCTCAGGGAGGGTACATTGTCTTTTGACTGGTTCCAGAGTTGTTGAACTGGACCTGAAGGAGAAGACAGGACCCTATCATTAAAAACCAGCCCGCCAGCAGTAGCGTAAGGAGAAATCAGCACCCGAATAGCCCCGAATTGAGTCGGGTCGGCGGCAGAAGCATCCACAAAACGCATAAGTCATGGGAAGGGGTAGGCGTCGTAAAATGCGGGCCTCTGATGCATAGCGAAAGCCCCCAGCACGTGCATTTCGACCCAGGACGTGAAATAATGAAGCGAAAAGTTTACTACATCCACACCGGGAGTAGAGGTATTAGCTGCAGTGCCCAACCCGTGATAAAGGTGCGCCAAAGCCGGGATGCCGATGGCCAACCGCGTCCCCTCAGCGATACAATAAGCTGGGTAGATAACCGAAGCTCTCATAAAGCGACGATGCATAGGAATGACAAACCAACTGAGCCAGACACTAACAAACCCCACGAAGAACGTCTCCTCATCCATGCTGGGAGCGGCAATAGATTCAAAAGACATCGGCGACATAATGGGGATGTAGTACTGTGGGAGATCCGATTCAGTGGTCGGCAGCTTCTTCGGACCAAACCCAAAGGGGTCCTTGATGTTCGCGAACTTCGGAGCTGTCTTCGACAAGACGTCCTCGCGAAGGAAGCAAGCAATGAAGCTCTTAAAAGTAACACCCTGCTCCTCAGATTCGGTGAACAATCGGTCGAAGATACCTAGCGCCTTGATCAAACTGGGATGCTTGTGGCGGACGACATTCTCAGCAGACAGGCCGTCAACCGGAGCAGGCTCGGGCTCAAAGATGTACTCGTCAGAAGGCAGCAACTCCTCATACAGACTACCCCTGATTGGCAACCCCAAGATGTCATAGAATTCTGCCAGAGAGATCGAGACCTCGCGGTCTCCTAAAAGGAAAGTGTTGGTGGGGAGGTTCCACTGGTTCAAGAACGCCTTAACCCACCAGACATGCGGGGATTGGTAGTGAAAGAGCGACGCGTATATCGCCTGGTAAAGCCCTACCTTCTGTAGCCGCGCACGATGGGCGGACAGGATGTAACGAGCCCAGAGAAGGTACCCCGTAGGGTGTCGAGGGGTGAGCCCTATCTTGTAGATTTGTCCCCATAGTTGGGCCTCACCCTGGAAAATACGCCGCCCTAAGATATCTATAGCCGGGATCGGATGGTTCGGGATACCGGTCGTCGAAGGCTCGAGCCGTCCCGTTGGAGTCTAGTTTGGTATCTCCACAGCAAATACCGTCTTCGGAGGGTCCATCGGAAAGAACGGGAAAGTAGGTTCCATCGGTATTGCGCAGAGGAAACTCCGGCGACCCCGAATAATATGACTATATCAAGTTCCCTATAGAAGCAAGTTGGTGCAGTTCGGGTCATGAGCCCGAATCATCTACATCGCTTCCTCGTCAGATGGTGATTGAGGAAAAGCGGCCTCCGAGCGAGTGAAGGGAAAGCATGGAACAGAAGCCATTGCACCTGAAATCGAATAAAAGAAAACTGTCAAAAGCAAAGCAGCAATGTATAAGCATGCATGAACATGAAGACAGTTGAAGAAAGCGATGGCAGACTATTTTTATGGGACCATTGGCTACAAAACACGTGGGCCCCACAGAATCATGATGACGGCTCGTTAATAATGAGACCAAGCAGTTGTAATAAGACAAAGGGGATATCCTCATTAAATAAGAAGTGGGTTTCAAGTGGCCCTGCACATTCCCTAGAAGACAAATCTACCTTGGACTTTACAACGAATCAAACAGGATTAAGGGAATTAAATTCCTACAGAAGACATCATTGCAAGCTTCTGCTTCATTAATTATAAAAGGACAACCTAGGGCAAAGAGACCCTAAGAAGCCTCCATGCGAAGAAACTGAGTTCTTCTTAGGAATTAAATTCCTTATTGAGAAAAGGGAATTAAACTCCCAGAAACATTTTTGGGATGGAATTAAATTCCACGGATTTGAACCGCCATCATCATCTCCCTAAAGATCATACAAGCCCTAAAAGATCTACTGTTGAAGATTAAACGGTTTCATATTTTGATTGAAAAACTTAAAGGAAAAATGGGTTCATATTAAAAGGGTGAAACCCTTGAGGTGGATTTAAAATCCAGAGAATTTTATGTATAAAAGTTCTTCGTCCACTCAAGATGATTACCTGAGGAAGAGGAATCGGTCAAACAGAGTTAAACTCTGGAAAGTTTTTGAGGCAGAGAACTAAGCTCTGGAAGAAGAGAATTAAATTCTCAGAAAAAGTTTGCAAGGAGGAAGATGAGCAAAAGTGGAGGCGCTTATGCAATGACCCCTATATTTATAGGATGTGATGGAGACGCTTTATCTCCCCAAAATCCCTAGAGGAATCCAACGGTCACAAAAAGTGACAGCGTTGCACCCACGTGCAGACACGTGAGAACAACGCTGTGGGGGCATTTGTTTCCTGATTTAAAATCAGGAAAACTTATGGAGGAGGCATCACGTGCTAGCACGTGACCAGCGGTCACGTGTTGACACGTGACATTTAAAAGCAGCGGCAAAAGGCAGATTCGCTCCCTGTTTAAATCAGAAAAAAGGCTCCAGAAAAGGTCACGTGCTCACACGTGAGCAGGGGTCACATATTGGCACGTGACGGCTGAGCAGCGGCCAGAGAACAGAGCACAAAAGGAGAAGAAAGGCTCGTTCCAGGGGTCACGTGCCTACACGCGACCAGGGGTCACTGCCAACACGCGACCAGGGATCACGTGGCCACACGTGACAGGCTTTCAAAGCCTCTTTATTTAACAAAATTAAATTCCGAAAGCATTCAAATCTTTCCAAAAGAGAATGATTATTTGGAACCGTTGGATTAAAGATCTAAAGGTGATTAAATGTCACCAATTTACGGAAGAATATCAGACTTGGAAGGATTTCCCCTTAAATCTAACCGAAATAACAAAGAGAGACAGGCTTTCAAAGCCTCTTTATTTAACAAAATTAAATTCCGAAAGCATTCAAATCTTTCCAAAAGAGAATGATTATTTGGAACTGTTGGATTAAAGATCAAAAGGTGATTAAATGTCACCAATTTACGGAAGAATATCAGACTTGGAAGGATTTCCCCTTAAATCTAACCGAAATAACAAAGAGATATCTTTGGATTTAAAATCCAATGGTGAATAAAATTCACCTAATAATCCAAAGGTCCAGATGAATGATAAATATAAATCAAATCTCTCAATAAACAAATCAAATATTTCAATTGAAGATTCACTAAAACTGATTGATTTTCTTCCTTCTCCTATAAATAGGAGCCAATACAGAAGGAGATAGAGATATACAGAGAGATACAGAGACATAAAAAAAAGGAGAGAGCCTTGAGATTTTGGGAAGAATTTGATCCTCTGCAAAAGAAAACCTTAGGTAAGAAGGGAGAGGCTTAAAAAGGAGAATTTAATTCTCAAAGAGTTTAACTCTTATACAAAAGAAGAGCTTAGTTCTTTCTCTAGGAGAGGATCTGCAAAGTGCACATCTCCTCATGAATTGAGAATTTAATTCTCATTGGGTTGAGATCCTGCCATGCAGATCCAAAGCATAGAAGGGGAATGGAAGTTTGATAATTTAATTCTCACAGAACTATAGGAATTCAATTCCTTTGAGATAAAATTAGGGTTCAACCCTATGTTATGGGAATTTAATTCCATCAAAATGGACAGAACCAGGGTTTAACCCTAATTAAGAACTTAATTCTCTCAAAATCACAGGAGTTTAATTCCTTTAAAAGAAAGAAGAAATTAGGGTTTCACCCCATGCCAGAATTCAATTCTTTACACATATGAGGGATTTAATTCCCACGGAAAAGAAGTTAGGGTTTAACCCTATCTAAGAATATAATTCTTTAGGAGAAAACAGGAATTTAATTCCTCTAAAGTTTATTGCTAGGGTTTAAACCTATGAAGAATTTAATTCTTAAAAAGATAAACACATCTTCAAACAGGCAGGGTCACGTGCTACCACGTGACCCCTGTAAAGTTCCACAGAGAAGAACTTTGAGGCAATGCCTCACGTGCTCCACGTGACCCCCAAAGCGTGCAAAGAAAAAGCAAAAGAAAAGAAGCGCTGGGGCGCCCTCACGTGTCACCACGTGACCCATAATGAACATCCTAACAGATCAAAGCGTGAGCTCCCATCACGTGCCCACACGTGATGGCCTTCAGAATTAAAAGTGTTAAATACTTATCTGTAGAACAAAATAAAGGGGATCTGGCCCCACCTTTTGGATGCCATCACGTGCCCCCACGTGATCTCTGCTCTTACAATATTTAGCATCAAACTGATGATCTGTTCCCAGTGTTTAACACTGATTTCCATAGTGTTTAACACTAGTTTGAAAACTCCATTTCCAGTGTTTAACACTGATTTTCTTAGTGTTCAAACACTAATTTGGAAAATTTTGTTCCCAGTGTTTAACGCTGATTTGTCTTAGTGTTTAACACTAATTTGAAAACTCGGTTTCCAGTGTTCAACACTGATTATCTTTTAGTGTTTAGCACTAACTTGTTAATCTTATTCCTAGTGTTCAACACTGTTGGTCTCTATTCAACACTAGCTTTAGCCCAATTGGCTAAGTTTCTAGAGCAAAGCCTCTCCTGCAATGGACCAACAGAAAGCCAATATTCTAAACATGATTGGACTTAGCCCAAGCTGGCCATAAGTCCTCAATTCAAACTTAACTGGGCTAATGGGCTCATAACATAATTAATTGGTCTTGGTCCCAAATTGGGCCAAAGATTATTTGATCTACCTCGGTTTAAGGGTACATCTCTTCATTCCTTTGATATTTGGCGTTGTAATTCCTCAATGTCTTCAAAGAGGTGACGGGTCCCGATGACCACACATTGATACGGACTGTGGGGTCCTTAAACTCATGGACTATGAGGTCCTTAACCTTGACCGGGATGTCTTAAAACTAACAACGGACTATGACGTCCTTAACCTTGACCGTGATGTCTTAAAACTAACATTGGACTGTGGAGTCCTTAAATCCACGGACTACGACGTCCTTAACCTTGACCGCAACGTCTTAAAACTAACATTGGACCGCAATGTCCTTAAACTACCTATGGATCGCAATGTCCTTAAACTACCTATGGACCGCAATATCCTTAAACTATCTATCAACCGCAATGTCACTAAACTAAACAACAGGGCTCCCTTAATTGCTCTCTTGTTGGATCTAAACGATCCCGTTAAGTTGATCTTAGTCTAAAAACTAGACTGACGTATCCTTAACTGACGTTTAAGTCGATCTTAGTCTCAAATGAAGCTAACGTATCCTAAAACCCAAACCCCCAAACCCAAATCTAAGATAATACGGATTTGGACTAGTCCACGCCCTACGGGCGACTACATAACTCAGTCTCCGTATACAATCCACGGGCAACCAAACACAAAACAAACACACACGACACGAAGTAACCACATGGAGAAGGAGAAAGTTGTTACCGCAATGCGGTAGCGTAATTAACTGCAGGGGCTTGCGCCTGCAGGGAAGAGCGTCCCCACAATCAAAAACCCCTCAAGCGAGGGGGAATCTAACGAAGTCTGCTACATCGGACGCATCCGTTTAAACCTTCGATATATGGTGCCATAAATCAACTTGGCATCTTCGGAGAGGTAGACGGATAGCACCAATTAGCATCTGCCCTGAATCTCAGGCAAGACGTCATGCCGCGCCGTCTTTCGAAGGGGAACAGGCAACTCACCCCCGTTGTGCCACAGTTTTTGCAGGTTGACTGCATGGATCAGTAGCGGCATCGCTGGCATACAGCTGCTTTCGGGTGATTTGCTTTTGGTAAGTAGTACATGTTGGATCGTACCCCTCTTGTATTATTATTCCTGTTGTATCTAGTCAACTCCATCAAATCAGAAACTAGTAATTGTATATGTTGAAGACTTAGAAGCCTTGTAGTTGCGAGACTTGAGCGATGGGTTTTATGTTCGCTTTTGGGGTTGATGTCTTGCTTTACTTATTTCCTTGTGTGGATCTTCGCCGTTGGGCGTCGTATATTTATATTATGCTTGTGGTTGTTGTTTCCGCCGTTGGGCGTGTTTGCTCCCGTTTGGAGATGTTTTATTATATTCTGTGTTGTATCCGTTTTCGGGGCTAGTTTTTACTAAGGAGGTGCTGCCCAAATTTTTCAAAAGACAAAACATGATTTATTATACCTTTATTTCAAAGCTTCACCTCTTTATTTCTTAAAAAGGTTTAGATTTCTCGGTTTCAGCTTACTTGAATTACGTTACACCTATAGACGTCGCGTGATTTAAGTGCTGGTCATGAGCTAATATTATGGGTCGTGATAATAAAGGTGTCCGATTAAAGACAACTATCAACATGGCTTCACAAACAGAGGCTCATCAACAACAACTATCTTTTCGCCTCTATTTGGTAAAGGCTACGTATACGCCACTATCTGATTACGTCTTCATCAATGAGGGTTTATTAACCAAACGACTATATATACGTCACAAACATCGTTACACCAGTTTCAAGAAAATTTACACCAAATTACAGGATGGAAGTATCATATTTCTGAACAACATGAAGACGTACACTGTTACTTTCGGCAACAAAGGCCCTTCAACACCGATTTATATTTATGCTCGGTCTCGCCTGCGCAAAATCAAACTGCGCATGCAAATCCAAGCGTGGGGGGCTATTTATAGACACCAGGAAAAGTTCGGGGTTGAAATTCGGCAATTACTACTTTTGCACCGCTGAGTTCCCCACAACAATTACAATTTACACTCAAGTATCAAACACTCCGGTTTCAGAAGATGCTTAGGGTTGAAGTTATTGACCGCTATTTTTGTATCATCTTTCAGGCCGGTCTCCCTTAGGACTGGCCCAAAACTTATTCTGGCCCTTTAAAAGGGTCGGTCAACTCATTCCCAATCCCTTCAACGGCCGGTCAGCTTATTCTGACCCCTTAAAAAGATCGATCAACTCACTCCCGGCCCCTTCAATGGCCGATTAACTTATTCCGACCCTTTCAAAGCGCCGATCAACTCATTCCCGGCCCCTTAAAAAGGCTGATCAACTCATTCCCAGCCTCTTCAATGGCCGGTCAACTTATTTCGACCCTTTCAACGGCCAATCAACCAAGACCCGGACCCTTTAAGGTCCGGCCAACCAAGACCCGGCCCCTTCAACGGCCGATCAACCAAGATCTGGACCCCTTAAGGTCCGGTCAACCAAGACCCGGTCCCTTCAACGGCCGATCAACCAAGATCCGAACCCCTTAAGGTCCGGTCAACCAAGTCCCAGCCACTTCAACGGCCGGTCAACCAAGACCCAAACCCCTTAAAGTCCGGTCAACCGAGAAGCTCGGACCCCTTAAAGTCCGATCAAGCGAAGCCCGGACTCCTTAAAATCCGATCAAGAAGCCCGGATCCCTTAAAGTTCGATCAAGTGAAGCCCGGACCCTTACAGGGTCTAGCCATGACGGTGAACCGGGCCCCATGGGGGCTTGCTTAGTGAACCGGCCCTCCCCATGAGGGTCGGTTCGATGGTCCGGCCCCCGTAGAAGGGCCGGTTGGATGGTCCGACCCCCCTTAGGGGGACCTCTTAGTGGGTCCAGCCCCAACAGAGGCCGGCTTGGTGGGTTCGGCACCCTCGAGGCCGGTTTGATGCATGTTGGACCAAAAAATAATAAATAATGGTCTACACATGCATTTGTACAAAACATTTTACAAATACCCCCTTCTCATTGTTTAGGAGGGAGTAGTTATCTTTTTTAAATTTCAAGAGAGTTTTTCCCTCTTCTTTTTATTACCATTGTGCCACCTCCTTAACCTATAAAAGAAGGGTGGATGTCTCACTTTTAGACACACTCAATTCTAGACACTTATTCATTCTACAAAAATTCTCACAGCACTCTTCTCAATCCATAAAAAACCCTCGCACTCATTCTTATTTTGAGGAAATAAAGAGAAAGGTTTCATCTCTGTTCTTGTCTTGTTTTTTTTTTAGAAGGGTAAGGATGGCGGGATGATTCCCGATAATCCTATACCCTTCTTCTTTCTTGTTCTTCTTGCAATTATGTAGTTTTACGTCTTATGTGTGATCAAATGGAATGCTATAAATCGATAAACATATTTCTTTGTTAATGTTGGATGTCTTTAAAATATTGCTCTCTTTTTCGTGTATATTTTATACACTTATTTTCTTAATCGGGAGTATTCTTATAAAGATTCAATTAACAAAACAAACTAGTAAAAATATAATTTATATGTTGTTTTGAAAATGTGCAACCCATCCTTCTTATTTTCTATCTTTTTTAACATACAAAAATACGATTTTATGCAACCTTACTAAAAACCCTACTCTATTATAGAGATTGGCTATGTATTTTATAAACGCCATACTCTATATTATACAAATTGGCTGTTTATTTTTCTTAGCCCTACTTTATCGGCTAACGCCGTTAAAAATTGGCATTATGTTGCATTTTTTCCGTTATTCTCTTCTTCTTTAGTTTCATTTTAGTTATGTCATGGATATGGGTTGATTGGTTCAATACCAGTAAAGAGAACTATTTATGGTTCTGTATTTTTTCGAGTATTGAATTAATCATATTCACTCCATATGATATTCATTTAACAAACTAAAGAGGATTAAGGTCTTGAGTTGTTTGGATCATTGCTAAATGAGAGAAATTTATTCTCTATTTTGGAAATGGCTCAAGCACATTCAAATCGTATTCTTAAAACACAACCACACTCACGCAAAAGCACCGGTCCACCGCTAAACAATGCAATATGAAAAAAATAAAATTCCCCCTCCTCCGGTCTCTCTATCTCTGCCTCAATTTCTCTGTCGACAGGAATCTAAGGTTTCGACAGCAATCTAGGGTTTCCTAGAGAGAGAGAGAGAGAGCGATCGCGGCATTCAAACGTCGCATGACAAAAAAAATCACAAATCAACATCATAATTCATGCAAACAACAACGACCCAAGTCAGAAAATGAAGGAAACAACATGATTCAATTCAAGTAAACGGTGAATAGAAAAGAAACAAAAATGAGAAGGTACTCACTTGTAAGTGTTAGTGATATGCATGCCCTAGAGGCCATTATTGTATATTATAATGGATGCTTGAACACACACACACACACACACATATGACTTTCTTGCTCGACATGATAGTATGCTATCTGGTTGCACTTTATCTTAACATGTACACTTATTATTATGATACTGTCTCTCTGATACATATTGATAAAGCCCTTAGGATATTAGCTTGACTACCAGGACTATGATGCAGATCATACTAGTGGGGCTTGTGTAGTCCACAAGCACATCCTTTAAACAGTTCCTAGTCGAGAGAGTATCGAGACAGGGTATCGATATTCCAGAGTATACTAGTATGTACGTTTCTTGACCCTGTATAGGGCGATGGTTGATTCCACATCCATTGGTGTTTGACATCAAAGATTGTACGCAGGTGCTCATTAGAGAATGGGTACACCGAACAGGACTCGCCGAGAACTCCTAGTTGGTACCATATATATCGTCAGATAGCAGTTCTTTGGTGATACTTGTACAGGTTAGTCTGAGACCCGAGATCGTCATAATGTCTTGTGTGGTTCCCACTATACTTTGATTTCCTCCCTACCACGGCTCAAAGAAGTCATACAAATAGATAAATTTTGGGTACAGTCCCGAGTCATATGGAGGCAGTGAGCGATAGGAGGGGTTTCGTCTCTCCCGGTATAAGGAGTTGATGTTGCGCTATGCTCGATTAGCTATAACAGCAAGTCCCTAGCCAGGGCTGATGAGATTTACTGGTAAGTGTTATCAGTAGTTTCTCGAACGGTTATAGGCCACACATCGGCATGACTTATCAAGTTACTGGGGTCTGACGATTCCACCCATAGACTTGATATGCGACATATCAGACGAAGAGACCATACTGTACGGTAAGTGTTGCTTATAAGCTTTACGGGAGTTTGAAAAAGCTTTCTTGTTGATCTTCTATTTGTTCAATACCTGAGTAGCCGTTACGTCCAGCTAGTACCGCTGACGGCTTGTTGGTGACTGATGTGATCATTACCTACTGCTGGCGTATTGACGAGTCTTTAGAGTCCGACACAGAGGTTTCCTAGCTCAAGCAAAACGAAGTAGGGCGCATATGGTGATATGTGCGGGAACTTGATTAAATACGAGTATGTGATACTGTATTCTAATCTAGCGATATTTGATATCGGTTAGGTTATATGTGATATAACCGGATTGTTGAATCAAGTGTTGATTCAATGATAGGTTATATGTGATATAATAGGATTATTGAATCAAGTGTTGATTCAATGGTATATATATATGTTGTTAATATATATTTGATATATATATTTGTGTGTTTGATATTAGCCGGATTATATTTGATATAGACGGATTATTAAATCAAGTGTTGATTTAATAATTTAATATATATATATATATATATATATATATATATATATATATATATATTAACTAGTATTGAATATTAGACGGTTATATGTGATATAACCAGATTATTGAATCAAGTGTTGATTTAATAATATGATATACATATAAATAAGATATTAGACGGTTATATATGATATAACCGAATTATTGAATTAAGTGTTGATTTAATAATTTAATATATATATTAATATATTTGATATATATATACATATATTAACTAATATTAGCTCACTAAACATTTTCTTCTCATTATACATATTAATATATATGTGATATATATATATGTGTGTGTGTGTGTGTGTGTGTATTATGTATCATGGTTGATGATACATAGAACTAGGATGTATGAGAATCACATGAGAATTGTGATGAGTTGGAAATGGATTTATTTGTGAATTAAAAGAAAATGGGAAATGAGTCATTGGACTTGGATGCTTGTGGAAGCTTTGAGAAGCCATGACTCACTCCATTCTCTTTGTTTTTATTCATAGATATTTCCACACCATCTCATCACTTCACCTCATGGCTCTCTCTCTCCTTCCAAGTTCATCCTCATCTTCATCTTCATCTTCATCTACTCTCTGGTTTTTCTTGAGGTGAAAAAGAAAAAGAAGAAAATATTATGAGCAAAATTCCTACTTCATCAATCTACACTTTACTAGCCCTTTAGTATAGGTTATTTGCTTCACTAATAATTTGATTAGTGAAGAGTGAGCTTGAGTAAGAGAGACTTCAAGGTGGATCATTTTCGGCCTCGAAGACAACGTAGCAAGCTCGTTCCTTTCACCAAGTGGAGCCTAAGAAGAGTTCTTGGGACAACTACTTGGAGCTTAAGGACCACTACTTGGAGCTATTGAAGTGAAGGAATTGGTCTACAAAGGTTGTAACCCTTTCACTTTGTTTAGAAAGTGTTTTCTTGCTATATAAATCTAATTCTCTAGTTCGATTCTAGGTTAGTGTAGCTTAGACCTCTAAATATTTTAAAATTGCATACTTGATGTATGTGTAAACCTAGTAGAGGTGCTAAGACACACTTTCATGGTATCAGAGCTAGAGAATTATGGATTGATATCAAGAAAACACTTTGTAAACTAAGTGAAAAGGGTTACAACCTTTGTAGATTAAGTCCTTCACTTCAATAGCTCTAAGTAGTAGTCCCTATGCTCCAAGTAGTGGTCCCGAGTACTCTTCTTAGGATCCACTTAGTGAAAAGAACACGCATATTTACTTACATTGGTGACATGTGATGTTATGTGTTTCTTCTGATATGTTATATTGGATCGTCGTGTTTGAATAGCCGAGGGTTTTTACGTGAGATGAGAGTTTTTATATTTCTTTCATGTAAATTTTTAATGTAATATTCTTTTATTAGGACACTTCCGGGTTGAGATTGATGTCACCATTGATGTATATTATTTACTTTTCCGCATTAGGATACACTCAAGGCGGGGAGCACAAGTAACCGGGTTCTAGAGTCCAGTGGGAGACCATCTCGAGGAGTCAAGATCGGGTCGCCTAACTCTAGAATTGGCAGGGTTGCTTGCCACTCTCATAGGGGTCTAGAGATGTGGGTTTGGCAATTCATCACGCCCGTGGAATCCTTGTTTTTCATTACTGGCTTAATTTAAAACACGGACCTCCTAGCATATCCAATATTTCATATGTTTGCTTCTGCTGCTTGAGTTCTGTGATGTGATCATATAACTGCGTAAGGCGAATGATGTATATGATATATATAAAAAAAAACGTTGCTTATGTTTTGCACCCGCGTTAGTCCAGCCCCCGCTCTGCCGTTGGTTAAGTAACTAAACGGTGCATGACGGGGCCGTATGGCGAATGCAGATGGCATAAGCGTACGTTCTATTTTCATTTCTTCTGTGATATTTAGGAAACATAAATGATGGGAAGTCATTAATGAGATTAATGAAAAGAAAAGAAACCTAAAAGATATTGTAGAATCAAAATTTTCAAAAAGGTAGCTCTAGTTATTGCTTTGCATAGCAGTATTCCATTATGAATATCCAGCACTTCATTCGATGAGAAAAGAGCCTAGATCCCTTCACTGGGAGTGACCTCTTTAGCAAAACTAGCAAATGCTACAACCCACTCGGTTTGTTTTGAAAACTACTCGATTTTAAAAGCACTAGATTCTACAACGATAACAAGTTCATTACGTTAAATGTTTTTCTACAAAACCAGTTATAGCTCTCCGTCATTTCAGATAAATACTACTTAGTATTCGTGTTGCGTTTGTTGACCATAGTCAAAGCGTAGTGTGCGGTAGCTGATTATTGCTTATCTTCCGCATATGATGCGATTAGATTAGGGTAGTCGTACGGCCTTGTTGACCATAGTTAAGGGTCGTACGGGTGGGTTTAATTCAATCACGAAATGATGGGTAGAACTTGACTAGCACTTATGATTTGTGGACCATAGTTAAGGTCATAAGATGCTAGGGGTAAAAATAGATATTGGGAATTTCAAGTGTTGAAATTTGCAATCAGATTGCATACCTTCTATGAGATAGTTGGATCTCAATACCCACTGTGAGTAAGAGTTACTTCTGGGTGAGTTTTGCACTTTACAATTAGCTAATCCAGTAGGTGTCTAAGAAAGGTATTAACGGGGTTATGCCCCTGCGAAAATGAGGTTATTTAATTAGTTCCATGCGAAAGTATGGGAAGACTCCCTTGGAGTACAAATACCAGCCTGGCTGACCGATTGGCGAACTTGTAAGGTGTAATTAATCCCGACTAATCTTACCTTTTAGGGTTTGAAGGAATGTTTGATAAAACGGTGGGAACCATACTGATTAAATAAGATAATAACCAATCTAATTTTGCAAGAGCGCACGCTAAAGTGTTTTCTTCTCTCTCTCCAGGTAGCGACCATGACATGCCTTAATCAAGATAATAATATGGATGTATTGACCGAACCCGCTTACTATACTAGGCTGGGGAATGTTGGTTCCGCTCTATCTTATGATTGTCATAAGTCTGAGCAAAGAATAGGGGAATGTCAGGATTCCCATTCCACCCGAACAAAGAATGAGCATGCTGATGCATCTTCTTCGGGTGTGTTCGTTATTAAGAACTGTTTCTCAGTTTGCTATACGTCCTGGTTATTAGATACCGGATCAGGATTCCATATTTGTAATCAGTTATAAGGGTTAAGAAGAAGTAGAGAACTGGGAAATGGTGATATGTCTCTTAGGGAACGGAGCAATTGTTGCTGCCGAAGCTGTCGGCGAATATCACTTTGTATTGCCAAATGGTAATACATTGATTTTGAATGACTGTTATTTCATAACGTCTATGATGTGCAATATAATATCCGTTTCTTTATTATATTAAGAAGGATATAACTTTGCACTAGAAAAAAATGTTATGAATATTTTCCTAAATCAAGTGTTGATTGGGTTTGGTACTTGTGTAACGGTATATACGTTCTAAATCAAAATACAGTTCTAAATATACAAAACACACACAAGAGGAAAAGTTCAGAAATGAATGAAGCCTTCTTGTGGCATTGTAGACTTGGTCATATCAATGCGACCAGACTAGCGAAGTTACATAAAGATGGATATTTGAATTCGTTTGAATTTACATCTTATAAAACTTGCCAGTCATGTCTCAAAGGCAAGATGACCAAAACTCCGTTTACAGAACATGGGGACAGAGCTATTGAACTTTTGGGACTGATACATAGTGATGTAAGCAGTCCTATGTCTACACATGCCAGAAATGGTTTCTCGTACTTCATTATATTCACCGATGATCTATCAAGATTCGGACATATGTTCCTGTTGAAACACAAATCTGAAGATTTTGAGAAATTCAAGGAATATAAGAACGAAGTAGAGAACCAGACGAGTAAAATTATTAAAGTCCTTCGATCTGATCGAGGAGGAGAATACTTAAGCACGAAATTACGAGACTATCTAAAAGAGAATGTGATTCTCTCTCAGCTTACTCCTTCGTATACACCACAGCACAATGGAGTTTCGGAGCGGAGAAATCGCACCATATTAGATATGGTGCGCTCTATAATGAGTGTTGCTGAGTTACCTATTTCCTTTTGGGGTTATGCACTTGAGACAGCTGCATATCTATTGAATAGGGTTTCGACCAAATCTGTGCCTACTACTTCATATGAGATATAGTATGGGAATAGACCATCTCTTAAACGAGTTAAGATATGGGTTTATCCGGCCTATGTTAAAAAGCAAAATCCGGACAAGCTCGAGGTAAGATCTGTTCTATGAAAGTTTGTGGGATATCCAAAGAATTCATATGGATATATCTTCTACCACACTGAGGAATAAAAGGTGTTTGTTTCTCAATATGCCACCTTTTTAGAAAAGAAATTTCTTGTGAAAGAAATTAGTAGTGATGTGGTAGACTGGAAGAAGTTTCAGTTATACGAACTACAACTGATGATTTGGTAGAGCCGGAGGATTCAATATTCTCCGACGAATCTCAGCCACTCCGTAGATCTAGTAGGGTTCTTCATCCACCTAAGAGATACTACGGTTTTCTCATAGACGGTAGGAGCAAGGATTGCATCAGGAAAGATGATGACCCAACTAGTTTCAAGCAGGCCATCACAAGTGGGGACTCTGTGAAATGGCTGGATGCTATGCGATCTGAGATGGAATCCATGTACACCAACAAAGTATGGACTTTGGAAGTTGCTCCTGAAGGAGTAAAACCTATTGGGAGCAAATGGATCTTTAAGAAGAAACTTGGTGTAGATGGAAAGGTTGAGACCTTCAAAGCTAGACTTGTAGCAAAAGGTTTTCGTCAACGACCAGGTGTCGACTATGATGAAATCTTTTCTCCAGTGGCTATGCTTAAGTCCACCAGGATCCTACTTTCCATTGCTGCATACCATGACTACGAAATCTGGCAGATGGATGTCAAGACCGCTTTTCTAAATGGTGATTTAGAAGAGAGCATGTACATGACGCAGCCAGAGGGATTCATAGACAGTGGGAGCAGAGGAATTGTGTGCAAGCTGCTTAAATCAATCTACAGATTAAAATAGGCATCGCAGAGCTGGAACATCTGTTTTGATGTGGCGGTCAAAGTGTTTGACTTCATCAAAAACGTAGATGAACCTTATATATACAAAAAGGTTATAAAGAGTAAGGTTGTATTTCTTGTATTGTACATGGATGACATACTCTTGATAAAAAATATGTTCCTATGCTACACTCGGTCAAGCTCTTCTTATCACAAAAGTTCTCCATGAAGGATCTAGGTGATGCCTCCTACATCCTGAGGATAAAGATCTATAGAGATAGATCTAAGAGGATGTTGGGATTGTCCCAATCCAGGTACATTGACACCATACTAAATAGGTTTAGTATGGAAGATTCTAAGCGTGGTAATTTACCCGCTTGCTTAGGAATCACTCTCTCCAAAGAGATGTCTTCCAAGACTGATTTGGAGAGGGCTCGCATACAAGAGATACCATATGCTTCTGCAGTTGGGTCAATCATGTACGCGATGTTATGCACCAGACCGGATGTAGCTTACGCACTTAGTGTGGTAAGTAGGTATCAATCAGATCCTGGGAAGAAGCACTGGACAGCTGTGAAGAACATTCTTAAGTACTTAAGAAGGACTAAAGAAATGTTCTTGGTGCATGGTAACGGAGAACTCCAGGTGGAGTCCTTTACCGATTCGAGCTTCCAGAGTGATAAGGACGACAGTAAGTCGGTCTCGGGTTTTGTCTTCACCCTCAATGGAGGGGCGGTATGTTGGAAGAGTTCCAAGCAAGATACCGTGGCAGACTCGACAATGGAGGTTGAATATATCGCTGCCAACGATACTGCCAAAAAAGCTGTCTGGATGAAGAAGTTCATTACTGAACTTGGTGCGGTTCCATCCATTGAGGGTCCAATACCCTTGTATTGTGATAACAATGGAGCTGTGGTTTTGGCCAAGGAACCCCGGTCCCATCAACGATCCAGACATATTCTGATATGGTATCACCTGATCCGAGAGATAGTTGATCGCCGGGAGATCGAGGTTAGGAGAGTTGACACGAAGGATAACACAGCGGATCCACTATCTCCCAGATACACCGAACAAGACTCGCCGAGAACTCCTAGTTGGTACCATACCTATCGTCAGATAACAGTTTTCTGGTGATACTTTTACAGGTTAGTCTGTAGACCCGAGATCGTCACAGTGCCTTGTGTAGTTCCCACTGTGCTTTGATTTCCTCCCTACCACGGCTTAAAGGAGTCGTGCGAATAGGTGGATTTTGGGTACAGTTCCGAGTCACATTGAGGCAGTGAGCGATATGAGGGGTTTCGTCTCTCCCGGTATAGGGAGTTGATGTTGCGCTATGCTCGATTGGCTATAACAACAAGTCCCTGGCCAGAGATGATGAGATTTACTGGTAAGTGTTATCAGTAGTTTCTCGAACGGTTATAAGCCACACATCGGCATAACTTATCAAGTTACTGGGGTTTTACGATTCCACCCCTAGACTTGATATGCGACATATCATACGAAGAGACCGAACCATACGGTAAGTGTTGCTTATAGGCTTTACGGGAATTTGGACAAGCTTGCTTGTTGATCTTCTATTCGTTCAATACCTGGGTAGTTGTTACGTCCAGGTAGTACCGCTGACGGCTTGTAGGTGACTGATGTGATCATTACCTACTGCTGGCGTATTGATGAGTCTTTAGAGTCCCACACAGAGGTTTTGTAGCTCAAGCGAAACAAAGTAGGACGCATATGGTGATATGTTCGGGAGCTTAATTAAATACGAGTATGTGATACCGTATTCTAATCTAGCGATATTTGATATCGGTTAGGTTATATGTGATATAACCGGATTGTTGAATCAAGTGTTGATTCAATGATAGGTTATATGTGATATAACTGGATTATTGAATCAAGTGTTGATTCAATGGTGTATGTATATGTTGTTAATATATATTTGATATATATTTGTGTATTTGATATTAGCCGGATTATATTTGATATAGCCGGATTATTAAATTAAGTGTTGATTTAATAATTTAATATATATATATATATATATATATTAACTAGTATTGAATATTAGACGGTTATATGTGATATAACCGGATTATTGAATCAAGTATTGATTTAATAATGTGATATACATATAAATAAGATATTAGTCGGTTATATATGATATAACCGGATTATTGAATCAAGTGTTGATTTAATAATTTATATATATATATATATATATATATATATATATATATATATATATATATATATTAACTAATATTAGCTCACTAAACATTTTCTTCTCATTATACATATTAATATATATGTGATATATATATAAATATATGTATATATATTATGTATCATGGTTGATGATACATAGAATTAGGATGTATGAAAATCACATGAGAATTGTGATGAGTTGGAAATGGATTTATTTGTGAATTAAAAGAAAATGGGAAATGAGTCATTGGACTTGGATACTTGTGGAAGCTTTGAGAAGCCATGACTCACTCCATTCTCTTTGTTTTTATTCATAGATATTTCCACACCATCTCATCACTTCACCTCATGGCTCTCTCTCTCTCTCTCCTTCCAAGTTCATCATCATCTTCGTCTTCATCTCCTCTCTAGTTTTTCTTGAGGTGAAAAAGAAGAAAATATTGTGAGCAAAATTTATACTTCATCAACCTACATTTTACTAGCCCTTTAGTATAGGTTGTTTGCTTCACTAATAATTTGATTAGTGAAGAGTGTGCTTGAGTGAGAGAGATTTCAAGGTGGGTCATCTTCGGCCTCGATGACGACATAGCAAGGTCGTTTCTTTCACCAAGTGGAGCCTAAAAAGAGTTTTAGGGACCAATACTTGGAGCTATTGAAGTAAAGGACTTGGTCTACATAGGTTGTAACCCTTTTCACTTAGTTTAAAAAGTGTTTTCTTGCTATCAAACCCTAATTCTCTATTTCGATTTTAGATTAGTGTAGTTTAGACCTTTAGATCTTTTTAAATTGCATACTTGATGCATGTGGAAACCTAGTAGAGATGCTAAGACACACTTTCAGTAAGAGGATTCAAAGGCCATGGAAACAATTGAGAATCTGGAGCTCCTATTAGGGTTTCGATGAGATCGAAGCCGCGAGAGAGATCGACATTAGAGCTTCATCTGTTGCATCGAGGGAGAGAGATCGCCCTTAGAGCTTCATCTGTTGAAATTTTTTATGTCGAAACCCAAGGAGCAAAAAAATTGAAATTAAAATTAAACTAAAAATATTGAAATTAAACCAATTAATATACTTACTTCTTGACGTTGACCACAGAGCAACCATAGAGCAGAGCTCGATCGGGGCTAGGGCTTCAATTGACGGGGAGGCGAGGGCTTCGACGAGCTTGATCGGGGAGGCGAGGGCTTCAACGGGGCCGGGTGACCAGGGAGGCGGGGCGACGAGGGCTTCGATGGGAAATCGACGGGGGCTTCGATTGAGGAGAGGCGGCGCGGCGGAGGAGGAGGCGACGAAAAGAGGAGGGAGGGAGAATTGGGGAGAGAGGAGTGTAATTTTTTTGGAGAAGGAAAAAATGGGGTCGGGGAAATTTTTGGGGGATTTTGGTGATTTGTGGCTCAAGGATTGTGGGGCCCGTTACTTAATCGAATTGGTAACGGTTATAACAGTTACCAAAGACATGTGAACCGTGACGATAAATTGATAACGGTTATAACAGTTACCAAGCAGTGTTTTTGTAATGCTCATCGGGTCCATTGTGGTTCGATCCAGATAAAAATATGCACATATTTCTGTATTTTTGGTTTGGATCCAACCAAAATGTTAGTGAATATTCTTTTTTTAAAGGAAATTTTTTACTATTGGACATTAATTCATCTTTTTCCATTTAGAAAGTGAGGAATTTCATGAAATCCACAAAATACATGACAGAATTAGCAAGCAGTTACTCCGAACTTGGCCATTCGTGAAATTTTGTTAGCTGAAAATTGCTAAGAAATTAAAATATAAGAACTCAAATATATAAATAACAATTGACATTAGTCAATTTATGCCTTCACTTCCTCCATGGTCATCGCATTCCGCAACATTACAACCACGACATAGCATATTAATATATATCGTTTATTACAAAAGGTTTTGACAAAATCTATATCAAGACAAAAGTCGCTTATTCGTTCATCCCTCAGATAAAAGTTTGATGGTCGAGAGACAGGTTTTAAATGGATCCCAGCCTCGGAGCAGATAAATCTGCTGAAGCCAAAGAGCTCCCAAATATTTCATCGGGGAAACTCAATGGAAAGTCCGCTGAAAATGCATAGTTTAGGCCAAATGACGCCGTATTCATATTTTCACCCCATGGTAAAAATAGGTCAGAATACCTTGCGCTAGCCACCACAATATCAGGCACGATCGAATCAAAGATCCCATCCTCAACAGGAGCATCCACCACAGATGATTCTTTTCCTCTTGCCTTATTTTTCGCACGGATAATCTAAAATATCAAAGAATATAAGTAAGATGGCATGAGTTTTAATTAGTTTTCAGCAAACACTAAATTTCAAATCAATCCCTTGCACTTTCAATCTTTTCCAGATAAATATTCTAAGCAAATAAATATCCTAAACTTACATCATTGCAGAAAAATACCTTACTGTCTCAATATAATACCTCAAGCCATTCTTCGAGAAATAACAAAGATGTGTATAAAGATAAACAGCTCTCGCTGAAATGGCATAAGGTATTGAATTGAAAGTTCAAGGTATTTATATGTGTTTGCTAAGTTTAGGGTATGTATTGTAGGGGGGAAAGTGTAGAGTATTTATCGGGCTGAAAGCATAAGGTATTTTATGAAACATAGCCTTTAATTTGGTTTATATTTTAGATGGAGCACTACGTATCTATCTCCTTCGTCGTCTTTGTAAAGCATGATGAAGTCGCCGGGTCCAAGATTGTGGGTTTTAACAAAATCACCTGAAATTTGTTGTCATTCATTGATATTGGATAAGAAGTAATATTTAGCTTCATTAGTCATTTGAAGTCATCTATATATTTACCGGTGGTCTCTAATATGTACATTCGGCTCTTATTGTTTGGCCAATACCTGCAGGAAAAAAAGCACGAAAAGAGAAAAATGGGAGAGCTAAGAAAACTTCAAATTAGAGTTATTATACTCGATAAAACATGCAATTTGACAAGATATTATAAAGATACAAATACATAGCAACAATCATGAATATGCGACTAAAATCATAAATGCCGGCATGTCTCGAACCCTAATTTAATATAATTTTATTCAAGAAAATCGCCTGACTATAAGTATAACTTTCCATTTGGTTGAAAAGAAAAACCCTGGTAAAGTTTTATATTCAAATTCCATAAGGGGCCTTTTTTTGGACTGGCCCATAAGCCTAATCTTGATAATGGTTTATATTTTTTTAAACATTGCAACGGGAATGCTTAAATTAAGAGAGAGAAAAGGCATCAATTTATGAGAAAAAGAAAATAAATAAAATCAAACCTGTATCTGAAGGTCCAGACTTGGGAAGTCTCCATATCAACCATAGGTAACAAGAAACCTTCCCGAGCCGCAAGGACCGGGAGCTGGGCCTCCGCCTCTCTCTGAAATTTACTCATCATTCATATTTCAATTTACAAAAAAAAATCATGCAAATGAAATTTCAAAATATGTTGAACACATGTTAACAATGATGTTGCATGAAAAATGACCTTTGGAAGGACAATTCTTCCAAGAGAACTAACATCGCTGTTCTTGAGCTCCTTTACCAGGAGAAACCTCACATTTTCCCCGAGATGCTGTGATATATAATAAAGATTTGTAAATATGATTAGATATGAACAAGAGCTATGATGCAAAAAAAAAATAGTTTGTTGTATGCATGTAAACATACATCAGGATCAAGAGCCGGAGAATTCAAGTCCAGTGTTGTTTCCTGAAAAGAGCAGCATTTTGTGTCAGATACATGAGGAGTTTCTTTGTTATACAGGTAACGTAAAAGGCGATGATTTAAATATCAACACGGATTATTCATTGTCAACAAATTTCATCCAAGATGAGAACCCTTAATCTGCACTAGCTTCACACGATAGTAGATTCAGAATAGAACCATTTACTCTTATGAACCGTTTCGTTTTAAAGGGTACGTAATATTTTCCGAAACAATTTAAATTTTCCAAACAAGTGAGTTGGTTGAATGCATAACAATCTACTCGAAAACCCTAAGAATGCGTGTAATCATGATTAGTTACTGAATATCATGCCCTAAATTATATGTAAACAACTGAAATTTCGAGTCAATGAAAGCTTTCCACATTTAGCAAATCAACTTTTTGTGCGTCATGCACGTAGCGAAAGCGACAAAAACATTGACTTGTTATAGAGATTCTTCTTGTTCGAGCTCAAACTTGTCGTGCTTGCTACATGCCATCCTAAAACGCTAGATTTTGTCGCATAGAATTTGTCGCTATGAGCTTTATATGCCATCCTAAAACGCTAGATTTTGTCGCATAGAATTTGTCGCTATGAGCTTTATATGCCATCCTAAAACGCTAGATTTTGTCGCATAGAATTTGTCGCTATGAGCTTTATATAGAAATCGGGATGTGACATCTTATCCAATCATTATAACAAAATTTCCAAAAGAAAAATTCTTCATATCAAAAGATCAGCCAATTCAATCAGAACCTACCAGTTCATCATTAAGGGGTCACAACCATGACATATAGTAGCCATAATTAGAAGAATTAAATATCATAATTGTTAGATTATGAGATATTTAAATATAACTGTAGATATTATGGTTATCATAATGCAGATAAGTTCTTATTTATGTTATTGAGGTTACAATTAGTGTGTAAGATTGTTAGTATTATTAGTTATCAGTTGGTTATGTTATGAGGTGTATAAATTGAGATGATTTATCTCTTAATAAAATTGATCGAGTTTATTGATTTCTTATCAATAACAATTACTTATGAATTTCAGGGATCGATCGAAAAGCAATTAAGCATATCAAATTCTTCCACGTGGTCATAGCGACAAAACAATCAGCATTAGCCAATGGCTGTTAATCCTGTTATTCAATCAAGCACAATTTTTCCAACATATTCAAAAAAAAAATCCCGAAAATTATCCAATAAAAGTTAGATCTTTAAAATGAAATCCAGTGAAAATTAGGCCTAGCAAACAATAAATGAATAGATCAACCTGTTTGATCAAATTGAACCAAAGGGATCACAGTCTTGGCATTGACAACAATTTAAAGAAGTTATTATTAGACTTTCTCATTATATCACCAACAATTAATGGACTTCAATGATAATTAAAAAGAAATCTATATTATCAAATTAGCCCTGAAACTAAATTTAACATCGAAGTTAAGAGATCAAAAGATCTAAACATTTAAGAAAACAAATTAATTAACAGTAAATTAGCATCACTAATTAACAAAAATTAATGAGTGAGATTATGAGCAAATGGGGGGGGGGGGGGGGGGGGTTTGCAATTGATGAGGAGCATACACGTGGGGGCTGAGGCTGGTGGCGCAGGCTGGGGGCAAGGTGCTGGCGACGGAGCCTGGTGCCGGTCCTTTTCCGGCGAGTGGTGGTGAATCCAACAGCTACAGCTTCACTCAAGAGGTCAGGAACTTGAACCAATGAGCTGCTGCTGCTGCTGCTGCTGATAGTATTTTGAGCCATGATGAAAATGAGGGTGAGAGAGCAGAGGTTGCAACAAAAGTTGGGGGTTTGGGATTGGGAATGAGGTATTGGTATTGCCAAATTTGGGAAATAAAAGGAGGGGAGAGAGAGAGAGAGAGAGAGGAAAAGGCCATAGAGAGAAGGGAATGGCGATGTAAATAAATGCAAGATGAGATTGAAGTTAGTTTTGTGAGTGGTGGATTTTTGTGAAGGAGAGCTCCAGGTGTTGCAAAGGCTCTGATTTTGCTGCACCCGGATTCAATGCCCCTTTTTTGCTCTCTCTCTCTCTCTCTCTCTAGAGAGAGAGACAGAAAGAGAGAGAGAGAGACAGAAAGAGTTTTGTTAGAGAGTGAGTGAGTGTATGTTTGTTTCTGGTTTGGAGAGATGGAAAGAGGAAGGGGGAGGGGCGGGGGGCGGGGGGGATGGGTGTTCTTCACAAGTAGTGTTTGGTGAGGTGGTGGTGGTTTGGAATGAAAACCGAGCTTTGTTTCGGCTCTGTTTTCTTCTTTTACAGGCTCCCCTATAAGGTTTTTATACTGATGGTTGAATATGATTCACCAAAGTTGTCTTGATTTATATGGACAGAAGCTATATGTCATTAGCAGGTTAAAATAAGTCTTAGCGGGTGTTAGATGTGCCTCACATTAGATACCCTGAGATTTCCTGGTCGAAAACCCAGAGTTATCACGAAACTACATGGAGATTTAATGCCATCCACAGGTCAGAAGTTTGGCAGTCTCAGCGCCAGATGCTTGCCTCTGCTCTGCATGCACGAGCATACTTTGGGCAGACGTCTGCCTCAATGAGGTTTAGACGTCTGCCGAGCGCTCTGTTCTTTTGGGAGACAAATCTAGACAAATCTAACTCTTGTTTGAGAGCTCAGAAACCATACTTAACCACTGCCATCTCTTGTTCAGACGTCTGCCGAGCGCTCTGTTAGTTCGTGACTAAATACTAGACGTCTGCCGATTCCTTCAGCAGACGTTTGTCGTATGTCTGGACCGGATGTTTGTTAGTTAGGAAATTAGTTTTTTAAGAAAATATTTTGTATGTTATATATGATGGCTTATTTTAACCCTAGATCTGATGACTTTTATTAATTAGAGAGAACTCATTGATAATTATGAGAGATCTAGGATTTGATAGAGATTTGTAATTCTCCATCAATTTGTACTCCTCCGGATTTTGTTAATTAATTCGCCTATTTTTATGGTTAATATTCATATTTCTATTTTGTTTGTGGTTTGATCTTCTTCTCGTTATCGATCGTGTGTTTGGTTTGTGATTGCCTCGTATACGCACCAAACTGGTATCAGAGCTATTGTTGCGTTGTGGGATTTTTAAGTTGAACCATTAGGCCTTTAATTTTGCGATTTAGGTCAACAGTGGGTAATGACAACTAAGTTCTCTTCCCCATTTTTTTAGATCGTGATTTGGAAGTTTAGAATTCGTTAGCACTTCGTGTTTCTTTATTTGATCCCGCATCATGCCTTCGACAATCATGAAGTTCGATATTGCGAAGTTCGATGGAAATATAAGTTTTAGTTTGTGGCAAATCTGTATGGTTGCCGTTTTAACTCAAAACAATTTGAAGAAGGCGGTTCATAAGAAATAAAAAGCCATCCACTATGACGGAGGAAGCTTGGAAGGAGATGGATGAAAAGGCCCTGCTATTCACTTGTGTCTGATAAACGAAATTTTACAAGAAGTTTTGGTGGAGAAGACGGCAGCTGATTTGTGGAATAAATTGGAGGAGTTATATTTAATGAAATCTCTCACGAATCGACGCCTGTTGAAGCAGCGTCTCTACACACTTCGCATGTCAGAAAGCTCTCCAATAAAATCTCACGTTGGTGAGTTTAATGCGATCATTACGAATCTGGGAAAGATCGACATTAAGATTGATAATGAAGATCAAGCTCTTCTCTTGTTGTATTCATTGTCACTCTCTTATAAACACTTCTGTGACACCATGGTTTATGGATGAGTGATTAGTCTAAAATATTGCATATTTGAATGAATATTTTTCCTACTATTGTTAAGTAATAAAAATGTGTTTATTGTAATTATAGAACATATGAGAGTTTATGTGTAAAAAGTTTATTATCATATGTTTCTATATTATAATTAACATAATGAGGGAAAATACATGCATACAATATTTATATGAAATATTAGTAATTAAAATATGTACATCATATCAAATATTTCTAATCAATATTCTTAAGATCTAATATCATATAAAATGGTTAGGATAATATCTCAAAAATTATCAAATACTACCAACACTTTGATTTGAGATATTGTGCAGATTAGCTCAGGTCTGGAATCCAAGAGATCCGAGATAAATCAAGATGTCGGAATCAAATCCGCCAAAATATTGAAGCAAATCGTAAGATCTAGCAACGACAGAGACTCCGTTCATTATTATTAGAATATAGACATCTAGAGGATCTCCAAATATCAAAACAAGACAGTAAAAAAAAACCCAAGACCTGATGACACAAGAGCGCAGCGGATCCGAGACAAATATAAGGGATATGCGGCGGAAGCATGGCAGTTTAATGGCCGTAGTATTTGAGATTTTGTGGTTTGGATTGTACCTGCATATCCTCAATTATGAAATCTAGGGTTTCTAGTTTCTGTGACTAAATAAGGAACCGAGAGCTTCACATAAAAAATCATTACCGAAGAGATCAAGAGATCCAAAAGGTCCACGCATCCGCGTGATCATTACATACTCATCTACTTCCAATAAGATAGAGATCTAGAGCAATTAGGCTTCTTGTACTTGTTTCACCTCAATCAGAACAAAACTCTATTTCTAAAACTGAAAAGTAAAGCACTGCTTCATAAAAGAGTCTGAACACCAAAGACAATTTATCCTCGCAAAAATCACATGCATTTAGTAATAGCAAATTAAATCATGAGATGCACAAGCACAACAGAGAGCTAAAATAAAAAGAACACTTAACAGATAATAAAATACTTAATTAAAACATTTATTTATTATTACATTTAAAAGAGATCACCAAATGTGGGATCGGAAAGACAAGGGTTCGCAAAAATAAAAAAGAGATTCCTCAGCTCCCTTTCTGCCTTCTCCACCACGCCAAAGCGGCGATCCTCCCGAGAAGAAGACATCCAACGATCGTCGCCACATTCTTTGGAAAAGGTGGCAATGACAACCCGGCGAGCCCGTATCTGGCTCAGCAAGTGGAAAGAGCAGTCCCTCAGGGCTTTAGTGATCAAGAGCGCTTCGAAAAAGCTCTCGATCTTATCCTCGGCCACATCAAGCATTGCCGAGGACATCTCCACCGGAGGAGGGGGAATGTCGGCGAGCACCGATGCAAGGATCATCCGAAGCCAAATGGAGTCCGGAGGAAGAGGAGACCCCACACGAGTCGAAAGCTCGTACATTGCAGCATCGCACTGCTCGTCCGAAAAAGAGGAGTCCACCAAGCGCGCAGCAAAACGGGGAACGATGTCCCGGATCGGCACTTCCCATGGTTGACGGCGGGCGTGAGGGCGGTTGCAAGCCATGATAGAAGAAGTTTTCTGAAGATGAGAGAAGAAAAGGCTCGGCCTTGAACTATATATAGACCCAAGCACAAAAGATTCTGTGCACAATGGACCCGGGAAATCAAGATTTTGGAAATACAAGTTTAGCTTGAAAAAAGGAGATGAAAAGATATCTCAGGTGAAGCAACGCTTCCGATTCCCCCAATCAGAGCAAAGCTCTACCTTGAAAATCTAAGTTTTAATAAATGAAGCAACGCTTCAGATCTTCTGCGCTGCGCGCAAAGCACCACGTGTCAGAAGTTGATGCGTCAGCACAACGCCCGAGGCAGTGCGTCCAATCAGAGCAAGGCTCTTTAAAAATAAAAGTAAAGGAAGCAACGCTTCAGCAGCGCAAGCGCTGCGCTGCGCGACGCGTGTCTGCGCAGCTGCGCAAGCACAGCTGCGCGCTGGGGCATTTGCGCAAAACAGAATTGAAATTTTAAAGAAATCTTTTCTGTTCTTGTTAAAACAAGAAGATTTTCTTCTGTAAAACAGGGGCCCTTGGATCAAAGATCCAACGGTGGGGAAAATTCCCCAAATCACTCAGAGAAAAATCTCTTCAACAAATTTAACTAATTTATGGGCACTATAAAAAGGACCCCAGACCTCAATTCAACGAAGGGATTTTTTTTGTGAAAAATTAAACAGAGAGAACTCTGAAGAATTGGAGAGGAATCCTCAAGAACAAAGAAAAAGGTAAAAACCTTTAGAAAAAGAGAAAATTCTCTCATGAACAGATCATCGATCTGAGAACAAGATCAAGGACCTCTAATGAAAAGGAAAATAAACAAATAAAAAAACAGTGCCTTGCACTTCTTTTTATGAACCATTGGTTCTGAATCTAAAAGATTCTCAAGATAACAGTGCCCGGCACTTGCCAAAACTGCACTATTGCGCAAGCCGCGCCACGTGTCAGCAATGCAACAGCGCAGCGCACTGCACTGTTGCGCTTGCGCTCACCAGAACGTGACACGTGTCACCTCCACGAGCGCTTGCGCTCATTAATTGCGCAAAGTGCCTGACAGGCCATGTGGGGCACTGTCAGAATATCTAATGCTCTGCATTATTAAGAGAAGGGCCAAGCCCAATTAAAAAAGGCCTGATAGGCCAAATTAAATGCAATGCATTATTTTAAAGAAGGGCAGAGTCCAAACAGATGCTCTGCATCATTTATAAAGGGACATGGCCCAAATCAAAAAGGCCTAGCAGGCCAGAATAAATGCACTGCATTATTTAAAAAAGGGCAGAGCCCTAGCACAGGCCTAATAGGCCAAAAGCAAATAAAATGTTGAACTTTTTCAACTGGACTTAGCCCAATCATGGCCGTAAGTCCTCAAATTAAATTGACTGAGCACGGCTGCTCCCTAAATCAATTTACGACCGGTTCGAGGGTACATCTCCGAACTCCTCTGAAGCCTATCGTTGTAATCCCTCAACGACGTCAGAAAGGTGACGGGTCCCGACGACCACACATCAATATGGACTGCGGGGTCCTTAAACTCGTGGACCGAAACGTCCTTAAACTAATGTTGGACCGAAACGTCCTTAAACTAATGTTGGACCACCATGTTTTTAAACTGGAACATGGACCGAAACGTCCTTAAACTAATAGCGGACCACCACGTCTCTAAACTGGAACATAGACCACCACGTCCCTAAACTAGTAATGGACTGCAACGTCCTTAAACTACCTATGGACCACTACGTCCCTAAACTGGAACAATTGAGCCCCCAAATGCTCTTTTACCGGATCTAAACGATCCCGTTTAAGTCGATCTTAGCCCCAAATACGGCTAACGTATCCTTAAACATTCAAATGGACTATAAAACTCCAAATCAAATTTGGTTCAAGGGTACATCTCTGAACTCCTCTGACACCTGTCGTTGTAATCCTTCAACGACGTCAGAGAGGTGACGAGTCCCGATGGACATATATTAAATGGATCACCACGTTAAGTTGATCTTAGTCTCAAACAGGACTAACGTATCCTTAACGAATGTTTAAGTTGATCTTAGCCTCAATACGGCTAACGTATCCTTAAACTAAAAAACACCAAACCCAAATCTAAGTAAATACGGATTTGGACTAATCCACGTCCTACGGACGACGGCATTACTCAGTCTCCGTATACAATCCACGGGCAACCACAAACAAAACAAACACACACGACACGAAGTGAAATTCTGGAGAAGGAGAAAGTTGTTACCGCGATGCGGTAGCGTAATTAACTGCAGGGGCTTGCGCCTGCAGGGAAGAGCGTCCCCACAATCAAAAACCCCTCAAGCGAGGGGGAATCTGATGAAGTCTGCTACATCGGCCACATTCGTCTAAACATCCGATACGCGGTGCCATAAATCAACTTGGAATCAACTTGGCATCTTCGGAGAGGTGGACGGATAAAACTATATAGCATCTGCCCCGAATCTCAGGCTTAGACGTCCTAGCGTCTCGGCCGCCGTTCTGAGGGGAACAATACTCTACTTTCAAAAGTTGTATGCAATAGTTGATTAATAAAGTTAGTGTTTTTATTGTTCTTTTTGCAATTAATTTCCGCACTTACTTTCTGTACTTACTTTCTGTATCTTAATCTTGTTTTCATTCTTCAACCTTTCTTCAAAATCTCAAATCATGAGCGAGTAATTCCTAACTTGCTAGGGTTCGTAGGTTAGGGTAGAACAATGGATGATAAAATCTTTTAACTTCTTTTATCCATTTTAAAGTTTATAAATTTTAGCAAAATAAATGTTAACATCTTTATCGGGCGCGCTACCAATTTATTGCTAGTCACGACTACGATTTGAAATTGGTTTAACACTTGTTTTTGTAAAGGCTAGACATGAATAGAGATCAATGCAAGGACACGGGTTAGTAGTGGGGAAACCCTAGTTTCTTCCAAAAGAGAACCCTAATCTACATTCATCACTATCGATCTAATTTTAAACTATTAAAAGATAAAAAAGAGTCATTTTTAATTAGTCATCCATTACTACTAAGTCTTATGAACCCTACAACCATTTTCTTCATAAATTCTAAATCCGTATTAAAATAGATCTACAACCAATCACCCTTCCTTCAATCAACTCGTCTAAAGTAAGAAAAGAGTTCACGTTTCCCTGCGGATGACCCATATTCATCGCGGCTAGCTACTGGAGACACCGTCTTGATTGCGGTTATTTACAACACACTCTTCAGCACATGATCAATCAATGAGGCACGATTTCAATTAAGAATGTAAAAGAGAATTTGATGAATAAAGAGAAGATCGACAAGGAGTTGACTTCCACCGAAGTGGATGGTTTATCGTCTAGCTTATTTGTTCGAGTGCGAGCGGAGAAGAGAGATACAGAAGCAAATAGGAAGATGACGTGGTCAAAATCCAAGGCTAAAACCGTTACCTGCAATTATTGTAAGAAGAAGGGGCACATCAAGGTCGATTACTTAAGTTGCAGAACAAGCAAAAGAAGGAAGACAAATCAAAGAAGGAGTTTTCTACTGAAGGGAGTATAACGGAAGGAGAAGGAGATCTTCTTGTAGTCCTTGACAACACACAGCGATCCAAGAATGAGTGGATCATGGATTCAGGTTGTTCTTACCACATGTGTCCCAATAGGGATTTGTTCACCACGTACGAGTCCATTAATGGTGGAGTGGTTTTGATAGACAACAATAGCTCGTGCCGAGATATTGGGAAAAGGACAATCCAAATCAAGATATTCGATGGTGTTGTGAGCATATTTACGGAAGTCAAGCACGTATCTGACTTGAAGAAGAATCTCGTCGCTTTAGGTGCACTCGACGACAAGGGTTACAAATTTCCGCTGAAGGTGGAGTTTTGAAGGTATCCAAAGGTGCTCTCATTATGATGAAAGGCTCGAAGAAAGGGTCCTTTTAATCATTGCAGGGTTCGACGACTTCCGGATTGGCAGGTATTTCATCATCTAAATCTATGATGGATTCGGAAACTACCAGATTGTGGCACATGAGACTCGGGTATATGAGTGAGAGTGGTATGGCCGAGTTGTCGAAGCATGGTTTACTTGGTGGTAAGAGTACGACGAAATTGGAGTTTATGAATCTTGCGTCTTTAGGAAGCAAAAGCGCGTTAACTTCAGTTCGGTGGTGCACAATACAAAAGGTACTCTTAATTATATCCATTCGGATTTGTGGAGACTCTCTCTAATTGCTTTTAAAGGAAGCAATGCCAAGTATGTGCTTACCTTCATTGATAATTTTTCGAGAAAACTTTGGGTCAACTTCTTAAAGCACAAAAGTGATGTGTTTACTATATTCAAGCAATGGAAGACGTTGCTTAAGAAGTAGACAGGGAAGAAGATCAAGAGACTGAGGACGGACAATGGGTTAGAGTTTTGCGGTGGAGATCTGTTGGATATAGTGCCCTCAAGGCAATTATTGTAATTACAGGTAGGCGATTATGGTAATTGAGGGAGAACCTATATAGGTTGAGAAGTCTTACTCAAAATGATAATATGCTATTTGGTTTGTCTTTATCATCGATGTGTATACATTTTACTTGTTATTACGTGTCGCTAATACATAATGATGAAGCCCGTAGGATTCTTGCTTGACTACCAGCATTATGATGGCGATCATATACGTGAGAGCTGGATAGTCCATAAGCACATCTTTAACTGTCCCTAGTCAAGGGAATATCGAGAATGGGCATCGATATTCTGAAGTAGACTAGTGTATACATTTGTAGACCTCGACGAGGGGTGGTGGCCGGTCTCACAAGCCATTGGTGTTGTGTCACCTAAAATAGCATACAAGTGCCCACTGGAAGTGAGTACACTAGACGGACTCGCCGAGAACTTCTGGATAGTACTATATCTATTGTCAGATGGAAGTTCTGAGGTGGCATGAGTACAAATTAGTCTTTTGACCTGAGATCGCCATTTGTCTCATGTGAGTTCCTATTGTATTTAGATTACTACCCTGCCACGGCTCAAAGGAGTCGTGCAAATAGGTTTTAATTGGGTACAGTCCTGAGCCATATGGAGGCAGTGAGCGATTGTCAGGGATTCGTCTCTCCTGGTATTAGGCATCGATATCGCGTTGTGTTTGGTTGGCCATCACCCTAAATCTGTGGTCACGGTGGATGAAATTTACTGATAGGAGTTCAGTAGTTTCTCGGTTGGTGACGAGCTTAACCTCGACACGACTTACTGGGTTATTAGGGATCTGGCGTTATTCACCCCTAAACCCGGTATACGATATTCTTAAAAGAAGAGACCAGACTGTACGGAGATTGTCACATTTAGGCTTAGTAGGGTACGGACGGACTTGATTGTCGACCTCCTTTTCGACATATACCAGGGTAGCCGTTACGTACAGCTAGTGCCACTGACGTGCTTGTGGTTATAGATTTATCCAGTAACTCACTGCCAGCGTATTGTCGAGTATTTAAAGTAACACACAGAGAGTTTTCCCAGTTCAGGTGATATGATGTAGATGGCGTGTGTTGATACATATAAGAGGTCTGATTAAATACATTTATAGGCTACATGGATTTTAATCGGACGGTTAATAATAATAGCCGTCTTAGGGTTAAGCTGGACTATTAAATCAAGTTTTGATTTAATAATTTTTATATATATATATATTCTAGTATTATTGTTCACTATTCATTTTCTCTCTCTTGGTTATTCGTATTTTTATACGGACACATGTATATATATTTCGATACGTATACCAGATTGTATTATGTATTTATACAAAATACTTTCTAAAAGGAGGACACCTTATTTGTGAACATTCATTTATGAATATTCATGGAAATGAGATGGTTTTGAGTTCAGTTATGAAAATGTAGAGAGGGATGAGTTTCATTTGTTTATTCAAAATTGATGTGATATTTTTTCATGGTTGTAAAAAATATAAAGCTATTCTATTCTATCCTTCAACCTACACTTGGCTCTTTTTATGTTATGGCTACCTCTTCTTCCACCTCCTCCTCCTTCTTCTCATGAGCTTCCATGCTCTTTTGAGTGATAAAAAGAGAGTGAAAATGATAGTGGAAAATTCCTACATCCCCACTCTACATTCCAAGCGAGCTTGGAGCGTCGATTGCTTCACTAAGTGAAGCTAGAGTATGGATCGGTTCTCTCGGGTGGATCATCTTTGGTAAGAGCGGCCATCTCTCAAGTTTATTCCCGACGGCCTACGAGAAACTTGGAGGGGTCTTCCATAATTGGGTAGACACTCGAAAGTTGTAATCTCTAAATCTTGCATGCTTGTTTTCTAGTTTAGTGTTTGGATCAATCGCTAGGGATTGGTTTCTAGTGCTTAACATAAAATTTTGTTTTTCGATTCCGCATTGGTCGCGGTAGTAGCGGCGAGAGCACTAGGAACTTTCAATGGTATCAGCACTAAACCAAACAATAGAACTAGATTAGATGGTACTTTTGTTTTGAGACAAAAAATTTACCCGTATTTAGTTTCAATTTCCAAGTTTCTGTCCATTTCAAAACGGAACATGGAATTTTTTTTGTATATGTCAGTGGACTACTTTTTAAGAATAAAAACTTGGCACAAAATTCGATGACAAACAGAGAAACGATGGCCGGTATTTGGCCGAGATTCCCTTCCCACTTTTCTCTGTTTTCCCCAAATTTTGTCAGTTGCTTGGAATTGTAGAAACTATATTTTTGGTATTGTCCCAGATATTGTTTTGTATTGTTTATGCATATAGGCAATTCGGGACTGTTTTCGATCGATATTTTAATACCATTTATGTTTGTATCTTGGTATATGTGTTGTTAAGTGTCATCTAATCGCTATATGTTCAATTAGACGGGATTGCACACTTACTTGTGTTATAGAGAGGGGGGATAATGGAGGAAAGAGGCCCCAGGAGGCTTTTTACGTTAGGTGGCGGTGCAAATCACGTTCTCCACCATTTAATTCAACAATCGTCACCGGTCATCTTGATCTTCATCGTCTAACATGTTGATACACCAAATTTCATGTGATTCTAACACCTTTTCACTGTTGATTTAGTAGGTGCAAAATTAACTACCGACAATAGAACTTCTTACATTTCTAAATCAACGGTGAAATGGTGTTGTAATCATATGAAATTTGGTGTATCGATAAATTCAAGGATAGGGATCAAGTTAGAAGATGTCGATCGTCGAATAAAATGGTGGAGCACGTACTTTATGTCGCCTCCTAACGCAAGAAGCCTCCTACGGCCTCTTTCCTCCATTATTCTCATATATGTGTGTGTGTATGATGGTTTAGCCGGATTGTCGTGTTGAATAGCCCCTCGTGCGGTTGCTAGTATAGTTTCGATTTATTATGTTGTATTCATTTGTTCGGGACGAGCTCCAACTTGTGACCGCCATTTTCGTATTATGTGTATTCTTTTTATTGGGGCACGACCATGATGCAGTCGTTGTCACCCTTATATATATTTTTCATTTTTGTACAAGAATTAACCCAGGAGAAGTGCTCGAGTAGCCGGGTTCTACAATACGCCAAGTGGTCATCTCATGGTGTTTGAGACCGGACCGTCTCACTCTAGAATTGCCGGGTTGCTCGTCGCACTTGTAGGGGTTATAGGATCGACCCGCGAAGGAGTTCCCACGTTACCAGATTCTAGAAAGCGATGAGTAACCGACTCATATTGCTGAGGACGAATTACCCAATTTCTAGAATTGGCAGATGGCTTGCCGCACTCATAGGGGACTAGAATCAATGTTGTACGGGCTATCCACACGACTGGAGAATGTCGCATTTTATTTGCGGCTCAAATGAAACACGGGGCTCCTAATTTATCCGCTATTCCATATTGTTGTTCTGCATGCATGTAATATTATTACATGCCTATGTGATATATATATATATATAGTAGATGATTTTATATGTTTTGCATCCGCGCTAGCCCTGTCCCCGCTATATATATATAGGAGATGATTTTATATGTTTTGCATCCGCGCTAGCCCTGTCCCCGCCCTGCCGTGAGTTAGGTAACCTTATGGTGAAGACCCGAGACCCGTGGCGAATGCGGATGTCATATAAAAGTATGTTATTTTGGTTGTTTATGGTGTGGCTTATAACTTATTTGATAGGACTACGTTATATGTTTAATGCAAGGAAAACAAACCTATTTGATGTTGTCGGGACCAATTTTTAAAACTTCTCGGTTTTCTTCAAAACCATAGTCATATTCTTTTTATTTGCATAGAGGTATTCGGTTAGGAATATCCTGCACCTCATTCTATGAGGAAAGAGCCTTGATCCCTTCACAGGGAGTTCGCTCTTAAGCAAAATTTTATATTACTAGTTTTAAAAGCGAAGCCTAAACCACTCCATTTCAAAGCCACTCGAGTTCATTCAATGATATCAAGTTCATTATCTTAAAGGTTTTTCGTCAAAAACTAGTCGCGGCCCTCCGTCATTTCAAATTAGCAGTACTTAGTATTCTTGCTACGTTTGTTGACCTTGTTAAGGCGTAGTATGCGGTAGTATAACACCCTAGTTCATTTATACCAGTTCTATTTTGGGTATTTCTTTATTTATGGCTATTTATTGATTTATTGTGTTTTGGGTACGAATAATATAATTGGTATCCGTGTTGCATCTGACCTGAACCGCTTGCTGGAAACCGTATTGATTCCTATTTATGATTTATCCAGGTTAGTTACGAGGATCCGTGCACTTTTAATATTGTTTATACTGCATACTGGCATTATTTCTGACATATGCATTTTTTTAGTATAAAAAATAAAGTCAAATAAAATATTTTAAAAATATCTAGCATGGCATGCATGATACCCCTAACCCTGTGGTGCCATCCGTACATCGTATTCTCGTCCCGTTCAGTGAAACGGACTCGTTTGGATCGCTACGTGCATGCTACGTTTATTCGTTCTTGGGGGTATGCATTTTCATTACCCGGATATTCTATTTTGGTTTTGGTTACTACGTATATTATCCGTATTTTCAAACCATAATTTTAGACCCAACCCGGACGTATTTTGAACTATTTTTGTATTAGCCAAAATCTCAAATTTTTATTAATATTATATTATAGTATATTTAACTGTTAAATATTTATATATTATACATTTATAAAAAATTTATATAACAGTATATATTTCCAAATATATTTTTTAATACCTAATCTAACAGCTCTCTCTCTCTCTCTCGTGACTCTCTCTCTCCCCTCCGCATATATATTTATATAGTATATTTTTTTCCTTATTTAATAACAGCCTCTCTCTCTTACTCTTCATCTTCTTTAAAAAAAATTCCTCCCGCCGCCTCACCTCGCGAACCCTAACCCTTGCGTCCGCGCCCCTCGCCTCACTGGAGCTCCGTTCCCATCGCGTCCTTCACCTCACCTCATCCCTTCTCCCAACCTCACACCACCACCAACTGTTGAAACCCGACCCAAGAACCCACAACTCCGACCTCGTCCTGCACTTTGCCGGAGCTCGTCTCGCCGTCATCGACCCTACCGCCACCCTCTCTCATCTCTCCTATCCTCCCCCTACAAGCCCACGACCCTCTGCTCTTCCCTGCACAGAACCCGACCCCTGCAGCTTGCCCGCAACCCACTGCCTTGGCCGTGAAACACCATCTCCGGTGACCCACGACCTCGTCATCGCCCCTCGCCTCTGCCTCCTATGTCCCAGACCCTGAGCACCAGCCTCTTCTTCTTACTTCTTCTTCTACTTCTTCTTCTCATTTCTTGGTTCTTGATTCCGGTGATCACCGCCGGAGCCGTACTCGTCGCCGACGATTCAGGCGACCCAGTGGACGTCCCCAGCCAGCGTGGTCATGTTCTTGCTTTGCCTGGTACTGTCCCGTGCACGCGTGTGGATATTGCAACGTCGGACGTGCCGTACGCACCCATCGTGAGATCCGATCAGGCAAGTTTACCTTGCTACATGCTATGATACATATTTTGCATCCATATGAATAAAAATATCACATGTTGACTGCATTGTACATCCATATTATTGTTTTACTGTTTTCGGATATCCGTACGTATCCATATCATTAATTACATGTCTGGTTGGATGCAAGTTAGCTTGATACATGCTATATAATTATACTTGCATCTATATTAATAAAAATATTGTATATTTATTGTATTGTGCATCCATGTTACAATTTTATCGTTTTTCCGATATCCGTTCGCATCCGTATCATTTATTGCATATCTAGTTGCATGCCATATCATATTATTTCATATTACTGTTATATTAGCACCCCATGCTTGATAATGTGCATCATGCGTAGTCATGAAATTGTAGATGTAATCCTTGATAGATATTTGTGCATCCGTGTTTTACTGTGCATCCGTACTTTTATCGTACATCCGTACTTGCTACAGTTTTATTATGAGCATCCGTTTGATACCTATGCACTACCTGTCATGACCGGATACACCACTACTTGACCTGTTACCTGATCCTAATGCCGACATTCTTGACTTGTCGTCCCGATGGACGTATCCTGTTGTCTGCATAGACAAACATGTACCTGTTTGATCCTGTGTTGGCATTAGCTCCAGATTTATCAATACCTGACTTGAACAAATAACCTTTGGGGTAAGGGGAAATCAATGATGAAACCTGACTTGTAACTCAACAGTTCGACGCTTATACTGATCAGTTTTACGGGCTAGGCCAGCCCCGGGATGCTGCTGCTGACATCATTTATCTGTACATGTTTCCTGTTTAATGCCTAGCGGCATGTCTCGGATTTCAGGCCGAGAATCTAGACCGTGGTCCCGGGCACGCACGGGATAATATTGAGTTACATCGACGATTCATTAAATTGATTTCAAAGACTTGAGAGTAATTAACCCAGTAGCACAGATTACTCACCGCATGCACATAAACTTCACTGTTCTATATTCGTGTTACTGTTATACACTCATTACTGTTCATACTCATACATGAATATCTTGTTACCTCCTGATTATATTTTATTGTTTGATATTATGACGCACCGACGTCTGGGTTTTGCATGGCCCAGATCCTCTATCTTTGTCGCAGGCTGATCAGGAGTACTTTAGCCGACAGGCCGAGCAGTGAGAATCCTGTTAGTATCTAGTTTAGTTTAGTTTTATTTCCGTACTTTCATTTCCTGATGTGAGCCCGTATTTGGGACGTACTTTCCAGATGTTATTGTTATTGGATTTATTGCTTCCGCATATTATTTCTTGACTCGTTTATTCTGACATTTGGACAGGTACTAGATAGTTTGTTTTATTTCTACTGTTCTTGATATCTTATAGACAGCCGTAATGTGACTGTGGAGGGATGTTTCCTAGCCACAGGTAGTATGGTTGGCTCTATCACGTGCCGATCTTAGCGCACTCTGGGAAGCAGGGCGTGACAGGTAGCTAATTGGTGCTTTTCTATGCATAGTGATGCGATTAATTAGGACAGTCGTACGTCTTTGTTGACCTTGTTAAGGGTCGTACGGGTGTGTTTAGGGTAATCAAGATAATGACGGGTTGAACTTGACGTGCGGCTTATGATTTGTTGACCTTATTAAGTTCATAAGCCGTTTGGGGGCAAAAACCATATCGGGGGTTTTAAATATAAGGGAAAGTTGCCAAGTTTGTGCATACTTTCTGGAGTGTAGTAATTTTGGTCGGCTTCCGTCAAATTAATCATATAATAATAGTTGGATTCCGATTTTCACTGATAAATAGGTATTACTGCTCGGGAGATTTTCACTTTATAATTAGCCAACATATTAGGTGTTTAGAAAGTGTTAACGAGATTACGCCTCTACGGAAACAGAGTTATTTAATTTGGTCAGTGCGAAAGCACAGGGGATCTCCCTCGGAGTACCAACACTGACCAGGCTGAACAATTAGCGAACTTGTAAGGTGTATATGATCCCGACTAGTTCTCCTTTTTGGTTTTGAAGGAGAATTTGAGGAAACAGTGGGAGTATCCTGATTAGATAAAGTGATTAACCAATCTAATCTTGATAGAGTGCACGGTGAGTGTTTCTTTTCTCTCTTTCTGGTTACGGCGACCCGTGACTTACCTTAAACTAAAACTCATTAAACAAATTAACCGAATCTTCTTAGAAACTTTGGCTTTGGATTGTCATGATTCACGACAAAATCACAAATTTCCCTACTACTCATACTTTCCCTTTTCTTATCTCCAGAACACTCAGTATCACTACGATAATTCATATTGTTTCGAAAGGTAATCGTATAGCGATTGTTCGTGCGAAGAGGTGTTTGTGTTTTTATAAATAACCGCAATCAAGACGGTGTCGCAAATAGCTAGCCGCAATGAGTACGGGTCATCCGCAGGGAAAAGTGAACTTCTTTTCTTGCTTTAGACGAGTTGATAAAAGAAAGTAGGGATTGTTGTCATTTTTATTAAGATGGATATAAAATTTTATAATATAAAAGCTTGTAGGGTTTATAGGACTTAGTAGTTAATGGATGAATGTTTAGAATTGTCTCTTTTTATCTTTTAATAGTTTAAAACCTAGAGAGATAGCTATGAATGTAGATTAGAGGTTCTTGGAGGGAATTAGGGTTTCCCACTGTAGGGTTACTAGGCACTCTAACAAGGGTTAAGAAAGTATCAACCATGCCCGATTAAAATTTTAGCCGTGCCTAACAACCCTAAACAAGATCTTTGCTAGAAAATTAGGGTTTCACATGCAAGTAAATAGCATCTACAACTAAGTGAATACGAAATACAACCTTTGTAGATCGGTCCTTAACTTCTTTAGCTCCTTGTTGAAGTCCCTTCGCTGCGATCGTGGTTCTCCCAGACTCTTGCATGGCTTCACGAGGCTAAAAGAGCGTCCTTACTTGAAATCTTCGAGGCCGAAGATGATCTACGTCGAGGGGATGCCAACTCAAGCTTCTACTTCACTAACTAGAGAATTAGTGAAGCAAACACCTTAAACTAAAGTGCTAGTCTAGTAGAGGATGGAGAAATAGAAACTGGGTTCACTTTAGAATTTGGTTTCTCACAATATTTCTCACTTTGGATCAAACCCTAGAGAGCTTTTTAGCTCAAGGAAGAAGATGAAGAAAATAAAATGAGAAGAGATAATCATCAAGTGAGAAAGCTAACCATGGTGAGTGAGTATCATATACTAACTCATGTAGAGACATAACCATGGCTAATCCTTTATGGTTGGGTTAACAAAATATCCATAGTAAAAACAAACTTAGTGGACTTAGTCAATGCATCCACAAGCTTTCACAAGCTTCATGCATTTTTCTAATCCTCCACTAATTTTGTAATTACTTTAAATATTAAAACCCAACATAATAAATAGCATGGTGTAAGTCCCATACACCCATGAATGATGTATTAACAACCATGATACAAAAAAGAAAACACATTTTAATCTATATCATATATACATTAAAGTTGTGCACATGTGAGAAAAACCCTTAAGTGAACAAATGTAGTTAATGTAAATTAGTATATCCAATATACAATTATACAATAAATTATTAAATCAACACTTGAATTAATAATCCGGTCATAACACATATAACCGACTAACATCCAATATATCGACTTATCGAATCAACACTTGATTCGATAACCCGGCTATATCACATATAACCGACCGATACAAAAAGTCGCGAGAATAGAATACGGAATCACATACACGCATTATTCTCGGTCCCGCACATATCACATATTTTGTTTTGCCTGAGCCAGTAAAACCTCTATGTAGGACTCTAAAGACTCGTCAATACGCCGGCAGTAGGTGATGATCACATCAAGCACCCACAAGCCGTCAGCGGTACTAGCTGGACGTAACGGCTACCCGGATATTGAGCGATCAGAAGATCAGCAAGCAAGCCCGCTCCAACTCCTGTAAAAGTCAAACGGTAACACTTCCCGTACAGTCCGGTCTCCTCGTCTGATATGTCACATATCAAGTCTAGGGGTGGTAAACGTCAGACCCCAATAACAGATAATTCGTGCCGATGTGAGGCTCATAACGGGTCGAGAAACTACTGGTAACACTTACCAGTAAATCTCTAAATCAGCCCTGGCCAGGGACTTCCCTGTTACGGCCAATCGAGCACAGCGCAACATCAACCCCCAATACCGGGAGAGACGAAACCCCTCCTATCGCTCGTTGCCTCCATGTGACTCAGGACTGTACCCAAAAACCACCGTTTTGCACGCCCTCTTGGACGTGGTAAGGTGGAAATCAAAGCACAGTGGGAATCACACAAGACTCTATGATGATCTCGGGTCTACAGACTAACCTGCATAAGTGTCACCAGAGAACTTCCATCTGACGTGAGGTATAATACCATCTGGGAGTTCTCGGCGAGTCCGTCCAGTGTACCCAGTCTCCACTGAGCACCCGTATACCATCTCTGATGTCAAACACCAATGGATATGGGATCATCCATCGCCCATCTCATTGGTCGAGAAGCGTATACGCTAGTCTACTCTGGTATATCGATGCCCCGTCTCGATACACCCACAACTAGGAACCTTGAAGGATGTACTTATGGAGTACCATGTCCCCACTAGTATGATCCGTATCATAGTCCAGGTAGTCAAGTACACATCCTAAGGGCTTTACCAACATGTAACAGAGAGACAATCAGTATACACGTTAAGGTAAAGAGTAACCAGATAGCATACTATCATGTCGAGCAAGAAAGTCCTCCCTATATATGTCCAAGTATCCACTACAATATACATCTCATGTATAGCAATGACCTCTAGGGCATACATATAACTAACAATCTCCCACTTGCACTAGGGCCATCTGATAACAGTGGTTGTAGTATCTCAACCATCCCATAATAGTCTCTCTCTGGGAAAAAGCCTTTGTGAGTGGATCCGCCGTGTTGTCATCTGAGTCTACTCTCCTAACCTCGATCCCCTGGAGATCAACCATCTCCATGATCAGGTGATACTGCCTTAGAATATGTCTGGATCACTGATGAGACGGGCGTTCCTAGGCATAAGCCACAATTCCATTGTCACACAATGGTAGGAACGAAGTTCATCTCATGAACTTATATACACCCAGACTGCCTATTTGGTAGCATCTTTGGTAGCGATGTATCTAGCCTTTATCGTCTAGTATGCCACGGTACCTATCTTGGAACTCTTCCAACATACCGTCCCTTTACTGGGGGTAAAGACAATGCCTGTGACTAACTTTCAGTCGTTTTTATCACTCTGGAACCTTTCCAGTGATTCTCCCCAGGATCGATTGATACCATCTCACTACTACTAGTGAGTATCCTAACATCCAATTAGATCTATCTCATAGATCCAAAACCCAGGATTTAGTAGGTATCACTTTGATCCTATATGGAGAATCATTGTGATAAGCGGAGATTGACCGAGCGTAGCATAGGAAACTCCTTCCCCATCAAGAGTATGTCATCCACGTACTCTACGAGGATCACCACCATACTCCCTACTACCTTTTTGTATATACAAGGTTCATCTACCATTTTGATGAAGTCAAACTCTTTGACTACCACATCAAAACAGACGTTCCAACTCCGCGATGCCTGCTTTATCACATAAAACATCTTGCACACGTTTTCGCTGCTCCCACTGTCTACGAAGCCCTCTGACTGTGTACTTATAGACTCTCTCTTCTAAAACAATATTTAGAAAAGCAGTCATGACACCCAATCGCCAGATATCGTAGTCATGGTATGTAGCCGTGGCAAGTAGGATCTGGATGGACTTAAGCATAGCTACTTAAAAAAGGTTTCATCATAATCCATACCTGGTCAATGATGCAAACCTTTGACAAGTTTAGCTTTGAAAGTCTCAACCTTTCCATATACACCAAGTAATCTTCTCAAGATATACTTGCTCCTGATGGGGATTTAACCCTTCAGATAAAGCAACCAAAGTCCATACTTTGTTGGTGTATAAGGATTCCATCTCAGATCGTTAAGCATCCAGCCATTCTTACAGAGTCCCACTCCTGATGGCCAGCTCGAAACTAGTTGGGTCATCATCTCATGATGCATTCCTTGCTCCCACTGTCATAGAGAAACCGAAGTATCTCTCAGGTGGGTGAGGAACCCTGCTAGATCGGCGGAGAGGCTGAGGTTCGTTGGAAACTATTGAATCCTTTGGTTCTACCAAATCATCAGCTGCAGTTTGTATAGCTGGAACTCCTTCCAGTTCTACCTCATGACCACTAATTTCTTCTCAAGAAATTTACTTTCACAAAGGTGGCATGCTGAGAAACAAAATATCTTTTGTTCCTCGGTTTGGTAGAAGATATTCCCTTGCGAATGCTTGGGATATCCAACAAACTTCTACAGAACTGACTTTGCCTCGAGTTTGTCCGGATTATGCTTTTAGACATAGGCTGGACAACCCCAAATCTTAACAAACTTAAGATTATGGGCTCTTCCCTTTCCATATTTCATATGAAGTGGTAGGCAACTGATTTGATCGGAACCCTATTCAATAGGTATGCAACTTCACAAGTGCATAACTCCCTAAAAGGAAATAGGAAACTCAGTAGTACTCATCATAGAGCGCACCATATCAAATAGGGTGTGATTGCTCCGCCCCGATACACCGACGTGCTGTGGTGTATGCGGAGGAATAATGCTGAGAGAGAATCTCATTCTCCTTTAGAATAATCCAGGAATTCCGTGCTCAAGTATTCTCCTCCTTGATCACATCAAAGGACATAATACTTATACCCGTTTTGGTTCTCTACTTCTAACTTATATTCTTTGAATATCTCAAAAGCTTCGGACTTGTGTTTCAACAGGAGCATATGTCTGAATCTTGAGAGATCATCAGAGAATGTAATGAAGTACAAAGAACCGGTCTTGGCATGTGTAGACATAGGACCTTCATACATCAACATGTATCATCCCAAGAGTTCACTAACTCTTTCTCTGCTTACAATAAACAGAGTTATGGTCATCTTATCTCTGTGACATGACCGGCAAGTTTCACAAGATGTAAATTCAAACTAATTTAAATATGCATCTATATGTAACTTCAGCTAGTCGGGTCGTATTGATATGACTTAGTCTACAATACCTCAAGAAGGATTCGTTCATTTCTGAACTCTTCCTCTTGTGTGTGTTCTGTATACTAAGAACTGTAGTTTGATTTAGAACGTCAATGCTTTTAGATAACGTGCCTGAACCGATCAACTCTTGATATAGGAAATGTTCAAAACATTATCCAACAATACAAAATTATATCCTTTCTTTACTAATAAAGAGACTGATATGATGTTGTATATCAGGTTCGGTATCTAATAACATTCGTTCAGAATCAATGTATTCTGGTAATACAGGGTGATAGTGACCAACAGACTTGGCTGCAACACTTGCACCGTTTTCTATCTCATGAAACTTATCACCCGTTCTCAGTTCTCTACCTATCAGTAGCCCATGTAACAGATTACATATGCGGGATCCTGATCCGGTATCTCATACCCAGGACGTAAAGGATACTGAGAAACAGTTCTCTGTAATGAACACACCCGAAGAAGATGCATTAGCATGCACTTTCTTCGTTTGGGCGGCACGGGAATCTAGTAATCCCCAATTTCCTGCTCTGTCTTATAACAATTATAAGTTGGAGCGGGACCAACGTTCCCCAGCTCAGTATAACAAGCGGGTTCGGTCAATACATCCGTATTATTATCTTGATTAAGGCGTGGCATGGTCGCTACCTGGAGAGAGAGAGAAGAAAACACTCTGCGTGCGCTCTTGCAAGATCAGATTGGTTATTATTTTATCTAATCAGGATGGCTCCCACTGTTTTTATCAAATCTTCCTCAAACCCTAAAAGGAAAGACTAGCCGGGATTAATTACACCCTACAACTTCGCCAATCTTTTAGCCAAGCCAGTGTCGGTACATTGAGAGAGGTTCCCCGTGCTTTCGCACGAACCTAATTAAAGTAAACCTCGTTTTCCCAGAGGCGTAACCCCGTTGACACCTTTCTAGACAGCTACTCGATCGGCTAATTGTAATGTGTAAAACTCTCCCAGGAGTAACAATTACTCGCAGTGGGTATCGGGATCCAACTATCTCATAGAAGGTATGCAATCTCATTGCAAATTTCAACACTTGAAATTCCCGATAATATTTTACCCCTAGCGTCCTATGACCTTGACGAATGCCAAACCACCCATAGTCCGCTAGTCAAGTTCAACCCGCATATTTCCTGATTGAATTAAACCCACCCGCACGACCCTTGACGAATGCCAAACAACGCCGCACGAATACCCTAATCCAATCGCATCGTATGCTAGCAGATAAGCACTAGTTAGCTACCGTACACTACGTCTTGACGAATGCCAAACTACCGCAACACGAATACTAAGTAGTACTTATCTGAAATGACGGAGGGCTACGACAGGTTTTTCTGAAAACCTATTGCGTAATGAACTTGATATCGTTGTAGAATCAAATGATTTTAAAATGGAGTGTTTTTTAGGCTTTTACTAGTTTCGCTAAAGTGGTCACTCCCGGTGAAGGGATCTCGGCTCTTTCCTTATGGAATAAGGTGCAGGATATATCATATATATCGCTATGCAAAGCAAGAACTAGAAAAGCAATCAAAAGACAAAACCGAGGGGTATAGCATCTGCCAGTCTTTGCTAAAGGGGTCACTCCCGGTGAAGGGATCTCGGCCATTTCCTTATCGAATAAGGTGCAGGATGTTCTACAAGGAACACCGCGATGCAAAGCAAGAACTGTAGCTACCTGTTTTTAAAAATTCGATTCCACAACATCTTTTAGGTTTCTTTTCTTTCATTAATCATATTAATGAAGTCCCATCATTTAAACACCTAAACATCACAGATAAATACGACGTACACTTATGCCATCCGCATTCGCCTCGATGTCCTCTCGTGCACCGTTAGGTTAGGTAACTAACGGCAGAGCGGGGCAGGGCTAGCGCAGGTGTAAAACATAAGTAACGTCTATATAATATATACTATATATAGTATTTATCATAACATATCAAATGATCACATCACAGATATCGCAGCAGAAGAAACATATGAAACATTGGATATACTAGGACGTCCGTGTTTTATTTTGAGCCTCTATAAAACACGGATTCCACGGTCGCGATGAATAGCCAAACCCACACCTCTAGACCCCTACGAGAGCGGCAAGCAACCCTTCCAATTCTAGAGTTAGGAGAACCGGACTCGACTCCTTGAGTTGGTATCCCACTGGACTCCAGAACCCGGTTACTTGTGCTCTCCTCCTTGGGTCTAACCTAGTGCGGAAAAGTAAATAATATACAAATGGTGACATCAACCTCATCCCGGAAGTGCCCCAATAAAAGAATATTACATACAATGAATTTTACATGAATGAAAATAAAAACCCTCATCTCATATAAAATCCCCGGCTATTAAAAATGCGACGATCCAATATAACATATCCAGCAACACATAACATCACATGTCATCAACGTAAGTAAATATGCGCATCCCAATTGTTGTTGACATATAGCAACAAAACCGGCGATATCACATATTACACTTACGGTCGCAGAAAAGAAAGTGTAAAACTACAACAGTTGGAATCCGCAACCTCCTTAGACATCATATGCCTAACAATTATAAACCCCGCATTTTAGTCTCTATATCGAAAACACTTTTCAATATCTAGTCGGGCAATTCAACAAGATTCCCGATATTTTGATCGAATGCTCGTCGCAAACTTTAGTAGACGGCCGCACCCCCGATGCCGTCGACGAAGTGCACTAAGGCGGAACACTGCTGCCGCGAGCACCCAAACGGATGCTTTTGGCGATGGGGTTCTCCTACAGTCACTTGGTCGGGGCTATGGGGCATGGCTGTCTATTAAGTTTACCCGGCGAGTATCCGCGTACGCTACGTGATTGCGACGGACTTTTGATCGCATCAAAATTCCGTGGCAACCGATCATTTGAGACTAAACTGCTATGTTTATAACATTCAAATTAGTTATCTCATAACTACTTATGGATTCCAAATATTGTATCACATTCCAGATAAATAGACAATGTTAAACTTTCCGATCGAATGATCAAACACCCAAGTTTTCCCAAATAGTTCTCAACACTTGAGAGGGGTTTAAAAACATCCATCACATGCCACAGTACCAATGGTCCAGCCGTAGAAGGATCAAGCCAACGCCTCACATGTGGCAACGCCGTACTGCCCCAAACCCTAAGATTCAAAAGGCAGTTCAAGACGGTCACATAATCGAGTTAAGGTTTGTTGTCTTCTAGAAGGTCCATTGCGTAACTTGCACGATTTAGACGTTCTTAAACAACGGAAAAATCCAACACTTGGAAATTTTCCGGGTCGGGAAAAAGTGAGTTATTGATATCCGTTCGAACTTTTAAATACTTTCTAAATTATCCGGAAAACATTACGAATTTAAAATTTCCTATTGAATCAACGAATACAAAATAATTCCCAGAACACTCAACACTTGAGTCAGAATAAAAAAATACCCAGAAAATATATAAGCAGCAAAGGGAATTACTGTGAAAACCAAATTGTCAAATCAAACAATACTGCCGCGGATCCGCGGCCCAAGCAGGGTACGGCCGCGGTTCCGCGGCGGTCCGTACGGATGACGTCATCGTTTTTCACTGTTATTCTTTAAATTGCCTGCCGATTTTTTTAGGTATTTTTAATTCAGAAAAATCACAGTTTTTAAAAATTGACCAGAGAGGGGGTTATTTCGTCGATTCGGAGTTCGTTCGGAGTTTTAACTTCGTAAACACGTCGCCTAATGCTCTAGCTAGGCTCTGATACCACTTTAGGATTACTAGGCACTCTAACAAGGGTTAAGAAAGTATCAACCATGCCCGATTAAAATTTTAGCCGTGCCTAACAACCCTAAACAAGATCTTTGCTAGAAAATTAGGGTTTCACATGCAAGTAAATAGCATCTACAACTAAGTGAATACGAAATACAACCTTTGTACATCGGTCCTTGACTTATTTAGCTCCTTGTTGAAGTCCCTTCGCTGCGATCGTGGTTCTCCCGGACTCTTGCATGGCTTCACGAGGCTAGAGGAGCGTCCTTGCTTGAAGTCTTCGAGGCCGAAGATGATCTACGTCGAGGGAATGTCAACTCAAGCTTCTACTTCACTAACTAGAGAATTAGTGAAGCGAACACCCTAAACTAAAGTGCTAGTCTAGTAGAGGATAGAGAAATAGGAAGTGGGTTCACTTTAGAATTTGGTTTCTCACAATGTTTCTCACTTTGGATCAAACCCTAGAGAGCTTTTTAGCTCAAGGAAGAAGATGAAGAAAATAAAATGAGAAGAGATAATCATCAAGTGAGAAAGCTAACCATGGTGAGTGAGTATCATATACTAACTCATGTAGAGACATAACCATGGCTAATCCTTTATGGTTGGGTTAACAAAATATCCATAGTAAAAACAAACTTAGTGGACTTAGTCAATGCATCCACAAGCTTCCACAAGTTTCATGCATTTTTCTAATCCTCCACTAATTTTGTAATTACTTTAAATATTAAAACCCAACATAATAAATAGCATGGTGTAAGTCCCATACACCCATGAATGATGTATCAACAACCATGATACAAAAAAGAAAACACATTTTAATATATATCATAAATACATTAAAGTTGTGCACATGTGAGAAAAACCCTTAAGTGAACAAATGTTAGTTAATGTAAATTAGTATATCCAATATACAATTATACAATAAATTATTAAATCAACACTTGACTTAATAATCCGGTCATAACACATATAACCGACTAACATCCAATGTATCGACTTATCGAATCAACACTTGATTCGATAACCCGGCTATATCACATATAACCGACCGATACAAAAAGTCGCGAGAATAGAATACGGAATCACATACACGCATTATTCTCGGTCCCGCACATATCACATATGCGCTCCTATTTCGTTTTGCCTGAGCTAGTAAAACCTCTATATAGGACTCTAAAGACTCGTCAATACGCCGGCAGTAGGTGATGATCACATCAAGCACCCATAAGCCGTCAGCGGTACTAGCTGGACGTAACGGCTACCCGGGTATTGAGCGATCAGAAGATCAGCAAGCAAGCCCGCTCCAACTCCTGTAAAAGCCAAACGGTAACACTTCCCGTACAGTCCGGTCTCCTCGTCTGATATGTCGCATATCAAGTCTAGGGATGGTAAACGTCAGACCCCAATAACCGATAAGTCGTGCCGATGTGAGGCTCATAACGGGTCGAGAAACTACTGGTAACACTTACCAGTAAATCTCTAAATCAGCCCTGGCCAGGGACTTCCCTGTTACGGCCAATCGAGCACAGCGCAACATCAACCCCCAATACCGGGAGAGACGAAACCCCCTCCTATCGCTCATTGCCTCCATGTGACTCGGGACTGTACCCAAAAACTACCGTTTTGCACGCCCTCTTGGACGTGGTAAGGTGGAAATCAAAGCACAGTGGGAATCACACAAGACTCTATGACGATCTCGGGTCTACAGACTAACCTGCACAAGTGTCACCAGAGAACTGCCATCTGACGTGAGGTATAATACCATCTGGGAGTTCTCGGCGAGTCCGTCCAGTGTACCCAGTCTCCACTGAGCACCCGTATACCATCTCTGATGTCAAACACCAATGGATATGGGATCATCCATCGCCCATCTCATGGGTCGAGAAGCGTATACGCTAGTCTACTCTGGTATATCGATGCCCCGTCTCGATACACCCACGACTAGGGACCTTGAAGGATGTACTTGTGGACTACCATGTCCCCACTAGTATGATCCGTATCATAGTCCAGGTAGTCAAGTACACATCCTAAGGGCTTTACCAACATGTAACAGAGAGACAATCAGTATACACGTTAAGGTAAAGAGTAACCAGATAGCATACTATCATGTCGAGCAAGAAAGTCCTCCCTATATATGTCCAAGCATCCACTACAGTATACATCTCATGTATAGTAATGGCCTCTAGGGCATACATATAACTAACACCCACTACTGCCCCTTGTCCTTCCATTGATCTCTATTAATCTCAAGCCCTTAACAAAACAAGTATTAACTAATCTCAATCGTGGTCGTGACTATCAATAAATTGATAGCGCGCTCGATTAGAGGGTTAACATTTATTTGCTAATGTTTATAAACATTAAAATGTCAGAAGAAGTTAAAAAATATTTCATCCATTATTCTACCCTATCCTATAAACCCTATCAAGCAAGAAATTACTCGCTCATGATTAATAGCGATTTAAAAGAAAGGTTGAAAAATGAATGAAACCATAATTAAAAGTGCAGAAAAATAATGCTTAAAAGTAATGCGGAAAAGTAATGCGCAAAGTAAATGCGGAAAAGTAAATGCAAAAAAATTAAAACAAAAACTACCTTTATTAATCAACTATTTCATTACAACTTTTCTCTTTCAAAAGTAGATTACAAGAATCCTAGTTTCGCTCTAGATCTCTCCTTTTGATGGGTGTAGATGAATAGATGATTAGATTGTAGGATGATTTTTTGAATGCACAGCCCTTGGTCCTTTATATAGCCCCTGAAAGTACAAACCCTAGATTCCATATTGGATTAGGTATGATTAAAATCATGTCCCCAAATTCTCATATCCAATGTCCACCATTAGACCGCAGTTCCACCGCCCAAGCTCATATCCAATGTCCACCATTAGACCACAGTTCCACCGCCCAAGCTCATGATTGACCGCGGATCTGCCGCCCTCTGATGGGTTTGGAACTTGGGATTTTTTCTGGATTTTCTTTTTGATATTTGGAGATTCTCTTGATATATAGATTCTAAAAATATTGCTCTGAGTCTCTATCATTGCTAAATACCTCGATTTGCTTCTAAAATTTGGCAGATTCGGTTTCGATATCCCGATTTGATTTGGATCTCCTACTTAGATTTCAGACCTGAGCTAATACCTGCACAATATCTAAAATTAAATTGTTAGTAGCATTTGGTATTTTTGAGATATTATTCTAATCATTTACATGATACAATATCTTAAGAATATTGATTAGAAATATTTGATATGATATGTATATTTTAATTACTAATATTTCATTTAAATATTATATGCATATATTTTCCCTAATTATATTAATTATAAATGAAGAAACATATGATAATAATGTTTTACAAATAAACCCACATATGTTCTTTATTTACAATTAACACATTTTAGCACTTAACAATAATAGGGAAAATGTCCATACAAATATGCAATATTTTAGACTAATCAAATACCCCCAAACTTATTTTTGACCGTCCCGAGCAAACTATTTATTAAAAACCTAGCACACTTTCGTAGGCAACACGATTTCACTTAGCTCGTGCAACAAGCTTTTAAACCTCTAGATTTCCCTAGTAGGAGAAGCGTTGTCTCCTGAGGGTTTTCAGTGGATTTCACCCATAAAATCCCATAATAAAAGAAAGAAGATGAAAATTACATATAAAGATAAATAACATATAAAAGAAAGAACATAAAAATAAGTGTTTCAAACTACACTAGATTTTTAGTTGGCATGAGCCATATCTTAATGGTCTTGAAAAGATGTCAGAAATCACATCATCCATCAATAAAACATCATCTTTAGTCTTCCTCCCTATCTCTCCTCTAAACATCGATCATATACCCCTACGTATGTGTAAAAGACATTCCTACACTTAGAGAATTCAATTCAAGCTATCATACCCATGTCCTCATTCCTTAGTACTTTTAAGTCAGTGATGCTTTATATGGATTTGCTCACACATTCTTCATGTGACCGTTAATACTTCTTGAGGTACCAACCAACCGATTACCAAATGTGCTCACTTATTATAGCGTAATTAGCAATATTCTAGTCTTGCAACACCTAAGGCTTAGCAGTGGCTCCCAAACCAGTTGGTCTATGGTACTAGGTGATAAGACATCCTCAATATATTTTTTTATGCCGCCTTAAGTAATTACAAAACCAGTGTTCATTTTTCTTCACCATTTATATTTTATGTGTCCTTTATATTTTGTTGATATATATATATATATATATATATATATATATATATATATATATATGAGAATAATGGAGGAAAGAGGCCATAGGAGGGGATTTCCTCCTATGGCGTCGAAAAAGTACGTCCTCCGCCATTTTTTCCGACGATCGGCATCCATCATCATCATCGTTATCATTTAAGATGTGCATACACCAAATTTCATGTGATTTCACCACTTTTTCACCGTTGAATTAGCAATGTAAAAAGTTCTATTGTCGGTAAACCGTTAATTTTGAACCCACTAATTCAACGGTGAAAAGGTTGTAAAATCACAGGAAATTTGGTGTACCCATATCTTAGATGATAACGATGAAGATAATGCATTCTGATCGTCGGAAAACACGATGGAGGATGTGTTTTTTCGACGCCATAGGAGGAAATTCCCTCATATGGCATCTTTCCTCCATTATTCTATATATATATATATATATATATATATATATATATTCATACTAAGACTTTTAGATAAGAGCATTTCAAGATATACTCTACTATCCCAAGTTTCAAAATGTGTGCAAGTGCATATAGTAGGATATCAACGTTCAGAAGTTTGGACTCAAGAATAGAGACTATTTCTCAGACTTATTTCTATTCTCAGATTAGTGATTCATTTCATCTTACTAACCCTTGGGACAACAGCTCATGACTATCTATTACTAATTTTGTTTTAAAACATCCAATTTTCTTGCATTTCTTAAATTTTTTCCTATCTTTTATATGTATTTTTTTCACTTTCTAACTTTTATTTTCAAAAAAAATTATTTAGTGCTTTTATTTAGTATAATGCAAAATGATACGTGAATAAGCACAAACCTCCCCTCCCAAACCTATTTGCAGCAGTGTCCGTACTGATATCATCCTTTAAGCTCAAAACCTGTAGACTTAGGAGGAAAAGTTCTCAATGATTAGTAAAGAGGACAAGAGTTAACGACAGTGAAATTCTACCCCAAACTTATTTTTGGCTCACAATCGTGCAAAAATTTCTTTTCTTTCAAGAACCAAAATATTTTCCTTCTCCCCCCCCCCCAAACTTGAGTAAAACAGTTTTTTCATTATTAAGAATTTAAATCATAAGAGGGGGTAAATATTATCGGTCCACACAAAGTTTTACAAATACCAAAAGTCAACACCAACCATTCAAATATTTTATCAATATAACACCATGGTTGGTAGAAGATCATGTTATAGATAGACGTGAAGAAGTGGGAAGGAGATAAGAGGTGTAATTGAACGGTTTTACGTCTCGGTTGGTAGAGACGAAACAATGATGGTGGATGAAAACGAGAGTGTGAAAGATAAGGAATAAGTGGAATAGTCACATTCTCGTACGGGATAAGAAGAAGAGGTGGCAGTTCAGCTTTTTCGGGTGGAAGTTGATTCAACACAACATCCAAGTTTTTAAGGAATGCGGGTTCTTCAGCGAAAATATCTTTGAAACTTCCATCAATATTCCGAATGATAATCTCATCGGAAAGAAGAGTATGATACTCGAACTTCATAAGAGGTTCATATTTAGCGTAAGAGATTGACCCGGCTAGCTCGACTAAGTCATTTGACAAGTCAAAGGATTCGGATTCGGGGGTGGACTTGTTGACAGAAGGGTCCTCACTCGTATAATAAATAGCAGGATCAAACAATAACGCACTAGTGGTGTCGAGATCATTATCGTGAAGTAAGAACTTCTCAAATTCCCAACTATCAGCTATCTTGTAGACAGAACATACGTCAATTATATGTGCAGAAGTTTCGGAGGGTTGACTTCTTACCCTGTAAATGTTAAGCTCAATTGTCATCTTCCCAAAGGACAGGTTCATGGAACCGTTACGACAATTGATTATCGCGTTGGAAGCTGCTAGAAAGGTCGACCTAGAATCACCGGAATTTGGTTCCATGGGTTTGCCACATTCTGTGTATCTAAAACTATAAAGTCCATAGGAAATATAAATTCCTCGACTTTGATCAACACGTCCTCTAGCTCACCCCTAGGGTGGGTGATAGATCGATCGGCCATCTGAAGAGTGCAGTGCGCAGGTTTCAACTCTCCTATGCCTAATTGCTCATAAACTGCACTAGAACCTAAATCGAGTAGAGCGCGATTGATGTTTTTATCCCCAATAGCAATAGATATTGTAGGACAACCGGGGTCCTTATGTTTCTTAGGCATATGTTGGGTAAGAGCATTACTCATATTACTCGCTAAGAAAACCTTTATAGGCACTTGAGTTTTCCTTTTCTTAGTGCACAAGTCCTTTAGAATTTTAGCATAGGATAGAACTTGTTGGATATCATCTAAGAGAAGAATATTTATGTTTACTTGTTTAAAAATTTCCACAATCTTCAACCGGTTTGGAAAAGGAGCTTTATTAACAAGGGTTGGGTCCAACTCTTGTGGAGAAGTTTGTGGGGATAAATTGGATCCCAGAATTGGATTTGGGATAGTCTTAGATGGTAATTCATTTAAGGAAGTAGGCAGAGGGTTCGAGCCTAGTGAAGAACGGAGAATAGGCTCGGAGGAAGATATTGGATTAGACAAAATAAGAGTAGAAGTAGTACCCGGGGTATCATATGAATCATCAACTTGTTCACCAATCTGGTTATTCAGCACTCTTTCCGATCTCAACGTGGTTACGGCACTCACGTTATGATTTTTTGGGTTAAGGACGATGTTAGCGCTTTGTGAGTGGCTGGGATTTAGTAGAGCTTGAGATGGAAGTTTCCTTTTCTCTCTCTCACTCATTACGACATTCAACTGTGCAATTTGTGTTTCGATCGATTTTATGCTTTCACCGTGGGAAGCAGTGTGTTGCATTAGTGTTTGGATAGAAGACGTTAAATTAGTCGTCGTTTGTGTGGATTGTTTAATAAACGTTTCTAAGTTTCTTTCGTGTGCAAAGATTTTATTGGTACCGGCCGTTGGAATATTAGTCTATGGTTGGAAAGAATTATTATAAGGGGCAAAGTTGTTGGCCGGATTTTGGAAAGATTGCGGTTGAAAAGGCTGCTGAATTTGTTGTGGTGGCTATTGTTAGTGTGGAGAAAACCTTTGATGGTTATTTTGGCTTGAGAACTGATTTTGATTTTGAGATTAGTTTTGGTTTCAAGAAAAATTAGGATGATTCCTCCATCCCTGATTATATGTGGATGAATAAGGATCGTTTCTAGGTTGTTACTGAAATGCAGCATTGGTTTGTTCATGACCTTGAGAAGGTGGGTTCAAAGAACATTCTTCCGTTAAATGTGATGAGTCAAAACAACAACCACACACGGTTTTGGGAAATGTAACTTGGTTTAGATAGGGTAAAGAGAATTTGCTTTCCATAACTTCGAGTTTCTTTTGCATTGCAGCCATTTCGGCTTTCATTGCGATGGAAGCGTCGAGCTGATGGATACTTGTCCTAGACGATGTTGTTGGTGTAGTGCTCTCCCACTGTAATATCTGTTCGGCGAGATCTTCCAGAAATTGCCACGCTTCGCCGTTGTCTTTTGACATGAAATGACATTGACAAATGGTTTCTAGCATTTGTTTTGTAGCTGGATTAATACCCTCATGCATAATTCGGCAAATTTGCCATCCATCGATTCCGTGATGAAGGCATTGGACAAGAAAATCTTTAAACTGTTCGAAACATTTCCAAAAGGGTTCGTTGGGATGTTGGGCAAACTGGTTAATCTCGCTCCGAATACGGGCGGTCTTGTGATAAGGATAAAATTTCTTAAGAAATGTTTAACGAATTCATTCCATTTAGTGATAGAATGTGCGACGGTTCTATAGAGCCACTTTTTTGTGAGATCGCATAAGGTAAAAGGGAGAAGACGTAATCGCAGAGCATCTCCTGAAAGTTAGGTGGTGCTCATAATTGCACATACGTTTTTGAATTAGGTTATAAAAACGTATGCATCTTTAGATTCAAGCCCGTGAAATTTTGGCAATAAGTTGATGAAGTGGGGTTTAATTTCGAAATTATCCCCTTCGGCTGGTGGAAGAGACATATACGTAGGAAGGGATTCACGTACGGGGTAGCATCTGTCTTGAAGAGTGATGCGTGGTGGATTCTAAATTTGCGCACCTAAGGGTGGTGTCAAGGTGGTGTTGTTAAAACCCGATGGAGATCCGTCCATCTCGGGAGATGTGGCAGGTAAAGGAGAAATAGAAGATGAAGAAGTACTGACTTCGGAGTCGACAGCAAAAACGCGGACTAGACGGGCACTAGAATCCCGTGTCCAGCCGATCATGCACTAAGCGGGTTTAGTGCACGTGGCAGCGTGTGATATGTGTGAGAACAATTTTAAGAAGGCTTGTTTTTGAAAAAATGTTGGACGTGAGGCTTGACTCAACCAATTACAAAATGCACAATCAATCCCTAGAGCTAAGTTCATATAGGTCAAGTCACTAGACCGCTCCTAGACTTCCAAAGGACAAGACGTAGAATCAATCCTCTACCACCTCCTTATCAATCCTGCAGCCAGGTAAGTGTCAGGTAAGTGGGAGGTATCCGCTATACAAATCACCGAAAAAGCATGCCTAATTAATTAACCACTTTCCTTAGTCACACTTTCCTAGACACCACGAGAGAAATGCGGATAAGCAATAGATTACCTACGACCTTCCTTTGTCCTAATTGAGCGCGACAGTCCTTATAGACTTGGTTTAGATATATTTTATTAATGTAGGGTGATAGTATGCACGTTTGTGATTTGTGGCGCCTAGAAAGGGTGATGAAATACCCACCTAATCTGAATTTGGGTTGATTGCCCCTTAAAGTCCGGTTTAGATATGCAAAACAAACCGAGATCAAAACACGCAAAAAGATTTTTTTAATGGCACTATTTGCAAAGAATCTACAGGTAAAATCGGATTATTGAAGATTTAGAGGAGAGAGGAAAAATATATAAGAAAACCAGAGAAGTTTTGGGGCCCCACTCTTCAATAAGGCCGCAGTTCCGCTGCCGAATGCACCCAAACACCGCGGTTCTGCCGCCGTTTGATAAGTTCGTTTCCTCAAATTTCTTCAGAGCGCCCCTATGCTCCTCTAATCCAAATTGAAAATCTTTGAATCTCTGTTGGCTTACTCCAATTACTCCAGATTCCCTTGCAAAACTCGCACAATAATCATTAAACACAAGATGCGGTTTTGGTTCTCTTTTATTTTATGTTTCTGGGTTTTATAAGAAATCAACCCGAATAATAAGAAAATTAATTGCGACCGTTTTCCCGGCAATGGCGCCATTTGATTGTTCGTGCGAAGAGGTGTTTGTGTTTTTATAAATAACCGCAATTAAGACGGTGTCGCAAATAGCTAGCCACGATAAGTACGGATCGTCCGCATGGACACATAAACTTTTTTTCTTATTTTAGACGAGTTGATAAAAAAGAGGAGGTATTGTTGTCGTTTTTATTAAGATGGATGTAAAATTTTCTAATATAGAAACTTGTAGGGTTTATAGGATTTAGTAGTTAATGGATGAATGTTTAGAAATGTCTCTTTTTATCTTTTAATAGTTTAAAACCTAGAGAGATAGGGATGAATGTGGGTTAGGGGTTCTTGGAGGGAATTAGGGTTTCCCACTACTGTCCCTTATCTTTCCATTGATCTCTATTAATCTCAAGCCCTTAAAAAACAAGTATTAACTAATCTCAAATTGTGGTCGTGACTATCAATAAATTGATAACGCGTCCGATTAGAGGGTTAACATTTATTTTGCTAAAGTTTATAAATATTAAAATATCAAAAGAAGTTAAAAGATATTTCATCCATTATTCTACCCTATCCTACAAACCTTATCAAGCAAGAAATTACTCGCTCATGGTTAGTAGCGATTTAAAAGAAAGGTTGAATATGAATGAAACCATAATTAAAAGTGCAGAAAAGTAATACTTAAAAGTAATGCAGAAAAGTAATGCTTAAAGTAAATGCGGAAAAGTAAATGCAAAAAGAATTGAAACAAAAACTATCTTTATTAATCAACTATTGCATTACAACTTTTCTCCTTCAAAATTAGATCACAAGAATCCTAGTTTCGCTCTAGATCTCTCTCCTTTGATGGGTGTAGATGAATAAATGTTTAAATTGTAGGATGATTTTTTGTATGTACAGCTCTCGATCTTTTATATAGCCCCTGAAAGTACAAACTCTAGATTACATATTGGATTAGGTGTGATTACAATCATGTCCCCAAAGTCCCAGATCCAACGGCCACCATCAGACCGCGGTTCCGCCGCCCAAGCCTATGATTGACCGCGGATCCGCTGCCCTCTGATGGGTTTGGAACTTGGGATTTTTTCTGGTTTTTCTTCTTGATATTTTGAGATTATCTTGATATATAGATTCTGAAAATATTGCTCTGAGTCTCTGCCGTTGCTAAATTCCTCAATTTGCTTCTAAAATTTGGCAAATTCGGGTTTTGATATCCCGATTTGACTTGGATCTCCTATTTAGATTTCAGACCTGAGCTAATACCTGCACAATATCTTAAATCAAAGTGTTAGTAGCATTTGGTATTTTTGAGATATTAATCCAAACATTTACATGATGCAATATCTTAAGAATATTGATTAGAAATATTTGATATGATGTGCATGTTTTAATTACTAATATTTCATTTAAATATTATATGCATATATTTTCCCTAATTATATTAATTATAAATGAAGAAACATATGATAATAATCTTTTACAAATAAACCCACATATGTTCTTTATTTACAATTAACACATTTTAGCACTTAACAATAATAGGGAAAATGTCCATACAAATGTGCAATATTTTAGACTAATCATATAGTTACATACGAACTCGAAGAAATTACTTCAGTCGAGAATGGCCACCGGTTTTGGAGAAATTGAATAGAATTATTCGGTTGTCTCTTCACTTTACCTTCTTTCAGATTGCGAGAGCTCATTGTATGAAGAGAGTACACCTATTACACTTATTGGATAGTCTTCTTCCAAATCTTAGGCTGGTGCCGAAAGGTAGGGAAAGAAGAAAACCAATTAGCCTAAATCTGGTGTACAGAAAGTAAAATGTAGAGACATATAAAGAAATTGAAGTGAGGGCAAAGGAAATTGCAATTATTTTCGTAAATCTGGACGGTGGAAAATGCATTACTTGGAATACCCGGCCACCTCTTGAAACATTTATGTTTAAGTTTTTTTGTGTAATTGTTAATGAGAACTGTTTTCCCAATTAATTTTTACTCCAGGGTATGTAAGTACCAGATTTGGATCTCACATCTGTACGGCATTACAGATGCTGAGTAGAGTAGAATATTGGGAAATGAACGATTTGATCATCAATATCGGAATTCATGGTAATTGGTGATATTGGATTAAATTTCCTGGCTTTGCCTAACGACAAATATTTGGTTTTAAATAACTGTTGTCATACACCAATTTTTAGATGAAATATTCGTATTTTTATTTTATAATGTGAGATATAAATTTTGAAAATTGTGTTCTAAATATTTACCTTTATCAGTTGAGGATAAGATAAGGTGCATTGAATAACAGTATAGATATTCTTGACCAAAATACAGTTATCAACTTACAACACACGGAATTTGAGTTAGTATACTCTTGGGACTTATACATGAAAATGTATGTTGCCAAGTGGAATCGGGCTTAGGCTGCATAGCGAAAGGGCGAGGGGTTGGTAATCTTACTTCATTCAATCTAACTATCAGTTCTCTGGTTTTAGACATGCATTTGTTGAAATGCAAGATCCAAAGATTTTGAGAAGTTTATAAGTATAAGAATAAAATAGAGAATCATATGTTGGAAGTATCAATATTCTTCGAAATGATCGAAGATGTAGATCTTTATACTAGGTATTCCGTCGTAATAATATTGAGAACTTGATTCTCTCATAGGTTACTCATCCGTGGATGCGCTTCTTAATGAGTAATATTGCATTGGCCTTTTTCCATTTAGTTGATATGCACTAGAAACAGATACATGATATTTGAATCTGATTCCATCTAAATTAATGTCTTTGATTCCATATGGACATAGATTGGTTGCATATCTTAAGGTTGTTAAGATATGGAGTTATCCGGTTTCTATTTAAAAGCATAGTCCTCACAAACTCAAGACACGCTTCGGTAATGGAAGTTTGTGGATTAACCCAAGCAATTGCTAGGGTTTTGATTCTACCATTTTCAAGATCAATAGTTACATTATTCTTGACTTGCCACATTTTTATAAAAGGAATCTTTTTGCAAAAGAAACTAGTGGGAGTATGGTATAATTGGAAGTGACTCCAGAACCACCAACGGTTATTGAAAATTTAATAGAACCTGGATATTCAATTGGACTCGACAAACTTTAACCACTCCGTAGATTTAGTAGGTAGCCTTAGCTACCCGAGAGATACTTCAGGTTTCTCGTAGACGGTGATAGGGAGGTCAACATCATTGTGATGATGGCCCTACTAGTTATCTGAAGGTCATAGGAAGTGGTAACTTTCAGGTGATCAGATACTCTATATCCAGTTAGACTCCACGCACTTCAGCGAATTATGGATTTTGGACTTTGTTAGATAGTCCTGAAAGAGTAAAACCCATTAGGAGAAAGTAGATCTTTCGAGATCTGTGCAGATGGAAATGTATTAATCTAATAAAGCTAGACTTGTTGTAAAGATTTTCATCAAATTCCCGTTGTGGATTGTGATGAGAATTTTACTTCAGTGTTTATGCTGAAGTCCATACGGATATGACATACCTCTGTTGCTATTCAAGACTATGATATCTGGCAAGAGGATGACTATAACGTTTTTCTAAATGGGAATTTAGAAGTGCACGTGTATATGACTCTGTCATAGGGTTATCGTAGTCAGTGGGAGCAGCGGAAGGTGTGCAAGTTGCTTATGTCTATTCGTAGACTAAAGCATGCATAGTGGAGACGGATCATCTGTTTTGGTATGACAGTCAAGGTGATTAATTTTATCAAAGCAACAGACGAACAAAGTAAGAAAGGTATAAGGAGTACTGTCCTGGGATTTGAATGATATACTCCTGATACGAAGTGATGTTCTTATACTACAATCGGTCAAATTTTGGTTGTCACAGATGTTTCTCCACATATGATCCGGATAAGATATCACAAATTCTGGTAACTAAATCTATGGTTTTAGATCTAGATTTGGGAAGTGTCCCAATTCGGGTACTTGGACACCATTCTAAAGTGCTTTAGAATGGATGACTGTTGGCATGGTAGTGTACCCGCAGATGATGGCGTCTCCCTCTCTAAAGAGATTTCTTCTGGACTGATGAGGAGAGGGACTGGCATGAATGATATATCATTTACTTAAGCAGTTGAGTCAATCATGAAATGTCTTGTACAAAACCAGATGTTTTTTTTGCACTTGTCGTAGTAACCAGATATTAATCCAATTCAGGGGAAACAAAGGGAAACAGTTATTAACATAAGATGATGTTCTTGGTATATGGTAACAGCAACCTTCTCCAAAAGGCGGTTATCGGTTCAGACTTCCAAGGTGACTTGGATTATAGAGATGTTGTCAGAGTTTTGAGTTTACCCTATTTTGAGGAGCAGTACATTGAATAGGGTTTCAATAAGAATACTGAGATAGGCATGGTGCAGAATGCTGGTTATGACTCAACAGAGAATACAGCCCAAGAAATTTGTTGGATAAAATTGTTCATTTATGAACTTAGTCCCTTCATATATCCAGACAAATTCTTGAGTTGGGGTATCGCTTAGTTCGGAAGATTGTTGATCTCTACGAAGTTGAGATATATAGAGAGAAAGTTGGAACATTGTAGCGAATCGACTATTTCTCGAATATGGATGTTTCACAAAAACGGTTTGCGAAACTGATTAGCAGAGAAGTTGGGTATTCGGTAGCACAAGAGCTGTGGGTATGCGATATCGTAATAATTAGTCTTAAGTGCAAGTGGGGGATTGTTGGTTACAGTGCCCTCAAGGCAATTATTATAATTGCAGGTAAGCGATTATGATAATTGAGGGAGGACCTATACAGGTATAGCAGTCTTACTCGAAATGATAGTATGCTATCTGGTTTGTCTTTACCATTGATGTGTATACGTTTTACTTATTATTACATGTCGCTAATACAAAATTATGAAGCCCGTATGATTCTTACTTGACTACCAGCATTATGATGGCGATCATATACGTGAGAGCTGGATAGTCCATAAGCACATCCTTAACTGTCCCTAGTTAAGGGAATATCGAGACTAGGCATCGAATTCTGGAGTAAACTAGTGTATACATTTCTAGCCCCCGACGAGGGGCGATGGCCGGTCTCACAATCTATTGGTGTTGTGTCATCTAAGATAGTATACAGGTGCTCATTGGAGGTGAGTACACTGGATGGACTCGCCGAGAACTTCTAGATGATATTATATCTATCGTCAGATGGAAGTTCTCGGGTGGCATGAGTACAGGTTAGTCTTTTGACCTGAGATTGTCATTTTTCTCGTGTGAGTTCCCACTGTACTTAGATTACTACCCTACCACGGTTCAAAAGAGTCATGCAAACAGGTTTTAATTGGGTACAGTCCCGAGCCACATGGAGGCAGTGGGAGATTGTCAGGGATTTGTCTCTCCTGCTATTAGGAGTCGATTTCGTGTTGTGTTCGGTTAGCCATCACCCGAAATCCGTAGCGACGGTGGATGATATTTATTGATAGCAGTTCGATAGTTTCTCAATTGGTGATGAGCTTGATCCCGACACGACTTATCGGGTTATTAGGGGTCTGACGTTATCCACTCCCTAGACCTTATATTGATACTCTTAGACGAAGAGACCGGACTGTACAAAGATTGTCACATTTAGGCTCAGTAGGGTACGGACGAACTTGATTGTCTACCTCCCTTTCGGCATATACCTGGGTAGCCGTTACGTACAGCTAATACCGCTGACGTGCTTGTGAATATGGATTTATCCAGTAAATCACTGCCAGCGTATTGTCGAGTCTTTAGAGTCCCACACAGAGAGTTTTCCCGATGTAGATGACGTGTGTTGATACATACAAGGGGTCCGATTAAATACGTTTACAAGTGTTCACACCAGAATATTGCATTTAATACCGCCCATTCTTCTGCTCGTTTGTTTATAGGTAGGTGCTTTTGATCCGTGTTTGCTACATGATTACAGGTTCCTGGTCCAAAATAACGCAAATCACGCAAAATCTCCAAAGTTATGCCAAAATCCAGAACATCTGCCCAAAACAAATAAAATCCGGGTTCCAGTCATCCACACCCGTCAAGTGCCGCTTACCAGTTCAAGAGACAAGACGAAAAACAATGGTCATTCATGTCTCGGACAAGCACAGAGCACGAGAGAGGCATCATAAAGATCAAGGGGTGCGTGGAGCTCAAGAGAGATAAAGGCCAAAAGTCAAAATGAGTAGCCATTTTGGACTGTCGAAAATCTGAAGAAATTTTGGAATCATTTTACAATTTTGAACCTGTCAAACATAAGAACAAAGTAACACGATGAAGCCCACAAAAAACGATGCATCAAGCCCTCCAAAGGACCGCGAAACCGCGGCCAATAGGCTTTATAGGCGGCGGTTCCGCGGCCATGTCATGTCTTCTCCGGACCAACTTTTGGGGGTAGTTTGGTAATTATAAATGGGCTCAGAATATGGCCCTAGGGTTTCATTTCTCTACTTATAAATACTCCAGTTTTGACCCAAGTTTGGAATGCTTTTCTTCTCTAGGATTTAGTAAAGTTTAGTGTGCAGCTTCTTCTTCTTCATCTATTCTCCATGAAAATTGTAGTGGGAGCTTTTTGAGTAGAAGATTAATGAAGATGAGGGTGTTTTTATTATCTTGTATCTTTAATTTCTTGTATTGTAATTTTAATTTCTAGTGTAACTTCATTATATGTTGTTAAGTAGTTGTTGGTTTTCTTTTCTTGTTTTGTTTTTCTTTTCTTTTTATCCGTATTTTTCAAACTATGATACTCAACGGAGTCCCTTGCTTAGGTGATGGCCCAAGTAGTTAGCTTGCTATCATTTGTTAAAAACCGTTTTTTTCCATTCTATCTTCTTTTCTTTCTTGTTTCATTTTTCTTTTAATGTGTGAATAAATTACACACTTGTTAGGGCTAAGGAAGGTTACTATAAGGGATGGAAAAATCCCTTGAGCTTCTCTTCGACAAACACCTAAAAATGAATCTAGACCAAACAAACACAACCCCCTCACTTAATCGCACTATAAGTGACATATAACTACGATCTAACTCGAGAATTCTTTTAGACGCACTATAACGTGACATGTAGCTGTGACCTAATTGGATACATGGTTGTGTGTGTTTGGCCCGGGGTTGGAAATAAGAGTATGTAACGGATGAACAAGGGGAACTAGGAATGGATTTAGCGTTGGAAAGCTTGCTTAAACTCGCAAATCCCATTTTTATGTCCTCCTAATCCCCGCTACTTTCAATTATCCCAATATCATTTCAAGAATGGCGAAAGACAAGCATAAGACTAATCCTAACTCTACTAACCAATCTTAACCCTAACAAGTTTACTTGAACATAAAATATGAATAGTTAGGATAGAATTGAACATACACATATACATTCGTTAATTGACTCGTTTAAAACAAGAACTCAAATACGAACCATCACTCAGTGGACGACTCGTACTCAACCGGCTAGCTACAAGAGAAACCGTCTTGATTGTGGTAAGTAGAGAATAAAGTAGAACGCATATCATAATATATATCACGGTTTTTCTACATCAATCAACAAGCTACACGAACTTTAATCGGAAGGTTGATAATACTAGTCGTCTTAGAATTAAGCCGGATTATTAAATCAAGTTTTGATTTAATAATTTATATATATATATATATATATATATTTATATGTATATGTATATATATATATTCTAGTATTATTGTTCACTATTCATTTTCTCTCTCTTGGCTATTCGTATTTTTATACGGATACGCCTATATGAGTTTCGATACGTATATCGGGTTGTATTCCGTATTTATACGAAATACTTTCTAGAAGGAGGACACCTCATTTGTGAATATTCATGGAAATGAGGTGGATGGTGAGATGGTTTTGGATATGGTTATAGGAATGTAGAGAGGGATGGGCTGCATTTGTTTATTCAAAATTGGTGTGATATTTTTTCATGGTTGTAAAAAATATGAAGTCATTCTATTCTATTCTTCAACCAACACTGAGCTCTTTTTATGTTATGGCTACCTCTTCTTCCATCTCTTCCTCCTCCTTCTCATGAGCTTCAATGCTCTCTTGCGTGATGGAAAGAGAGTATAAATGATAGTGGAAAATTCCTGCATCCCCACTCTCTATTCCTAACGAGCTTAGAACATCGGTTACTTCACTAGATAAAACTGGAGCGTGGATCGGTTCTCTCGGGTGAATCATTTTCGGCAAGGGCAATCGTCTCTCAAGCTTGTTCCCGACAGCCTACGAAGAGCTTGGAGGAGTCTTCAACGATTGGGTGTACACACATCGAAGGTTGTAATCCCCAAACTTTGCATGCTTGTTTTCTAGTTTAGTATTTGGATCGATTGCTAAGGATTAGTTTCTAGTGCTCCACGTAAAAATTTGTTTTTCGATTCTACATTGGCCGCGGTAGTAGTGGGGAGGGCACTAGAAACTTTCAAAATTTCAACAATTTCTGTAAAAACGAAGGCATAGTTTGGCATCATACCGTTGTCCATATACCACAGCAGAATGGAGGTGCGGAGCAAATGAACCGGAATCTTTTTGAAAAAGCGCGGTGCATGTTGTCCAACACAAGGCTCGAAAAGGAGTTTTTGGCAGAAGCAGTAAACACGGCGTGATATATTGTGAATCAGTCACCTCATACGACGCTAGGTAGTAAGACACCGGAGCAGGTATGGTCTACACTGATTATTCAACACTTAAGGTGTTTGGTTGCCCTGCTTATACACATTGCCGTAAAGGCAAATTGGATTCTCGAGTGAAGAAATGTATATTTCTCGGTTATGCTACCGGCATTAAGGGTTATAGGTTGTGGTGTTTGGATCCAAAGTCGTCTAAATTTATTATTAGCAGAGATATGACTTTTGATGAATCTGCTATGTTGAACCCAAACAACAAGAAATCTCCGGTTGAAGACAATTCGAAGAAAGATGAGCCGAGAATTGGTATTGAGGTCGGTGATAGCTCGGGTTCGCAGGAGATCTTTCCTTCACCATCGTCTGAAGAAGCTCAAGATGAGCAGTCCCATGATGAGGAGTATTTGCTCACTCGTGACTGATAGAGAAAGTACATTATATCGCCATAGAGATATGGTTACGAAGACCTAGTGGCGTATGCGCTGTCTGTTGCAGAGACAGTTGATAGTAACGAGCCAAAAAGTTATAAAGAAGCCATCTCATTCGATGAAGCAGCTCGTTAGTTAGTCGCTATGAATAAAGAGATTGAGTCACTTCACAAAACTTGGAAGCTCGTGAAGCCCGAAGGAGAGAAGAAGATAGTTTGCTGTAGTGGGTTTTCAAGAAGAAAGAAAGTGACCAAGGGACGGTTGATACAAGATACAAGGTGGTTGGTAGCTAAAGGTTATTCGCAGGTGCGGGGAGTTGACTTCATTGAGGTATTTTCTCCGGTTGTTAAACACACCTCTATATGTGTCTTGCTAAGTTTGGTAGCTATGCAAGATTTGGAGCTTGAACAGCTCAATATGAAGACAACATTCTTGCACGGTGATTTGGTATAGAAAATCTACATGCAACGACTCGAAGGTTTCGAAGTCAAAGAAAAATAAGACCACGTTTTTTTGTTAGATAAGACTCTCTACAGTTTGAAGCAATCACCAAGGCGTTGGTATAAGAAGTTCAACCCTTCATGAAAAAAATAAGATTTACGAGAAGTATGGGCGATAGTTGTGTATATTCGAAGAAACTCGTCGATGGTTCTTTCATATATTTTCTACTCTATGTTCATGATATATTGATGGCAGTAAGATATATGGTTGATATTATGAATTTTAAAGAACAGTTGAAAGGTAAGTTTAAGACCAAGAATTTGGGAGCGGCCACGAAAATACTTAGTATGGAGATCAGGTGCGATCGCAGAGGAGAAAACCTATACTTGTCTCAACAGCAATATGTTGATAAAGTTTTGAAGCGTTTCGGTATGGCAGATGCTAAATCAGTAAGTACTCCGTTGGCAGCTCATTTCAAACTTTCAGCTCGTTCATCACCGCAGATAGAGGGTGAGATTAGATACATGTCGAATGTTCCATATACGAGTGCAGTGGGTAGTATTATGTGTGCCATAGTTTTTACACAACCCGAAATTTCACACATTGTTAGTGTTGGTAGTCGCTATATGGCATCTCCTGGAAAAATCCATTGGTAGGCGATGAAATGGCTATTACGATACCTACAAGGTACGTTTGACGTGGGGTTGGTGTTTGGAAGGAATGACGACAATTTGGTTAGATTCAGTGATTCCGATTATGCAGATGATTTTGACAGACGAAAGTCGATCATCGGTTATGTGTTCTTCTTGGGAGGATGAGCCATCAGTAGGCGTGCGTCATTATAGCCTACGGTAGCATTTTCTACGATAGAAGCGGAGTATATGGCCGTTAAGGAAGCAATCTGAATGAAAAGACTATTTTCAGAACTTGGTATTCCAAAAGATACCATAATAGTCTACTGTGATAGCCAAAACGCGATTCACATGACGAAAAATCAGATGCATCAAGATAGGACAAAACACATTGACATGAGGTATTGATTCGTGCAGGAAATCGTTGAGAAAGAAGAGATTATTATGAAGAAAGTTGGCACAATGGACAATCCGGTCGATATATTGACAAAGTCTTTTTCAGCTGTTAAGTTTGAGCACTGCTTAAATTTAACTGGAGTGCGTCGCACTCATTTGAGCCCTTGAGGGGTTTTGTGGTGAAGGTGTGTCACGATCCGCAAAGTACGGAACGCGACCGGCACTTAAGTTACGAAACGTCTCAAGGCATCCGTAAAATAAGTAAGCCGAAGCCCAGAATACAAAACCTAATTAAGAATTAAAGTGAAGGAAAAACCAATTATCTACAGCATTTTACTTCTTTAAACCACATCAAGTTTCCTTTAAAACAACTTTCCCTTTTTCCAAAAATTCCAGCAGAGTTCCTTTGTAAAACAAGCCCCAAACGGGTACAACAGGAATATAATGAATAACATGAAAATGGCATCCCTAAGCGGGAGCTAGCTCTTCGCCTCAAGGCGGTCACAAATCCCATGCAATGTAAAATAACAACGTGCATGAATAAGCATGAAGCATAAGAAATAACATGTCGACTCAAGTGAGCTCGACCCCAGATAACATAAAATAAATCCCTAAGTCTCACAACCTCGTCTCTAAGTCAATATACAGTAATCCAAATAAGGCAGGTACAGCAGAAATAATAGTAGCAGATGGAGTACTCTAGATACAATGGACATAAATAAGGTCGAACAAAATGATAACAACCCACCTATGAGCAAAAACCTCGAGTCCAGGCAAAAAGGGCAAAATGAGCAAAAGTGTCCGCCGCTACAGTGCTGACGGAACGGACCTGCAGAAAAGCTGTGGCACAACGGGGGTGAGTTGCCAGCTCGGGAGTAATAAATAACATCTACAAAGGCTATCGCGTGAATGTACACAAGTATCCTAGCATCCCTAGGACAGGTATGGTTATATGTACTAGCAGGTATGTATGCATCATCAGTGTACTAACAAGTATGCACGTCACATGGATGTAATAACAAGTATGTATGCCACATGAATATACTATCATATATGAATGCTATATGTGTCAACTCAAGATCTCATCATGTAAGTATAAGAACTGTTCTTTATTCTTCTTTTGAAACTCTTTTTAAAACATCGGTATAATGTCCATGATATCAATAAATCCGTGTCCAGCAACGACGCCTCAAAACTGTCTAAATCTCATGTATCCATGTCAAGTATCTCTGGCCTCAGCCATCCGGCTGAGCCATGTCAAATGTCCATATCTCAATCTAGCGGCCACGGTCGGTATCCTGTGGATATCCGCCGTGCCAAATGAAGTCACCGGTAGGTAATCCGTCCCCTGCCAGGCTCAACGCCATCTCCTGCGATCTTCTTGTCCCGGGTATCGTACCGGGCCCACCATGTACACGAGACGGTTCATCCACCTCCTCGAAACGGGTCTCGAAAACCACATCAAACTCATTGTGGACGACACTTTACATCACTAGAAAACCGTAAATTTTTATATTTTAAAAGATTATAAGTTTGAAATCGTGCGGCTTTCCCCCGAAATCCAGAAATATCATAAATCGCATGAAATCATCATGTATGCATATGTCAATGATAATGAGTGCCTATGGTATCAATTTGCAATGTATGATTTATACTAGGCATGAACAAATGATATAATAATACATATGCACGAGAATAGCAGTTCGTATGATTTCATTTTAAATATTTGTTGCAATAACACAGGTCTAAGCAATTAACATGTTTCAGATTTATAGTTATCTAGTGTCGTGACATGGCAATTACCAGGGTGTGTGTGTACACATGAATAGTGCTCGTGCTGCATATAAAAACCTGGTAATGGTGTATGTGTCCTACAAATGAGTTTACGTATATGGAACATCATATAGATCCTATCTGCAGCAAATGTCATACAAGTATTATTATTCTAATGTCATAAGTAAATGTCAAGTCTACTATTTTCAAGTTTACTAAATCTATCGGGCGACTCACGCCATCCAAACGATCGTCCCCCGTAGATATTAAATCTACTCACCCGTGATCCCGTGCTAGGTGTGTCCGACCACCTGCTTTCCTTTCTCCGCTGCGCTTGAAGTCCCCGCCGGCGAACCTAGAATTTACAAAGTCACATACATCAGGAAAATCCTGCAAAAACATGATATATCGATAAAAAGGATACGCGTGCGTGAAACTAAACGCGCGTGCACACGACACGTCGCGATGCGCACAAACCCACCAGAACCTACACCGATGCGCTGTGTCGCGCAGCGCGCCACAGAACTACGCGTATCGCGCGCGTGTCGCACGAGACTTAAAACATCGAAAACACGATACAAGCTCCAGATTCTGCCTTGGGGCTAAACTTAAAAAGTTGCAGGTACCAACAGACCAACCTACCCAGAATAACCCTACACCCAAAGATCCAACACCCCACCCCCTACTCTGGCCACAATTTGCGGCCAGAATGATTAAACCGACGGCCTCAATGGTGAGGTGGGTCCCCGTGCTCTGTGTGTGTATCTCTACTAGTCTCACCATGCTACAGTCTTCATAATTTTATTTTTAAGGTCTCAGGTCAACAGCAGAATCTACAGTGGCTAAAAGTCGCTAAAACTGTCAAATTACGCCAAGTCGGATAAGTCGGGTATCTTTGTGAAATATGGAACCAACTTGGGTGTTCTAGTCTCCACAGCACCTAATAGGGCTACTCTAACCATCACAACCATTTCTTAGCCAAAAATTCTCTTAATTCATCCAAAATTACCACTAAAGCATGCAATAAACACCAACTAAGCTAGATAACCATAATTTTAGCAATTTAATGTTATCTATCTAATTTTAACGACACTACTAGGCTAAAACAGACTAACTAACACCTAAAAAGGTTAATTAAACTATAAATACTCTAATTTAACTAGATCTAATATCACAACACAAATCTAGTACTAAAACTCTATTAAAACACTAAACTAGCTAAACAAACACATAATCTAAGCAACACGGAGAGAGTTTAGGAATTATACCCCCAAGGAACCTCTCAAACGAGGAGAAGGAGATGAAGAGGAAGGAGTGTGCTGCAGTGCTGCTGCTGAATTGGTGTTGCTGCAGTTCCAAGGGCTGAAGTTTGCTGTTGCTGTTGTTCCAGTTCTGGGCTGGGCTGTTGCTGTTGTTGGGGTTGTGTTGGTGTTGTGGTGCTGATGTTGTGTAGTTGGTGTGTGTGTTGGGGCTGATGTGGTGTGGGTTTGAGCTGAAGTGGTGTGGTATTGGGCTGAAAATGTTGCTGTTTCAGCTGATGCTGCTGCTGCTGAATTGAGTTGAAGCTGAGGCTGTTTTTTTATGGTAGAGCAAGGTTATTTGAAGATGGTTGTGTGCGTGAGTTCATGAAGTGGGCTGTTGCAATGATGATAGGGGCTGAGATGATGATATATGGCTGATGTTTTGGGCTGATGGTGCTGTTTTGGTGGCTGAAACAGCTGCTGTTGCAGCAGTTGGTGTGCTGATGTGTGAAGAAAAGAGCCGAGATTGGGCTGATGTGAATCATCAGCTGCTGTAGCAGCAATAGGTAGTGGTTTGGGTGGCTGATTTGATAAAATTTGGGCTGATGTTTGTGTGTATGAGTGAGAGAGGTGTGAGTGTGAGAAGACCTTCAAAAGGTTTGAGTTGAAAAAGGGTGACTTAACCTTAAACCATCATGACACATCACATCCCTCTCTCTCTCTCTCTCAAGCAAGTCAACCTTAAGACTCCCTAAACACCCATGGTCAAAGCCAACCACCCTTAATTAAACTAATTAGCTCAAAACAACTCAATTATCTTAACCAAGGGCCTAACCCACCATGGTTAACTTAAACATGATTAACCCACAAGCTCCATTATATGGCAAACCTTAATCTTAACCCTAGTTAACGTGCACAAGTGTGTGTGGTCGTGATAAGATTCTACAAAAATCACCATAATTCCAGATAAATTACTAGAATTCCGTTTTGGTAAACTTTTTACCAAAAACCCCACATTAACACACAATTACCACAAACCCTAAACTCAGGTGTTACAGTCTTCCCCCCTTAAGAAAATTCGTCCTCAAATTTTAAAATATGCAACTACGCGTACCTTCAAAAAGATAAGGAAATTTCTTCCGCATCTCTCCCTCGGCCTCCCAAGTGACCTCTTCACTATCCGAGCTGCGCCAAAGAACTTTTACCAACGGCAGGACCTTTGATCGAAGTTTCTTCACCTGCCGATCCAATATCTGCACTGGCTGCACGGTGAACGAAAGGTCGGGCTCAAGCGGAACTGTCTGATGCTGAATCGTGTGGGAAGGGTCATGAAGATATCGGCGTAGCATCGACACGTGGAAGACGGGATGAACATCTGAAAAGCTGGGTGGAAGAGCCAAACGATATGCAACAGCGCCGACACGCTCGACGATCTCGAAGGAACCTACAAATCTGGGGCTAAGCTTTCCCTTTCGTCCAAATCGCATCACGCCCTTCATCGGAGAGACCCTCAGAAAAACATGATCGCCAACAGCGAACTCTAATCTGCGACGGCGCCTGTCTGCATACCATTTTTGCCTACTCTGAGCTGCTCTCATCCGGTCTCGAATCAGCTGTACTTTCTCGGTCGTCTCCTGCACGATCTGTGGCCCAAAAATACTGCTCTCGCTCAGTTCAGTCCAACAGACGGGCGATCTACATCTCCTCCCATACAACGCCTCGAAAGGTGCCATCTGAATAGTATCCTGGAAACTGTTGTTATAGGAGAACTCCACTAGAGGTAAATGACGATCCCAGCTACCGCCGAAGACCAAAACGCACGCTCTGAGCATGTCCTCAAGAGTCTGAATGGTCCGCTCTGACTGTCCGTCGGTCTGCGGATGAAATGCTGTGCTGAAGCTCAAACGAGTGCCCAAAGCCTCCTGAAGTCTCTGCCATAGTCAGCTGGTAAACTGGGTGCCTCGATCTGACACGATACAAGTCGGTACGCCATGCAACCGCACGATCTCGTCGATGTAAATCTGGGCATACTGAGCAAAACTGAAAGTGGTCTTCACTGGCAGGAAGTGAGCCGTTTTCGTCAATCGATCCACGATCACCCAGATGGAGTCGTACCCTCGACTGTTCCTGGGTAGACCCACAACGAAGTCCATCGAAATCTGCTCCCATTTCCACTCCGGAATGGGTAACGGCTGTAGCTCTCCTGCGGGCCTCTGGTACTCGGTCTTGACTTGCTGACAAGTCAGGCATCTCAATACGAACTCCGCGATGTCCCTCCTCATTCCGTCCCACCAGTAGGTCTCTCTCATATCATGGTACATCTTGGTGGAACCGGGGTGGACACTATACACCGATCGATGTGCCTCCTCAAGAATATCGCGCCGCAATCCCTCAGCATCTGGTACGCACGGTCTAGATCCAAATCGTAATATCCCCTGATCATCAATCACGAACTCGGAAAATCTGCCCTGTCCCATCTGTGCCATGATCTCTGAGCAGCGGTCATCCCTGCGCTGTACCTCATATATACGGTCAAGCAACTGTGGGCGTGCATGAACATGCGCAAGCTGTCCCCCTGTCCGAGTGAACTCGAACTCAACTCGGCTGTCGCATAAAATCTGCCAATCTGCTGACGACTGCCTCTGCACTACGCGCAAACAGGATAGACTACCCCCGGGCCTCCTGCTCAAAGCATCCGCCACTACATTCGCCTTGCCCGGGTGGTACAAGATCTCACAGTCATAGTCTTTCACCAGCTCCATCCAACGACGCTGTCTGAGGTTCAGGTCTCGCTGCTGAAATATATATTTTAAGCTCTTGTGGTCAGTGAATATCTGGCACGACTCGCCATATAGGTAATGTCGCCATATCTTCAGTGCAAAGACCACTGCAGCCATCTCCAAATCATGAGTAGGGTAGTTCTGTTCATGTTTTTTCAATTGCTGCGAAGCATACGCGATCACCCTGTCATGCTGCATCAATACGCATCCTAACCCCACCCGTGAAGCGTCACATTAAACCACGAATCCGCCTGATCCTGAAGGCAATGATAATACCGGCGCCGTAGTCAAACAAGTCCGTAGCTGCTGAAAGCTGTGCTCGCACTCCTCCGTCCAAACGAAAGGAACTCCCTTCCGGGTCAAACCGGTCAAAGGTGCAGCAATACGGGAGAAATCCTGAACGAATCGCCTGTAGTAGCCAGCCAGGCCTAGAAAACTACGGATCTCCGTAACCGATGTCGGTCTGGGCCACTGCTGAACAGCCTCAATCTTCTTCGGGTCCACACATATGCCATCTTTCGTAATCACGTGACCCAAGAATCCGACGCTGTCCAGCCAGAATGCACACTTGGAGAACTTCGCGAACAGCTGGTGCTCCCTTAGAGTCTGTAACGTAATCCGCAGGTGCTGCTCGTGCTCCTCTCGGCTCCGGGAGTACACCAAAATATCGTCGATGAACACGATGATGAATAGGTCAAGGTACGACCTGAATGTACGGTTCATCAAGTCCATGAATGCTGCGGGGGCGTTGGTGAGTCCGAACGACATCACCAGAAACTCATAATGGCCATAGCGTGTACAGAAAGCTGTCTTCGGTATATCCTCCTGTCGGACTCGCAGCTGGTGGTATCCTGATCGTAAGTCGATCCTCGAAAAATAACCCGCACCCTGGAGCTGATCGAACAAATCATCAATGCGTGGCAACGGGTATCTGTTCCGCACGGTAACCTTGTTCAGCTGGCGATAGTCGATACATAAGCGTAAACTTCCGTCCTTCTTCTTGACAAACAGGACCGGAGCACTCCATGGAGAAACGCTGGGCCGAATAAATCCCTTATCTAGCAAATCTTGCAGCTGAACCTTCAACTCTCTAAGTTCCGCCGGGGCCATCCGATAAGGCGGTATAGAAATAGGCCCCGAGCCGGGAATCAAATCAGTACAGAACTCGACATCGCGCTCAGGTGGCATTCCTGGCAGCTCGTCAGGGAAAACATCGGGGAACTCGCATACAATCGGAACCTGGTCCACTGGAATATCTGTAGCTCTAGTATCACAAACATAGGATAGAAATCCCCGACATCCCTTCCTCAACAGCTGATCAGCGCGAAGAAAAGAAATCAATATGTGAGGGGCGGCACCACGGTCCCCCTGCACAACAAAAGCCGACTCGCCGAGAAAACAAAATCTAACTGTCTTCTCGTGGCAGTCCACCGACGCATAGCACATGGCTAACCAATCCATACCCAAAAGAACGTCGAAGTCCAACATCTCAAGAAGGATCAAGTCGACAGGCAGCTCTCGCTCGCCAATACGAACGGTAAAGGATCGGAACACGTGCCTAGCAACAAATGACTCTCTCACAGAAGTGGTCACAACAAGCGGCTGATCAAGCAAAATGGACTCTCTACCCAAACTCGGCACGAAGTGTGTGGAAACGTACGAATGTGTGGATCCGGGATCAAACAACACATGTGCATCAACAGAACATACTGATAGGGTACCTGTCACGACGATATTGGATGCCTGCGCATCCTGGGGTGTCAATGCAAAGACTCGGGCCTGACCTCCTCCGATAGCGGGCTGACCTCGGCCTCGGCCTCTGCCTCCTCGTCCTCTCTGGATCGGTCCGCCGCGTCCACGGCCTCTGGGTGCACCTAACTGGCGTGGAGCATCGCCTGTGGCAGGAAGTAGAGCTCTCTGAGGAGGGGGCGGTGATGGAGGTAGAGTCACAAGCGGAACTGTTGCCACTCCCTGTCGTCTCGCTGGACAATCTCTAACACGATGGTGCAGACTCCCGCACCCAAAGCATCCTGGCGACGACTGCTGTCCCTGTGTGTATGATCCATACAGCTGACCGCGTCCAAACCCTCTGCCGGCCCTATCTCTCGGAAGGAATCTGGCATGCTGCCTCTGATCTGGCGTGCCCGTACGAATCCTCTTCGGCCCGGGAACGGCCGAGGTCACTGAAATACGTGCCTCCATCCGCAACACCGTATCCATAGTCGCTGAATAGGTATCGAAGTGCTGGGCACCAATGGCAAGAAATAGCTGGGCATCCAATCCCTGTATGAACCTCTTCACCCTCTTCGCTTCGGTATCCACCAGATACGGAGCATATCGAGACAACTGTGTAAACTGGACGTCATACTCAGACACCGTCATCCCTGGTGTCTTGATCAAGACCTCAAAGCTACGAGCTCTAGCGTCACGAACACTCTCCGGAAGGAAACGGGCTAAAAAGACTGCTGTGAACTCGGTCCAGGTCATGGGCGGTAGACCTGCAGCTCGACCTCTCAAAACCGACTCCCACCATATCTATGCGAGACCCTCTAGTCGGAAACTCGTAAGCTCTACCCAGCGATCATCAGAACATCTCAGCGAATGGCAGATCCTGGCCAAACTATCAAGGAACGTCTGCGGGTCCTCTGCTGCATCGGTACCCATGAAGACTGGAGGTCTCAGCCTCATGAACTCCTGTAGCGACACCGGGATGGTCACGGCGGTAGTAGTAGGGACAGGTATCATAGTGGTCTGGGATGTAGTAGGTACGTCCTCCGGCCTCGGTGCACGACCGGCTGCAACTAAGGATCCTACCATCTGACGTAGCTCCTGCATACTCCCCATCATCTGTCGCAGCTCCTCCATACCAGTATCATGCCTATCCATACGGCCTGGGGAAGGTGGATCGGTCTGTCCCTGCGGCGTAGGCATACCACCCTGCTCAGTCCTAGTCTCGGACGAGCCAGCTCGAATCTCGTCTCGGGCGGCAGCCCTCTATGCTCTGGTAGCCCTCTGCGGCATAGTGACTGGTACAGGAAACAGGACAATAAGAACGGTGCAATAGAATCGAAGGATACACGGAATTGAAGAAGGAATTTCAAGCAAGTATATCATAAAGTCACCTAGGCGGAGTACCGCATCGCAAGTATGCCGCGGACATACGTACGCTACGCTACCCTGCTTAAGTCACTTACTCCATCTACTAAAGGTCATCCTACGCTCGGAAAGGTGAAACCTATCGCTCTGATACCAACTTTGTCACGACCCGCAAAGTACGGAACGCGACCGGCACTTAAGTTACGAAACGTCTCAAGGCGTCCGTAAAATAAGTAAGCCGAAGCCCAGAATACAAAACCCAATTAAGAATTAAAATGAAGGAAAAACCAATTATCTACAGCATTTTACTTCTTTAAACCACATCAAGTTTCCTTTAAAACAACTTTCCCTTTTTCCAAAAATTCCAGCAGAGTTCCTTTGTAAAACAAGCCCCAAACGGGTACAACAGGAATATAATGAATAACATGAAAATAGCATCCCAAGCGGGAGCTAGCTCTTCGCCTCAAGGCGGTCACAAATCCCATGCAATGTAAAATAACAACGTGCATGAATAAGCATGAAGCATAAGAAATAACATGTCGACTCAAGTGAGCTCGACCCCAGATAACATAAAATAAATCCCCAAGTCTCACAACCTCGTCTCTAAGTCAATATACAGTAATCCAAATAAGGCAGGTACAGCTGAAATAATAGTAGCAGATGGAGTACTCTAGATACAATGGACATAAATAAGGTCGAACAAAATGATAACAACCCACCTATGAGCAAAAACCTCGAGTCCAGACAAAAAGGGCAAAATGAGCAAAAGTGTCCGCCGTTACAGTGCTGACGGAACGGACCTGCAGAAAAGCTGTGGCACAACGGGGGTGAGTTGCCAGCTCGTGAGTAATAAATAACATTTACAAAGGCTATCGCGTGAATGTACACAAGTATCCTAGCATCCCTAGGACAGGTATGGCTATATGTACTAGCAGGTATGTATGCATCATCAGTGTACTAACAAGTATGCACGTCACATGGATGTAATAACAAGTATGTATGCCACATGAATATACTATCATATATGAATGCTATATGTGTCAACTCAAGATCTCATCATGTAGGTATAAGAATTGTTCTTTATTCTTCTTTTGAAACTCTTTTTTAAACATCGGTATAATGTCCATGAAATCAATAAATCCGTGTCCAGCAACGACACCTCAAAACTGTCTAAATCTCATGTATCCATGTCAAGTATCTCTGGCCTCAGCCATCCGGCTGAGCCATGTCAAATGTCCATATCTCAATCTAGCGGCCACGGTCGGTATCCTGTGGATATCCGCCGTGCCAAATGAAGTCACCGGTAGGTAATCCGTCCCCTGCCAGGCTCAACGCCATCTCCTGCGATCTTCTTGCCCCGGGGTACCATACCGGGCCCACCATGTACCCAAGACGGTTCATCCACCTCCTCGAAACGGGTCTCGAAAACCACATCAAACTCATGGTGGACGACACTTTACATCACTAGAAAACCGCAAATTTTTATATTTTAAAAGATTATAAGTTTGAAATCGTGCGGCTTTCCCCCGAAATCCAGAAATATCATAAATCGCATGAAATCATCATGTATGCATATGTCAATGATAATGAGTGCCTATGGTATCAATTTGCAATGTATGATTTATACTAGGCATGAACAAATGATATAAAAATACATATGCACGAGAATAGCAGTTCTTATGATTTCATTTTAAATATTTGTTGCAATAACACAGGTATAAGCAATTAACATGTTTCAGATTTATAATTATCTAGTGTCGTGACATGGCAATTACCAGGGTGTGTGTGTACACATGAATAGTGCTCGTGCTGCATATAAAAACCTGGTAATGGTGTATGTGTCCTACAAATGAGTTTGCGTATATGAAACATCATATAGATCCTATCTGCAGCAAATATCATACAAGTATTATTATTCTAATGTCACAAGTAAATGTCAAGTCTACTATTTTCAAGTTTACTAAATCTATCGGGCGACTCGCGCCATCCAAACGATCGTCCCCCGTAGATATTAAATCTACTCACCCGTGATCCCGTGCTAGGTGTGTCCGACCACCTGCTTTCCTTTCTCTGCTGCGCTTGAAGTCCCCGTCGGCGAACCTAGAATTTACAAAGTCACATACATCAGGAAAATCCTGCAAAAACACGATATATCGATAAAAAGGATACGCGTGCGTGAAACTAAACGCGCGTGCACACGACATGTCGCGACGCGCACAAACCCACCAGAACCTACATCGACGCGCTGTGTCGCGCAGCGCGCCACTGAACCACGCATATCGCGCGCGTGTCGCACGAGACTTAAAACATCGAAAACACGATACAAGCTCCAGATTCTGCCTTAGGGCTAAACTTAAAAAGTTGCAGGTACCAACAGACCAACCTACCCAGAATAACCCTACACCCAAAGATCCAACACCCCACCCCCTACTCTGGCCGCAATTTGCGGCCAGAATGATTAAACCGGCGGCCTCAAAGGTGAGGTGGGTCCCCGTGCTCTGTGTGTGTGTCTCTACTAGTCTCACCATGCTACAGTCTTCACAATTTTATTTTTAAGGTCTCAGGTCAACAGCAGAATCTACAGAGGCTAAAAGTCGCTAAAACTGTCAAATTACGCCAAGTCGGATAAGTCGGGTATCTTTGTGAAATATGGAACCAACTTGGATGTTCTAGTCTCCACAGCACCTAATAGGGCTACTCTAACCATCACAACCATTTCTTAGCCAAAAATTCTCTTAATTCATCCAAAATTACCACTAAAGCATGCAATAAACACCAACTAGGCTAGATAACCATAATTTTAGCAATTTAATGTTATCTATCTAATTTTAACGACACTACTAGGCTAAAACAGACTAACTAACACCTAAAAAGGTTAATTAAACTATAAATACTCTAATTTAACTAGATCTAACATCACAACACAAATCTAGTACTAAAACTCTATTAAAACACTAAACTAGCTAAACAAACACATAATCTAAGCAACATGGAGAGAGTTTAGGAATTATACCCCCAAGGAACCTCTCAAACGAGGAGAAGGAGATGAAGAGGAAGGAGTGTGCTGCAGTGCTGCTGCTGAATTGGTGTTGCTGCAGTTCCAAGGGCTGAAGTTTGCTGTTGCTGTTGTTCCAGTTCTGGGCTGGGCTGTTGCTGTTGTTGGGGTTGTGTTGGTGTTGTGGTGCTGATGTTGTGTAGTTGGTGTGTGTGTTGGGGCTGATGTGGTGTGGGTTTGAGCTGAAGTGGTGTGATGTTGGGCTGAAAATGTTGCTGTTTCAGCTGATGCTGCTGCTGCTGAATTGAATTGAAGCTGGGGCTGTTTTTTTATGGTAGAGCAAGGTTATTTGAAGATGGTTGTGTGTGTGAGTTCATGAAGTGGGCTGTTGCAATGATGATAGGGGCTGAGATGATGATATATGGCTGATGTTTTGGGCTGATGGTGCTGTTTTGGTGGCTGATGTTTTGGGCTGATGGTGCTGTTTTGGTGGCTGAAACAGCTGCTGTTGCAGCAGTTGGTGTGCTGATGTGTGAAGAAAAGAGCTGAGATTGGGCTGATGTGAATCATCAGCTGCTGTAGCAGCAATAGGTGGTGGCTTGGGTGGCTGATTTTGATAAAATTTGGGCTGATGTTTGTGTGTATGAGTGAGAGAGGTGTGAGTGTGAGAAGACCTTCAAAAGGTTTGAGTTGAAAAAGGGTGACTTAACCTTAAAACATCATGACACATCACATCCCTCTCTCTCTCTCTCTCAAGCAAGTCAACCTTAAGACTCCCCAAACACCCATGGTCAAAGCCAACCACCCTCAATTAAACTAATTAGCTCAAAACAACTCAATTATCTTAACCAAGGGCCTAACCCACCATGGTTAACTTAAACATGATTAACCCACAAGCTCCATTATATGGCAAACCTTAATCTTAACCCTAGTTAACGTGCACAAGTGTGTGTGGTCGAGATAAGATTCTACAAAAATCACCATAATTCCAGATAAATTACTAGAATCCCGTTTTGGTAAACTTTTTACCAAAAACCCCACATTAACACACAATTACCACAAACCCTAAACTCAGGTGTTACAAGGTGGAGCTGTTATTATTTTGGTGGAGGAGTTTGTCGAATGCGAGGTAAGATGGAGTTTTGTTAGATGTGCCTCATATTTTATCCCCTAAGATTTCGTACTTGAAAATCCGGAGTTATCATGAAACTATATTGAGATTTAGTGTCATCTACAGGTCAGACGTTTAGCAGTCTCAGCGCCAGACATCTGCCTCTGCTCTTTATGCACGAGCATATTTTGGGCAGACGTCTGTCTTGATGAGGTTCAGACGTCTGCTGAGCGTTTTGTTCTTTTGGGAGACAAATCCAGATGTCTGGTCATCTCTTGTTCAGACATCTGATTTACACTCTGTTAGTTCGTGACTAAATACCAGTCATCTGCCGATTTCTTCAGGAAACGTCTGTCGTATATTTGAGCCGGAATTTCCTTGGTCAGGTAATTAGTTTTTTGTGGAAATTTTTTGCATGCTATATATATGATAGCTTAATTTAGACATAGATCTGATATCTTTTGTTAATTAGAGAGAACCCATTGATAATTGTGAGAGATCTAGAATTTAAGAGGGATTTGTAATTCTCCATCGATTTGTACTCTTTTGGATTTTGTTAATTAGTAAAGTTTCGCATTTGCTTATTTGTTTTGTGGTTAGTATTTATATTTCTATCTTGCATGTGGTTTGATTTTCTTCTCGTTATCGATTGTGTGTTTGCTTTGTAATTGTCTCGTATACGCATCATGCAGAATGAATATAAAAGAAATATTATTATTATGTCGATAAGATCCTGGATTCACATGACTATTCCTTGAAATGATTGTTAGATTAGGTTTTTTTTTTTATGTAGCAAGGCTTCTCAATTATTCTTTCTTTGAGAGAGGGGCTGAGAGAGAGAGAGAGAGCACTTTTAAGCTCGGCGGATAAGCATAAATATTAAGGTAAATTGTTACCCCACCCCCGCCCTCCGTCCCCACCAAAAAAAAATAATGATGTTTCCCACCAACGAAAACCCCTAGCCTCGAAACGATTGTCAAAAAACCTTAAAATTTTTTCATGCAGTATCTGTATAGCTGTATGCAATATCTAAATAGGTCATAGAGATCGCAGGCAATTGCATAGATTTCGCAGGCAACTATATAGATGTCGCTTAATAACTAGATATCACAAGCAACAGTACAAATACCGCATGCAAGGGTGGTTTTGAAAACTGAAAAATTTTCCGGGGGTTTTTAACAACCGCTTCGAGGTCAGGGGTTTTGACAACATAAACATTTTCCGAGGGTTTTTGCAACCGCTTCGAGATCAGAGGATTTTGACAACCGCTTCGAGGTCAAGGTTTTTTGTCATCAATAAAAACTGCTTAGGGGGTTTGGACAATTTACCCTAATTATTATTCATTCCTCGACCAGCACCATAGTCAAGGCCAATGGATGCTCATGCCTAATGAGTATCAAAATTTCACTTCCGAAAAAGGTATGTTCGCTCCTCGACTAGCACCAAAGTCAAGACCAATGGATGATCATGCCTGATGAGTATCGAAATTTCACTTCCGAAAAAGGTATCTACTCATGATGCTATCCAAAACACAACCAGAATGGGTCTTTTTGTAAGTTACTCTATTTATAATCATGCGAGCTTTATCGGGTTGTCTTTTTTTATACATGTAGATAAAATAAAGCAAGAGAAAAAAAAAAGTTTGGCATCGTTATTGCTGCGCTCGTAAACGGGACAAGCGGAAGGATAAATCCTTGGTTAACCTGGGACGGTACCCAGCCCTTGAGGCTGGGTCACCTCAGTCGTCGATCCCACCCTCATTTATCACCCAATAAACCATGGCTTTGCGGGAGGGGTAAAACAGTAATTTGAGTGGTGGCCATGCAGACCGTTTATTTTGATCGGGACAATGTGCAAATCAAAAATGCATCACCATCATCAACACCCCCACCGAAAAAGCTGAACTTAAATCCTAACCGTCCAATCAACCTCCAAACTCCCCTGCACCAATGGCCCTTGCATTGCATCCCCTTGATTGGGTGTGGGCCCAAAACACACAAAACCCTAAGTCCTCTTGCTGTCAATTGGAAACGCTTACGTGGCAGCACAGGGTTGGATGATGCCAGTGTTTTGTATGTGAGCTTTGAGTTTGTTAAATAAATAGAGGAAGAGCTAAGGAAAAAAAGATTTGGTAATCAAGTGCATAGCACTCTTCTCAAGATTTGGTATTGTAATTGGTGCATGAATCCAACACCAAAGCTTGGAGAGGGTATCGAATCATAACAGTAAGAAGAAATTAAGAGTTGAAGGGCAGTTCTAATTTTGATTAAACGAAATTCAAATTACGAGTCTGAATCCACACATGCTAACTTCCCATAAGAAAATGATTCCAAAAGTGTCAAATACGACTGCAGCTGGCAATGCAGGTCGTGGCAACGAACCGGATCGACTCCACGTGTCAGGGCTTGTATCCTCCCACTTGGCTTGGCGGGACGGCGGGGCCCACTGCTCCAGTATTCAGCTGTTGTGTGTTCTTGGTGACCGAGGCTTTGTAGTTGTCCAATCAAAAATGGGAAATTAGATGTGAAAATGAGCAGAGGAGGGAGGAGGCCATACAAGTGCATGCACACATATCCGTAAGCATATGTATGAATGTATGTGATCAAACAAAGCCAGCTCAGAGTTCAGGCAAATCCTTACACTTGTTGAGCTCCATGGCATGCATTGGCCATTGCACGAAACCACCACCAACATTTGTCAAGCATGCACAGTATTCCTCTCTTCCGTTTACTTTTTTTTTTCTCACTCTCGCTGCAGAGTTTGCTGGTGGGGGTTGGCTCCCCTTAATCCAATGCAAGATTAATGAGATCCACTCCTCTTTTCTTGCCCTTTGTTTTTTGATTTGATTTGATCCCACCTACCTCCAATTAACCAGCTCGGATTGGCTTGTGAGCTGCCATTGCTAAGAAATCATGCCACCATCAGAATCAGAATCCAATGCATATCTAATATGAAAGTTGTGCCCGGTTAACCTAAAGCCTGCACTAATGCTAGCAATAGTTTTTCTATCCATCCCTGCGATATCTGAATGCAAGTCTGTAAATATACTCGAAAAACAACCCGACGACGCACCATGAGTCTGGATAAATATTAGTGCCATACACGGGTCATACTCGAAAAACAACCCGATGACACACCATGAGTCTGCCATATCTCACGCTAGATAAATATTAGTGCCATACACGGGTCATCTTGATTGTTTATGAATATGCATCCAGATAGGATAAAGACGGTACGAAAATTCCTTTGATTCAGTAACAAAGGAGTGAAATAGACGATAACCAGATATGATTTTAATACGTAGCTCAAGGATGCTTAAGAAATCAACAGGAGCAGAATTGCAAATTTTATTACTGATCAAAATGTGAATATCATGTAAAACAAAATGAATACTGAAATATTTGGCTCATCTCATACAAGGACCATTAGCTCTATTACAAGCAGAGGCTTTGCCCCCTACAATTTATCACCAATCTATTCTGTGCTGTGGACAATGTGTATCTATTTAAATCGTCTCAAAATCTACGTATGTGTAGTTTGTGACTGGTCAGTTTGCCGAATGTTTGCCTTGTGTTTGAATCGAAACTTGAGAATGGATCTTGAACCCAAGGTGTTTATATTATAACAATGCAATGTATATACCGATTGCCTTTTCTTTGTTTTTTGATTTGAATAGATTTAGTCCATTATTCACATACAGCTTCGACTGCAACCCTTTTCATTGTTCCAGGGCATGGGTCTCCTCCGAAATTTTCATGAGCTATTGTTAATGCACATGAATCTTTCCCCATACATTTCTGCACCAAAAAAAAAATAACAATAGTTAGAATTACAATAACAAAATAATAAAGAAATGCCTTAATTGTAACACTTAAAAAAGGGAGGTTATTGTAATATCGTATAGGATATTTAATCTACCAATATATATGTTATGGAGAAGTGTCGAAGGAATCAGCAGTTCCCAAATTTTGCAACTTAAAATTGGATATTTTGTAAATAAAAATCAAATTCCACAAGATTTTACCTTTTCAAAAGGATCGTGCGATTCGTGGGCATGGCAACTGCCTTCAGAAAAGCTCCCGCACGATCCATTTGGAGTACTGAAGCTAGCGAAATTTATCTGTCATCTTTTGTCTAGGACTACAAGATAAATGCACTTTCGAATGCTCATGGTCCTTCGTATGCCAATTTTTCATTGATGGTTGCCATTCAGAAACATCGGCACAAGCACTCCCTATCGATCATTTTACCATTGTTATTCCACTAGGGTCGCCGCCCCATTCTTCTAATACAACCAAAAACTTACCGTTCGGGTATAGCCAAGAGCGAGGGACATGATACTTGTGATTTTTTGTTAGAACTTTTACGTTTAAGTTAAGTCGTCCGGTGATGATTATAGAGGGTTAAACTACACTAAACTATCCTTAACTAGTGTTGCTTTTCACTATACTAAGCTGAATTTTCAATTTTAAGGGGCTGTTTTTCCCCAGTAAAATACCCTTTAATTAATGTAGAACTTCAAGGGAGCTTACTGTGATTTTAAAGGGGAAAAATAAATTAATAAGGCTCATAGTTATGTGGAGTTTAGTGAAATTTAGCTTATATGGGGAGGTACAAGTTGTTTACCACCTTTGGGAGGCCTCGCCACAATTGGTTTGGCATTTTGTCTCATCGTATTCTCCACGATAATCACACTCGCTGCACGTGCCATAGGCTTTGTAACCGGGCCAATAATGACCGATGCTTTGACCATTTATCCATACCTGACCTTTTCCCATGCTACCCATATCTAAAGCCAATGGCTCGTTTCCATCTGGGGCGTTGAAGAAAGCCTGTAGAGATAATATAACTTAAAACCAGAACTTGGCTATATAGCAGAAAGCCGGTAGAAAACAAGGGCCTTTTAAACTCAAGCCGATTTCTAACTAATCGAGCAAAAGTGAAGGGGTTTCATGCAATTTAGCGTTAGAACCTTATAGTAATCATGAATCAAGTTAATATCTGAAAAGCCTATTGTGAAGGTGTCTTGTATATCAAGACTACGAGACTAACATCCAGAGAAGGGCCAAACGCCTGGAGCAATGAGCTTCACACGTCTAATAAGAAAGTCCAAAAATCCGGAAAGCTCGCAGATGTCTAAGCAATGAGCTTCAGACGCCTGCCAACGCTCTGCCCAAACGCACTGATGGGCGCAGACGTCTAACCCTATAATGTCAGACGTCTGACGACGTTTTTCTTCTCAAGCAGAAGGAACGCAGCCGTGTGCCTCTCATAAGGTCAGACATCATTCGAAGGGATATATATGAATTCAAGTTCAAGATTTATCTCAAAAAATCAGTTTCTGGATGGCGGTTTTGTAAATTTTGGAATCTTATTGTAACTCAGATTGTATGGACTATAAATAGGATCCTAGGATTAAAATTTAAAGGTATTGTTTTGATCATAAAGTTTAAAGAAGACGAAACGGTGGCTCCATAAGGGGATCAAGATGATCATAAAGAGAACTTTTAGAAGGAGATCTCGTTGGAGATCGTAAGGAGAGGGTTATTGTAATTTTCTGTAAGGTGTTTCTTTTTTTCAAGTTCTAATAAAGTTCTCCTTCTTCCCCTCCTCCCCCCGATTTTGTGTTATTCGATTTTGCATGGTTTCTAGTTTTATTATCCATTTAAAGGGCTCTTAGTTTAGATCCATCAAGATTGGTGTGGTCTCTGCTGCGCGACAACAACTGGTATCAGAGCTACGTTATGTAGTTTTGTGATTTATGTTTAAGATGGGTGATAACGCTTGTGTCCATTTCCCATCTTCTTAGATTGTGATTCTATTGATAGTGGTTCATAAGGATTCGAGAAAAAGGTCTTCACTTCGGAATTAAGGATGATGGATAATAAGGTCAAGAGCACGAAGTTCGAGGTAGAGAAATTTAATGGGAAACAAAACTTCTCGATGTGATAGAGAAAGGTTAAGGCACTTCTGGTAAAGGAAGGGCTGTTTAAAGTACTTGACGGTAATAAACTTACCGACATGACAGATAACGCATGGGCAGAATTGAATCAGAAGACACAATGCATGATAGAGTTTTGTCTGGCTGATAATGTGATGTACAACGCCATGAATGAGACTTCTGCAGCAAGTTTATGGCTAAACCGAGAGAGCTTGTACATGAAAAGTCATCAAACAACTTGTATTTAAATAAGCAACTTTACGATTTACAATGAAAGAAGGGGCTCCTATTCACGACCACCTAATAGCTTCAACAAAATGGTCAGCGATCTTTTATGCCTTCAAGCAAAGTTAAAGGAGGAGGACCAAGCGCTGTTGTTGCTGCCTTCGCTTCAAAATTCATATGAACACTTGGAGACAATTATTCTCTATAGGAATTAGACTCTCGAGATGGAGGGGGCTACGACGACGCTTCTCAACAATGAGATCATGAAGAAATCAAATTCATCGGAGTCATCAGGGTTATTTGCCGGTGAAAGGAGAAGGTCGAAAACTAGAAACAGAGGCAAGAGCATGAGGAGGAAATCCAAATCATCCGGATGAGAGAGCGAACCATGCTTCTTTTGCAAGCAGGCAGGGCATATGAAGAAGCCAAGTCAGAAATATAAACAGTGGTTAGAGAAGAGGGGCAAAAATGCCAGTACAAAAAGTTCGGATCAAACCAGTGTTGCAGCCATAGCAGAAGATCAGTGTGATGTACTCGCAGTACATACTGAGAAAGATGAAAATTCTGACGCTTGGTTATTTGACTCCGGATGTTCATATCATATGTGCCCGAAAGAGTTGATTGCCACCTATAAAGAGTACAATGGCAGTAATGTTCTCAAAGGGAACAATGTGGGGTTCAAGGCCATTGGCATAGAGAACATCAAAGTCCGCATATTTGATGGTGTGGTGCGAACACTCGTGAACGTGCGACACATTCCAGAACTAAAGAACCTGATTTCTCTAGAAGTATTGGATGCGACACGATACAAGTTCATAGGTCAAGATGGAGTACTAAAGGTTGTCAAGGGTTCCTTGGTGGTCATGAAGTAGGGCTAATGGTTGAAGAATTTGTATCGTTTGGACGGCAACACAATGACTGGTGGTACAGCCGTAGCTACAGAGAAACAGGTGGAAGATACCGCAAAACTGTGACATATGCGTCCTGACCACATGAGTGAAAGGGCTTCGTGAGCTGCACAGAAGTGAGTTGCTGAAAGATATTACCACGTGCAAACTGGACTTCTGCAAATATTGCACGATGGGGAAGTAACATAAGGTTGGTTTCAAGTAAGCCGGGCATAAGACCGAAAGACTTATCGATTATATTCACTCAGACGTATGAGGGCCATCACCAGTAACATCAAAGGAAGGTGCCGTATACTATATCACTTTCATTGATGACTTCTCACGGAAGCTATGGGTCTACTTTCTCAAACACAAGTTGGATGTGTCTGCCAGTTTTAGGAGTGAAAATCAGTCGTGGAAAAGCAAAAAGGACAATCGGTGAAGTATTTGTGGACAGATAATGGAGATGAACGCACCTCGAAGGAGTTTACAGACTACTGTAAACAACATGGCATACAGATGCAATGGACAGTTCCAGGACGTCTAGAGCAAAATGGGATAGCGGAGCGCATGAACAGGACACTACTAGAGAGAGCCAGAAGTATTTGATTGCAATACGGATTTTCGGATGACTTCTAGGCAGAGGCAGTGAATCATGCGTACTATTTGGTTAGCAGGTCTTCATCTACATCCATAAATCTTCTGGTCCCAGAAAAAATATGGAAAGGAGAGCCAGTCGGTTATGATTCGTTACAAGCATTTGGATCCCCTGCTCGCTCGCTCATGAGTCAGAAGATAGGACCAAGCTAGATTCAAAGTCAAAAAGGTGTGTTCTTAAGATTCAAACTTGGAGTTAAAGGTTACAAGTTATGGGATCCGGAAAATAGAAAGGCGTTCACTAGCCGAGATGTGATCTTTGATGAGAAATTCATGTTGACAAATATGGTAGTGCGGTAGGATTGCTTATATATGCTATGGTATGCACACGTCCAGATATATCCTATACGGTAAATCTTGTTAGCCGGTTCATGTCAAATCCAGGAAAGCTCTATTGGGAAGCTGTAAAGTGGATAGTTCGGTATTCAAAAGGTAAAGATCTTGGTTTACTCTTTCACAAGTGAAAAAATAAATCGAGCCAGTTGTAAGGATGCGTAGATGCGGATTACGCTGATGGGTTAGACAAAAGAAGATCAACTACGGGCTATATATACAGTTGCAAAATATCCAATCAATTGGAAGTAGTTATTTTAGGATACCAGGACGCTATCAACGACGGAGGCAGAATACATGGCAGCAGTGGAAGTATCGAAGGAAGTCTTGTGGTTAAAAAGTCTAGTTGGCGAGTTCGGATTCGATAAGGAATCGGTTCCGTTATTTTGTGATAGTCAAAGCGTCATTCATCTGGCGAAGAATCAGGTATACCACAGTCGAACTAAGCATATCGATGTGCGGTATCACAAGATAAGGGATTGGGCCGAAAAGAAGATTGATTTGATCAAAATCAATATTAAGATGAATCCGACGGATATGCTAATGAAGCTTATTGCTACGGAGAAGTTTAAGACAGCCTTGGTTTCTATTCAAGTATTTAAATATGAGGAAGGGCAACCTCGGTAGGAGGGTCGCAACAGCTTCGCAGTTCTGATGAAAAACTGTGACAGGTACCAATTTCGCAATTCTGGTGAAAAATTGTGACAGTTCGCGGTTTCAAGATTAGAGCTGTGCCGGCTGGGGAAACGTGGAGAACGACTAAAGCAACCCTAAAAGATACAAGACGAAGGCAACAAGTTTTCAAGATGGCTATAAAGATATACAAGCCAAGGTAGAGATTGTTGTGAATGTGTCTTGTATATCAAGACTGCAAGACTAACATTTAGAGAAGGGCCAGACGTATGGAGCAATGAGCTTCAAACGTCCGGCAAGAAAATCCAAAAATCCAGAGAGCTCACAGACGTCTGAGCAATGAGCTTCAGACGCTGCCAACGCTCTGGGCAGACGCGCTGAAGGACGCAGTCGTCTTACACTATAAGGTCAGACTTCTGGCAACACTTTGCTTCCCGAGCAGAGGAAACACAGACGTCTATGAAAGAGATAAGTGCGAATTCCAGTTCGAGATCTATCCAGAAAAATCAGTTTCTGAGTGGCAGTTTTGTAAATTTTAGGATTTTATTGTAACTAAGATTGTATAGGCTATAAGTAGGATCTTAGGGTTAAAGTTTAAGGGTATCGTTTTGATCATAAATTTTAAGGGACACGAAACGGCGGCTCCATGAGAGATCAAGACGATCATAAGGAGAACTCGTAGAAAATCTCGTTGGAGATCATAAGGAGAGGGTTATTGTAATTTTCTGCAGGGTGTTTCTTTTTCTCAAGTTCTAATAAAGTTCCTTTTTCCCTCCAATCTTTTGTGTTATTCAATTTTGCGTAGTTTCCAGTTTTGTTATCCGTTTCAGGATCTTAGTTTAGATCCATCAAGATAGGTGTTGTCTCCGTAGCGCGCCAACAAAGCCCTCACCTTGTACCATGCTAGGGGGTGATTTTGAGATGCTTGTCCCCACTCAACACTAGAACTTCCACTGAGGGAATGAAGCTTCAATTCTTCACCTTTCAAGCCAATCTGCAAACAAACATCAAAATCACAAAAAACTAAAATATCTATTTCATTTGTTTGTTTTATTTAAGAAGAGAGCTAACCTGGTAGCTCCATTTCTGCCATGTGAGGTCTCTTCGTCCTTCGTTGAGACCGCTCAGCGTCACAGGACCAAGAACCCCACCATTCCATGTCTCAAAATGCTCCCCAACATTTACAATTTTAAAAAAGTTTATTTTTTAAATTTTTTGTATTTTCCAGAATAATGGTTGCAAGCGAAACTCACAGGAAGCCCAAGAGCTACCCTTAGGACGGAAATCTTGTTGCTGCCTGCCAACAACTTAACAATTCTGGTATATGTCAGTTTTGGATTGTCTAAACTACCATATCCAGTCCCTGCAAAATAATATTTAAACATACGAAGTTACGAACAGTAAAGATTAGTGAACATGAAGTTTAACATTCAGATGACTAACATAAATTTCGGTTTGGAAATTCAAATAAATTTCACAAATGACGTAGGGATGTTGATCAAGCTGACAAAATAAGTTATGCTAATCCGGCTAACATGAAGCATATAAGTATAATTCGCAAAATAACAGTTGATACTTGAAAATTGTTATACATATTAATATGATAATTTTTAGGCTTTAAGTTTGTATCAAGTAACATTAACAAACCTGTTAATTGCCCGTTAATATAAACATGCACGGAATGACCAGCTGACATCACAGTCAGGACAGGATTCGTTCCATTCTGTAGGAATTGCTCATCTTGGCCAATTTCAACACTGAAACGAGGAGAGCGCTAAGAGTTTGAAATTAACAAGTGTTAGATGAGATTCTTGCAGAAAACAGGAGAGAGAAAAGTCACTCACTATGTCGTGTACCACAGATAGCCTGTGGCATCTCATCACATTTATTTGCTCCAACAGTCCATCTGTTGTGAATGAGTTATCGTCATATGAGTTGATGTCTTCATTGTATGATGCAAACGAAAAATTGCCGACCCAGTCCATTTTCATATACAACGTTTGGACCACTACCTGTTATTCATCAGTATATATAAGTAAGTTACAAAAGGTCAATTTTTGTGACAAATATGATGAAAAATGTAACAATAACAGGAATGAGGCTTGTTAAAGATCATCTTCTTGACTAAATTAACCACCAATATATCAATTGTATTATATAGGTATCTTTTATGCTGATTGCCGACAAATGTAAAGCAAATATGGAAACTCAAATATAAGATGAGGATAATGGAGGAAAGGTGCCATAGGAGGGAATTTCCTCCTATGACATCAAAAAAATATCCTCTACGGTTTTTTTCGACGATCGGCATCGATCATCATCATCTTTATCATGTAGGATGTGCATAAACCAAATTTCATATGATTCCATCACTTTTTCACCGTTGATTTAGTGGATGCAAAATCAACGGTTTACCGACAATAGAACTTTTTACATTGTTAATTCAACAGTGGAAAAATGGTGGAATCACATGAAATTTGGTGTATCCACATCTTACATGATAAAGATGGTGATGATGGATGCCGATCATCGAAAAAAATCGTGGAGGATATAGATTTTTGACGCTACCTAACGAAAATGGCTCCTAGGGCATCTCATAGAAGAATTGCGGGAAATCCATTTATTTGGAAAAAAGAAAAGAAAGGCAAGCAAGTTAAAAAATTATTAGAAGTTCTGTGTAGAAAGAAGAAAAAATCACATATAACTAAAAAGTTCAAAAATATTAGAAGTTATGTGTAGAAAGAAGAAAAACAAGAAAACCATAAATAACTAGAATGCATTGATCAAGCTGAATACAAATGCAAATATGTTGAATCCACAAACTTCATTCGGATGAATTGATAGAGAAAATTTAAATTAGATACAAGATCTACGAGATCAGAGAATATGTGGGGTCAAGGATTAATCTCAAGTTTTCTCACCCTTGCAGTGTTAAAAACAGTGATTTTGCAATCAGGAAGGATGCTTATAGACCAAGGAGGAAGATCATAGTGCATCCCATTGAAAGCTACTTTAACATAATATCGAGTATCATAATTGGTGAGAAATGCAGAACAATCTCCTGAGCCCGACCTGAAAACATGGGACTAGACAAAAGACAGTGATGAGTCAGTTTTAAACCATTTATTAGGGTGTCGCTGCAAAAAAAAAACAAAAAAAACATAAGCTTGCAGGTAGTTAACCTCCTGATTATTTCCAAGTGATGTCACTACGGGATCCCCTGAAATTAAAGCCGGTTCGCAAAACTTGATTGCTTTGTGTAAATCTCTCAAATGGCCCCATTTCGGTTGTCTTAGCACCTAAGCAAAGAAAAATGAATCATCAAGATTTGTCATGAATTAACATGTCTTAATGTTGTAGTAGCCAAAAAATCAGCGGATAGTAATTGTCACACCCCAAGACCGAAAGCCATCAAATCCTGAGGTGTGACCTTATGGCCGATCCTTCAATTCGGGTCTCGGGGCGTCACAGTAATACTTGTGTACGCAAAGAAATATAAATCATAACTGGTTCAATCATTTAGAGTGTCTCAGTTGATGCCTAACATGGTTTATTTTGCAGTGAAATTGTCTGATAAAGAGAGGCATCTTCTCTGAAGTGCTTAACATTAGGTTGAAAACTTACTAAGAATGTGACTAGAAAAACAAAGAGTACCAACAAAGAAATAGGCATACAAAACAAACGCTTACAACTTTACATACCAAATGCATCAATTGGTGCATCACAGTCGTAGATTGTAGCAATGAAGGGACCACCAGCCATCCTGCCAAAGTTCGTTCCACCATGGTACTGAAATAGCCAAACAATAGAAACAAATCATGTTACAACTGTGTCCAAGGTGTTTAGAAATAATATTTTGATCAAACAGAAATATATATATATATATATATATATATATATATATATATATATATATATATATATAATTCCTCACCATATAGTAGTTAATAAAAGATCCACCTTTCTGTATAAACTTTGCAACAGCGAAGGCCACGTCTTCAACACGTAGATGAGGAACCCGACCTCCAAACCCAGTAAACCTGCATCACACACGAAATGTTGATAATTGATACAAAATTATAAGCCCAAGATACAATGACCTAGCCCAAGACACAGCCCATGCAAGCACGAGCTCGTGACCATGAGATTGAGAGAGGGCTGTTGCAGACACTTGGCAAGCTCTAGGAATTTAAAGGCATGTGGATTTAAATCAAGTTTTATCTCTAACAAAAGCCTTTGTATATAAATAGAAGATTAATTGCTGCCCAGAAATTAATCCACAGAGCCACCTTTTTTGGAGTCTGCACATCAAGAAAAAGAAGTCCAGAGGGATTTGAAGAAGTCGGCGGCAACAGAGAGGAAAAGAGGGGGGTTGTGATCTAGAGAGAAAAAGACTGTCTTTGTATTTAGGTGGTGATCAGAGAGGACATATCTCGTGTAATACTTTCTTAACAGTGGAAGTTCTCGTCGTCGGATTGCAGGATTAGATGTAGTTGCGCCGAACCTGGGTAAATCTTGTGTTTGTGTTGCTTGTTGTTGCTTCTGATAATTTGTATTGTTTTGGTAGATTGTCCGGTAAATCTTTTTCAAGAAGTTTGTTTGTATGCGATCCTGATAAATTAATTTTCCGCTGCGACTCTTGGTGTGTTCTGTGACTCCTTGGAGGATCACGGGTATAAAAAATTCACAACAAGTGATATAAGAGTATCGGATTCAGTGTTTTCAGATTATTTTGGAAGATAGAATCTACGCATTACAAGGTAGTAAAGTTTGCTGAACGGAACAACTTTAGCCTTTGGAAGTTGAAAATGAAGGCTATTTTCAAGCAACAAGGGGATCACAAGATCGTCTTTGCAAAAGACAATATTCTGGAGACGACCACAGATGATAAAAAAGAAGAGATGGAGGACAAGACTTTCAGTTCGATACAGCTTTAGTTGGCTGACGAGGTTCTATGCGAGGTTGCACAAGAGACAACAGCAGCAGGTTTATGGAGCAAGTTGGAGTCCCTATACATGAAGAAATCTCTTGCAAATTGTCTCTCCTTCAAGCAACGATTGTACACGTTAAAGATGTGGGAGGAGACATCCGTCAAAGATCATCTAGACGAACTCAACCAGATCGTGATGGACTTGTGGAACATGGAGGTGCAGATAGAGGATGAGGATCAGGCGATGATTCTACTCCGTTCGTTGACCAGAGTACGGACAGTTTGTCGAGTCGATGGTGTATGGCCGGGATAAGCTTTTTTTTAGAAGCTATCAAAGCAGGTCTGCACAGTGAGGTGTTGAGAAAAAAGATGGTAGGTGATAAGAGTAGTCACGGTGACACGTTGTCTGTTAGATACCGTTCAGATGGAGGCTACAATGGAAAATCGAGAAATCGCGATAATGAAAAGTGCTTTATTTGCAAGAAGAGCGGGCATTGGAAAATGAATTGTCCAAAGCGCAAGGTGAAAGGCAAGCAGATGTCTTCCGGTACTGCAGTTACGGTGGAGGATTCGGATGAAGACAGTGATGGTTCGATTGTATCGGCATGTGTGACTTCAGACACATATGGATCGTGGATATGGGATTCGAAGTGTTCGTTTCATATGACTCCGAATCGGAGTTGGTTTGCAACGTATCGTTCAATTGATAGAGGCTCGCTCTTTATGGGGAACGATATGGTAAACAGAATTGTTGGGATTGGTGCAGTTCGGATCCGCATGCATGATGGAAGAGTTCGGACGTTGATAGACGTCAGGCACATGCCAGATCTGAGGAGGAGCTTGATTTCATTAGGTGCTTTGGGCAGAATCGGTTACAAGTGCGTGATCGATAGAAATTCTGTGATGATTTTCAGGGATGCTCGTATTGTCATGAAAGCGAAGAGAGTGGGGAATCTGTATTTTCTTCAGGGACGGGCGATCTTAGGAGATGTTAGATCTTTTATTGGTTCAGATGGTTCAGACTTCGTCAAGGTGTGGCGTCCACGATCGGGCCATATTGGTGAGGCAAGTTTAGAGGGGTCTCGAAAGAGACAAGTCACTTGGAGGTGTAAAGATCGGCATGAGAAATTTTTGGGAGGATTGTATTCAAGGGAAGAAAACAGAGATGGTTCTGGCACCGGTTTGTTCTCGAGGTGGCGTCAAACATCATGGTTCTTTCATTGACGACTTCCTGAAGAAGTTGTGGGTGTATGTTGTTGACCCGAAAGCAAAGAATTTTCAAATTTTCAGGAAGACTGTTGTGGAAAAACTGTTCGGGAAGCATGTTAAGGTTTTTTTGATTCGATCATGGTGGAAAGTTCCGCAAGTCAAGGAGAATCGAGCATCATACCATTTTTGATCCTAGATATATTGGCGGAGTAGAGCTGATGGTTCGGAAGATGTTTGGGAAGAACGGGTATTCACGGCTTATGGCTGCTGTTCCGAGGGAGTTTCGGGAAAAGGCCCTATCTACTGTCGAGTACCTCATCGATCGGTCACCATCGACGGCAGTAAACATGACAATTCCCTAGAAGGTATGGACTGGAGGGGCTGGGAATTACTCAAGGCTTCGTAATTCTAGATGCGAAGCAAAAAGATACAGATCGTGGTGTCCTGGGACTAAAGTTAGAATAATCAACCAAAATATGATAGTCGACGAGTATGCAATTTCTCGAATAAAACAGACCCAGTCAAATGGTGAGCAGAGAACAGGATCACCGAGCCAGGTGGTGTTCGAGGCTTTAGTCCATATTATAGATGAGGTGGTCGATACTTCGATTCAGGCAGCGAGTCCGGTACAGCTAGTTGTGCGGAGGCCTATGGTATTTAGGCACACGAAGGAAGTTAAAGATGAAACTTCGAGGATATGGGATCAAGAGTTTGACAGAAAATCTGCATGCGAGATTTGTGGCATGGATATTGTCATGGATGGGAAGTTGCGTTCGTTGCAGCGGTACATCGAACAGGTTCTCGCTTGGTATGGGAGAGAAACTCAGCCCGTGTCTTCTCAGTTAGAGACGCACTTCGGATTGGTGGCATCATCATGTATAACTAGCGATGGGAACAGTTGGAGGTCGAGAATGTGTTACAGGGATGTAGATATAGTATCAGGTATATCGGCGCTTCTGATTGTTATCACGGTATCAACAGGAGCGGCATAATTGTTGACCGTCTTGGAGGCGGTTAAGAAGACCAGGTATTTGCGGAGATTGTTGGTTTTGGGTGTTCCACAAGAGGTGAGAGCTTCTTGGAAGACGGGAAGACGGTTGTACCTCTTACGAAGATTGGTACTCATGGAAGACCGGCAGTTGCATTTACGGGATGGTTCTTGATTTCGAGTTCAAGCAGTACTTGGACTTGATCTGCCTGGTTGATTGATGAGGCACGACGACGAGAGCAGAAATTCCAAGCTTTTTTTAAAGAAAGTGTCGAGATAATGGTGAATTTTGAATCAAGGTGAAAATTGTTGATAATTGACGCAAAATTATAAGCCCAAGATACAATGACCTAGCCTAAGACATCTCCCATGCGAGCACGAGCTCGCGACAATAAGATTGAGAGAGGGCTGTTGCAGACACGTGGCAAGCTCTAGGAATTTAAAGGCATGTGGATTTAAATCAAGCTTTGTCTCTGACAAAAGCCTTAGTATGTAAATAGAAGATTAATTGCTGCCCAGAAATTAATCCCCAGAGCCACCTATTTTGGAGTCTACGACATCAAGAAAAAGAAATCCGGAGGGATTTGAAGAAGTCGGCGGCAACAGAGAGGAAAAGAGAGAGGGGTTGTGATCTAGAGAGAGAAAGATTGTCTTTGTATTTGGGTGGTGATCGGAGAGGGCGTATCTCGTCTAATACTTTCTTAATAGTGGAAGTTCTCGTCGCCGGATTGCAGGATTAAGTGCAGTTGTGCCGAACCTGGGTAAATCTTGTGTTTGCGTTGCTTGTTATGTGCTTCTGATAATTTGTATTGTTTTCGTAAATTGTCCGGTAAATCTTTTTCAAGTAGTTTGTTTGCACGCGATCCTGATAGATTAATTTTCCGCTGCGACTCTCGGTGTGTTTTGTGACTCCTTGAAGGATCAAGGATATAGAAAAATACACAACACGAAAGAAATCAAAATTTACAAACTTGAATCAGTAATTTTTATTCTCGTTTTTACAATTAGTAAGCATCGGTTTCCATGCAGTCCAAAGTTCGGTCCACATCATGGGTTTGCAAGGCTTGTTCGCAGAGAACCAGTCGCAGTAAAAACCGATGCAGGTATCAATCTATAATAATTGAAGAGTTCAAAGTGAGACACAGCGAAGGGATATAAATGCATGTGCGGTGGGGGAATTGGCAAAGGCATTATAAATTGCTTAATGAGCCTATCACTAATAAGAATCCAAGGAATTCAAGGAATGAAAGAGATGAGGGAATTTACAATGGGATCTGGGGCATCGTCTTGTTTGCACATGATCCATGGAATCCCAGTGTCGAGGTCAACCGCCATTTTTGCAGCCCAAGCTGCATAGGCTTTTGCTGGAGCTCCTTGATCCCATTCTAAAGGTCCGAACTCGTTCTCAATCTACACACAACAAATTCAACCAAATGTAACAACTAGCACTAATCTACTATATATTTTTGTTGTAAAAAGAATTATAGAAACCTGAGAGAGGATGATAGGGCCACCCTGCCATTGGAACAGCCCTTCAGATTTCATCATCCAAACGATTTTTTGTGTGAAATTCTGCAGTGCCCACTGTCGAAGCACAAAATCGAAACTTGTTATTTTTGTATGTTACTAAATCAATAAAATTCATCAAAATTGTACCTTGAAAGGCTCATTATCAGTTCTGAAACTGATACCAGGCACATATTTCAGCCAAACAGGAAAACCCCTATCACCAAAAATTAAAAAAAAATAACAAAATTATAAATTTGATTAATCAACTCATATCAAAATCAAATATTTTCTCTTACCCAAAATTCCATTCAGCACAAACATAAGGCCCAATTCGGAGATTAACATAGAGGCCAGCCTTTTCCACCAGCTTAATGAACTTCACCAAATCATATCTCTCCTAAAAATAATACTGCCCAAATATATATAGGGAAAAAAAAAACTAATGAATACCTCATTAACACAAAAATAGACATGAAATCAAAAATTTCATACCTGGCCTTGAACTGGCTAATGGCCATTCCAGAACACATGGGTCTGAATGACATCCAAGCCCCCATCTTTAGCCTTCTGGATGAGATCAGGCCACGTCTGAAGCAAATTAACCCAATTACAAAAAATGCAACAAAAATCGTTCAATATGTATCAAAAAGCAGCTGCATTTCATAAAAAAAGATTGGATTTTTACAGTTAGTGATCACCTTAGGGGTGCTTCTAGGATAATGAATGGAGCCAGAGATGAGAATCCTCCGCTGCTCATCGATGACGATCGCCTTCTGGTCGTAGGAGACGGAGGCGGTGGCCGCCGCCGCCGCCGCCATGGCTAGGGCCAGGGCCAATAGCAGCTTTGAGCCCATTATTACAAAACGGGTCTCTTTTTTTGCTTTTACCTTTCTCTTTCTCTAAAATGTTGTGAGATTTTAGAGAGAGAGAAAGAGAGGAGACGGTTGGGGGGTTGCGTGTCTGTAGATCCTTTCTTCTTTCCTGAATATTTATCCTTTTATTGTTATTCTTTACTTTGTTTTCTTCTTCAACTTCGTTCTTCCTCTTTTTTGTTTATAATAATAATATTGTTGTTGCTTTTCACCGAGTGCATGCTTAGTTGCAGGATTATGAAAGATTTGGATCGTAGAATCCAAAAATTTGAGATGATTCCATAATTTTGTGCTTGGTTGTGAAATTTGGATTTCCTTTATTTTTTATCGGGGATCCCACCACAAAACAAGAATTTTTGAATCCTAAAAAATTTAGAGAATTTGCAAGGATTTGACACTATTCATTGTACTTTTAGATGAGACCGGATACTTTATTTATTTAATAATTGTAACACCCTATTTCATTTATACCAATTCCAGTTCTCGTATTTCCTTAATTGTGATATTTTCCTGATTTATCGTGTTTTGGGTACGAATGGTATTTTACATTTTCTATTGAATTCGACCCGACGCGCTTGTTTGAAACTTATTTGATTCATATTTATGAATTATCTTGACTTGTTACATAGACATGTGCATTTTCATGAATACTGCATACTGGCATTTTATCTGGTATTGCATCTTTCACCATATAACATTTTAAGTCACGTAAAATATTTTAAAAATACATTGCATGGCCTACTTGATACCCCTAACCCTGTCGTAGTATCCGCGCATCTTGTTCTTGTCCCGTTCAGTGAAACAGACTTGTTTGGTTGGCTACGCGCACGTACGTGCATCCGTTCTTGGGGGTATACATTTTCGTTACCCGAATATCCAATTTTGGTTTTGGTTGACACATATATTTTCCGTATTTTAAAACTGGATTTTTAGACCCGATCCGGACGTGTTTTAGACGATTTTTTGGTTTAGCAAAAAATCTCAAAATCTCTATATAATATAATATTTGTTTTATATATACGCTTTAACGGAATATATATAAGTTAAATACTTAGTTTTCCTAATCCTAACCCCAGATCAGTCTCTCTCTCTTACTATATTCTTTTATTAATTAATTATATTCTTATTTTTTTATAACCCACAGAACCTCACACATACACGCACGTCTCACTCTCTCTTCTTCCTTTTCTCTCTCTTTCTCTCTCTCTCCTTCTCTCTCCTCTCGGATATACTATTCACCCGAGATCCCCTCACCTTCCTTCTCTGGCTATTCTTACCTACCTTCCTCTTCGTTTCTTCCTTTTTTAAAAACCCCGCGACGAGAAGAAACCCGATGAAACCTTAGCCGCCTTCGTCTTCCTCAACGCCTCCTCTCATATTCCCTTCGCCTCCTCCTCAACCTCTCGTCATCATCTTCCCCGGCCTCGTTCCTCTCCTCTCCTCCCCCTTCGAACCCAAGAACCCCGAAACCCCTGCGGACCCTGCATCTCGCCGGAGTTCCGACCACCTCGCCGTCTGCCTCACCTCATCATCACCACCTTCTCCTCCTCTTCCTCCACTCCCTTCTCCTCAACACCAGAGCTTTCCCTACACCAAGAAACCCCGACTGCACCCAATCCCGACTTCTTGAAACCCACTGCCCTTGCCGACGAACCCCATCATCGACGTCGTCACCATCTCTGTTCTAGCCCCTGTCCCATAACCTTCGAACCAAACTCCAGAGCACCAGCCTCTTCTTCTTCCTCTTCTTCTTCTTCTTCTTCTTCTTCTTTCTTCTCTTTTCTTCTTTTGTTTCTTTTTCTGGTGATCACCCGCTGGAGCCGTGCTCGACGCCGACCTTTCATACGACCCAGAGGACATACCTAACCTGCGTGATCACCCTCTTGCGTTGCTTGGACCCGTCCCGCGTACCGTGTGTGCTTTGCAACGTTTACCCGACGTCGGACGCAGCGTACGCACCCCGTCGTGAGATCCGTTCAGGCAAGTTAATCTTGCTACATGCTATACTACAATATACTGCACCCATTTAAATAATAGTATTACATATTGTTTAGTTATGCATCCATTTTACAGTTTTACTGTTTTCGGATACCCGTTTGCATCCATATCATTTAAAATATATATAACTGCATCTATAGATCATATTAATTCATGATATTATTGTACTGACACCAATGCTTAATAATATGCATCCCACTTAGTCTTGGAACTGTAAATATAACCCTAATCGATAATTGTGTATCCATACTATTAATCTTATATCTATTCGCATACCAGGTCATATTGTTACATATTATTGTTATAGTGACACCCCATGCTAGATAATGTGCATCCCACTTAGTAATGGAGCTATAGTTGCAATCCCTAATAGTTAGTTATGCATCCATGTTTATTTGTGTATCCATACCATTAATTCCGCATACCTAGTTACACCTCATATTACATTAACTCATATTATTAATACATTAGCACACCATGCTTGATATTGTGCACCTTAAATAGTCATGACGTAATCCCTGATAAATAATTGTGCATCCATGCTTTTATTTGTGCATCCGTACCTGCTACAGTTCTATTATGAGCATCCACTTGACACATGTGCACTACCTGTCATGACCTGATATACCACTGCGTGACTTGATACCTGATCTTGTTACTAATGCTGACAATCCTGACCTGTTGTCCCTACGGACATATCCTGTTTCCTATTTAGACAAACATGTACCTGTTTAATCCTGTGTTGGCATTAGCTCCAGATTTATCAATACCTGACTTGAACACATACTTTGGGGGTATGGGGAAATCAAAAGTGTAAACTAAAGTGTAACTTAAAAGGGTATTACTTGATCCGTGGTCCCGGGGGGTAACGGGACAGAGCCATTCGTGACTCTTATATCTTGATCCGTGATCCCGGGGGGTAACGGGACAGAATCACTCTTGGTTCACATATTCCTGATCCGTGGTCCCGGGGGGCAACGAGACATATCCTTTGAGTTATATGGAGGATTACACTAATTGATTTCAAATAACTTTAGAGTAGATAACCCTATAACACAGTTTAGACTACTCACTGCACCTCACCTATAATATATCTTGTTCACTGATCTATATTCATGTTACTGCTTATTTCCTAATAACTTGTTATTGTTCATGCCTGCATATTTCATTACACCCTGCTTGCTTAGAATTATTGATATTATGACGCACTGACATCTGGGTTTTGTATGGCCCAGATCCCTTATCCTTGTCGCAGGCTGATCAGGAGTATTTCCGCCGTCAGGCCGAGCAGTGAGGATCCTGTTAGTATCCAGTTTAGTTATGTTACTTTCCAGATGTTATTGTTTATTGGATCTATTGCTTCCGCATATTATTTCTTGACTCGTTTATTCTGGCATATGGATATGTACTAGATAGTTTACTATATTTTCCTGTTCTTGATATCTTCTAGACAGCCGTAATGTGACTGTGGAAGGATGTTTCCTAGCCACATGTAGCATGGTTGGCACTGCCACATGCCGATCTTAGCGCACTCTGGGAAGCGGGGCATGACAGGGTTTGTTTGGTATCAGAGAAATATGATTTAGGATTAGTCGAGTTTGATTCTTTTGTAGTTGGGTATTGGATCCAATACACGAATCAGAATACTCGTGATTAGGAACATGTCCTGCCACTTTACCATCTTGTCGTTCTTGAATCTTAACTTTCTCTTGATCCTTTGCCTTGACGATATGCAAACCGCGTTGCATCTCGACTTGAAACTTTTGGTTCCCTATTGTTTATCTCTAGGATTTGGGCGACTTGAACCGAGTTATGTGATTGTAACTATGTACCGCGGTATGGTTACAATGCGGTACTCTATTTAAGTAACTTGGAGTCCTAGTCTTGATTCATTTCCTTGATTCATGGTCGTGAAATTTCCTTGGTTCTCTCAGTTTCATTGCTTACCAGTTCATGTTTTGAAAATTTCTTGGTGATCGATACCGGCAGTTATGAAGTTGTCTTGGGAATGGATTTTCTCGGCACTTTCCACGCTCATATTGATTGTAGGGCAAAGAAAGTGATTTTCTAGATTCCCGGACATCCGGAGTTTGTTTTTGCTTGAGGAAGCAGTTTTGTCGGGCCAGTCGAGTTTAGGGCTAGGCCGACAAGCGTCGTTCTTTCATCGACGGAAGTTAATAAGGAGGAAGCGCCAGCTGTAGTTCGAGAGTTCATGGACGTGTTCGAGGACATCTCGGGTTTACCGCCAAAACGAGATGTGGAGTTTGCAATCGATCTTATTCCTGGTGCAGCGCCAATCTCTAAGGCGTACTATCCAATGGCACCAGTGGAGTTGGAAGAAGTCAAAAAGCAGGTTACTGAATTGCTAGAGAAGGGTTGGATTCGCAGCAGCAATTCACCTTGGGGAGCTCTAGTTCTTCTAGTTAAGAAGAAAGATGGCACAAGGAAGATGTGCATCGATTATCGAGAATTGAACCGGGTGACTATTAAGAACAAGTACCCGATCTCTCGCATTGGCGAATTATTCGAGCAACTTAGTGGCGCGAGGGTATTCTCGAAGTTGGATTTGCGGTCCGGATATCATCAGGTCCGAGTTAAATCAGAAGATATTTACAAGACTGCGTTCCGAACTCGATATGGACATTACGAGTATTTAGTGATTCCATTCGGAGTCAAGAATGCACCGGCAATATTTATGGACTTGATGAACCGAATCTTTTCACCGTTCTTGGACCAGTTTATAGTGGTGTTCATCGATGATATTCTGGTCTACTCGAGGAGCATAGAAGAGCATGCAGAACACTTGAAAATCGCACTGTAGACATTGAGGAAAGAAAGATTATATGCAAAGATGAGTAAGTGCGAGTTTCATCTTAAAGAAGTGAAGTTTTTGGGGCATGTCGTATCCGGAGATGGAATCGCGACCCTGAGAAGATTGTATCAGTTCAAGATTGGCCGATTCTGAAGAACGTAGCAGAGATCAGAAGTTTTCTGGGACTTGCAGGATATTACAGAAGGTTCGTGGAGAATTTTGCTCGATTGGCTGAGCCTTTGACAAAGCTTACGCGAAAGGAGGTACCATTCGTATGGACGGATCGTTGTGCGTCAGCTTTTGAGGTGTTGAAGCAAAGATTGATAACCGCTCCTATTTTGACCGTACCAGACAGTTCCGGAGGATTGGCGTTTCACAGCGACGCATCTGGAAAAGGTTTGGGATGTGTTTTGATGCAGCATGGGAAGGTTATAGCTTACGCATCGAGACAATTGAAGATCCATGAGAAGAATTAACCAACTCATGATTTGGAGCTAGCGTCTGTGATTTTCGCTTTGAAGATTTGGAGACACTAATTATTGGGCAAAAGGGTCGAAGTATTCACCGATCACAAAAGTCTAAGGTACGTGTTCACGCAAAAAGAGCTTAACATGAGGCAGCGCAGATGGTTGGAGCTGATGGCTGACTACGATCTTGACCTTAAGTACCATCCGGGGAAAGTTAATGTTGTGCCAGATGCGCTTAGTCGGTTGCTAGCAATTCGGATGTTGACCGCACAGAAGGAACTTATCGAAGACTTTCGGAGATTCGAGCTGGAGATCGTGCTACCGCATTCTTTGGGACAGTTGATGCAGCTGCAAGTACAGTCGTCGTTGATCGAGAGTATTAAAACAGCGTAGTCACATGATCCAAGATTGTTGAAGTTTCGAGAACAGGTTGAAGCTGTACTTCGAACGGACTTGTTGATTTATGAAGATGGTTCGTTGCGATATGGTAGCCGTTTGTATGTGCCGAAGGGAAACATTTGTGAAGAAGTGATGAAGGAGGCACACGGTTCCGCATATTCCGTACATCCAGGAGGCACGAAGATGTACCGTGATCTACGACAGCATTTCTGGTAGGAAAGTATGAAAAGGGAGATTGCTCGCTTTGTAGCGAAGTGCTTGGTATGTCAGCAAGTTAAGGCTGAACATCAAAGTGTTGCTGGTTTATTGCAACCACTTACGATTCCTCAATAGAAGTGGGAACATATAACCATGGATTTCGTGACAGCCTTACCGCGGAGTCCAAAGGGAAACAATGCAGTTTGGGTGATTGTTGATCGATTGACCAAGGCAGCTCATTTCATACCATTTCGAGTTGGTCAATCAATGGAAGCGTTGGCGGAACGGTACATGCAGGAGATTGTAAGATTGCATGAAGTATCTGTGAGCATCGTGTCCGACCGTGACACCCGTTTCTTATCACACTTCTGGAGGAGTTTACAGGAAAGTTTGGGGACTCGATTGAAGTTTAGCACATCTTATCATCCTCAGACAGATGGCCAGTCGGAGAGAACGATCCAAACTCTTGAAGACATGTTGAGAGCTTGCATGTTGGACTTCAAGGGTTCGTGAGAGGATCATCTACACTTGGTGGAGTTTTCGTACAACAACAGTTTTCAGGCGACTATTTAGATGGCTCCATTCGACGCGTTGTATGGACGCAAGTGTCGCTCACCTATTTGTTGGGACGATATTGGAGAACAAAGATTGTTGGGACCGGATTTGATCGTGCAGACAGTAGAGAAATTTAACACTATCCGGAATCATATGAAGGCGGCACAAGATCGGCAGAAGAGTTGGGCCGATACATCGAGAAGACCTCTAGAGTTCGTTGTTGGTGATATGGTATTCTTGAAAATATCACCGACTAGAGGAGTGATTCGTTTTGGGAGTCGAGGCAAGCTTAGTCCTCGATTCGTTGGGCCTTTCGAGATTTTGGAACGTATTGGAGAAGTGGCGTATCGATTGGCTTTACCGCAATCTTTGGCGAATGTACATGACGTGTTTCATGTATCCCAACTCCGTAAATACGTTCGAGACGAAACACACGTGCTGGATCATTCGGAGCTGACTGTACGAGAAGATTTAACATTTGAGAAACGACCGATATCGATTGTGGATCGAAGGGAAAAGGTTCTTAAGAACAAGGTTATCCCTCTTGTACTTGTTTTTTGGGGAAATCGCTCGCATGGAGAATCGACTTGGGAACGAGAAGACGAAATCCGACAGAACTTTCCACATCTATTCTTGTAGTTTCTTGATTGTTTATCCTTCTTTGTTCTTGGAATTTCGAGGACGAAATTATTTTGTAGTTGGGTATAATGTAACACCCTAGTTCATTTATACCAATTCCAGTTCTCGTATTTTCTTAATTGTGGTATTTTCCTGATTTATCGTGTTTTGGGTACGAATGGTATTTTACATTTTACATTGCATTCGACCCGACCTCCTTGCTTGAAACTTGTTTGATTCATATTTATGAATTATCTTGATTTGTTACATAGACATGTGCATTTTCATGAATACTGCATACTGGCATTTTATCTGGCATTGCATCTTTTACCATATAACATTTTAAGTCACGTAAAATATTTTAAAAATACATAACATGGCCTGCTTGATACCCCTAACCCTGTCGTAGCATCCGCGCATCTTGTTCTTGTCCCGTTCAGTGAAACAGACTTGTTCAGTGCATCCGTTCATGGGGGTATGCATTTTCGTTACCCGGATATCCAATTTTGGTTTTGGTTGACACGTATATTTTCCGTATTTTAAAATTGGATTTTTAGACCCGATCCGGACGCGTTTTGGACTATTTTTTGTTTTAGCAAAAAATCTCAAAATCTCTATATAATATAATATTTGTTTTATATATACGTTTAACAGAATATATATATTTTAAATACTTAGTTTTCCAAATCCTAACCCCAGATCAGTCTCTCTCTCTTACTATATTCTTTTATTAATTAATTATATTCTTATTTTTTTATAACCCATAGAACCCCACAGACACATGCACGTCTCTCTCTCCTTCTATTTCTCTCTCTTTCTCTCTCTCCCCCCTCTCTCTCCTCTCGGATATACTATTCACCTGAGATCCCCTCACCTTCCTTCTCTGGCTATTCTCACCTCCTTTCCTCTTCGTTTCTTCCTCTTTAAAATACCCCGCGACGAGAAGAAACCCCACGAAACCCTAGCCACCTTCGTCTTCCTCAACGCCTCCTCTCATATTCCCTTCGCCTCCTCTTCAATCTCTCGTCATCATCATCTTCCTCGACCTCGTTCCTCTCCTCTCCTCTCCTCCCCCTCCGAACCCAAGAACCCTGAAACCCTTGCGAACCCTGCACCTCGCCGGAGTTCCGACCACCTCGCCGTCGGCCTCACCTCATCATCACCACCTTCTCCTCCACTTCCTCCACTCCCTTCTCCTCAACACCAGAGCTTTCCCTACACTAAGAAACCCCGACTGCACCCAATCCTGACTTCTTGAAACCCGCTGCCCTTGCCGTCGAACCCCATCATCGACGTCGTCACTATCTCTGTTCTAGCCCCTGTCCCATAACCTTCAAACCAAACTCCAGAGCACCAGCCTCTTCTTCTTCTTCCTCTTCCTCTTCTTTCTTCTCTTTTCTTCTTTTGTTTCTTTTTCTGGTGATCACTCGCCGGAGCCGTGCTCGACGCCGACGTTCCAGACGACCCAGAGAACATACTTACCTGCGTGATCACCCTCTTGCGTTGCTTGGACCCGTCCCGCGTACCGTGTGTGCTTTGCGACGTTTACCCGACGTCGGACGCAGCGTACGCACCCCATCGTGAGATCCGTTCAGGCAAGTTAATCTTGCTACATGCTATACTACAATATACTGCACCCATTTGAATAATAGTATTACATATTGTTTAGTTATGCATCCATTTTACAGTTTTACTGTTTTCGGATACCCGTTTGCATCCATATCATTTAAAATATATATAACTGCATCTATAGATCATATTAATTCATGATATTATTGTAGTGACACCCATGCTAAATAATGTGCAATCCACTTAGTCTTGGAACTGTAAATATAACCCTAATCGATAATTGTGTATCCATACCATTAATCTTATATCTATTCGCATACCAGGTCACATTGTTACATATTATTGTTATAGTGATACCCCATGCTAGATAATGTGCATCCTACTTAGTAATGGAGCTATAGTTGCAATCCCTAATAGTTAGTTATGCATCCAAGTTTATTTGTGTATCCATACCATTAATTCTGCATACCTAGTTACACCTCATATTATATTAACTCATATTATTAATACATTAGCACCCCATGCTTGATATTGTGCACCTTAAATAGTCATGACGTAATCCCTGATAAATAATTGTGCATCCATGCTTTTATTTGTGCATCTGTACCTGCTACAATTCTATTATGAGCATCCGCTTGACACATGTGCACTGCCTGTCATGACCTGATATACCACTGCGTGACTTGATACCCGATCTTGTTACTAATGCCGACAATCCTGACCTGTTGTCCCTACGGACATATCCTGTTGTCTATTTAGACAAACATGTACCTGCTTGATCCTGTGTTGGCATTAGCTCCAGATTTATCAATACCTGACTTGAACACATACTTTGGGGGTATGGGGAAATCAAAAGTGTAAACTAAAGTGTAACTTAAAAGGGTATTACTTGATCCGTGGTCCCGGGGGGTAACGGGACAGAGCCATTCGTGACTTTTATATCTTGATCCGTTGTCCTGGGGGGTAACGGGACAGAACCGCTCTTGGTTCACATATTCCTGATCCGTGGTCCCGGGAGGTAACGGGACATATCCTTTGAATTACATGGAGGATTACTCTAATTGATTTCAAATAACTTTAGAGTAGATAACCCTATAGCACAGATTAGACTACTCACCGCACCTCACCTATAATATATCTTGTTCGTTGATCTATACTCATGTTACTGCTTATTTCCTGATAACTTGTTATTGTTCATGCCTGCATATTTCATTACACCCTGCTTGCTTAGAATTATTGATATTATGACGCACTGACGTCTGGGTTTTGCATGGCCCAGATCCCTTATCCTTGTTGCAGGCTGATCAGGAGTATTTCCGCCGTCAGGCCGAGCAGTGAGGATCCTGTTAGTATCCAGTTTAGTTATGTTACTTTCCAGATGTTATTATTTATTGGATCTAATGCTTTCGCATATTATTTCTTGACTCGTTTATTCTGGCAAATGGACATGTACTAGATAGTTTACTATATTTTCCTGTTCTTGATATCTTCTAGACAGCCGTAATGTGACTGTGGAAGGATGTTTCCTAGCCACAGGTAGTATGGTTGGCGCTGTCACGTGCCGATCTTAGCGCACTCTGGGAAGCGGGGCATGACAGGGTTTGTTTGGTATCAGAGACATATGATTTAAGATTAGTCGAGTTTGATTCTTTTGTAGTTGGGTATTGGACCTAATACACGAATCAGAATACTCGTGATTAGGAACATGTCCTGCCACTTTACCATCTTGTCGTTCTTGAATCTTAACTTTCTCTTGATCCTTTGCCTTGACGATATGCAAACCGCTTTGCATCTCGACTTGAAACTTTTGGTTACCTATTGTTTATCTCTAGGATTTGGGCGACTTGAACTGAGTTATGTGATTGTAACTATGTACCGCGGTATGGTTAAAATGCGGTACTCTATTTAAGTAACTTGGAGTCCTAGTCTTGATTCATTTCCTTAATTCATGGTCATGAAATTTCCTTGGTTCTCTCAGTTTCATTGCTTACCAGTTCATGTTTTGCAAATTTCTTGGTGATCGATACCGGCAGTTATGAAGTTGTCTTGGGAATGGATTTTCTCGGCACTTTCCACGCTCACATTGGTTGTAGGGCAAAGAAAGTGATTTTCTAGATTCCCGGACATCCGGAGTTTGTTTTTGCTGGAGGAAGCAGTTTTGTCGGGCCAGTCGAGTTTAGGGCTAGGCCGACAAGCGCCGTTCTTTCATCAACGGAAGTTAATAAGGAGGAAGTGCCAACTGTAGTTCGAGAGTTCATGGACGTGTTCGAGGACATCTCGGGTTTACCGCCAAAACGAGATATGGAGTTCGCAATCGATCTTATTCCTGGTGCAGCGCCAATCTCTAAGACGTACTATCCAATAGCACTAGTGGAGTTGAAAGAAGTCAAGAAGCAGGTTACTAAATTGCGGGAGAAGGGTTGGATTCGCAGCAGCAATTCACCTTAGGGAGCTCCAGTTCTTCTAGTTAAGAAGAAAGATGGCAGTAGGAGGATGTGCATCGATTATCGAGAATTGAACCGGGTGACTATTAAGAACAAGTACCCGATCTCTCGCATTGGCGAATTATTCGAGCAACTTAGTGGCGCGAGGGTATTCTTGAAGCTGGATTTGCGGTCCGGATATCATCAGGTCCGAGTTAAATCAGAAGATATTTACAAGACTGCGTTCCGAACTCGATATGGACATTACGAGTATTTAGTGATGCCATTCGGAGTCAATAATGCACCGGCAATATTTATGGACTTGATGAACCGAATCTTTTCACCATTCTTGGACCAGTTTATAGTGGTGTTTATCGATGATATTCTGGTCTACTCGAAGAGCATAGAAGAGCATGCAAAACACTTGAAAATCGCACTGTAGACATTGAGGCAAGAAAGATTATATGCAAAGATGAGTAAGTGCGAGTTTTGGCTTAAAGAAGTGAAGTTTTTGGGGCATGTCGTATCCGGAGATGGAATCGCCGTTGACCCTGAGAAGATTGCATCAGTTCAAGATTGGCCGATTTCGAAGAACGTAGCAGAGATCAGAAGTTTTCTGGGACTTGCAGGATATTACAGAAGGTTCGTGGAGAATTTTGCTCGATTGGCTGAGCCTTTGACAAAGCTTACGCGAAAGGAGGTACCATTCGTATGGACGGATCGTTGTGCGTCAGCTTTTGAGGCGTTGAAGCAAAGATTGATAACCGCTCCTATTTTGACCGTACCAGACAGTTCCGGAGGATTGGTGTTTCACAGCGACGCATCTGGGAAAGGTTTGGGATGTGTTTTGATGCATCATGGGAAGGTTATAGCTTACGCATCGAGACAGTTGATGATCCATGAGAAGAATTACCCAACTCATAATTTGGAGATAGCTGCTGTGATTTTCGCTTTGAAGATTTGGAGACACTACTTATTGGGCGAAAGGGTCAAAATATTCACCGATCATAAAAGCCTAAGTTACGTGTTCACGTAGAAAGAGCTTAACATGAGGCAGCGCAGATGGTTGGAGCTGATGGCTGACTACGAGCTTGACCTTAAGTACCATCCGGGGAAAGTTAATATTGTGCCGGATGCGCTTAGTCGGTTGCTAGCAATTCGGATGTTGACTGCACAGAAGGAACTTATCGAAGACTTTCGGAGATTCGAGCTGGAGATCGTGCTACCGCATTCTTCGGGACAGTTGATGCAGCTGCAAGTACAGTCGTCGTTGATCGAGAGTATTAAAGCAGCGCAGTCACATGATCCAAGATTTCAGAAGTTTCGAGAACAGGTTGAAGCTGGATTTCGAACGGACTTGTTGATTCATGAAGATGGTTCGTTGCGATGTGGTAGCCGTTTGTGTGTGCCGAAGGGAAACATTTGTGAAGAAGTGATGAAGGAGGCACACGGTTCCGCATATTCCGTACATCCAGGAGGCACGAAGATGTACCGTGATCTACGACAGCATTTCTGGTAGGATAGTATGAAAAGGGAGATTGCTCGCTTTGTAGCGAAGTGCTTGGTGTGTCAGCAAGTTAAGGCTGAACATCAAAGGGTTGCTGGTTTATTGCAACCACTTCCGATTCCTCAATGGAAGTGGGAACATATAACCATGGATTTCGTGACAGCTTTACCGCGGAGTCCAAAAGGCAACAATGCACTTTGGGTGATTGTTGATCGATTGACCAAGGCAGCTCATTTCATACCATTTCGAGTTGGTCAATCAACGGAAGCGTTGGCGGAACGGTACATGCAGGAGATTGTGAGATTGCATGGACTACCTGTGCGCATCGTGTCCGACCGTGACATCCGTTTCTTATCACACTTCTGGAGGAGTTTACAGGAAAGTTTGGGGACTCGATTGAAGTTTAGCACAGCTTATCATCCTCAGACAGATGGCCAGTCGGAGAGAACGATCCAAACTCTTGAAGACATGTTGAGAGCTTGCATGTTGGACTTCAAGGGTTCGTGGGAGGATCATCTACACTTGGTGGAGTTTTCGTACAACAACAGTTTTCAGAAGACTATTCAGTTGGCTCCATTCGAAGCGTTGTATGGTCGCAAGTGTCGCTCACCTATTTGTTGGGACGATATTGGAGAACGAAAATTGTTGGGACCGGATTTGATCGTGCAGACAGTAGAGAAAGTTAACACTATCCGGAATCATATGAAGGCGGCACAAGATCGGCAGAAGAGTTGGGCCGATACATCGAGAAGACCTCTAGAGTTCGCTGTTGGTGATCTGGTATTCTTGAAGATATCACCGACTAGAGGAGTGATTCGTTTTGGGAGTCGAGGCAAGCTTAGTCCTTGATTCGTTGGGCCTTTCGAGATTTTGGAACGTATTGGAGAAGTGGCGTATCGATTGGCTTTACCGCAATCTTTGGCGAATGTACATGACGTGTTTCATGTATCTCAACTCCGTAAATATGTTCGAGATGAAACACACGTGCTGGATCATTCGGAGCTGACTGTACGAGAAGATTTAACTTTTGAGGAACGACCGATATCGATTGTGGATCGAAGGGAAAAGGTTCTTAAGAACAAGATTATCCCTCTCGTACTTGTTTCTTGAGGAAATCGCTCGCATGGAGAATCGACTTGGGAACGAGAAGACGAAATCCGACAGAAGTTTCCACATCTATTCTTGTAGTTTCTTGATTGTTTATCCTTCTTTGTTCTTGGAATTTCGAGGACGAAATTCTTTTGTAGTTGGGTATAATATAACACCCTAGTTCATTTATACCAATTCCAGTTCTCGTATTTTCTTAATTGTGGTATTTTTCTGATTTATCGTGTTTTGGGTACGAATGGTATTTTACATTTTACATTGCATTCGACCCAACCCGCTTGCTTGAAACTTGTTTGATTCATATTTATGAATTATCTTGACCTGTTACATAGACATGTGCATTTTCATGAATACTGCATACTGGCATTTTATCTGGCATTGCATATTTTACCATATAACATTTTAAGTGACGTAAAATATTTTAAAAACACATAACATGGCCTGCTTGATACCCCTAACCCTGTCGTAGCATCCGCGCATCTTGTTCTTGTCCCGTTCAGTTAAACAGACTTGTTTGGATGGCTACGCGCACGTACGTGCATCCGTTCTTGGGGGTATGTATTTTCGTTACCCGGATATCCAATTTTGGTTTTGGTTGACACGTATATTTTCCGTATTTTAAAACTGGATTTTTAGACCCGATCCAAACGTGTTTTAGACTATTTTTTGTTTTAGCAAAAAATCTCAAAATCTCTATATAATATAATATTTGTTTTATATATACGTTTAACAGAATATATATATTTTAAATACTTAGTTTTCCTAATCCTAACCCCAGATCAGTCTCTCTCTCTTACTATATTCTTTTATTAATTAATTATATTCTTATTTTTTTTATAACCCACAGAACCTCACACACACATGCACGTCTCTCTCTCTCCCCTTCTTTTTCTCTCTCTTTCTCTCTCCCCCCCTCTCTCTCCTCTCGGATATACTATTCACCCGAGATCCCCTCAACTTCCTTCTCTGGCTATTCTCACCTCCCTTCCTCTTCGTTTCTTCCTCTTTAAAATAACCCTCGACAAGAAGAAACCCCATGAAACCCTTGCCACCTTCGTCTTCCTCAACGCCTCCTCTCATATTCCCTTCGCCTCCTCCTCAACCTCTCGTCATCATCATCTTCCTCGACCTCGTTCCTCTCCTCTCTTCCCCCTCCGAACCCAAGAACCCTGAAATCCCTACGGACCCTGCACCTCGCCGGAGTTCCGACCACCTCGCCGTCGGCCTCACCTCATCATCACCACCTTCTCCACCTCTTCCTCCACTCCCTTCTCCTCAACACCAGAGCTTTCCCTACACCAAGAAACCCCGACTGCACCCAATCCCGACTTCTTGAAACCCACTGCCCTTGCCGTCGAACCCCATCATCGACGTCGTCACCATCTCTGTTCTAGCCCCTGTCCCATAACTTTCGAACCAAACTCCAGAGCACCAGCCTCTTCTTCTTCTTCCTCTTCTTCTTCTTCTTCTTCTTTCTTCTCTTTTCTTCTTTTGTTTCTTTTTCTGGTGATCACCCGCCGGAGCCGTGCTCGACGCCGACGTTCCAGACGACTCAGAGGACATACCTTACCTGCGTGATCACCCTCTTGCGTTGCTTGGACCCGTCCCGCGTACCGTATGTGCTTTGTGACGTTTACCTGACGTCGGACGCAGCGTACGCACCCCGTCGTGAGATCCATTCAGACAAGTTAATCTTGCTATATGCTATACTACAATATACTGCACCCATTTGAATAATAGTATTACATATTGTTTAGTTATGCATCCATTTTACAGTTTTACTGTTTTCGGATACCCGTTTGCATCTATATCATTTAAAATATATATAACTGCATCTATAGATCATATTAATTCATGATATTATTGTAGTGACACCCATGCTTAATAATGTGCATCCCACTTAGTCTTGGAACTGTAAATATAACCCTAATCGATAATTGTGTATCCATACCATTAATCTTATATCTATTTGCATACCAGGTCACATTGTTACATATTATTGTTATAGTGACACCCCATGCTAGATAATGTGCATCCCACTTAGTAATGGAGCTATAGTTGCAATCCCTAATAGTTAGTTATGCATCCATGTTTATTTGTGTATCTATACCATTAATTCTGCATACCTAGTTACACCTCATATTAAATTAACTCATATTTTTAATACATTAGCACCCCATGCTTGATATTGTGCACCTTACACAGTCATGACGTAACCCCTGATAAATAATTATGCATCCATGCTTTTATTTGTGCATCCGTACCTGCTACAGTTTTATTATGAGCATCCGCTTGACACATGTGCACTACCTGTCATGACCTGATATACCACTGCGTGACTTGATACCTGATCTTGTTACTAATGCCGACAATCCTGACCTGTTGTCCCTACAGACATATCATGTTGTCTATTTAGACAAACCTGTACCTGTTTGATCCTGTGTTGGCATTAGCTCCAGATTTATCAATACCTGATTTGAACACATACTTTGGGGGTATGGGGAAATCAAAAGTGTAAACTAAAGTGTAACTTAAAAGGATATTACTTGATCCGTGGTCCCGGGGGGTAACGGGACAGAGCCATTCATGACTCTTACATCTTGATCCGTGGTCCCGGGGGGTAACGGGACAGAACCACTCTTGGTTCACATATTCCTGATCCGTGGTCCCGGGGGGTAACGGGACATATCCTTTGAGTTACATGGACGATTACTCTAATTGATTTCAAATAACTTTAGAGTAGATAACCCTATAGCACAGTTTAGACTACTCATTGCACCTCACCTATAATATATCTTGTTCACTGTTCTATATTCATGTTACTGCTTATTCCCTGATAACTTGTTATTGTTCATGCCTGCATATTTCATTACACCCCGCTTACTAAGAATTATTGATATTATAACGCACTGACGTCTGGGTTTTGCATGGCTCGGATCCCTTATCCTTGTCGCAGGCTGATCAGGAGTATTTCCGCCGTCAGGCCGAGCAGTGAGGATCCTGTTAGTATTCAGTTAGTATCCAGTTTAGTTATGTTACTTTCCAGATGTTATTGTTTATTGGATCTATTGCTTCCGCATATTATTTCTTGACTCGTTTATTCTGGCATATGGACATGTACTAGATAGTTTACTATATTTTCCTGTTCTTGATATCTTCTAAACAACTGTAATGTGACTGTGGAAGGATATTTCCTAGCCACAGGTAGCATGGTTGGCGCTGTCACGTGCCGATCTTAGCGCACTCTGGGAAGCGGGGCGTGACAATAATCCTCTATCTATCTCCCTCTCTCTAAAATTCTCAAATCCAAATCCCGCTTTCTTTTCATCAACCAAGCAAAGATTACAAGTATCTACAAATCTAATACTAGAAATCCAATACCAACCAAACAAAAAATTACCAAATCCAGAAATTTTCAACCGTACTAATTTGGAATCCAAATTTCATAATCCGGCAACCAAACAGCCCCTGAGGAGGGTATTCATGTGCACCAGTAGAGAGAGAAAGCAGAGAAAGTGAGGAGAGAGAGAGAGTGTGGGAAGTGAGGGGAGGTGTGGAGAGAACTTCGGTACTTGTAGACAAAACAATGGTAGAGGCGAGAACATGGGACCCACTGCCACCAGTGGGCCATACCTTATTAGCTATCCAGTATCCATTCACAAAAAAGGTTTTATTTTAATTGTGGAATTTTTTTAATTTGGTTTTTATGCATTTTCCATTTCATTGAAACATCCACCGTCAGTTTTCCATCTGATCTGTTAATTTGCCGTTGAAGCTTTTTTCTGGAAAAAAATACCCTATCAATGGTGATGCGTCTGCATATCGCCCTCCTCCTTTTATCAACGTGGTTTCTTAGTCCCCTCCCTAGCTTTTTCTTCTCCTACTTGATATCATCTTCGTGGCTTCCTCCTTCAAGTTCCCAATCCGTTGTCTCATTTCATTCAATATACTTCCATCTCCTCCTCAGATTTTCCCTTCTTCTTTCTTTCTCTTGGAATGACATCCTCTTCTTCATCTACTTTTCGAGTGATTTGGAGCGGTCATGGCTTCAAACCTAGAGGAAAATATATCTTATTTAGATATTACATCTATTTATAGATATCTGTCCTAACTAGAATAAAGGCCGACTTGCTATGGGCATGTGCAAATTTTCCATTTTCTTAAAACCATCAATAGAATCCAAAATTTGGTGAAAATTCATCTCGACTTTTTCAATATTTCACATTTAATATCCCATATAAATATAGGAAAATTTTCAAAACCCCAAATATTTTTTGTTCTTTTTGTTTTTTCAATTGTTCGCTTGCTATATATAACACAAGCAAATCACATAATTTTTCAAAAATTCAGAAATTTTCAATTTGCTATAACACATGAAAATTGCGAATAAATCCTGATATTTTTTTGTTTTCTTTGTGCTTTTAGTATTGTGCTTGATATAGCGCATGAATATCATAAAAATTTTAGAAAACTCAACATTTTCTTCAATTTTTTAATATTTTGGTTATTATATCAACGAAAAATGCGAAATTTTCAAAAGTCCTAAATTTTTTGGTTTACCAATATTTTGCTTACTACAATAGGATAAAATCGGCAAAAATTTTTACTTTCTAGTTTTGCTTATCAATATTTTGCACACGAAATCGCAAAATTTTTAAAAAATTTAAACTATTATTTTTCTTCACTTTATCAATATTTTGCTTACTGTAACAAATGAAAATCAAGAAATTTTTAAAAATCTTAAATTTTCTGGTTTCTCCAATTTTTGCTACCTAACACATGAAAACTGCCAAATTTTCAGAAATCCCATTTTTCTTCTTCTCAATTTTCAATGTTTTTCTTAATATAGCATATGAAAGTCGTGAAACCTTCATGAATCCCAAATCTTTTTTCCTCGGTTTTCAATATTTTGCTTGATACAGCACACGAAAATTGCAAAATTTTCAAAAATCCCACATATTTTTAATTCTCTTTGTTTTCCGATAGTTTGCTTACTATATATAACACACGTAAATCATGTAAATTTTTGAAGATTTAGAAATGTTCAATTTTGCTCAGTGTAGAGTGTTTTTCGTCACCTCATGGAAATGGATGCGCACGTGTACAGATTCTTTATGCCTAGGGTAGGCAGGGGTTTATCAATTGTAGGGATTGTTTCTTCAGCAGCCGCAGGCAAAACTGTTGTTAATTAACTCTCACTTTTAACGTAAGAGAACCTCCGATTAACGGGCCGTACGGTCATGCGAACCCGGTATGCAATATGTATGGTATGTTTGAAAACAATTTTAGTCCCAGTTTGAACATTTCGGGAGCCTCGCAGAATTTACGGGGGTTACGTTGCCCGATCAGCGGGCTGGGGGTCAAGAGGACTAGTGTCACGCCCTGCTTCCTAGTAGACGGAAACGGTGACGTGGCAAGCCCACGGCATATTTATCCAGAAAAGGTCGTTTCCTAAATAAATATGCTAAGCTTATTGAAATAATAATACACAATGTAAGAATAAATGGAGACTATAAATTATTCAACAAATATCTTTATTTATATTCAAACTTGAAATATTTATAATACAAGAGTTCAATTGAAAATATAAATACAATAACAGGAATGCCTAAACATATGGAATACAAAAACTGAAAGAAAAGGTAAGCTAATCTAAGCCTGAGCAGCGATCTGGTCGTACTCCTCTGCGGCGTCCACCTCCTCAGTCTCAACTGCATCGATGAACATTCCAAAAAAATAAGGGTGGGTGAAATGCCCGTCAGTGAACTAACGCTCGGTAAGTCCCAAAAGTAGGGTAAAATGAAGAGTGACAAGTATAGCATAAAATGAAGCAACATAAATGACAAGTAAAAGTATGTAGAAATGAATATGGGTATATGTACTATAGGTCTCTATATGGTCACTATATTAACGTTAACTTCCAAGTGTGAAAATCAACGCAACCGTAAAAATATTCACGGGCTCAAGAGTGGAGTCCCAGGAGTAAGGAAACACGTGCCCATTTCATGTGTTAGTATCGGGACTCCAAGCCGTGGAGGAGTCGACCCGACTGAGATTCGAGTAAATAGAATTCAAGTAGGTTAATACGGATTTCTGAAACTCCGTTGGATTCACTCCTGAAACTATCCCAAACACCCTGAGTACAATAGATTATAACTATTATTGGTTGATTATAACATATCTTGATCGAAACCTTAGATTGCAAAAGTGAATAATGTAGTCGAGTAAGTCGAGTAAAATACGAGTCATGTTAATTGCAATTCTGGGTCGAGTCAAGTTAGTTCGAGCAGATTGAGTTCGAGTTTAAGTTCAAGTTTGGGTTCGTGTTGGGATTCGAGTTTAAGTTTAAATTCAAGTTTAGATTCTAGCTTGAATTCGAGTTCGAGTTTAAATTCAAGTTTAGATTCGAGTTTGAATTCGATTTATAGTCATTTCATATTACTAGATCTTAAGTTCGGGAATAATCGGACAACCGTTGTACATGGACGGCATAATTTGTGTTTTTTTCCAAAACGATTGTCATTGATAACTCCTTTAATTTGCAGTGTTATCTAACCTGAATAGATAAGCATTCACTTTCTCCGTCTCCCTGAGGCTCAAGAGAAATGATACCGCTTAAACCTATATTAATCTAGGGTCCTTAAAAATTTATTCAAGTGGTTTAATATGTATTTGCATTTCTCGATGGGATTTTACGTAAAATGTTTTAATATTATTTAAAAATAAACCTCGAGGGTGTTTCAGAATATTAAGAGTTTTTATAAAAATGTATTTTAGTTTAGTGGTATTTTAGTGATAAAATCTAGCTTTTTTTAAAAGTTTATGGTAATTTTATGAAAGCTATACTTTAGAAACTTGATGGTATTTTTGTGTAACTTTAATTTTTCATATTAAAAATATAGTTTTCAAAAAAAAAATCATAGAAAAATACGGATTTATGATTTATATAATTTTCAAATGATTTAATTTGTTTTAAAAGTCATATTCTTTAAAATCGTATATTTATTTCCTTTCGAAACAGAATTCTCCGTGAGAAGTTCTGTATCTCACTCTACTATCCCAAGGACGTTCGATAACCCACACCATCCGTAAATGAGTTCACTTAAAAGGGTTGTAGAGCCGTAATTGCAAAAGATTTAAAAATAGCGATAGAAACTATTTTTAAAAGCGAGGGTATTTTAATATAAATTGTTTCATTTAGGATAAAACTTTATAATCTAAAATATCGTGCTATGAAAGCATATTGTATGTGATGGGGTAGGTCGTCACCCCATGAGTTTTTTAGAGTTATAGTTCATGATGATGTTAAAAGGGTGTAAGCAAATTTCATAGTATTTTGGTGTAATTTTATTGTTGGATTTTATTTGGTATAAAATTTTAAACAATTCAAAAGAAATTGAGATGAATTATATTTAAAGTGATGTTAGAAGGATTAGGATGAAATATTTAACATAGTAAGGGTGATAAAACTTTTTAAAAGAAGATTCATTTAGACTAACTCCACTTTACTCGGTATTGTTTTAGAAAGCGGTTTGAGACGAAAGAAAAGAGAGAGAAAAGAGACTTACAGGTTTTCAAGCGTTGCAAATAGAGGAAAAAGAGAGGGGGGTCTTTATGGATCGTGATAGTGTCGAGGATGGCTCCGGTCTTCGAAGCAATGAACTTGGCTCGAGCTAACTCTATTTGACTAGCTTAACTTCTCCTGAACTTGGAAACTTTTGGAGAATTTTTTGCTATGGATTTTCAGAATAGGAGAGAGCTAAAGGATGGTGTGATATTTATAGGGTAAAATATGAGAGTATGGGAAATTAAAAATTGAATTAAAAATAGGTTTAATGGTGTTAATGGAGGAATTGAAAGGTTGTGAAGTCTCTGGTTTAATCAGAGGAAATTAAATGTAAAATGGAGTAGAGGAAAGTCAAAGGGATGCACGGGCCAAGCACGGAGACCATTGGGTTTGATCCAACCCCTAGATGCGGTTTTGGGAAATTTTTCGGCGGTCGGATTTAGGATTTGGGTCTCAGGGTTTGGGCCTCGGGCCATGTGCTAATTATCGTGTTAACTCCTCATTTCTCCAGTTAGTTTTCTCTGAAACTTTTCGATTCTCCGTGTATTGCACGTGCAACTCTTTGGCTTCCGAAAAGTAAAAAAGAAAAATATAAAAAATAAGTGGGGCTGATGGAATTTGGACTTGCGGGCTAAAGAATAACAATGGAAAGTCTTAACCAGTGAGCTATAAAGAGTTTCTTATTTTTATTGAACAATTTTAACTTATACCTCCTAATCAGGCTGAAATACTCTTTTTATATATTGAACAAGTTACATTTATACAGGGATTTCAGGGTCGTTACATCCCACACTCCTTACAAAAATTTCTTCTTCAAAATTTATACAAAAGACTAAATTTCAAATAGATGAGGATATCATGCACGCATCTCATCTTCTCACTCCCAGGGGTATTCTCCCGGCGAATCCTTTCTCCATATCACTCGGACTAAATTTACCTCCTTGTTCCGTAATGTCTTCACCTTTCGATCCAAGATCTTGACCGGTTGATGCTCGCAAGATAAGTCTGTTTGAACAGTGAGCTCTGAGTGATTAAGTATGTGGCCGGGGTCGCTCACATATCGTCGTAGCTGGGATATGTGGAACACATTGTGCACTCTTTCCAATGAGGTGGTAGTACCAAGCAGTACGCCAATTCTCCAACTCGTTCAAGTATGTCGAACGGTCTGATATACCTTGGACTAAGATTACCCGTTTGCCAAAACGTATCACTCCTCTGTTCAGAGGGATCTTCAGAAACACATGCTCTCCAGATTGAAACTCCAAGTGTCGACGCTTTGCATCTGCCCAATGCTTCTGTTAGTCTTGGGCTATGCGCATCTTTTCCATGATCGTACGAACTATATCGACAGTTGCCACGATCATCTCTGGCCCAAGGAGTTCACGGTCTCTAACGTCGTCCTAACTTAGCGGGGAACGACACTTATGTCCGTAGAGTGCTGCGAATGGTGCCATCCCAATACTTGATGATAACTGTTGTTATATGAAAACTGCACAAGGTGTACGCGATCTTCACACGAACCTCCGAAGTCTAGCATACAGGCTCTCAGCATATCTTTCAGGATCCGAATTGGTCGCACGGACTGCCCGTCTGTTAGGGGATGATACGCCGTGCTGAAGTTTAGACCATAGTCATATAATTCGCGAATTATTCACCGAATTCACGAATAATTCGTGAATTTTTGATCAGCCGACTTAATCGCCGAATTAATCGGCGGGCCGAATAATTCGCGAATTATTCCCGAATTATGTGAAAACAACGAATAATTCAAAAAACAGCAAATAATTCACAAAATCAAAACCTAGCGTCTCATATATTAATTTCTTGCTCGAAATCTTTCCCGAACATTTCCCGAACACTTACCGAATCTTTCCCGAATACCTGCCGATTTTTTCCGAATAGTTCTCCGAATCCGAATTTTTGACCTCGCCGAATTATACCCGAACGACGAATTTGTGACTATGGTTCAGACTCGTTCCCAGACTGGCTTGAAGTCTCTGCCAAAACTGGGATCAGAATCTAGTTCTCGGTCGGAGACGATGCAGACAGATACCCCATGTAATCTCACGCATGAGTTTATGGGTATCAAGACAAGTATGGTGCATCTTGAAAGTTGAAATCCTTACTTTAGATTTTTACTCACCTCCATGTACTTTCTTACCAATGTCTCGGTTGATTGGCTAACTATGAATGGAATAATGTGAGCCGATTTGGTGAGTCGATCCACAATAACCCAAGCTGCGTCGTTACCCTTCGTACTAATGTTCCATTATTAATTAGATACAATAAAAAGAGCTAATATCTGTTCAAACCCAATGAGGCAGCGCCTTACGTGCTCCCCACGTAAACGTCAGCGTCGGCCGCTTAGAGGATTAAATTCTACAGCGGCGCCTCACGTGAAGCTCACGTGAGCGCCAACATGCAAAGCACATGAGCGCCTGTTATATAAGAATTAAATTCTTAAGTGGCGCACATATGCATAGAATGTGAGCGCCAGCACCCAAAATAAAGTGGGTAGAATTAAATTCTATATGAGAAATATTTCCCCAAAATCCAGGATATTCTCTGTTAAACAGAGCCGTTGGATCAAAAATCCAATGGTGATGATAAATCATCAAATGATAAGAATTAAATTCTATTAGGGGAAGATATCTCCCCGATCTTTCTAAACGAGAAAGATATTCTCTGTTAAACAGAGAGCTGTTGGATCAAAGATCCAATGATAGAATTAAATTCTATTAGGAGAAAATATCTCCCTAATCTTTCTAAATGAGAAAGATATTCTCGGTTGGATCAAAAATCCAATGATAGAATTAAATTCTATTTTGGGAATATATTATCTCAATCTTTCTAAACAAAAAAAGATTGTGCTCTATTAAACAGAGCACCCTTGGATTAAAAATCCAATGATGATTAAATATCACTGATTGATAGAAATAAAATTCTATCTATGGGAAAATATTTTCCTAATCTTATTAAAAACCAGAATATATATATTCTCACCGGATCAAAAATCTAACGGTGAATAATCCCCAAATAATCTTTGAGGCCAAGTAAATTAATTAGTATCTCTCAAATGAGAGATTTTCTCAAACTAGTCAATAAATTTGACTCTCCTATATAATTAATAGGAGACTTCAACGCCAAAAAAAAGAGGGAGAGGAGCGAGATCAAGACCACAAGCTTCTTTCCACAATAAAACTGAGAATTCAATTCTCTTCTGAAGAAAAAAATCCTTGCTCTTCAAAACCCTAGATAAAGGAAAGCAGAGATAGAGTTTATCTCTTTTGCCTAAGAAAAAGAAAACAAGGGTGTAACCTTCCATAAAAAGAACTTAGTTCTTTCCATGATCTGAGACTTGAAAAGTAAATCTATCCAGAAGTTGAGAATTTAATTCTCATCGGAAAGATTCTGTTCTCTAAACTCAAAGTCTAGGAAAAAGAACTAGATCAAAAAGAAATAAAAATACATTGTCTAGGAATTTAATTCCTTCATAAAAAGGGTTTAACCCTACACAAAGAATTTTGTTCATACAAAAAAATAATAGAAGAACTTAGTTCTCCAATGAAACCTGTTTCACATCTCTCAAAACAAAGATCATTAATGGTCAAAATGTTATTAACAGAAGTTAAAACTTCTTCAGAAAACATTAACAAAGGAAAAACTTAGCGCCTCACGTGCTTTCTACGTGAGCGCCCAAACCAAAGGACTCAGCACCTCACGTGATTCCCATAGGACACTCAAAATAGAAGGCCCAGCGCCTCACGTGAAATACATGTGAGCGCTGAGAAAAAGTACAGAAGCACTATAAAGTCAGTCAAAATGATTAAATGCTTAGCACTGATTGGGCAGCGCCCATGTCCTAGCACCTCACGTGAAACACACGTGAGCACCCAGTGAAATAAATGAGACAGCGCCTCACGTGCCCTTCACATGAGCGCCATACAATATGCTTAGCACTCTATAAAGTTAGTCAAAATGACTAAAGTGCTTAGCACTGATTGGGCAGCACCTATATCCGAGCGCCTCACATGATACACATGTGAACGCCAGAGCCCAAACAAGTTCTTAGCACTTCTGCATAAAAGGAAATGGGCTAAGAAAACAAAACCACAAATAAGTGCCGAGCACTTTTTTTAAAAAGAGAAAGAGAAGAAAAAGACCGAGTAGACTAAGCCCAAATTGGCTAAGTCTCTCTGAAAAGTTTCTTGCGGCCGAGCCCAAATACTCTGTTGTTGGATCTTAATAAAATTTAATGATCCTGAAAATATTGCTAAGTTGATCTTAGTCTAAAAATAAGACTAACGTATTCTTAGTTAAAATAAATTGAGCCCAAATGCTCATATATTTAAATTGATCTTAATCTTAAACTAGATTAACGGTCGTTAAATAAAACAAAATATTTTTGAACTAAATGAATATATAACCTAAGTTCAAAACCCAAATTCATAAATATACGAATTTGGACTAATCAGCGTCCTACGGGCGACAATATAAACTAGTCTCTGTATGCAATCCATGGGCAACCTAAGCAAACAAAATAACACACGACGCGAAGAGAACTACCGGAGAAGGAGAAAGTGGTTATCGCAATGCGATAACATAATTAACTACAGGGGCTTGCGCCTGCAGGGAAAAGCATCTCCACAATCAAAAAACCCTCACAAATGAGGGGGAATATGATAAAGTCTGCTACATCGGTCGCATCTATCCAAACCTCCGATATATGGAACTATAAATCAACCTGGTATTTTCGGAGAGGTGGATGGATATGTCTAAATAGCATCTGCCCCCCAAATTCATGTAAGACGATCCATCCCAGTTCGTCTTTGTTTTCGGCGGTAATCAGATTCTGGCACGCCCGGTGGGACATTTTCTTCTTTCCACTCTACACTTCGTGTGTCGTGTCTCACGAACGAAATCGTGGTTCGCTATATATTGGTTGCCCCTGGATTCAAGGTACTAAAATTCGGTGTCTTGCTCCTGTGCAGAAATCAATGGCTCTCAACTGCATCTCATGCATCAACAACTCCCACTTCACCCCAACTGGAGGAGTGACCTATGGGCCCACACGGTCTCTATTTTCTCAATGCCGGTGAGGCAGGTCACACAGGCCACTACCGGGCTCTTTTTCAGGACCGTGTTCCCGCCTGTGAGTTTCGATGCCTCAATGCCGCAAGAAGAAGTTCCTAGAAGGTCGGTCTTTGATCGAATGGCAACCACGATGGTCCACATCAGCAAGCCGTCAAACTCTGGCATCTCGGTCTTCAATAGGCTGAACAAGAACTCAAATGGGCTCGTAAAGAAGCCTTTAATTCCAGAAGGAGCTACCCCAAAACAGCTAGCCCTCCCTACTCCATCTACAGACGAAGCCGGCAAAGGTGCTTCCACCATCAGACGGTCGGTCTTCGAAAGATTGGCCGGCTCTTCTCAAACTCTATCAAGGACGTCAGTCTTCAACAGGCTGACGCCGATTGAAACCTGTAGGGTGTTTTTCGCTACCCCATTGAGATGGGAATACACATCACTTGTCAGGCGTATACAGATTCCTCCTGTTTAGGGTGGGCTGGGGTTTATTGATTATGGGGATCCGAATCTCCGGCAGCCACGGACTAAACTGTCGTTAATTACCCCTTACTTTTGAAGTGAGGGAACCTCCGATTGACGTGTAAAATCGGTAATGCGAACTTAATGTGCAATGTGCGCGTGTTGTGTTTTGGAGGGGACTTGGATGTATCGGGGGCCACGTAGAGTTTACGGGGGTCCCGATACCCGGATAACAAGCAGAGGGTCAAGGGGCTAGCAGCCCCCTTGTGGGATGCGGGGCAGTGCCCCATTAGAAATTTTTTCTAATGTGGGATGTGTTTTGAGTGTGGAGCGTATGGCAAAAAGAGAGGGAGGAGTGTCCTGAGGACGTGTGAGATGGCACGTGGGCGCTGGTTGCTAGCAGGCCACGTGTGTGGCATGTGGACGCTGGGCGCCAGCGGGTTACATGCCCTGCATGCGGACGCTGGGCGCCAGCGGTTCACATGCTTGGTATGTGGGCGTCATCGGGTCACGTGCCCGGTACGCGGGCGCTGGATGCGTGCGGTTCACGTACATGGCGTGCGGGCGCTGGGCGCCAGCGGATCACGGGTCCTACACGTAGGCGCTGGGCGCCTGCGAAAAAGGAGCTTAGCCCCTGGATTGGGAGTTGAACTCCCGAGTGACTTTGGAGTTAAACTCCTAAAAAAGGGGGGTCTTTTGTGGAGTTAAATTCCTAAAAGATCTGGATTATGAGGTTAAACTCTTTTGAGAATTTGGATCTTGGAGTTGAACTCCTAAAGAAGAGATCCTTGTTCGGAGTTAAACTCCCGAGAGATTTTCGGAGATGATGAAAGGGGACCCCTTTCTTCTTTCTTGAGCCATGAATCTTCTCTTAAGCCTTGGATCTTCCTAAAGTGGGATTTTTGGAGATGGGTCTTCTTCTTCCTCCTCTCGGTTGGCTGGATCTTGAAGAAAAGGCGGCGAGACTTAAAAATCTCCCCTTTTAGAAATTTGATGGGAGATCTGAGCTCCCCTTCGTGGATTTTATGGTGAAAAACTATTTCTTTTTAGGAAAACAAGAGTTAAACTCTTGATTTAATTCAAGAAAAAGGAAGAAAGTTTAGAATCTTGAGGAAGTAGAAGGAGGCACATAACCATAATTTTTTGAGAGGATAAAATAGTTGTCCTTAATTTTCTTATCATGTTTGCCTTTATAGGCTACACACTTTACATATAGCCCCTTGGGCTTTTCCATATGGCACTTGTGTCACCCTATGACTTATGTACTTATTTCTTTTTGCACATATGCCATGGGTTTTACAAAATTTTGGCTTTTTGCTCATATTCCATACATTTATTTCTAAAAAATTACATTAAACTAATTTATGGCTTCATTCTTTTTGTCATGGGGCTGGTCCCTTCCATGCTCGGTCTTGACCTGGGCTTGGATCCACTTGGCACGGGGTTGACTTTCATTTTGACTTGGCCAACCGGGGAGTAATTTTTGACCCCAACAAAACCCCTCAGTAAAGCCGGGGGCATAACGAAGCCGCTTCCAAAACCAAGGCGGTCCCTTCAGTAAGGCATGCTCGACGTTGCCACTGGCACTGAGTGAGAGAAACGGGGGCAATTCTACCTCTGGGCTCACCCCACCTGCTCCTATGGTGGAGGTCGATCCTGCTGTTCTAACCGGGAACAGTTTTGATCCGCTCAGGAGGGTATGTAAGAACTCTCCGACGATGGTGCTGAAGAAATCACTTCTGCCAGTAGAGATCCCTATGTCGCAACAGCCAGAGCATCCTCATCAAAGGCTTTTTTAACAAATACATAAGGTCTGGCGAAAAATCCAAGACTCTGTGATTGACAAAAATTACTTTCGTTGACCTAAGAAATCTAAGGATCGGTAAGAAAAAGATCTCTCCTCCACCCTACAACGGGAGACTTCTCCTGAACAGGTGCTTATCACAACGGCTCCTTTAACTCCAATCTCTCATAAAAGAACTAGGCTGGAGTAAACTCTATCCCCCGCGGCAAATTCCAAAGGCGATGGACCTAAACGCCCCAAGTCTAGGAGTATAACCGTACATACGGTCTATATGGCTTCAGTAAAAGAAGATAGTCGTGCCTCAATGAGTATTTGACCGCAAACCCGATCGCTGACTAAGTTTCAGGAGCAATAATAAAAGCTCCAGGAAATGTTGACCAAAATGGCAGCGTTTACCGGATAAAAAGAAGGTCCGGACAAAGAAGTCGAACAACGCCAAGAGAAAGAGACCGACACAGGGTTTCTGCGAATGGTGCTAGAGAGAAAGGACAAAGAGGCTGCTGAGCAAGCTGCTAACATAAAGTAGATGGCTTTTCTATTTTAAGATATGGTGAGAATGATGATACAATCGAAACCTCCATCCGAAGACCCGCCAATACTCATTGAGGATGGCAGAAGGGAAATATCAAACCCTCTTTCGGCCTTGTCAGTGGCCAAAGAGGAAACGATCTCCAAGGCCGTCCTGGATGATTACATTGCTCAACAAATATGAGCTCACCAAGCTAATGAAGCCGCCGACCAAATTGTCAGAACCGGGCGACCATATCTTGGTTGGTATGACCAAATCAAATACCTGCCGGGATATATGATCCCTAAGTTCCATGTCTATAAAGGAACAGGCTGTAGGGTTAGCTTAGCACCTTGTGAAGGTTTTGGCAAATATCAAACATGCTATATTAAAATTTTGGGGTGCTAAACAAACCAACCAAGTAATCGAACTAGAGAATTAGGGTTAACTTTGCATGTAAACAACTTTACATCTAAGTGATAGGGATTACAAACTTTGTAGTCCGTTCCTTCGCTTCAAAAGCTCCGAGTAGTGGTCCCTTCGCTGCGATCCATGAACTCCTGGACTCTAGAGAGGCTCCACATGATGTACGATGCATCCTTGCTTGAAGTCTTCAAAGTCTACGATGATCTACGTCGAGAAAACACGGACTCAAGCCCTCTCTTCACTAATATGGAATTAGTGAAGCTAACACACTAATCTATATGGCTAATATAGAAGAGGATGATGAAATAGGAATTTTTCTCACTTTATTATTTAATTTCTCACAATCATTCATCACAAATTAAAAATCTAGCAAGCTTTTTTTCAATGAAGAAGAAGAAGAAGAAGCAAGTGATGAATTATTGTTGTGTGGTTAGAAATGCAACCTTGGGTCAAGTATATCATCCTTAACCCATGTAGAGACTTAACCATTAGTTATGGTTAAAGACGAGGTGGATAAATATCCTAAGCTAGACAAAAAGAGTGGACAAAGTCAATGTAGTCCACAAGCTTCCACAAGCTTCCATCAAAATATCAACCATGACAAATATCCACAATATTTGAATAACTTAATGATAAATATAAACCCTAATATTAACCCTAGCATGGTTTAACTCTCATAAACTCTAATTGCATTTATAACCAAGCATGTCACAATATTATATATTACATATATAATATTTATGCAACAAAAGAAAACAATACAATAAACATATATCACATATATGTTAAAAATATTATAAGTGAGAATAATAAATATTTAAGTGAGCATATAATATATTAATATATATATATATATATATATATATATATTATTTCATCGAATCAACACTTGATCCGATAACCCGGCTATATCACATATAACCGGCCGATATCACATATCGCGAGAATAGAATACGGTATCACATACGCGTATCAATCTCGATCCCGCACATCACATATGTGCTCCTACTCCGTTTTGCCTGAGCCTGGAAACCTCTATGTAGGACTCTAAAGACTCGTCAATACGCCGGCAGTAGGTGATGATCACATCAAACACCAACAAGCCGCAAGCGGTCAGCTAAACGTAACGGCCACCCGGGTATTGAGCGATCAGAAGATCAACAAGCAAGTCTGCTCTAACTCCTGTAAATCCAATCAGTAACACTACCGTACAGTCCGGTCTCTTCGTCTGATATGTCGCATATCCAGTCTAGGGGTGGTAAACGTCAGACCCCAATAACCGATAAGTCGTGTCGATTTGAGGTTCATAATGGGTCGAGAAACTACTGATAACACTTATCAGTATATCTCCATATCAGCCCTGGCCAGGGACTTCCAGTTATAGCCAATCCAACACAGCGCAACATCAACCCCCAATACCGGGAGGGACGAAACCCCTCCTATCGCTCATTGCTTCCATATGATTCGGGACTGTACCCAAAAACCACCGTTTTTCATGTTCTCTTGAACGTGGTAAGGTGGAAATCAAAGCACAGTGGGAATCACACAAGACTCTATGACGATCTCGGGTCTACAGACTAACCTGTACCAGTGTCACCAGAGAACTGCTATCTGATGATAGGTATAATACCAGCAAGGAGTTCTCGGCGAGTCCGTTCAGTGTACCCAATCTCCACTGAGCACCCGTATACCATCTTTGATGTCAAACACCAATGGATGTGGGATCATCCATCGCCCATCATATGGGTCAAGATGCGTATACGCTAGTCTACTCCGGAGTATCGATGCCCTGTCTCGATACACCCTCGACTAGGAACAGTTATAGGATGTACTCATGGACTACCCTGGCCCCACTAGTATAATCTGCATCATAGTCCTAGTAGTCAAGTACATATCCTAAGGGCTTTATCAACATGTGAGAGTAAGACAGTAACCCAATATAAGTCAACATGTTAAGACAAAGAGCAACCAGATATCATACTATCATATCGAGCAAGAAAGTCCTCTCTATATATATCCAAGCATCCACTATAATATACATCATATGTACAACAATGGCCTCTAGGGCATATACATAACTAACAATCTCCCACTTGCACTGAGGCCAGCTGCTGTAGTATCTCATACCCAACATCCCGAAGAGTCTCTCAAATTGTATCTAGGAAATGGCCTTCGTGAATGGATCCGCAGTGTTGTCCTTCGTATCTACTCTCTTGACCTCGATCTCCCGGCGATCAACTGTCTCCCGGATCAGGTGATACCGCCTCAGAATATGCCTGGATCTCTGATGGGATCTGGGTTCCTTGGCCAAAGCCATAGCTCCATTGTTATCACAATACAAATGCACTGGATGCTCAATGGATGGAACCACACCAAGTTCGGTGATGAACTTCTTTATCCAGACAGCCTCTTTGGCAGTATCGTTGGCAGCGATGTATTCAGGCTCTATCGTCGAGTCTGCTACAGTTTCCAGTTTGGAACTCTTCCAACACACCGCCCCTCCATTTAGGGTAAAGACAAATCCCGAGTGCGACTTAGAGTCGTCCTTATCACTTTGGAAGCTCGAATCGGTAAAGGACTCCACCTGGAGTTCTCTGTTACCATACACCAAGAAAATCTTCTTAGTCCTTCTCAAGTACTTGAGAATGTTCTTCACAGCTGTCCAGTGATCCTCTTCAGGATCTGCTTGATACCTACTCACTACATTTAGTGAGTATGCTACATCGGATCTGGTACACAGCATCGCATACATGATAGAGCCTACTGCCGAAGCATAGGGTATCCCTTACATGCGAGCTCTCTCCAAATCAGTCTTAGGAGACATCTCTTTGGAGAGAGTGAGTCCAGAGATCGTGGGTAAATTCCCACGCTTGGATTCTTTCATACTAAACCTCTTTAGTATGGTGTCAATGTACCTGGATTGGGACAATCCCAGTATCCGTCTAGATCTATCTCTATAGATCTTAATCCCCAAGATGCAGAAGGCATCACCTAGATCTTTTATCGAGAATCTTTGAGATAAGAAGAGCTTGACCGAGTGCAGCATAGGAACATCATTTCCTATCAAGAGTATGTCATCTACGTACAATACGAGGAAAACAATCTTACTCTCTACAACCTTCTTGTAAATACAAGGTTCATCTACATTCTTGATGAAGTCAAACTCTTTGACTACCACATCAAAGCAGATGTTCCAACTCCGCGACGCCTGCTTTAACCCGTAGATGGATTTAAGCAGCTTGTACACCTTTCCACTGCTCCCACTATCTACGAAGCCCTCTGGCTGAGTCATGTACACGCACTCCTCTAAATCACCATTTAGAAAGGCGGTCTTAACATCCATTTGCTAGATTTCGTAGTCATGGTATGCAACAATGGCAAGTAAGATCCAGATGGACTTAAGTATAGCCACTGGAGAAAAGGTTTTGTCATAATCCACACTTGGTCGTTGACGAAAACCCTTTGCAACAAGTCTAGTTTTGAAAGTCTCAACTTTTCCATCTACACCAAGTTTCTTCTTAAAGATCCATTTGCTCCCGATAGGTTTTACCCCTTCAGGAGCGACTTCCAAAGTCCATACTTTGTTGGTGTACATGGATTCCATCTCAGATCGCATTGCATCAAGCCACTTCACAGAGTCCCCACTCGTGATGGCCTGCTCGAAACTAGTGGGGTCATCATCTTCCATGATGCAATTGTCGCTCCCACCATTGATGAGAAAACCATAGTATCTCTCAGGTGGATGGGGAACCCTACTAGATCGGCGAAGCGGCTGAGGTTCATCGGGAACTACTGAATCCTCTGGTTCTACCAAATCTTCTGTTGCATTTTGTGTAGCTGGAACTTCTTCCAGTTCTACCTCCTCGCCACTAATTTCTTTTGCAAGAAATTCCTTTTCTAAAAAGATGGCATGCTGAGCAACAAGAACCTTTTGTTCCTCAGGGTGGTAGAAGATATGTCCTCGCGAATGCTTGGGATATCCTACAAACTTGCACAGAAACGATCTTGCCTCGAGCTTGTCCAGATTTTGCTTTTAAACATAGGCCGGGTAACCCCATATCTTAACTCGTTTAAGAGATGGTCTCTTCCCATTCCATATCTCATATGGAGTGGTAGGCACTGATTTGGTTGGAACCCTATTCAATAGGTATATGGCCGTCTCAAGCGTATACCGCCAAAAGGAAATAGGTAACTCAGCAGTGCTCATCATAGAGCGTACCAGTGCGGTTCCTCCGTTCCGATACACTGTTGTGCTGTGGTGTATACGGAGGAGTAAGCTGAGAGAGAATCCCGTTCTCTTTTAAATAATCCAGGAACTCATTGCTCAAGTATTCTCCTCCTCGATCAGATCGAAGGATCTTAATACTTTTACCCGTTTGGTTCTCGACTTCGTTCTTATATTCTTTGAATTTCTCAAAAGCTTCAAACTTGTGTTTCAACAGGAACTCATGTCCATATCTTGAGAGATCGTCAGTGAATGTAATGAAGTATGAGGAACCATTCCTGGCATGTGTAGATATGGGACCGCATACATCACAATATATCAGTCCCAAGAGTTCTGCAACTCTTTCTCCGTGTCCACTAAACAGAGTTTTGGTCATCTTTTCTTTGAGACATGAATGGCAAGTTTCATAAGATGATAATTCGAATGGATCCAAATATCCATCCTTATGTAACTTAGCCAGTCGTGTCATATTGATATGACCAAGTCTACAATGCCACAAGAAGGATTCGTTCATTTCTGAACTCTTCCTCTTGTGAGTGTTTTGTACATTAAGAACTGTGGTTTGATTTAGAATGTATATGCCATTATGTAACGAGCCTGATCCAATCAACTTTTGATTTAGGAAGATGCTCATAACATCATCCTGTATTACAAAATTATATCCTTCTTCACTTAATAAAGAAACTGATATAAGATTGCATATCAGGTTCGGTATGTAATAGCATTCGTTCAGAATCAATGTATTATCATTTGGTAATACAAGGTGCTATTCACCAACTGCTTTGGCTGCAACATTTGCACCATTCTCTACTGTTACGGAATGATCACCTATTCCCAGTTCTCTACCTTTCCTTAGCCCATGCAACATATTGTATATGTGGGATCCTGATCCAGTATCTAATGCCCAGGACGTAAAGTGAACTGAGAAACAGTTCTCGATAACAAACACACCTGAAGAAGATGCATCATTATGCTTATTCTTCGTTTGGGTGGCGAGTGAATTCTGGCGTTTCCCTATTTCCTGTTCAGTCTTATAACAATTATAAGAAAGAACGGAACCAACGTTCCCCTGCTCAGTATAATAAGTGGGTTCGGTCAATACATCCATATTATTATCTTGATTAAGGCCTGACATGGTCGCTACCTGGAGAGAGAGAAGGAAACACTTTAGCGTATGCTCTTGCAAGATTAGATTGGTTATTATCTTATCTAATCAGGATGGCTCCCACTGTTTTGATCAAATCTTCCTTCAAAAAACCCTAAAAAGGAAAGACTAGCCGGGTTTAATTACAGTCTACAACTTCGCTAACCGTTCAGCCAGGCGAGTGCCAGTACTTTGAGGGAGGTTCCCCGAGCTTTCGCAGACCTAATTAAGATAAACCTCGTTTTCCCTTAGGGGTAGCCCCATTAACACCTTTGTAGACACCTAATGGGTTAGCTAATTGTAAAGTGCAAAACTCTCCCAGGAGCAACTCTTACTCGCAGTGGGTATCGGGATCCAACTATCTCATAGAAGGTATGCAATCTCATTGCAAATCTCAACATTTGAAATTCCCGACAATATTCTGTCCCTAGCGTCCTATGACCTTGATGGAGGTCAACAAACCATAGGCTACTAGTCAAGTTCGACCCGTCATTTCGTGATTGAATTAAACCCACCCGCACGACCCTTGACGGAGGTCAACAAGGTCGTACGACTACCCTAAAACAATCGCATCATATGCAACAGATAAATACTAGTCAGCTACCGCACACTACGCCTTGACGGAGGTCAACAAACGTAGCACGAATACTAAGTAGGATTAATTTGAAATGACGGAGGGCTACGACAGGTTTTTCAGAAAACCTTTTGCGTAATGAACTTGATATCGTTATAGAAACAAGTGATTTTGAAAAGGAGTGTTTTTTAGGCTTTTACTAGTTTCGCTAAAGAGGTCACTCCCGGTGAAGGGATCTCGGCTCTTTCCTTATCGAATAAGATGCTGGATATTTTACAAGGAATACCGCTATGCAAAGCAAGAACTATAGAAGCAATCAAAAACATAACTGAGTGAGTTGTAGTATCTGCTAGTTTCGCTAAAGAGGTCACTCCCGGTGAAGGGATCTCGGCTCTTTCCTTATCGAATAAGGTGCTGGATATTCTACAAGGAATACCGCTATGCAAAGCAAAAACTAGAGCTACCCTTTTTGAAAATTTGATTCTATAACATTTTTTAGGTTTCTTTTCTTTTCATTAATCTCATTAATGAATTCCCATCATTTATGCTTTCTAAGCATCACAGAAGAAACGAAAGCAATAATATTTATATATCATATATATATAGTATAAGCATTCGTCTCATGCATATAAAATGATCACATCACAGAATATCAGCAGCAGAAGAATCACATATGAAATATTGGATATACTAGGAATTCCGTGTTTTATTTAAGCCAGTAAAAACGCGGATTCCACGGTCGTGATGAATAGACAAACCCACAACCCTAGACCCCTATGAGAGCGGTAAGCAACCCTACCAATTCTAGAGTTAGGAGACCCGACTCGACTCCTAGAGTTGGTCTCCCACTGGACTCTAGAACCCGGTTACTTGTGCTCCCCGCCTTGGGTCTATCCTAATGTGGAAAGGTAAATAATATACAATAACGGTGACATCATCCTCAACCCGGAAGTGCCCCAATAAAAGAATATTACATACAATGAATTTTACATGAATGAAATAAAAACTCTCATCTCACATAAAACCCCCGGCTATTCAAGACACGACGATCCAATTTAACATATCACAGCAACACTTAATCATCACAGATAACTAGGCAAAGTTAGACAATTCGATTAATTCAACGAATTCCCAAAAATTCTCAGAGAGCTCAACACTTGAGCACAGTTAAAGTTAACCAGAAACATCCTACATCACCTACGGACCTACAGCTGAAGGCCCGACCCAAGCCTCTCAAGTGGCGCCGCGGATCCGCGGTCACTTAGACGAGTTAGGGTTTCGTTCTTCAGGTGTGTCCATAGAATTCCCTGCATGATTTTCTGAATATTTTTAACATGAAAAATTTCAACTTTTTGAAAAATTTTCAGAAAGTGGGAAATTTAGGGTTTTTGAAGTTCGATCGGACTTCTAACTTCGTCTAGACAACGCCTAATACTCTAGCTTGGCTTTGATACCACTGTAGGGTTAGCTTAGCACCTTGTGAAGGTTTTGGCAAACATCAAACATGCTATATTAAAATTTTGGGGTGCTAAACAAACCAACCAAGTAATCGAACTAGAGAATTAGGGTTAACTTTGAATGTAAACAACTTTACATCTAAGTGATAGGGATTACAACCTTTGTAGTCCGTTCCTTCGCTTCAAAAGCTCCGAGTAGTGGTCCCTTCGCTGCGATCCATGAACTCCCGGACTCTAAAGAGGCTCCACATGATGTACGATGCATCCTTGCTTGAAGTCTTCAAAGTCTACGATGATCTACATCGAGGAAACACGGACTCAAGCTCTCTCTTCACTAATATGGAATTAGTGAAGCTAACACACTAATCTATATGGCTAATATAGAAGAGGATGATGAAGTAGGAATTTTGCTCACTTTATTATTTAATTTCTCACAATCATTCATCACAAATTAAAAATCTAGCAAGCTTTTTTTCAATGAAGAAGAAGAAGAAGAAGCAAGTGATGAATTATTGTTGTGTGGTTAGAAATGCAACCTTGGGTCATGTATATCATCCTTAACCCATGTAGAGACTTAACCATTAGCTATGGTTAAAGATGAGGTGGCTAAATATTCTAAGCTAGACAAAAAGAGTGGACAAAGTCAATGTAGTCCACAAGCTTCCATCAAAATATCAACCATGACAAATATCCACAATATTTGAATAACTTAATGATAAATATAAACCCTAACATTAACCCTAGCATGGTTTAACTCTCATAAACTCTAATTGCATTTATAACCAAGCATGTCACAATATTATATATCACATATATAATATTTATGCAACAAAAGAAAACAATACAATAAACATATATCACATATATGTTAAAAGTATTATAAGTGAGAATAATAAATATTTAAGTGAGCATATAATATATATATATATACATACATATATATATATATATACATACATACATATATATATATACATACATACATATATATATATACATACATATATATATATATATATATTATATTATTTCATCGAATCAACACTTGATCCGATAACCCGGCTATATCACATATAACCGACCGATATCACATATCGCGAGAATAGAATACGGTATCACATACGCGTATCAATCTCGATCCCGCACATATCACATATGTAATTCTACTCTGTTTTGTCTGAGCCTGGAAACCTCTATGTAGGACTCTAAAGACTCGTCAATACACCGGCAGTAGGTGGTGATCACATCAAACACCAACAAGCCTCAAGCGGTCAGCTAAACGTAACTGCCACCCGGGTATTGAGAGATCAGAAGATCAACAAGCAAGTCTGCTCTAACTCCTGTAAATCTAATCAGTAACACTACCGTACAGTTCGGTCTCTTCGTCAGATATGTCGCATATCCAGTCTAGGGGTGGTAAACGTTAGACCCCAATAACCGATAAGTCGTGTCGATGTGAGGCTCATAACGGGTCGAGAAACTACTGATAACACTTATCAGTATATCTCTATATCAGCCCTGGCCAGGGACTTCCAGTTATAGCCAATCGAAAACAGCGCAACATCAAACCCCAATACCGGGAGAGATGAAACCCCTCCTATCGCTCATTGCCTCCATATGATTCGGGACTGTACCCAAAAACCACTGTTTTGCACGTTCTCTTGAACGTGGTAAGGTGGAAATCAAAGCACAGTGGGAATCATAGAAGAATTTATGACGATCTCGGGTCTACAGACTAACCTGTACCAGTGTCACCAGAGAACTGCTATCTGACGATATGTATAATACCAGCAAGGAGTTCTCGGCGAGTCCGTTCAGTGTACCCAGTCTCCACTGAGCACCCGTATACCATCTTTGATGTCAAACACTAATGGATGTGGGATCATCCATCGCCCATCATACGGGTCAAGATGCGTATACGCTAGTCTACTCTGGAGTATCGATGCCCTGTCTCGATACACCCTCGACTAGGAACAGTTATAGGATGTACTCATGGACTACCCTGGCCCCACTAGTATGATCTGCATCATAGTCTTAGTAGTCAAATACATATTCTAAGGGTTTTATCGACATGTGAGAGTAAGACAGTAACCCAATATAAGTCAACATGTTAAGACAAAGAGCAACTAGATAGCATACTATCATATCGAGCAAGAAAGTCCTCCCTATATATATCCAAGCATCCACTATAATATACATCATATGTACAACAATGGCCTCTAGAGCATATACATAACTAACACAGGCAACCATCACCAACACATCGCGCAATTCAGAGCTCTGTGTGGCAACACTGGAGGCGACGACAAACCGTTGCTTTGCCAGTTTGTCGGCAGCTTATCAAAAATAGCCTTCGAATGGTACTCAGAGCTCCCAAATGACTCCGTGAAAACCTTCGCAGAATGGAGCTGCTGTTCACACAGCGTTTCGCCAGTGTGAGCGATCGCACTCCGATCACGGCATTAATCAATGCCAGGGTAAAGCCAAGAGAAACATAGGTCCAATACGTGATCCCGTGGCGGAACCTATGGTTTAAGTGCGAACAGTACATTGAAGAGTCTCCTGCCATGGGTATGTTCATCGGGACCCTTGATCCTCAAACGACTATGTCCCAGTTCATGACGTTCTTCAAGCCCACAACCTTTCAGACTCTAATAGATAAACTGGCCCAGATGGATCAGATGGGTCATGGGCCTTTCTCCTCAAATAAGGACCCTCGAAATACCAAGGGTAAAGGGAAAGCGGTCTTCGTAGCCAACACGCAATAACAGCCGAGCGGCCTAAAACCAGCAGCTCGCCAAAACAACGCGTGTTCGCTCCAGTCCTTGGAAAAAAGGCTAGGATGTGCTTACTCATTTCCCCGTGACAAAACGAGGAGACTGTTTGAGTTGGCGATATGAAATAACCTCATCACATTGACAGACCCGCGGCGTCCAGCATAACCCTGTGATGTCAATAACCCTAATTACTGCTCCTATCACAGAATGATGAGCCACCCAATTGAGGATTGCTACATCTTCAAAAATTGGGTTGAAAACCAGTATCAACAGGGGAAATTCGTGTTGTCTGATAACTGGAGGGTGAACCCGCCCCCGAAAAGGTGGACACGCAGGGGGTATCATGCTCACTCGTGAAAGAAACTCTATGGGATGTATTCCTCTCAACAAAAACTAAAAGAATGCTGAAGGATCTTTAGGCATGTCCGGCAATCAGGTGGGAGAGCCCACTTAAACCCGAAATAATCGAGGGGATGCTAAAACCTCGCCCCGCACCAAAAATTGCTGACAAGGGGAAAAGCCCCCAGGTTAAGCCTTCAAAGTCTTCTAAGCAAAAGAAGAAGACCAAGAAACTGATGTAGCTTGCCGAGTATGACGACAAGCGCACATATCTACAAAAATACATAGATGCGCTAGAAGAGTATAACCAGAAGGCACGGACACCAGTCGCGCTTGAAGAATTTCTCAAGCATATTCTTGAGGGCGAAGACAATAACAATGATGAGGGAAATGACTTATCAGAAGAAACCGAAGACCGTGTAGCAAGTTGCCATATAGTCTCCCATTCGTCATTATATGGCGAAGAAGCTCCCCCAGCGTCAGAAAATGACGCAGAGGAACTGGGGGCAGAATCGGCGCTAAAATCCCTGAAACTACCAGAAGAAGACCCGATTGAGAGGCTGATAAACGAGGCCTTTCAAAAAATCAAAGTTGACCAAGAATGCGAGACAGCCATATATGAGAGGGCTAAGTGTCAGCGTCTTGATAAAGAAGCTACGGTGAGGACGACTCGTAAAGTGCTTCAACCAAACCAAAGCACACCTGCAACAAATAAAAGAAGAATCAGAATAGAGAAGCGGTTCGCCAAAGCCTTGTCAATGGGGATGAAGCTGCTATCTCTTATAAAAAACACTCCCCGGGTCACATACTTCGATGGAGAAGATTCACATCCAGAATACTGCCTATATCATCGAAGGGTCACCCACCTCATCGAAGAATGCAGTGCATTCAAGAAGTGGTGGTAAGGATACGTTGCCCATCAAAAATACTTCATGAGGATGAAGGGTGAAGCTCGCACTCGTCGACATCAAAATAACGAGACGAATGCGCATGAAAGAACGACTGGCGACTGTCATATGGTTGGTACTAGCTCAGAGGGAGAGAAACCTCCAGTCCTTACGTTCGGGAACGATTCGGAGGACGAAACCCCCCTCAACCCTCTCTTCAAAGACTCCGCCTCCGAAAAAGAAGAGGAGGAGAAGAATTGCGAATATTCAACTGCGTAACTGCACGCTGCCTGATAAGAACTTCGGACCTACAAACAAAGATTCGAATAAAAAAGACAAAGGGAAAGGGAAAATTCTGAGGAAATTGCTCTCGATGAAGAAGCAGTCAAAGAGCTCGCCGCAAGAGACCCACTGTAATGACTCTGAATTTATTGTACGATTTTTTTTCAATTTAATGTACAGAAAGGAGTTTACAAGTCTGAGTACAATTTAAAAGTTAGATTTTGTTTAAGAACAGCAAGAAACAACTTGTAGCTCACTGGTAAAGCTTTTCACTGCTGTGACGTAACCCATGTGTTCTAACCCCATCAGACACATTATATTTTCTCTGATTTTTCTTTTAAACTTTTTGGAAGCCCAAAAGTTTACACATGCAATGCACATAAAAATGAAAAGTCTAAAAAAATAAACATGTGGAAAAGGGTTTAAATACAGAGTTGTACACGTGGCACAAATCCTACGGCCCATCTCCCAAATTCGACCAGCCAAATCCCTTGAAAAACCGGCAGGGACGGTCCAACTGTGGGTAATAAGCCCCGGGCTTTGCACACAAGTCTCTTGGCCTACCCCTAACTCCCCTGCACTGTTTGATTACTCTGCAATCAAACAGAGACCCCTCAATTCCCCAATTTATCACATTTTAATGCAATTTAATTTACTCTTTTAATTCCAAAACTTTAATTCCACACTATAAATACTATCACATGCCCTAGATCTTCCTCATTCTGAAAATTCTAGCCAAAACTATCAAATTTTCTCAAGTACAAGTGGAGTAGAAGAGGAGTTAGCCAACGACCAACTTCCGGCGAGAAATCGAGGCTATTCCGGCGACCCCACGACGCCACGACTACCAATCTATCTTCATCAGCCTCTCCTTAAACTAATTCACTTGTAAGTCTTTCTCAATTCCTCACCTTCTTTTTTGAACATCCCTTCTCAAAATATATGTTGAAGTGAAGTTACTACCGACAACTTTTACTAAACCTAGAAAACTACTCATCTTTAATACTTTGTTAAGTCCAATTTATACACATCACTTGTAACTTTAACTCATAGTTATTTAGAATCAAATTCCATCTAAATTCTCATGTAAAATAACTTTAAAGTGAGTTTTTCGTTTAAATACCATGACTTTATATATGTCATCTTATTTTCCTTTGTTGAAATATACCTTTAGAAAACTTCATGGGGTAATAACCTACCCCTCGCAAACACACATGGTTCCATGGCATGATTCTCTTTGAATCTATTTTTGTGGCGAATACAATATATTTCATTAAAATACCATCTACTATAAAAACGGTTTTCTTTTGAATTGTATTTCAAAACCCTTTGCAAATAAGGCTCTACAACCTTTTTTAGGAGACCCGCTATTGGATGGTGCGGATTATCGCACATCCTTTGGTTAGTAGAGTGAGATGCAGACCTCCTCATGGAGCATTCGGTCTCGAAAGTTTTTTAATACGATTTTTAAGAAAAACGAAATTTCTACTTAATAATCAAAATTAATTTTTAATAATTATATAAATATTACAAATCCATATATTTTCAAAAATATAATAACTTATTTTTTTTCAAATAAAAGAATTACAAGTTTCATCAAAATACTATCAAGATATTAATACAAAACAAGTTTACAGTAAAATACCATGAACTATTCAAGTTAAGATAATTATCATTAAAATACTTCAATTCTTAAGATTCACATTCATGGAAACCCTAAATAATATAAATAATTTCTCGAGATTATTTTGAACTATATCTAAAAAAAATGTTTTTCATAAAACCCCTCGAGTTATATAAAATTATATTTAAGGACTTTAGTAAATATGGGTTTAAGCGGGATCGATTCTCTTGAGCCCTAGGGAGTCGGAGAAAGTGAGTGCTTTCCTATTTAAGGTAGAAAAACTTAACGGCATTATCAATGGTAATTGTCTTGGAAAAAGACACAAATCCTGCTGTCTATGTGTAGGAGTTACCGATAACTACCGAACATAATTTAGGATCCAAATCAGTTATAAGTGTCTGACTCAAGTCTGAGTCTAAATCAAGCTTGAATTCAAACTCAAACCAGAATCCAATTCAAACATGAATCCAAACTCTAACATGTATACTTGAACCTGAACCTGAATACCAGAACAATATCAACATGCAAACATGACTTGACTTGACAGAACCATGGCTATAACTTGACTTGATTACATGACTACTTGTTACATCCTGAACCTGATTACATGAACAACTTGTATCCATGGTCTCGGCAAGTTTGATAATTATAATCTATATAAGGGATAGATTGGTACGGAATGTATTAAAAGTGGCATGAGATGATCACTAAAAGACACCTATATGAACTCTCGTGCCGTTGTCCCATGGATTTTGACGGGGCCTTGTACTACATGTTACCATAGTCCACGGAGTAAGATGGACTTCTCTCGTATACACTGATACCTTCTGTACCAAGCTATAAACAACTACGTTAGAATAGCAATCTTATACCCGTACACCTTAACAGTTTAATTCTCTATACTTGCTATATTCCTGTCTTTCTTTTGTGACTTACCGAGCACTAGTTCGCTGATGACATTCCTGTCTTTTCTTTCTTTGGAATGTTCTTCAAGAGGACCGGACTCTCTCGAGATCGAGCTTAGCCAGGAGGACATGGACCAGTTCACTGAGCAGCCGGACTTCTAGTTTTTCCTTGTACTTACTTTTCATTTCATATGCCACTGTTTAAGCATTGTTTTATATCATTGTACCTTTCTTTTCAAACCAACGTATTATAAAGATGGATGTTAATAAAAGTTATTGTTTACACTATATCTCTTGTCATTCTTGTGCATTTCATAAATTGCTTATTTACGCTTAACGTATTTATTTCTGAGTAAATACATCGTGTGCCTGCCACGTCTCCGTATCCATATACTGGGAAGCGGGGCGTGCCACCCGCCGAAGAAAAACAAGGTGGATTATAACGTCCCAGCATATCTGAGAAAAATACCCTCGCAGCTAAGCATATTAGATGCTCTCCTCCTGTCCAAAGAGGCACGAGATTCCCTGATCAAGGCATTACAAGAGCCCGATCAGTTCCAAACTTTTCTCGCAGAATTAGCCGGTATTAGCCGCTCCGGTTAAGCGAAAACCCCTTATCCTATATACAACAGCTCTTGAGGGATCTATAGGCGCATTGTGGGCACAAGAGAACGTCAAGAAAAGGAAAGAGCTCTATACTATTTAAGTCGAGTTCTCCTGGGGGCAAAAAGAAACTATTCCCACATCGAAAAGTATTGCCTGGCACTGATCTTCGCAATAACGAACCTCAGATATTACGCTTTGGCACATGAGGTCCACCTCATATCGAAAGTGGATCCTCTCAAATATCTAATGTCAAAGGCCATACTGACAGGAAGGGTTGCCAAATGGGCCCTCCTCCTGATGGAGTTCTCGATAATGTAAAACCACTCAAAGCAGTGAAAGGTTAGGTCATTGCCGACTTTCTCGCGGAGCATCCGATACCAGACGACCCCCCCTTAAATTGCGAGTTGCCAGACGAACATGCGTTCGGCACAATCAAAGAAGAAAATGATTCCCAATGGGAACTCTACTTCGATGGAGCATCTTCTATGAAGAGGAGAAAGCAAAACGCCCCTATAATCAAAGCTGGGGTGGGCCTTATCTTCGTGATCCCGCAAGGAGGGATATTGCGTTACGTCCTTTCGTTAACTGAGCCAAGGACTAACAAAGAAGCTGAATATGAAGTTTTGATAGCAGGTCTTGAGATCGCTATTGACATGGGAATCAATGACCTCCTCATATATAGAGACTCCCAGCTAAACGTTAGCCAAGTAAATGGCGACTATTAGACATGCAAGCCAGAGCTGACAAAGTATGGCGAAAGAGTACAGCAATTGCTGACACAAATCCCTTCCTATACACTGGAAAGCATACCGCGAGCGGAAAACAGAAGGAAGAAGCGTTGGCAAAATTGGCCAAGGAATTGGCCGATGAAAACCTCAATGACATAAGGATCTTTGTACAAAGCCGCAAGGTTCTCGCGCTAACAGATATTTCTTCGGAAGACCTGATAAATCCATCCGAAGGAAAAGAAATGACCGAACAAGTGGCCCTTCAAATAGGGGACGAAGAAAAGGTCAAGGACTGGAGGGAAGTTTTTATAAACTACTTCAAATCCCAACGAACGCCCGAAAATACATCGTCTAGATATCAGCTCATGAAACGAGCTTTGTCTTTTGCCTTCGTCAATGATACCCTTTATAAAAGATCATTTGACCTCCAATGGCTGAGGTGCTTGGGGCCAGAAGAAGCAAAGAAAGTCGTCCAAGAAATACATGATCGACTTTGCGACTCCCATCAGGCGGGTCTGAAGATGAAGATCAAGATAAAAAGAATGGGTTACTATTAGCCCACAATGATTCAGGACTGCTTCGAATATGAGAAGCAGTATCACTCGTGCCAAATTCACTGGGACTTCATCCATCGATACACAAATCCGCTACACCCGACAGTGGCTAACTGGCCATTAGAAATATGGGGAACCGATATAATTGGCCCTATCGAACCGGCATCATCCAAAGAACATCGGTTCATACTAGCAACAACCGACTACTTCTTTCAGTGGGCAGAAGCAGTACCACTAAGAGAAGTGAATACAGAGAATATCCTCTATTTATTCAAGACCCATGTCATATATCGATTTGGAACTCCGCGACGGATAATCTCGGATAATGGGCCAGCTTACCGAAGCCATAAAATAAGCCGCTTCGCACAGCGACATAAAATAGATTGGAGATACTCTTTAGTCTATAATTCTCAGGCCAATGGTCTAGCTTAAGCCTTCAACAAGACCTTGACCAAGATTATATAAAAAATGGTGTCCAGAAACAAAAAAGACTGGCACGAAAGGCTGCATGGAGCTTTCTGGGCGTACCGAACAACGTTCAAGACGGTCATGAATACGACACCATACGCATTGGTGTTCGACACGGACGCAGTGCTCCATTGGAAATAGACCTCCCTTCTCTACGAGTAGCGGTTCGATATGAGCTGACAGATGAAGAAAATGCTCATCTTAGGCTTAAGGAGCTCGACGCCCTTGACGAAACTCGCCTTATAGCACAGCAAAATCTAGAGGCTTATAATGCAAGGATGACGTGGTCATATGAAAGATTGATGAGTCCGAGAACATTCCGCCAAAGCGAACTCGTGCTATTCGTAAAAAGACCAATGATCCCCAATCGTGCAAAACGGGAAAAGTTCGAGCCGACCTATGAAGGCCCGTACATCGTAAACAAAGTCTACTAGGGTGGAGCCTATCTGCTCATAGATATGCATGGTGAAAGACCCTTCTGGCCAATAAATGGCCGATTCCTTAAAAAGTACTACGCCTAACGAGTCATGACTTAAGTCTATGATAGATGACGACGCCGGTGTCCGCTCACTATCTTCCTGAGTCAGAACTCTGAGAGTAGTATCCAAAAAGCTCCGTCGCCTCGAAAATGATGATTATGGACCGAGAAGTCCCTAAACCAACATTTCGCCTAAAAATGGTGATAATGGACCGAAACATCCTTAAACTAATAATGGACCGAAACGTCCTTAAACTAATACTCGCCCCGAAATACGGCGATAAAGGACCGAAATGTCCTTGAACTAACATTCATCCCCAAAACTGGAATGTTGGACCGGAACGTCCCTAAACTAGCATTTCGCTTCAAAATTCGGTGATAATGGACCATCACATTTATCCCTACGATAAATCCCCATATCAATTACCGTATACAATCCATGGGTATAAACAATTCATAACTCTCCCAGGTCCCACATGATGTAGTCCTTAGAAAAAGATTGGGGCCTACAGCTAATGGCGTATTACCTTACGGGCCGTAAAAAAAAGGGTATGTCCACAAGTGAAACGGGTACGGATGAAAACACGGAAGGACGCCGTGAGTAAAAACAGCAGGACTGGCGGCGAGCTAGTGAAAACCCGAAAGGGCGCGAACTCGTTTAAAAAAAACCTGCGTGAGATCCTTACGACTCACAAAGGAACAACACACTTAGGAATTCATATGATTCTTAGGGAGAAATTACACTTGCGAGATCCTCATGACTCGTAAGGTGAATACCCCTATGAGACGCTCACGATTTATGGGATTCAAAAGCCTTAAGATATAAGGATCTAAACCTACTCTTAAGCTATCAGAACCCGACAAAACTTTCTTGCCCTACAGGCGGTCCTATATTGACCTTTGTATACAATCCACGAGCATAAATAAATATATCTCCCACCAAATTCCACCAATGGCGAGAAATATCCCCATATGGTGAACAACACTTATAAGTTCTCTCGACTTATAAGGAGAAAATACTCTTGAAGATCCTTATGACTTATAAAAGAAAACGCACTTAGGAATCCTCACGACTCCTAAAGAGAAAATACACCTACGAGATCCTCTCGACTCGTAGGACGAAATACCTTTATGAGACCCTTACGGCTCATAAAATAAAAAAGCCTTAATCGACAGAATCCTAACCCTGTTTTCTAAGCCAATTTTGTTCAAATCGACAAAGGCAAATGATAATTTGTTTCTGGCAATATCCCAGTTGTAGCGATGCTGATGCCTAAATAGGTATCAAATTTTAAGTCCTCTCAAGGAAAATGATAATTCGCTCCTGGCAATATCCCAGTTGCAGCGATACTGATGCTAAGGTTGGTATCAGATTCCAGATCCACAACTCTTTAAAAAAGCCGAAATGATAGGGCAACTCGCAAAAAAAAAACAGCGAGTAAAAATAAAAAAATGATATAGCCGAAATGATTGGGCAATCGCGACTTTCGCGATATGAAAGGCTGAAAAGATATAGTATCGCGGATTTATATATATATATATATATATATATATATATATATATATATATATATAACAGAATAAAACTTTTATGCCCTGCAAGTATGTCCATATTGACTCTTGTATACGATCCATGGGCACAAATAAAAAAAAGGGAACCATATTTTCCCACCACACTTCGTCAAAAGGATAACCGAGTCTTGACGATACATATACAATCTAGAGACTATCCCGGCATTCCTTCTCATTCCAGCAGGATGCAAACGCAACGTCGTCATAAAAAAAGACCCAAGGGTCAAAGCAAAAAAGAAGTAATGGAAAAATCCTAACTTCAAATCTTGACGGTACATATACAACTTAGAGACTATCCCGGCGTTCCTTCTCATTCCAGCAGGATGCAAACGCAACGTCATCATAAAAAAAAGACCCAAGGGTCAAAGGAAAAATGGAGTAATGGCAAAACCCTAGCTCCAAGTCTTGACGGTACATATACAACCTAGAGACTATTCCGACATTCCTTTTCATTCCAGCAGGATGCAGATGCAACGTCATCATAAAAAAACACCTAAGGGTCAAAAGAAAAAATGGAGTAATGGAAAAATCCTAGCTCTAAATCTTGACGGTACATATACAACCTAGAGACTACCACGGCATTCCCCCTCATTTCAGCAGGGTGCGGACGTAACTATCAAATGAAATTGGAGCAACGGCATATTCTTAACTCCAGATCTCAATTGCAATACATACAGCATAGAGGTCATACGGATGTCTACCTTAGTTCAGCAAAGAATCGGCGCGACATCATCAAAGAAAAAAACGAAGTGATGGCATATTCCAAGTTTTGGGTCTTGACGACAGTACATACAAAGCCTAAAGACCGGTGGAGATCATCCCACCTCAGAAGGGTGCAGTTATGACTCATTGGGGCTTCAAATTAAGCCTAACCTCAAGTAAAAAGCGTCACGGCAAATACCTAATGCTTGTTCTTCCGACAGTAATACAGATACACCAACCTAAAGAAGATTACTTGAAAACGTCTTGTCCACCCTCCGAAGGGATCAGAGACACGACTGTTGCGGGGCTACTCGAACAGCAGCCTAAGGACTGCATATCAAGGAATATATCAGCCAACGCGATGGTACAATGGACTTAAACCTAGTACCACAAACCTAACGAACTCCTGTCATAAAAGAATGGTGGTTATTTACATCCAACGTTAAGGAAAGTTTGCCTGTAAACCTAAGGGAGGTAAACTAAAAACACTCCGAAATGCGTACATAAACTAGAGACTCCAAAATGAGTGAATAAACTATAAACTCCGAAATGAGTACGTAAACTAGAGACTCCGAATGAGTGAATAAACTATAAACCCCAAAATGAGTACATAAACTACTTCGCACCAGATCAAGACATCAAGAAACAGAAGAGTGCGTGCGAATAGAAATGGTATATTCTTTATTCATGAATTAAAATGTTTGAAAGATATAATTTGTTAAGAAAAAGGGATACAATTGTAGCCTCTAAGAGGGTGGGGCTTTTAATAAAGCAGCGACCCGCTCATTCTCCTGCCGCAGCTCATTCTCACGCTCCACTATTGCAGCTAGCATTGCTTCGATTCGAACTCGTTGTTGTAAGCATGAAGAAAGCTTCTCAGAAATTTTCTGCTTAGCAACTTCGGAGCCCGCATCCCTTGCTCGGTAGAGTCAAGGTCCCGCCTCAACGCCATTCCTTCAGAAATGCATCGTTGAAGGTTCTCAAAGATAACTTGGAGTCACGCAGCATTCGCTTCTACCTGGGAACGTAATTGTCTTGACTCGCTAAAAGCCGTTTCATGCTCTTTCTGCTTCAGGACCAGCTTTTGCTCGTAATATTGAATGAACGCGGCACTCTGTTCGATCCACGCAATCAATTGAGCTTTTGAGGATAATGCCTCAAGCATAAGATGTTTGCGCTCGATTTCATACAGGCAAGCCTTGATTTGCCTACAATAATCAATCCAGATGCAGATGAAATCTTCATTATGGAAAGTCACAAGAGTCGCCAGCATAGGATTAACTTCATCCGCAAAGTCCGCAGCAGAAGTGAGAGCCTCGATATTAAGCTCTTCAATAAATTCGCTTAGCATGCACCTACTATTTGTTGCGCCTCTAGAAGTTTGGCATTTAGCGAAAGGCCCTGCGGGCATAGAAATACGGAACTCAAAAGGAACTAAAACCAGTGGAGCTGCTACAAAATAAGACATGTACAAAGACGGGTCAGATTTCAGCCTAAAATAGAAAAAAAGTGAATAAGATCTAACCTACCGATAGTTGAAAGCGGCAAATCGGGAAGCATAGAGGGCTCAGCCATTTCTTCGTCCTCTCCTTTGAACCGTAAGACTGTACTCAGTGCGAAAAAAGATTATTAGAGATGAATTACTCGTAGAAAGATAAAATAAGAAATGAAAGATATACTAACCAATGCCAGAAAGAGGGACAGATCCTGATTGGAAGGTAAAGTGCGAGGCTAACATTTGGCACAGAAGGTTGAAAAACGCGCTTACAAGATTGTGACAATATATGTTAAGAAATTAATCTAAGGAGTAATATCAATACTGAAACGAAGTAATAAAAAAATTTTGAAAGAAAATTACCTTCCATCGCTGAGCCCGAGAAAACTCAGGGAGGTGCAAAAGAGATGGGTGGAACAGGAACAGTCATGGTGATAGCTGACGGGGGTTCTTCAATCAGCAGATCGCCAGGATTTACCGTGCCTATATCAGAAATAAAGAAAATGTTAGCAAATGTGTCTAGGAGAAATAAGGATCCGAAAGTAATAGCACAGAAGATACTTATGTGTTTCATGAGAACCGACGGTGCGGGAACCATGACTGCAAGCATCGCTAATCGCGACAGCCTCTTCGGCTTCCATCACCACATAGGAGACGGATTCAAAATCTACGCCTTCGTCCCCCAAATTAATAAGGGATATCACTACGCTAGCATTATCCGTGGATACTGGAGATCCACCGGGAGGAGTGGCAGTTGGAGAAACATTAGACTCAAGATGAAGGCCCACCGTCCCAGAATACCCAGATGCTACCATCTCATCCGCAGCACTGGCATGTAAACTTGTCCCTTCTGTACCATGCAAGAAAAATGTGTTGTAATTCCTATAAGCTGCTATGAAAAGAAACTTGGAAAATGAATAAGCCCTACCAGGTTTTATTAAAGTATCAAGCGCTATCTTCTCCTGAAGTAAACGCTCAGCTTCTTCACGAGCTGCGCACGCGATTCTCCTGTGAGTGGTTGACAAGACAAGAGAGATGTCCTCTATAGGAGTATCAGAGATTCGTATTTCACTCAAACCTGCACCTGTGGCCAAGCTAGCCTGACGCTCCCTCATTTTGTGCTTCCGGCGTTTCCTCTCAGTCTTAGCTGTACGAAGAGATCTCTCCAGAACCACCGATAAAGGAAGATCTTCATCTGAATCGGACTCAACCTCCGGATCTGCTACAATGTCCGTCATCGGCTGTTTTAGCGACGCTTCCTGTAGTGGCCCAGAGGTGGCCTGAACGATAGTCGGCAACTCTGAATATTCCGTAGGGGCCGTCGAGGGAGGAATATCCTCTGCACTAACACTCAAATATGGCACCTCACGGTAGTTCTTATAATGAAGAGAAAGGGGTCAAGGTGTGGGCAAAATAAGCTAAAAATATTTTATGAGCGTCATGTTTACCGCCGAAAGACGCGACCGGGACGTTGGGACGTTTGGCCTGAATTTTAGGGGCAGATGCTATTTGGTTTTATCTGTCCACCTCTCCGAAGATGCCAAGTTGATTTATGGCACTATGTATCAGAGGTTTAGACAGATGCGGCCGCTGTAGTAGACTTCGTCAGATTCCCCCTCGTTTGCGAGGGTTTTTTGATTGTGGGGACGCTCTTCCCTGCAGGCGCAAGCCCCTGCAGTTAATTACGTTACCGCGTAGCGATAACCACTTTCTCCTTCTCCAGATATTCACTTCGTGTCTTTTGTGTTTGTTTTTTTTAGGTTGCCCGTGGATTGTATACGGAGATTAATTTATGTTGTCACCCGTAGGGTGTGGATTAGTCCAAATCCGTATTTTCTTAGATTTGGGTTTGGTTGATTTAAGGATCGTTAACCTCGTTTGAGATTAAGATCAACTTAAATATTTGTTAAGGATACGTTAGTCTAAGTTTTAGACTAAGATCCACTTAACAAGGTTTTAGAATCATTTAGATCTAACGAAAGAGCATTTGGGCTCTATCATTTTAGTTTAGGGACATTACGGTCCATTGGGTTTAAGGACATCACAGTCCATGGAGTTTAAGGACATCATAGTCTATAGAGTTTAGTTTAGGGACGTTGCGGTCCAAAGGGTTTTGTTTAAAGACGTTACGGTCATGGAATTTAGTTTAAGGATATTACGGTCCATAGAATTTAGTTTTTAGGGACGTTGCGGTCCACAATTTAGTTTTAAGGACGTTGCGGTCCGAAGGGTTACAACGACATATATCAGAGTTTATGGTTTGTTAGTTTGGGGGTATACTAAGAGTTATTGGTTATTGGGACTCTCCACCTCTCTGAAGACGTTGAAGAATTACAACGACATGTATCAGAGGTGTGGAAAGATGTACCCTTGAACCAATGGATATTCATCAAAACATTGGTGGTCTTGTTTGGGAGTAAGACCAGTTTGGAAAAATAAAGAGCACATGGGCTCGGTTGATTAGGAGTTTGGCCAACTTGGGCTCAGTCCACTTAGACTTTGTCGTTTCTTTTTGAATAAAGTGTTAGATACTTACTAGGACACAGTCTTTTCTCTGTGCACACAATACTAAGCATTTATGTGGGTTCTGACGCTCACACTTTACTTCTTTTTCTTTTGTTTTTTGTGAGTGTTGAACACTTTTTATGGCGCTGGGCTCTGTGTGATGAGTGTAGAGCACTCTATGTCAAGTAGCACCCATGTGAGGGTCACGTGTAGCACTTGACGCTGGGCGCCAGCCATTGAGTGCTAAGCGCTTTTTTATTGAGAAGTGCTCACGTGAGGAGCACGTGAGGCGCTTGGCGCTGAGCGCCGACCATTGAGTGCTAAGCACTCTTTATTGAGCAGCGCCCACGTAAGTGGCACGTGAGGCGCTTGACGCTGAACCATTGAGTACTAAGCACTCTTTATTGAGCAGCGCCCATATGAGTGACACGTGAGGCGCTTGGCGCTGAGCGTCAACTATTGAGTGCTAAGCACTCTTTATTGAGCAACGCTCACGTGAGTGGCACGTGAGGCGCTTGGCACTGAGCGCCAACCATTGAGTGCTAAGCACTCTTTATTGAGCAGCGCCCATGTGAGTGGCACGTGAGGCGCTTGGCGCTGAGCGCCAACCATTGAGTGCTAAGCACTCTTTTATTGAGTAGCGCTTGGCGCTAGTTTTTCTTGTGTATTATTTTTTTGAAGGGTTCAATTCTCTGTTCTTCCTTGGATCTTCGATCCCTGAAAACAAATTCATCCCCGTAAGAATTAGATTCTCATTTGGGGGAGACTTGTCTCATGGATCTCAGATCCGAGGAAAGAACCACATTCTTTTTATGAGGGTTAAACCATTGAGATGCTCTGTTCTCTATTTTATTTATTTTGAAGAAAATTCTTCTTCTTAAAGCTTTCTCTTTTTTGCTTTGCTCTTCTCTTTGAGATCGAAGTTTATGGGGGGGGGGTCCTTCCTTTTAAGACTTGAAGTTTTGGATCCTTTATATAGTGAAGGCTGATCTGTTGATTCAGTTAAGAAAATCTCTCATTGAGAGATTTCTTAATTGATTTGGGGAATTTATCCACCGTCGGATCTTTGATCCAAGGACTTCTGTTTTACAGAAGACATTTTTCTTGTTTTTTAACAAGATTGGGAAAATATTTTCCTATAAAGAACTTATTCTGTATCTTGGTAATTTTTAATCACCATTGGATCTTTGATCCAATGATGCTCTGATTTACAGAGCACAATCATTCTTGTTTGGAAAGATTTGAGGAGTATTTCCTCAACAGAATTTAATTCTGTAATTTGATGATTTATCATCTTCGTTGGATCTTTGATCCAAGGGTGGAGAACTTTTAGTTCTGGTGCTGGCGCTCTTGTGTTTTGCACGTGAGGAACTGCCTCAGAGTTTTTAACTCTTGGCGCTGCCTCAGAGTTTTTTAACTCTGAGCGTTGGCACTCTCGTGCTTTGCACGTGAGGCGCTGCCTCAGAGTTTTTTTAAGTTTGAGCGCTGGCGCTCTTGTGCTTTGCACGTGAGGCGCTGCCTCAGATTTTTTTTAAGTCTTGGCGCTGCCTCAGAGTTTTTAACTCTGGGCGCTGGCGCTCTCGTGCTTTGCATGTAAGGCGCTGCCTCAGTTCAAATTTTGAAAAGAGCAAGGCTCTTTTATTGGGGGAAACAAATGCCCCCCCACCGTTGCGCTCACGTGGCTTACACGTGAGTGCAGCGGTGACAGCTTTTCCACCGTTGGATCTTCTTGGAAGTTGGATCGTCTTCCAGCATTTATAAGTAGGGCCTTTGGCCCTTGAGATGACTGTTGTTCATCTTCTTACTTTTCTTGTTCCTGAGAATTTAATTTCCCCTTCAGAGCTAAGCTCTCTGCCTTAAGAAACTCTTTTAGAGTCAGAACCTTGTCAAAAATTTTGGTAAAGATCAAATATTTGAAGGAATCATTTCATGTTCTAGGGTTTTACCCATTAACAGAGCCTTGCTCTTCTCAGATTGTAGATCTTAAAATGAATTTTTAGGGTTACTTAACCCATTAATTAGAATATTGTTCATCTTTATGAAGAACTCTTAGAGTTCGTTTTGTAGATCTAAAAGATCTTGGAGTTTTTACTCTGTAAAAAGCTTTGCTTTTTCAGGATTCTGATGGGTTACTCCATCGTTTTCAAAATGGAATTTTAGGGTTACTTAACCCATTATTTAGAACATTGTTCATCTTTATAATGAGATATTAGAGTTTGTTTTGTAGTTCTTAAAGATCTTGGAGTTTTTACTCTGTAAAAAGCTTTGCTTTTTTCTGAAATCCATCTCTTAGAGATCCACAGACATAATCTTGGAGTTGTAAACCTCAATGTCTTGGGCATCCCCCTATGATTTTTTAGGATTCATGGGGATTTTATTTTTCATTTCCTTATCATGGGAGTTTCTGGAATTTAATTCCATCGCATAAAAGGAATTTAATTCCTTACCGAAGAGCTTAGCTCTGAAAGATCAAAGAGGCCTTCAGGAATTTCATTCCCTGGTGTTCTTGAGCGTTTTCATAGGGTTGCACAATTTTAAATTTGTTGGGTGTTTTAACAGAACTTGTTTTCTCTACGGGGATGTCAAGAGTTGTTTAAACTCCCGTGTCTGTTTAATGAGAATTTTCTTGACCAGTTTGATCTCTAAACTTTCACTGATTTTTCTTTTCAGGTACTATGGCCGCTCATCTGTATGATCTCAACGAAATTATTTCTTATGAAGACATTCGCGTCCAAGGCCACTGCCAAAACCAGGAGTTTACAAACGCCCAATGCGATGAGATTATGTTTCGCTTCGACGAGTACAACGGTCGACTACTTCCCCGTCGTTCCACTCTTTTGAAGATCATCGTGGGAGCAATTTGGGAAGCACTTCCGAGATTTTACGAGGCCATGCTGCTTAAGGCACTTGACGATGCCGAAGACAAGGTGCACTCAGTATATTTGATGGGCCTAATCTCGAAGAGGCGGCAAGATAATCTCGTTGATATCTTGCATCAAGGTTTCCAACAGATGACGATAATCTCTGCCTACCAGAGGACGGATGACATCAACGAGGATCCTGACGCTTGTATTCGTGAGAAGGAGGACACGAGAATGGTCAGATAAGCTAGAATCATTTTAGACGGCCTCGCTTCTGAATTCCTCGATCCATGTCCCGGATTTAGTGTTTTTCCATTGTAAACATTTTCTTTTGTTTTTGTATGACTTCTTGGAGTATGAATGACAAAACTTTCTTTCCCCCTTTTTTTACATGTATTCTGCATGAAGTGTCTTTATACTGTTGTTGGAATTCATGTGCTTAGCGCATGAGGCGTTGTTGGGGATTTTAATCCTGGATTAGTGCCGGTGCTCACGTGTTTTGCACGTGCGGTGCCGTTTTAGTTTTTAAAAGGATCGACGCAGGTGCTCACGTGCCATGCGCGTGAGGCTCTGCTGATGAGGTCGTTTCATCTCCCTACTCTGATTCTAATGAGTCACCTCTTTCATTTCCAATACTCTCCCCTTTCCCTAGGCCTTAGGAATAGTTCCACCGTGCACAACATTTTCTATGCATAGCATTGAATGCTTCCTTTTATAACCTGAAGCCGTGCCTTTCTTCATCTCTAAAGAGAAAACCATTTAGACCTTAGGGTGATCATCTTGAGAAACAAACCAAAGGTTATGGCATGCAACCGCCCCTATGCTTGTCGGCAACTATGGGAGGTGCTTATTGAGGAGATTATTCCTCGCTTTGCCGCACGGCTAGTAGACCCTCTTTTTACCGACGCTCAGTGTGACGCGGTGATGTATGAGCTCCTGACTCGTAGGGGCTCTCCTCTTCCTATGGGCTCCATTTGGCTCCGGATGATCTTTCTATCCGTGCTTGCCGATATCCCCCCATCCGGCGGAGATGACTCCGGTGATTCTTGATACGGCAGAGGAAAAAATTGAGCGTTTCCATAAGGCACACTTAATTACCCAACCTCTGAAGGATCGTTCGCTTCATTTACTGAGTCAGATAAGGGCTCGGCGGGCCATCATGTTCGCTTTCGCTGATGAGCATGGTGCTAACCGGTGGAGAGTAACTCCTCGCGAAAACCGTCACTTCGACGTGTTGGAGAAAGCAGAGAGGGAATTGGAGAGCTTTGTATTTTGTTTTGTTAACCACTGTATCTCTGATCCCATATTTGGTGATCTTTTCCCTATAGAGTAGTATATTTACATCGATGTATTTCTCTTATTATTAACTGTTGAATGCTTTCTGTTGAATTTTTTTATTCGTCATACATTTGTACGTGCATCCCGCCTGTGTACATGAGCTTTATACTTTACCCCTAGGAATTTTCTTTAAGTGCGTGCGCTATTGTCGTATTGCTCGTGAATCAGCGCGTTTTGGATACCATTTCCATTTAAGCAGGCATATAGTCGCGAGTGCATGCTTAATGGGGTGTACACCAAAGACTCTCCTTATTGCTTTACATAGCACATAGTTTGTGCATGTTTTGGATCGAGTATTGTCGTTGAGTGGAGGTTTGCCTACATGGTCTTGAGTGCATACGTCTTCCCTCTGAGCTCTTGAATGCAAAGACGAGCCTACGGGGGTTGATCGAATGGTGCGCCGCCAACCAAGGCCACTCATGCGTACGAAATTTGGTGAGCGCTTCAAGAAGCTATCACCGAGGTGGTCGCCCTTGATAAAGCCATCATCTTTACCCGCGAGATGGTTGAAGCTCATAAAGTTGTTGAAAGGGAGCTTGAGAGTCAGTTTGCTTCTTATCGGACTCAACAGGCTTAGGCGTAGACTCATCTCACAGCCATAACGGAGCTTGAGGCCGAGGTCCAACGGAAGACCGACGAGCTTACGAGCCTGCTGCACCGTCCATCGGCTTAAGCATTTTTCGTTGTATATTTTTTGTATTCATTTACGAATAGGAATATTTTATCTCATACTGGCGCTTTCTTTTCTTTGCTGTGTCATTGGCATGTGATTTTAGCAAAATGCGGCCTGTAGATGGTAGATAATAGTCTATCTTGACCTCCTTGCAGGGTAGCGATAGATTAGAAGACAGGTTCAGATCTGCCGTCTAAGATTTTTCAATTTTATGAGCCGTGAGGGTCTCATAAAAACTTTTCTCCCTACGAGTCGTGAGGATCCCGTAGGTGTATTTTCTCCTTAGGAGTCGTGAGGATTCCTAAGTGCGTTTTCTCTTGAGAGTCGTAAGGATCTCACAAGAGAATTTTCTTTTTATACGCGGCGACACTAATTTCCCTGCAGGTCGAGACGAATCGAGAGATTTTCGCAAAGATACTGATTTCCTTGTGGGTCGAAATGAATCGAGATGTTCTCGCCAAGGACACTAATGTCCCTGAATCGAGAGGTTTTGCCAAGGACACTAATTTCCCTGGGGGTTGGATGACTTGTTTCCGAGATGGAGGTCATTAGCTGGCTTGTTTCCGGGACGGAGGTCATTAGCTAACTTGTTTCCGGGACGGAGGTCTCTGGATGACTTGTTTCCGAGACGAAGGTCATTAGCTGACTTGTTTCCAGGACGGAGGTCATTGGATGACTTGTTTCCGGGACGGAGGTCACTGGCTGACTTGTTTCCGAGACGGAGGTCACTGGCTGACTTGTTTCCGGGACGGAGGTCACTGGCTGACTTGTTTCCGGGACGGAGGTCACTGGCTGACTTGTTTCCGGGACGGAGGTCACTGGCTGACTTGTTTCCGAGATGGAGGTCACTGGCTGACTTGTTTCCAAGACGGAGGTCATTGGCTGACTAGTTTCCGGGACGGAGGTCATTGGCTGGCTTATTTCCGGGACGGAGGCCATTGGCTGACTTGTTTCCAGGATGGAGGCCATTGGCTGATTTGTTTCCGAGACGGAGGCCATTGGCTGACTTCTTTATGAGACGGAGGTCATTGGCTGACTTGTTTCCGGGACGGAGGTCATTGGCTGACGTGTTTCCGAGACGGAGAGAAGGAACGCCGTGTTGATCTTCTGGGATGCATATGTTGCCATCGAGATCTGACTCTTCCTTTGACAGAGTCTGTTGGGAAATGTGGTTCCCCTTTTCGTTTATGCCCATGGATTGTATACAGGGGTCAGTATGGACTCGCCTGTAGAGAAAAAGTTTCATACTTTCATTTTTTTATTTCTTTCCGCGATGCTCTATCATTTCAGCTTTTTATATCGCGAAAGTCGCAATTGTCCAATCATTTCGGATATTTTTCACGGTGCCCAATCATTTCGGCTATTTTTCTTTTTACTCACTGCTTTTTATTGCGAGTATAGACTTGGAATTTGATACCGATTTAGGCATCAGCATCGCTACAACTGGGATATTTCTAGGAGCGAATCATCATTTTCCTTTGTCGGTTCGAACAATGGTGGCTTAGCAAACAGGGTTAAGATCCTGTCGACTAAGGTTTTTGACTTCATGAGTCGTAAGGGTCTCATAAAGGCGTTTCTCCCTACGAGTCGTAAGGATCTCGTAGGTGTATGTTCTCCTTAGAAGTCGTGAGGACTTTTAAGTGGTGTTCTCACTTATAAGTCGTAAAGATCTCATAAGAGTATTTTCTCCTTATAATTCGAGAGGACTTACACGTGTCGTTCACCACATGAGGACATTCCTCGTCGTTGGTGGAACTCAGTTGGGGAAATGTTTATTTGTGCCCTTGGATTGTATACAAGGGCCAGAATTGGACCGTCCTGTAGGGCAAATTGGGGTGTATGACGGCTTAACAACAGGTTTAGATCCCTGTAGCTTAAGGATTTTTGAATCCTATGAGCCGTGAGGGTCTCATAGGGGAATTCTCCTTACGAGTCATGGGGATCTCGTAAGTGCATTTTCTCCATAGGAATCGTGGGGATTCCTATGTGTGTTGCTCCTTCGTGAGTCGTAAGGATCTCACTCAGGTATTTTCTCTTCATAAGGTTGAGAGGACCTTATTAGTGCTCATGACCATTTTCTTTTACAAACTCACCGGCAGTCCTGCTGTTTTTACTCACGGTGCCCTTTTAGGTTTTCATCTGTACCCATTCTGCTTGTGGACGTACCGTTTTTTTTGCCGTGTAAGGATGCTGCGGCTCATAGTAGTTTTAGGGATGTTTCAGTCTGTAGCTAGTTTTAGGACATTGCGGTCCATTATTAGTTTTAGGGACATTTCGGTACGCAGCTAGTTTAAGGACATTACGATCCTTCGTTAGTTTAGAGACGTTTCGATCCGTTATTCGTTTAGGGACATTTCGGTCCGTTGGAGTTTTGAGGCGAGATTTCACCGGATGCTATTTACAGAGTTTGGACTCGGGAAGATAGCGAGCGGACGTAGGCATCGTCATCTATCATTGACCTGAGCCGTGACTTGTCAGGCGTAGTATTTCTTAAGGAATCGGCCGTTTATTGGCCGGAAGGGTCTTTCTCCATACATATTCATGAGCAAGTAAGCCCCACCTTGGTAGACCTTGTCTATGATGTATGGGCCCTTATAGTTTGGCTCGAATTTCCCCCGTTTGGTATGATTAGGGATCATCGGTCTTTTGACAACTAGTACGAGTTCGCCTTGGCGGAATGTTCTCGGCCTAGTCAATCTTTCGTATGAAAGTTTCATCCTTGCTTTGTAAGCTTCTAGGTTTTGCTGTACCACGAGACGAGTTTCATCGAGGGCGTCTAGCTCTTCAAGCCGAAGATGACCATTCTCTTCGTCTGTTAGTTCGTACCGAACCGCCACTCGTAGAGAGGGTAGCTCTATCTCCAGGGGAGTACCGCTTCTGTGTCGAATACCAACGCGAATGGCATTGTGTTCATGGTCATCTTGAACGTGGTCCGATACGCCCAGAGAGCTTCATGCAGTCTCTCATGCCAGTTTTTTTTATTTTTGGACACCGTCTGCTTTATGATGTTTGTCAAGGTTTTGTTGAAAGTCTCAGCTAGATCGTTCGCTCGGGGATTATAGACCGAAGAGTATCTCCAGTCTATATTATGCTGCTGTGCGAAGTGGCTGATTTTGTGACTTCTGTAGGCCGGTCCGTTATCAGAGATAATCCGTCGCGGAGTGCCAAACCGATAGATGACGTGTGTCTTGAAGAAATGGAGAATATTCTCCGTTTTCACTTCTCTTAGCGATACTGCTTCTACCCACTTAGAGAAGTAATCAGTTGTTACCAATATGAACCGATGTCCTCTGGATGACGCTGGTTCAATGGCCCAATTATGTCGGTTCCCTACATTTCGAACGGCCAGCTAGCCACTGTTGGGTGTAGCGGGTTTGGATGCTGGTGGATGAAGTCTACATGAATTTGGCACGAATGACACTGCTTCGCATATTCGAGGCAGTCCTGAATCATCGTGGGCCAATAGTAGCCCATCCTTTTGATCTTCAGCTTCATCTTGGCCCCGCTTGATGAGAACCGCAGAGTCCGTCATGAGTTTCTTGGACGACTCTCCTTGCTTCTTCCGGCCCAAGGCATCTCAACCATAGAGAGTCGAACGATCTCTTATATAGAGTATCATTGACGAAGGCGAAAGACGGAGCTCGTTTCATGAGCTGATGTCTTGAGGATGCATCTTCAGGTGTTCGACGGGATTTGAAGTAATCTATAAAGAATTCTCTCCAATCCTTAGCTCTTTCTTGATCTTCAATTTGCATGGCTGTTTCCTTGGTCGCTTCCTTTTCTTCAGACAACACCGGAGATATTTCTGCTGGTGCAAGAACTCGACGGCTTTGTACAATGATCCTTACGTCGTCGAGGTTTTCGTCAGCCAGTTCTTTAGCGAGTTTAGCTAGTGCGTCTGTTTTGCTATTTTCTATATGCGATATGCTTTCTAGGGTGTAGGAAGGGATTTGGGTCAGCAATTGTTGCACTCTCTCACCGTATTTTACCAACTCTGATTTGCACATTTGATAGTCACTGTTTACTTGACTAACGACCAGCTGGGAGTCTCCGTATATGAGGAGGTTTTCGATTCCCATGTCGACAGCGATCTCAAGACCTGCTATCAAAGCCTCATATTTTGCTTCATTGTTTTTCCTCGGCTCTGTTAGGGAAAAGGCAAAGTGCATTTACCCTCCTTGCGGAGTCACGAAGGTAAGGCATACCCCCGATTTGATTATAGGGGTGTTGTGTTGTCGCTTCTTTATGGAAGATGCTTCGTCGAAATAGAGTTCCCATCGGGTATCATTCCCTCCTTTCTCCCCGTTGATCGTGTCAAATGCGTGCTCGTCTGGCAGTTCGCAATTTAAAGGTGAGTCGCCAGGTATCGGGTGCTTAGCAAGGAAGTCGGCGATGGCCTGGCCTTTCACTGCCTTGGGAGGTCAATATGTTATCGGGAATTCCATTAAGAGTATGGCCTATTTAGCGAGTCGTCATGTTAGTATGGCTCTTGACATCAAATACTTGAGAGGATCCATCTTTGATATGAGATGGACTTCATGCGCTAAAGCATAGTGTCTGAGCTTCGTTATCGCGAAGATTAATGCCAAGCAGTGTTTTCGACAGGGGAGTAGTTGTTTTCTGCCCTCAGTAGAACTCGACTCAAATAGTAGAGGGTTCTCTCCTTCCCTTGGTCGTTCTCCTGTGCCAATAGCGCGCCTAAGGAACCTTCAAGGGCGGTTGTGTAAAGGATGAGAGGTTTTCCCTTGACCAAAGCGGTCAGTACCGGAGGATTCTGCAGGTATTGCTTGATTTCGCCCAGTGCATCCTGGCATTTACGATCCCAAATGAATGGGGTTCCCTTCTTCATCAGGTGACTATAGGGACGTCATTTTTCGGAGAGATTGGCTATGAACCGCCGGATATACGCAAGCTTTCCTTGTAGAGACCGCAACTGTTTTAATGTTCTTGGAATGGGAATTTCCATAATTGCTTTGATTTTCGATGGATCTATTTCGATGCCCCGGTGTCGTATGATGAACCCTAGTAATTTGCCTGAGGAGACTCCAAATACGCATTTCAGAGGGTTCATCTTCAGGTTGTAATTCCAAAGACGCTGGAACACTATTTTCAAATTCTCCTAGTTCCTCATATGATTTGCTTTTCACCATGAGGTTATCGATGTAGCATTCGACGATTTCATGTATGAGATCATCGAAAATCTTCTTCATGGCCTTCTAATAGGTAGCAACGGCGTTCTTCAGGCCGAAAGGCATCACTTTTTAGAAGAATATGCCCAGAGGACTCCGGAAAGCGGTATGCCTCTGGTCTTCGGGATGCATCTTTATTTGATTGTATCCTGATGAGCCGTCCATGAAGGAGAAGACTTTGTGAGTGGACGTGTTGTCAATCATCAGCTCGGTAACCGGTACGGGGAAATCATCCTTCGGACAGGCTTTGTTGAGGTCCCGGAAGTCCACGCAGATGCGCACCGTCCCATATTTTTCATCACTGGGACAATGTTGGCGATCCAGTTGGGGTATTGAACTTCTTGGATGAAACCGGAGTCGATTATCTTCTTGACTTCGGTGTTGATACTCATTTCAAGTTCGAGCCGCATTCTTCTTGGCGCTTGTTTGACTGGCTTGACGTCCGGAGATATCGCCAATTTATGCACAGCTATTTCTGGATCTAGCCCCGGCATCTCGGAATAGTTCCATGCGAAACAGTTTTTATACTGCATGAGCACATCTTTTAGTGTAGCCACCTGCTCTTTAGATAGCAGCTCACTGACGAACATTGGTCGCGGGTCGTTTGCCGTCCTCAAGTCAATTTTTCTCAGGTTGTCCGCCGTGGTGTGTTTCCCATCTTCCAATTCTTTTGGTGCCGGTGGAAATTCTGAGATCACTTCGTTCTCATCCTCATTTCCGAAGCACCAGGAGAGGTCATCCATATTCTTATGTTTTCCTTCTTCGGACAGCGTTATCACGTGGCAGGTATGAGATCGTTTCCAAGACCGATGTTGATCTGGTTCCACACTCGCTATACATGTTGTTTTTGGCACATGCTTTTATGGTGGGGCTACCCTCCAATTGTTGGATAGAGCAAACCTGCCTTGCTGATATTAGTTTTCAACCCAGTTTTTAAAGTTGAAGCAGTCTTCAAGAGGATGTCCCATCGCTCGGTGATAGGAGTAATAATCTGGGTGATGAACCTCGTTTGCTTGATCGGGGTGCCGAGACTCCGGGAGTGTCATCATCTGATGTTTCATGACAAGGTCAAAGATTCTTCTTGTCTTGTCTTGAGGGAAAGAATATGCCCGACCCATCTTTTTCATCGGGGTGCTTGCAGCTGACCCTTTCTTGATTGCGTGGCCTTTTGGATTTGATTCGCTGTCTTAGAATGTCGTCTCCGTTCTTGACCTTACTGTTGTTTCTACGTTGGGCTTTCTTTTTGCCACGAGAGCGCACAGAGGGTTGGGGGTGAAAGGGATAGTCATCCTCCGTAGCCTGCTGAATGATACGTTGCGTCCTGGCTTTTTCATAAATGGCTATTTCGCGGCTGTGGTCGTTCCGAACCTTTTGACCCGCTTCCCTTATTAGCATGTCCATTTGTTCTTCAAACGACGGACTCGGCATTTTTATGACAAGACCTCGTTCTGGCTCAGCGTCAGCGTCTTTTAAAAGAGCATCCCCTTCTTCATCGAGGTCATTTATGACAGGGCAGCCATGGAATTGTTCCCGTTTCTTATACTGGACATATCCAAGCCCAATCTCTTCCATTTTTCCGTTGGGCAATTTTCGCTGAGTTCCGGGGACGTTCCAAATCTTGTTGTAGAACTGAGCTTGCCGAGCAGCCTGTTTGAAAGGTACGCCTTGGCATCTTAATAACCTTTTCAATCCCTCTGCATAGTATCTTGGCAGACGGATTGGATGGAGCTTGTCAAGCGCAGGTTCGGCACCATGCCAGACTTCTCTTGCAACTTTAGTCTCCGTGGATCGATAGAATATGATCGCCTTTTCACCTCTTCACCTGGGCGGGACGTAGAATGTCTGCAGCTCTTGCACACTATAAGTCTCAATCTCATCAAGCTCTCTGTAGTGCTGCCGCGGAACCATAGCGATTTGCAAACTCTGATCATCTCCAGTGAGGGCCTGCATTGATGGACGGACCGAGAACACTGCGTTGACTTCATCATCAGAGTCACTGCCAAATACCAGGATAGGGGTAGATGATCCCGGCCTGTTGTATTGAGGCATCCCTAAATAGACTATCTCTTCTTCCTCCTCGGTATCGCTCCCGAAGACCGGAATAGTGGTGATAGCTTTTTGCTTATTCTCTGGTTTATGGCATCTTTCCATGTCTTCAAAGTCTGGTAGGAAATACTTTGCATCTTCGTACTTTCGGACTTCATTTACGGAGAATGGGTTTAGTTCCCCCGTCACGGTATACTCGAGACCATCTTTGAAATACTTCATACACTGATGCTGTGTAGAAGGGATGATGTTGTACTCGTGTAACCAAGGCCTTCTGAGAAAAGCGTTGTAGCAGGTCTTGGCGTCAATGGCATGAAATTTGATGTCAGTGACGAGCAACCCAAAGCGTAATGTCGGTATTATAGACCCGAGCATCCGTGATGACTGGGAGTCGAACCCAAAGATGGTGATTTTATCCCGAGCGAGGTGCTGAACGCTCATGCAGATTTCTTTTAGTACCTTCGTATTTATGAGGTTGACAGAGGACCCGTTGTCAACTAATATCTTCCCTATCTTGATGTCATGGCAGTACCCGGTGACATATAGGGGACGGTTGTTCTCGCATGTTCCGAGGAGGAGATCTTCATCGCCGAAAGTGATATCAGCTGTGTGGACTTCTTCCAGCTCGTCCTTCATCTTTTCGTCGGCAAGGAAACCTTGAAACTGCTTGGGCTCTTGTAATTCCCTGATCAGGGAATCTCGTGCCTCTTTAGACAGGAGAAGGGCATCCAAGATACTCAATTGTGAGGGTATCTTCCTCAGATGTTCCGAGACATTGTAATCCACCTTGTTCTTCTTGAGCGGGTCCTTGGCTGTGATCTCTTCGACGACTCGATCATCGAGGGAGATATCCTCAGGGACTTTTTCCTTTCCCTTATCTTTTTTGTTCGATCCCTTGTTTGTAGGTTTGAGATTCTTTTCGGGCAACGTACGGTTGCGCAGCTGAATATTCTTACAGTTCTTCATCTCTTCCTCTTTTCCTAGGGTGGATCCTTTGAAGAGAGGGCTGAGGGTTACTTCTTCATCAGAATCGCTTCCGAAGGTGAGAACTTGCGATCTCCTGGTATCAACCACGTGACAGTTGCCGGCAGTTCTTTTATGCCCATCTGTCGTGTTTTCTGCTCCCGATGAGTTTGGCGCTTCTTCCGCTTGAAATGTTGTTGGTGAACAACGTATCCCTGCCAAACTTTTTAAAGGCCATGCTTTCTTCGGTAGGGTGTGCAATCCTTTGATGGTATAAGCAGTAGTTAGGATGTATATCCGCTTCGTCATGGTGTATACCGCCAGGAGTATTTCCTTTGAAAGATGGCAGCTTCATTCCCATTGACAGGGCTTTAGCGAACCGTTTCCTCGTTTTAAGCCTGTTTTTGTCTGCTGCAGGTGTGCTTCGATCTGGTTGGAGTGCTTTGCGACTCATCCCTACCCTGATTTCTTCAACTTGACGCCGATTCCTGGCCCTTTCAAATATGGCATTTCACGCTCTTGATCAGCTTTGCTCTTCTGACGGGCTTCATTCAGCAACATGTCAATCATTTCGTCTGACGGTTCTAAAGATTTTGGCACCGACCCTGCCCCCAGCTCCTCTATATTATCTTCTGATGCCGAGTGATCTTCTTCGTCATTTATTGGTGAACGAGAGATCATGTGAAAACTTGCCACATAATTCTTGGGTTCTTCTGACGAGTCTTCTCCCTCATCATTGTCATTATCTCCGCTCTCAAGAATGTGGTTGAGAAACTCTTGGAGTGTGACCGGGGTTCACGCCTTCAGTTTATATTCTTCCAGCGCGTCAATATGCTTTTGCAGGTCCGTGCGTTTGTCGTCAGACTGCGCGGGGTTTTTGGTCTTCTTCTTATTTTTCGAAAACTTCGACGGCTGGGCCTGGGTATTTTGCCCATCGCTATCAACTCTCGGTGTTGGGCGCGGTTTCAGCATTCCCTCAATGATCTTTGGCTCCAGTGGGCTTTTCCATTTAATTGCCGGACATGCTTGAAGGTCTTTCAACATTCTTTTAGCCTTGTTCGAAAGAACAACTTCCCATGGAGCTTCCTCTATAAATGAGCATGATGCCCTTGGCGTGTCTACCTTTTTAGGAGCGTGCGGTTGTGGCGGGTCACCCTCCAGTTTTCAGACAGCGCGAATTTGCCTTGTTGGTACTAGTCCTCAATCCAATTTTTGAAAACGAAGCAATCTTCGATTGGGTGGCCCACTATTCGGTGATAGGGGCAGTAATTGGGATTGTTGACGTCGCCCGGCTGCAGCGGGCGTCTCGGATCTGGTAGAGTGATAAGCCTGTTGCACACCTCCAGTTCAAACAGTCTTTTCATTTTATCCCGAGGGAATGAGTAAGGACATCTCAACTTTTCTCCGAGTGTCCGATGTTTATCATTTTAGCGAGCAGCTGGTTTCGGATCACTCAGCTGTTGCTGAGCATTGGCGATGAAGATCACTTTTCCTTTGCCCTTTTCATTTCGGAGCTCCATTTTCGAGGAGGATGGTCAATGGCCCATCTGGTCCATTTGGGCCAGCTTGTCGATCAAGGCTTGGAAAGTGGTCGGCTTGAAAAAAATCATAAACTGGGATATAATTGCCTGCGGATCGAGGGTCCCTACGAACATGCCCATGGCGGGAACCTCTTCTATGCGTTTTTCACATCTCGACCATAAGTTTCGCCACCGAATTGCATATTGAACCCATATCTCTCCTGGCTTCACCCTTGCATTGATCAATGCCGTGATCGGGGTGCGTTCGCCGGCGCTTGCGAAACGCTGGATGAATAGCAACTCCATTTCTGTAAACGTTTTGATGGAGTCGTTTGGAAGCTCTGAGTACCATTCAAAAGCTGTCTCTGCTAAACTGCCGACGAACTGGCGGAGTAGCAATTTGTCGTCACCTCCAGTATTTCCGCAGAGAGCCCTGAACTGAGCGACGTGCTGATGGGGGCTTCCTATCCCCTTGTACACGTGAAATTTAGGGATCGTATATCCCGACGGGTACTTAATTTGATCGTACCAGCCTGGATAAGGTCGCCCAGTTCTGAAGACTTGGCCAGCGGCTTCACGTGCTTGATGAGCCCGTATTTGTTGAGCTATGTAGTCATTAAGTGCAACTTTCGAGATCGTCTCCTCCCTGGCTGTTGATAAAGCCAGAAGAGGGTTTGTTGTCTGCCCTTTGTCGTCTTCAATGATTATTGGGGGATCTTCGGCTGGAAGGTCCGAATGGATCATCATCCCCACCATATCTTAGAACAGGAGCGCCATTTGTTTTATGTTAGCCACTTGTTTCCCGGCTTCTTTATCTTTCTTTTCGAGCATTCTTCGGAGGAACTCGGCATCGGTTTCCTGCTCCTGGCGTTGATCCGACGATACTTTCGGGCTTTCCTTTTGCCCAGTGAGTGCGGCCATTTTCGTCAGCATCTCCTGGAGTTTCTGTTGTTTCTCATGAGCCTTTGTTACGGACCGCGTAAGTGGTCGATGACCCTAAAAAGCCCGTCTTTCCTCTTTTCCGGAAGCCATGTAAATGGTGTGCACTACCATGCCCCCAGATTTGGGGTGTTTGGATTCAGTGCCCTTGAGATTTGTCGCAGACATGGGGATCTTCTCCGGCCTTCTCCTTTTATGGGTGGTCGAAGTTGAGGGGGTTGTCGCAGACAATACTTTCCATAGTACGACGGCGGGATGGTTCTCCTCTTGCCGGACCTTCATTTTCTTCGATTTGCGGGAGTAGTCTTTGTCGATTACAGAATCTTGGACTCTTCGCTAAACCTTGTGGATTTTGGAGGACAGCCGCTGAGGGGACTGCTCCGGCTTCGCCTTTATGATGTTTTCAGCAGGTGGAGGAGACCTTTTTAGCACGACAATTGGAGAATTCTTGCGCACCTTCCTGAGCAGCTCAAAATTGTTCCCAGTTAGAACAACAACATCAACTTCTACCATTGGAGCTAGTAGGGTCAGTCCAGAAGGGGAATTGCCCCCAGCTTTACTCACTCGGCGCCAGTGGCGACGTCGAGCATGTCGTGTAGCCGGGATCACCTCTATCGTCGGAGTAGTTTCGTCATGCCCCCTGCTTTGAGGAGAGGCTGTTATTGGCGCCAGCCTGTCAAAGACTGACATCCGCTGGGAAGGAATGGTCAACCTGTCGAAGGCCGACTTTCGAGTAGGGGAAGTAGTTTGGATGACTTCATATGCAACAGGATTTAGGATGGACTTCTCCGGTATTATGAGCCTCTTCGCGGGCCCATTTGAGCTTAGGCTCAGGCTGTCGAAGACCGAGGTAGTAGACTTGGATGACCCGTTGAGAGGGGCTGTGGTAGTTGCAAGCCGATCGAAGATCGACTTCTTCGGAGCTTCCTGTGATGGAACGGGGCGTTGAAGCTCATTGGTGGGAGCACGGTCCCGAAGAACAATCCCATGGTGGCCTGTGTCACCTGTTCCACCGGCATTGCGTAGATGGAGGCCGCTTGGGGCCCATAAGTTACTCCTCCAGACGGGGCGGAGCGGTATTTGTTATTGCAGTTGGTGCAGTTGGAAGCCATTGACACCATCTTCTCTTCTGCACGGAGCAAGACACCAAATCTTACTACAAATCCAGGGGCAACCATATTAAACCGCGATTCGTTCGCGAACACGACACACGAGGTGTGGAGTGGAAAGAGGAAAAGGTCCCACCGGGCGTGCCGGAATCTGTTTACCGCCGAAAGACACGACTGGGACGTTGGGATGTCTGGCCTGAATTTTGGGGGCAGATGCTATTTGGTTTTATTTGTCCACCTCTCCGAAAATACCAAGTTGATTTATGGCACTATGTATTAGAGGTTTAGACAGATGCGGCCGCTGTAGCAGACTTCGTTAGATTTCCCCTCATTTGCGAGAGGTTTTTGATTGTGGGGACGCTCTTCTCTGCAGGCGCAAGCCCCTGCAGTTAATTACGTTACTGCGTAGCGATAACCACTTTCTCCTTCTCCAGATGTTCACTTCGTGTCGTGTGTGCTTGTTTTGTTTTAGGTTGCCCGTGGATTGTATACGGAGACTAATTTATGTTGTCGCCCGTAGGGCGTGGATTAGTCCAAATCCGTATTTTCTTAGATTTGGGTTTGGTTGATTTAAGGATCGTTAACCTCATTTGAGATTAAGATCAACTTAAATGTTTGCTAAGGATACGTTAGTCTAAGTTTTAGACTAAGATCCACTTAACAAGGTTTTAGGATCATTTAGATCCAACGAAAGAGCATTTGGGCTCTATCATTTTAGTTTAGGGACGTTACGGTCCATTAGGTTTAAGGACATCATAGTCCGTGGTGTTTAAGGACATCATAGTCCACAGAGTTTAGTTTAGGGACGTTGCGGTCCAAAAGGTTTGGTTTAAAGACGTTACGGTCCAAAGGGTTTGGTTTAAAGACGTTACGGTCATGGAATTTAGTTTAAGGACATTACGGTCCGTAGAATTTAGTTTTTAGGGACATTGCGGTCTACAATTTAGTTTGAAGGACGTTGCGGTCCGAAGAGTTTATGGTTTGTTGGTTTGGGGGTATACCAAGAGTTATTGGTTATTGGGACCCTCCACCTCTCTGAAGACGTTGAAGAATTACAACGACATGTATCAAAGGTGTGGAGAGATGTACCCATGAACCAATGGATATTCGTCAAAAGATTGGTGGTCTTGTTTGGGACTAAGACCAGTTTGGAAAAATAAAGAGCACATGAGCTCAGTTGATTAGGATTTTGGCCAACTTGGGCTCAGCCCACTTAGTCTATGTCGTTTCTTTTTGAATAAAGCGTTAGACACTTGTTAGGACACAGTCCTTTCTCTGTGCACACAATGCTAAGCATTTATGTGGGTTCTGACGCTCACACTTTACTTCATTTTCTTTTGTTTTTTGTGAGTGTTGAACACTCTTTATGGCGCTGGGCTCTGTGTGATGAGTGTATAGCACTCTATGTCAAGTAGCGTCCACGTGAGGGTCACGTGTAGTGCTTGGCGCTGGGCGCCAACCATTGAGTGCTAAGCGTTTTTTTATTGAGCAGCGCCCACGTAAGGAGAACGTGAGGCGCCTGGCGCTGAGCGCCAACCATTGAGTGCTAAACACTCTTTATTGAGCAGCGCCCACGTGAGTGTCACGTAAGGCGCTTGCGCTGAGCGCTAACCATTGAGTGCTAAGCACTCTTTATTGAGTAGCGCCTACGTGAGTGGCACGTGAGGCACTTGGCACTGAGCGCCAACCATTGAGTGCTAAGCACTCTTTTATTGAGTAGCACTTGGCGCTGGTTTTTCTTGTGTATTGTTTTTTTGAAGGGTTCAATTCTCTGTTCTTCCTTGGATCTTCGATCCCTAAGAATAAATTCATCCCCGTAAGAATTAGATTCTCATTTGGGGGGAGACTTGTCTCATGGATCTCAGATCCGAGGAAAGAACTACGTTCTTTTCATGAGGGTTAAACCCTTGAGATGCTCTGATCTCTATTTTATTTACCTTGAAGAAAATTCTTCTTCTTAAAGGTTTCTCTTTTTTTCCTTTCCTCTTCTCTTTGAGATAGAAGTTTATGGGGGGGGGTCCTTCTTTTTAAGACTTGAAGTCTTGGGTCCTTTATATAGTGAAGGCTGATCTGTTGATTCAGTTAAGGAAATCTCTCATTGAGAGATTTCTTAATTGATTTAGGGAATTTATCCACCGTCAGATCTTTGATCCAAGGACATCTGTTTTACAGAAGACATTTTTCTTGTTTTTTAACAAGATTGGAAAAATATTTTCCCATACATAATTTATTCTGTATCTTGGTGATTTTTAATCACCGTTGGATCTTTGATCCAACGGTGCTCTGATTTAGAGAGCACAATTTTTCTTGTTTGGAAAGATTTGAGGAATATTTCTTCAACAGAATTTAATTCTGTAATTTGATAATTTATCATCTTCGTTGGATCTTTGATCCAAGGGTGGAGAACTTTTAGTTCTAGCGCTGGCGCTCTCGTCTTTGCACGTGAGGCGCTGCCTCAGAGTTTTTTAACTCCGAGCGCTGGCGCTCTCGTGCTTTGCATGTGAGGCGCCGCCTCAGAGTTTTTTTTAACTCTTGGCGCTGCCTCAGAGTTTTTAACTCTGGGCGCTGGCACTCTCGTGCTTTGCACATGAGGCGCTGCCTCAGTTCAAATTTAGAAAAGAGCAAGGCTCTTTTATTGGGGGAAACACGTCACAAAATAAATCATACCGAGACCCATAGAAGAACGAAACCTCTCATATTTCTCGAATGTTTTGATGGACACCATAAGAGCCTCTTCGGTAGAGATGTCTGTTAAGAAAGGAGTGTTAATAAAGCACCATAACATTTTTACTCTAAAATATACAAAGAGTGTAGATGATGCATACCCGACGGTGCAAGAGCAGCAAGCGCCGCTTGCTCACGGGCCAATCGTTTGGAGGACTCAAGAGCGTCCTGAAGATTAGTTGACACGTTTTCGTCAACAAAAGTTTCAGAACGAAAAAGATCGTCATTGGTCCCGTACTCTGACAGACCTTCGCTAAAAGGAGCATGGGGCTCTTGACCAAAGACAATGTCGGCTGAAAACATAGATTTCATTTTCTTTTGTGAACCAAGAGCAACCCTCGACGATAAAAGCTTTCTTTTGGCCGGCATCTTAGGGTGGCGTGCTCCAATGTCTGTACCAATGTTTGACTCGGGAAGCACTGTAGGTGCCACATCAAATCGTGGCTTAGCCTTCGACATCATTGGAAAGACACGAGGAGCTACTACCGCATCGCTCCCTCTTGAGGAAGGGCGGACGACAGCTCGTCGTTTTAGCGGGACCACAGGGTTACTGGCCGGGACGGAATCCTTGTGATCAAGGAGCATCCGCCTCTCTTCTTTGATAACGGAACCCGTCGCATGCTGATACCAGGCTATATAGGCATTTGAGGCATTTGGAATACGACTAGGTTCGGCAATCAAGAAATAATATCTCGTATTCAGTCACATAAAATGGTGGACCACATTGCGAATGCTCTCCTCAGAAGCAACCGGATCGACGAGAAACGCCTCAAGGGGAACACCTTGGTTATAACCTAATTGTTGAGTGAAACGGTGCAGGTTATACCTCATGAAAAGCACTAAGGCATTTTGCCTGAATACTAAAAACCTCGGCCCGATGGAGTACAAATGTACAATTTCTCTGGCCTTCAAAACAGAAACCTCATCCTTGAATATGTCATGAAGCGGTTAGACCTCTTTGGAGGGTTCTGTACCAATAGTCAGAACCCTATCAACAAAGGTCATTTTATCCCCAACCATGCACGAACGCAGAAGCTACCGCCGAGCTTCTCGTTATGTTGGATCTAGAGAAGAAGCGTCGACCAATTGCATGACCCGGGGGAAATTATACCTTTCATAAAATTTGGGTCTTTTGTGCACACCGAAGGCGCCCAATACATGCATCTCTAGCCACGATGTGAAATAATGGAGAGGGAGATTTACAGGCTTCACACCCGGCTGCGTGGTGTCAGCCGCCATACTTAGGCCATTATACAAATGAGCCAATCCTGCAATTCTGACGGCCATATGCGTTCCCGCTGCAATACGATGAGCCGGATAGAAGACAGATAGTCTCATGTAGCGACGATACATTGGGAGTGCAAACCAGCTTAGCCACAAGCCAATGAAGCCCACGAAAAATGTTTCATCATCAATGTCTAGAGCAGCAATTTCTACAAAAGGGACGATGGGGTGTCCGGAATAAAAAAACTGCTTCAGATCCGCATCAGCAGTCGGCAACTTGTCCAAGCCAAACCCGAATGGATCATCAAGCTTGGCAACTTTGCAGCCTTCTTCAACAAAACATCCGGACGAAGGAAATGGACGACAAAATCCATAAAGCTAACCTTATGCCCCCCAGAATCCAAAAACAAGCTTTTATAAATATTCAACACTTTAATCAGACTTGGAAACTTGTGTTAGATAGTATTTTCTGGCGTAAGGCCAACAACGATTGATTCGGTGGCAAAGATATACTCGTCGGGAGGAAGTATCTCCTCATAGCGCTCCCCCGTGATGGGTAATCCAGAAATATCTGCGAATTCCTCCAGCGAAATTGATACTTCCCGGTCCAATAACAGAAACGTGTGGGTTGGAATGTTCCACTGTTCCAAGAAAGACTTAACCCACCGCACATGAGGAGTATGGTAATAAAAGAGAGATGCATAGAACGCTGGGTATAACCCGGTTTTCAGCAGCAACGATTTCTTAGCCAATAAGATGTAGCTAGCCCAAATGAGATAATCAGCCGGAGGTCGAGGGGTCACTCCTATCGTATAAACCTGACCCCAAGGCCGTGCCTCTCCCCGACATATACGGTGCCCAAAAATATCTAGGGCCATCAGCGGTTGGACGGGTATCGATACCATAGATGGTTGAAGATGCCCCTCTGCAGTCCAATTAATCTCTTCCACGGTATAAGCAACCGGTGGAGGGTTAACATACTGAATCGAGGGGATCAGTTCTGATGGCACCTCGCAAGTACCACGCTCCCTATAGATGAAGAGATTTCCGTTACGAATAGTAGTCCTGGATTAAAGTAAGGACTTCACGATCATTGGGAGCGTCAGCAAAAGCACTCTCCGAGCGAACGTAGGGAAAAAAGGAACCAGAAACCATGGTACCTGAAAAGAAACCCAGTGGAGGATTAGCAATAAAAAAACTAAAATCACTAAGTCTAAAAAAATAATGGGCCCCATAAAATTAAGACGATGGGTCATCAATGATGAGACATGTGCCTATTGTGAGAATCCAAAAAGATTCTCATTAAATGAATAGTGCTCATTAAATGAATAGTGGAGTTAGAACTCCCAATATTTCCCGAAAGGCGGGTTCTTTAAAACAAACAACAGATTCAAATCTGTGAGAAAAAAAGTGAAGGGATTAAAACCCCAAAAATTCTAGAAAGGGAAAATATTCAAGAATAGTAAAGGTAATAAAATTTCCAAAGTTCTTAACATTCAAATCAGAGCCAAGCTCTGCAAAAAAAATAGAATTAAATTCCCTCAAACAATAGGATTAAATCCCAGAGATCTCTATATTAGAAAAACTCAGGGGTTAATTGATAGAATCAAGTTTCAGAAAAATGTCAAGATTGACAGCGGGATAAAACCCTAAAGAGGAGAATAAAAAATTCTCAAGAATGTCCATTGACTCAAGTCTTGGATATGGACATCAAGATCCACGATCTATATAAAAAGTTTTTTTTAAGATCTCCAAGAGACCGATTCAAGAAAAGAGCTAAGCTTTGTCGAGTATGATAATTGATTTTAAATCCAAATATATATATATATATATATATATATATATATATATATATATATATATATATATATATATGCCCCAAAGGGGATTAAGAGCTAAACTTTGTTCATAGCCCTCACCAAAAATTCTGCAGAGTTTACTCTGTTCAAAGAAGTTCTTGAAGACAGAGAACTAAGCTCTGGAACGAGAATTGAATTCTCAAAAGTAAGGAAAGCTTAGGAAAGAAGATGATGAGACAATAGTAATCTCAAGGGCCAAAGGCCCCATTTATAAGACACGTGGGGGATCGGTTCAACTTCCTTAGGTAATCTAACGGTGATAAAATTGACACTGTTGCACTCACGTGTGAGCCACGTGAGAACAACAGTTGGGGGCATTTGTTCCCTTATTAATTAAATACAATAAAAAGTGCTAAGCACTGTTCAAACCTAATGAGACCGCGCCTCACGTGCTCCCCACGTGAGCGCCAGCGTCGGCCTCTTAGAGAATTAAATTCTACAGCGGCGCCTCACGTAAAGCTCATGTGAGTGCCGACATGCAAAGCACAAGAGTGCCTATTATATAAGATTTAAATTCTTAAGTATTACCCACATGCATAGCACTCGAGCGCCAGCACCCAAACTAAAGTGGATAGAATTAAATTCTACATAAGGAATATTTCCCCAAAATTCGAGATATTCTCCATTAAACAGAACCGTTGGATCAAAAATCCAATGGTGATAATAAATCATCAAATGATAAGAATTAAATTCTATTTGGGGAAGATATCTTCCCGATCTTTCTAAATGAGAAAAATATTCTCTGTTAAATGGAGAGCTGTTGGATCAAAAATCCAATGATAGAATTAAATTCTATTAGGAGAAAATATCTCCCTAATCTTTCTAAATGAGAAAAATATTCTCGATTGGATCAAAAATCTAATGATAGAATTAAATTCTATTTTGGGAATATATTTCCCCAATCTTTCTAAACAAAGAAAGATTGTGCTCTGTTAAACAGAGCACCCTTAGATTAAAAATCCAATGATGATTAAAAATCACTGATTGATAGAAATAAAATTCTATCTATGGGAAAATATTTCCCTAATCTTATTTAAAACCAGAATATATATATTCTATGAAATAAAATTCATTATATCAAAAATCTAACGGTGGATAAAATCCCCCAAATAATCTTTGAGGCCAAGTAAATTAATTAGTATCTCTCAAATAAGAGATTTTCTCAAACTAGTTAACAAATTTGACTCACCTATATAAAGGATAGGAGACTTCAACACAAAAAAAAGAGGAGGGGGAGGGAGATTAAGACCACAAGCTTCTTTCCACAACAAAACTGAGAATTCAGTTCACTTCTAGAGAAAAAAGATCCTTACTTTTCAAAATCCTAGATAAAGGAAAGTAGAGATAGAACTTATCTCTTTTGCCTAACAAAAAGAAAACAAGGGTTTAACCCTCCACAAAAAGAACTTAGTTCTTCTCCTTATCCGAGACTTGAAAAGCAAATCTCTCCACAAGTTGAGAATTTAATTCTCATCGGAGTGATTCTGTTCTCTAAACTCAAAGTCTAGGAAAAAGAACTAGATCAAAAAGAAATAAAGATAGATTGTCTAGGAATTTAATTCCTTCATAAACAGGGTTTAACCCTACATAAATAATTTTGTTCTTACAAAAAAAATATAAGAACTTAGTTCTCTAATGAAACCGGTCTCAGATCTCCCAAAACAGAGATCATTAATGGTCAAAATGTCATTAACAGAAATTAAAACTTCTTCAGAAAATATCAACAAAAGAAATTACTTGACGCCTCACGTGCTTCTCACGTGATCGCCCAAATCAAAGGACTCAGCGCCTCACGTTCTTCCCATGTGGGCGCTCAAAATAGAAAGCCCAGCGCCTCACGTGAAATACATGTGAGCGTTGAGTAAAAGTTCAGAACCACTATAAAGTCAGTCAAAATGACTAAGTGCATAACACTGATTGGGTAGCGCTCATGTCCCAGCGCCTCACGTGAAACACACGTGAGCGCCCAAAGAAAGAAATGAGACAACGCCTTACGTGCCCCTCACGTGAGCGCCATACAAAGTGCTTAGCACTCTATAAAGTTAGTCAAAATGACTAAAGTGCTTACCACTGATTAGACATCGCCCATGTCTGAGCGCCTCACATGATTCACATGTGAACGTCAAAGCCCCAAACAAGTGCTTAGCACTTCTGCATAAAAGGAAAAAAAGGGCTGAGCAAACAGAACCACAAATAGGTGCTTAGCACTTTTAAAAAAAAAGAAAAAGAAGAAAAGGACTGAGCAGACTAAGCCCAAATTGACTAAGTCTCTCTGAAAAGTTTCTTGCAGCTGAACCCAAATATTTTGTTGTTGGATCTTAAAAAAATTTAATGATCCTAAAAATATTTCTAAGTTGATCTTAGTATAAAAATAAGACTAACGTATACTTAGTTAAAATAAATCGAGCTAAAATGCTCATATATTTAAGTTAATCTTAATCTTAAACTAGATTAACGGTCCTTAAATAAAACAAAATATTTTTGAACTAAAGGAATATATAATCTAAGTTCAAAACCCAAATTCATAAATATACGAATTTGGACTAATCCGCGCCCTACGGACGACAACATAAACTAGTCTCCGTGTACAATCCACGGGCAACCTAAACAAACAAAATAACACACGGCGCAAAGTGAACTACTGGAGAAAGAGAAAATGGTTATCGCAATGCGATAACGTAATTAACTGCAGGGGTTTGCACTTGCAGGGAAAAGCGTCCCCACAATCAAAAACCCCTCGCAAATGAGGGAGAATCTGATAAAGTCTGCTATATCAGTCACATCTATCCAAACCTCCGATATATGGTACCATAAATTAACTTGGTATTTTCGAAGAGGTGGATGGATATGTCTAAATAGTATCTGTCCCCAAATTCAGGCAAGACGATCTATCCCAGTTCGTTTCTGTTTTCGGCGGTAAACAGCTACGAGGGAGTGCAGTTACGAAGTCCATGGTAATGTGCTACTATTTCCATTCTTGAATCAGTAACGACTGAAATAGACCAGCAGTTCTGTGATGCTCAGTCTTCACTTGCTGACAGCTTAAGCATTTTGCTACGCTCCTTGTTACTTCTTGCTTCATTACATACCACCAGTAATGTTGCTGCAGATTTGTTTAGTCGAAAATATCGCACTTTTGATATAACATTTTCTTTACTTTTGATAAATATTTAAAAGTGTTTATTATAAATATGAAATATATGAGGGTTTATCTGTAAAATATTTATTGTCATATGTTTATATATTAATTAACATTATGAAGGAAAATATATGCATATAATATTTATATAATATTTTAGTAATTTAAATATGCATATCATATCAAATATTCTAATTAAGATTCTTTAAAAAATATAACATCATACAAATGGTTAGAATAATATCTCTATAACAAATATTACTAATATTATTCATGGAGATATTGTGCAAGATTTGGCTCAGGTCAGGAAATCGGGATATCGAGATGTCGGGAATAAAAAATCGGCCAATAAAGTTTAATTAAATCATAAAATTAATACTGGCAGAGACTCAGAGAAGATATGAAGATTCCAAATATCACAACAATCTCCATGTGTCATTATAAGGCTACAGAAGAGTTTTTATCAAGTGATCTCACCAAAGCACCGCGCTTCCGCGGCTAAACCCCCCAAAACGCGGCGGATCCGTGGCCGATATGGGGAATTAGGGTTTGGGATTTTTTGGGTAGGATCTTCTCAACAATCCCTCATATATGATATCTAGGGTTTGTATCTTCTGCGACTATAAATTATACCGAGGGCTAAAATTAGAAATCATCACCTTTTAACACGAAGCAAATCACCGTCAAAGAACAAGTGATCCACGACAGGTCCGCGATTCGACGTAATAAAGCGACATGAATATCGACGGAACATCTACTTCCCATGAGGTAGAGATCGAGAGCAACTTCTTTTTCTTGTAATCTAAACTCGAAGGAATTGTACTTGTAAAGTTGATTAATACCGTTAGATCATTAGATTAATTATTTCGCATTTAATTTTTGCATTATGATTTCTTTCTTTATCCTTTCTTCTTCTATCTCTATCATGCGCGAGTAATTCTCCGCTTGATAGGGTTCATAGGATTAGAGTAGAATAATGGATGGGAAAATATTTTAACTTCTCTTAAGTCTTATGAAGTTTATAAACTTTAGCAAAAGAATCGTTAACATCCTTATCGGGCACGCTATCAATTTATTGATAGTCTTGACTGCGATTTAAGATCAAATTAACAATTATTTTGTTAAGGGTTAGACATGAATAGAGATCAATGAAGGGACAAGGGTCAATAGTGGGGAAACCCTAGTTTCTTCCAAGAACCCTAATTCTCATTCATCACTATCAATCTAGTTTTAAATCTATCAAAAGATAAAATGAGTCATCTTTATTAGTCATTCATGACTACTAAATCCTAACGAACCCTACAAGCCTTTTCCGTATAAAATCTATATCCATATTTAAATTAGATCTTAAAACTATAAATTCTACATCTGTGTTTAACATAGATCTAGAATCTATAACTATTCTCCTTATTCTTTATTCATCTCGTCTAAAGCAAGATTAGAGATTCCATGTATCCCTGCGGACGACCCGTACTCATCTCAACTAGCTACACGCGACACCGTTATTGATTGCGGTTACTACAAATACTCTTTTCAAGATCAATCAAGATCCTTCTACATCTTCGTGCCGCCGAGAGCACAGAATACGGAGAGTTATGAGATTCTTTTATCAACTCTTCTCGAACAGGGCCGACTGGCATGTATAAACGGCTCCCATACCGCAAGGATCCATCCTCATGGATGATGAAGTCGGTTCGAATACCACTTTCTACTTGTTCTCGGATGTTTTGCAGTTTGGTATCATTTGCTTGAGTTTTCTTAATCTAATTGACAAGAGTGGTCTGGACTTGTAAGTTCATCAAGGATGATGCGTTACCTGGGATAACTACTTCAATCTCCAATCCATGCAGTTCTTGTTGTATCCTCCACTGAGCAGTGAAGTTCATTGTCAATGGCTGGCGACTAAGTGTATCGGGAACTACATTCACCTTTCCAGGATGATATTGTAGGTTGATGTCGAAATATGCCATGAGTTCTAGTCATCTTCTCTGCCACATGTTGAGTTCTTTTTGAGTAAATACATAATTCAAACTCTTGTGGTCGGTGTATATATCCACTTGCTCTCCCAATAGATAGTGAGGCCAAATCTTTAGTGCGAATACCACGGCTGCCAATTCCAGATCATCTATTAGATAGTTGCGCTCATGAACCTTTAACTGTCTTGATGCAAAAGCCACAACCTTTCTATGCTGATGCAGAACACATCCTAATCCCTTACCGGACGCATCATAATGTACATCAAATCCTCCAGATTGATTCGGTACTACGAGAATAGGTGCGGAGGTTAACCACGACCTGAGTTCTACGAAATCCTTCTCATATGCTTCTGACCACACAAATGCTTCGTTTTTACGTGTAAGCTTAGTCAGGGGTGCTGCGATCTTTGAGAATCCTTCTATGAAGCGTTAGTAATATCCTGCTAAGCCCAAGAAGTTTCTTATATCTTTGAATGACTTTGGTGTCAGCTATTCGCTGACAGCTGACACCTTAGCTGGATCTACAAAGATTCCTTCACCTGAAACGATGTGTCCGAGAAATCCGACTTGGTCTAGCCAAAATTCACACTCGATGTATTTTGCGTAGAGCTGATGCTGTCGTAGTATCTCCACGACAATGCGTAAGTGCTCGGCGTGTTCTTTCCGATTCTTTGAACACACTAGGATGTCGTCGATGAAGATAACAACAAACCTGTTTAAGTACTCTCGAAAAATTTGGTTCATCAGGTTCATAAAAATGGCTGGCGCATTGGTCACTCCAAATGGAATTATGAGATATTCATAATGGCCATAATGTGTCCTGAACGCCGTCTTCTGAATGTCGGATTCCTTGACCTTCACTTGATGATAACCTGAATGAAGATCCAACTTTGAGAAGGCACAAGATCCAGTTAGCTAATCAAAAAGGTCATCGATGCGAGGTAGTGGATAGTTGTTCTTAATTGTCACTTCATTCAGTACTCGATAATCCACGCACATCCGGAAGGTACCTTCCTTCTTCTTTACCTGCAGCACCGGAGATCTCCAATTTGAAGTACTAAGTCTGATCCAATCTTTCTTCAGGAGTTCGTCCAACTGAATACGGATCTCCTTCAATCCCTCTAGACTTAAACGGAATGGAGCTTTTATTACAGGTTGTGCACCGGGTTGTAAATCAATGCCAAACTCTAGAACTCTATCGAGAGGTAAACCTGTTATGTCTTTAGGGAATAAATCCTCGAACTCTGGTTTCGATCCTTCTATTTGCAACGCTGCAATTTTGGCTTTCTTTGGTTTTGCTCGGTAGATGCTAGACTCCAAAGTCCAGTCTCCGCTTTTAAAATAGAACACTGGGTAATCTGGTATTTCAAACACTACCCTCCTTTGGCGACAGTCGATGGCAGCAAAGAAAGTTCTCAGCCGTCCATTACCAAGACTACGTTGAAATTTGGTATGTCCAGTACCTTGAAGTCCGCATAGAATTCTCAACTGCAGACAATCATTGGACACATATTATATCCTAAGGTTGCTTTTAGAACACCGTTCTCTGAACTTACATTCCAGCTGGATACAAGCAACTTAACTGGGACCGCAAGAGTTTTTACGAATCACTGCGACATGAAGCAATGCGATGCCTCAGTATCGAAGAGCGTGAGTGCAGGTAGGGTGGCTACTAAGATTGTACCTAAGTTGCATGGGATAGATTTAGGTATAACAAATATGGATAGTTAGGAATTGAAATGACTTGAAAGGAGAGAATGAAAAGATCTACCAGTGATAACCAGACCCATAACTTCAGCCTCTTCGACCGACATAGTGAATGCTTAGCATCGCGGCACGTTCCTCTGTACCTAGTTAAACACTCGGCGTTGAGGTTGAGTGGTCTGGGTGCGGGGAGTTGGAGCTGGTAGAGCTAACCAGGTAAGAGGAGCTTGGATTTCCGGTCTAACTGGAGGGTTATTAGTCTCTCAGTTCTGGGGGTATGCTCCGATAGTGTGAGTTGAAGAACCCACAAATTAAGCACAAATTTTTTGCCCTATGACAGTTCTTCACTACATGCCTTGTTCTTCTGCAGTAGCTGCAAAAGTCCGGTTTGTTGTTAGCGAACGAACCTCCTTGCCTCCGAGATAGTTCATTGAAAGCTGGCCTGGAAGAGGCCTCTCCTGTGATCTGGTGCACATGGCGTTTCACATCGGCCGACTACAGCCTGCCTTTCTTCTTCACAACTGCCTTATAGCATTGGGCAACTTTCAAAGCAAGCTCGTGGGTTGGGAAATCCCCTGTGGCGAGTGCTGCTTGGATTTCAGGGTCTAACCCATGCTGGAATTGTTGTGCCCATATCTCAGCAGTGGCAATGAGGTGTGCAACAAACCTATTATGACTTTGCGTTAGCATTGTTTAAGTGAGATAGAAAAATTTAACTTGAGATTATAGTTTACCTGCCGAGCATGGTAAACTCAGTATCGTATTCATCTATAGACTTGACCTACATCGAGCCTTTCTATAGATGAATGAATTGCTGCTCCATGTCAAAGTGGGCAGTCTCCGGAAAGTACTTCGTATCGAAGAGGTCTCGGAATGTTTTCCACTCTATTGGTTGCTCGAGACGACTTTTCTATGCCATCTACTATACCCTAGCATTATCTGTCAGTTGCAACTTAGCAACTCTTACCCACGCTATATCTGGCACTTGAGCTACTGCTAGGTCATCCTCAATCGATTGAGCCCATTTCTCCACTTCAAGCGGGCTCTCTTTACCCGAAAAGTTCTCTGGGTGCAGTGCCCAAAACCGCTTAACTCCGGTAACTTCTACCTCAGGGCAAGCAAGTCCTTGGTGCAGAAGGGTTGTCTGCTCCCGTTGTTCCTCCAATAGGCTCTTGATAGCCTCAAGGAGCACCGTTTGTTCATTGATAAGCACTGCAATGATATGTGATGGTGGTAGCGTAGGCGGTAGAATATTGTCGTTGACATTGATGCTGGTATTGTTCGGAGAATCTATCACCTTGATAGAAAAGACATATTAGGATAGATTCAAGGAATTTGAAATGTAAGAAATGTAAATATTTGTTGAATTCATTAATTCTTGTGCTATTTTGTTTAAGATTTCATGCAGAACTGACCTGCATAGGCCACCAATAAAATTTGTCACGTCCCGCTTTCCAGTAGACGGAAACGATGATGTGGCAAGCCCGCGGCATATTTATCCAGAGAAGGTCATTCTCTAAATAAATATGCTAAGCGTATTGAAATAATAATACACAATGCAAGAATAAATGGAGACTGTAAATTATTCAACAAATATCTGTATTTACATTCAAATTTAAAATATTTACAATACAAGAGTTCAATTGAAAATGTAAATACAATAACAGGAATGACTAAACAGGTGGCATACAAAAGCTGAAAGAAAAGGTAAGCTAATTTAAGCATGAGCATCGATCTGGTCGTACTCCTCCTCTGTGGCGTCCACCTCGTCTGTCTCAACCGCATCTGACGAACTTTCTAAGAAAATAAGGGTGTGTGGAATGCCCATCAGCGAACTAGCGCTCGGTAAGTCCTAAAGGTAAGGTAAAACGAAGAGTGACAAGTATAGTATAAAATGAAGTAATGTAAATGACAAGTAAAAGTATGTAGAAATGAACATGGGTAAATGTACTATAGATCTCTATATGGTCCCTATATTAACGTTAAGTTCCAAGTGTGAATGTCAACACAACCGTAGAAATATTCACGACCTCAAGAGTGGGGCCCCAGGAGTAAGGAAACACGGGCCCATTTCATGTATTAGTATCGGGATTCCAAGCTGTGGAGGAGTCAACCCGACTGAGATTCGAGTAAATAGAATTCGAGTAGTTTAATACGGGACTCTGTTAGATTCACACCTGAAACTATCCCAAAAACCCCAAGTATAATAGATTATAACATTGTATTGACTTAGTTGATTTGATTGGTTGATGATCAGTCATATTTATTGCACTTTGGTACGGTCATTTTCCCCATTATTATTAATTACTAAAAGGTGTTATTTGTCAATTAAGAACATACGTGGGTTTATTTGTAAAAAGATTATTGTCACATGTTTCTTAATTTATAATTAATATAATTGGAAAATATATGCATATCATATTTAAATAAAATATCCATGAGACTATTAATTATTAAAATATGCATATCATATCAAATATTCCTAACCAATATTATTAAGATATCATATCAATTAATTGGTTGGAATATTATCTCAAATAAAACAAATACTACTAACAATTTGATTTGAGATATTGTGCAGGTATTATAATAGATTAGTTCAAGTCTGAAATATAAGTAGGAGATCCACATCAAATCGATTTACCAAATCAAATCTGCCGAATGATAGGAGCAAATTGAAGAATCTCGCAACGGCAGAGAAAAACAATATTTTAAGAATATTTTTATCAGAAAGATCAACAAATATCGAGAGAAGAAGGAACGAAGAACCTGGAGACTTAATTCCACCAGAGGGCAGCGGATCCGTGGCCAATAGGGATATGGGGCGGCGGAAGCGCGGTCGTTTGCATACACTTCAATATGACGTCTTGGGTTTCAAGTTCCAGAGCCTATAAAAGGACCGAGAGTTATCTATCATCGAACAATCAATCGACTGATCTACCGATCAAGCAATGTAGAGAAAATTAGGGTTGCGATTTACTTTTTTCAACGAACAAATTCTGTAATGCAATAAGGTTATTAAATATAAGGTAGTTTTTATTCAATTTTACTTTCCGCATTAATTTCTACATTACTTTCCGCATTTTAATTTCTGTATTTACTTTCTGCAATTTTAATTTCTATATTTTCTTATGGGCTCATTCATCTTCAACCTTTCTTTTACTTCGTTTATCCTAATGAGCGAGTAAATTTTCGCTTGTTAGGTTTTGTAGGATATGGTAGAATAATGGATGAACTATATCTCTTAAATTCTTTTTAAAGTTTTAATTTTTATAAATTTTAGAAAAATGAATATTAACCCTCTTATCGGGCGTGCAATCAATTCATGATAGTCACGACCACGGTTTGAGATTCGTTAATATTTGCTTTGTTGAAGGCATAAGATAAATAGGAATCAATGGAAAGACAAGGATCAGTAGAGGGAAACCCTAATCTCTCCAAGAACCCTAATCCACATTCATCGCTATTCTCTAGTATTAAATAATTAAAAGATAAAAAAGAATTATTTTTAAAACTTTATCCATTAACCACTAAATCCTATAAACCCTACAAGCCCTTCTTTTATAAACTTTTCAAACCTTCCTAGTATAAAACGATAAAAATCCCACCTTTCTTCTTTTAACTCGTCTAAAACAAGAAAAATAGTACACCATTTTCCTGTAGACGACCCGTACTCATTATCGGCTAGATATTGTGGCACCGTTATTGATTGCGGTAATTAGAACACTCATAGACACACCCTTTCAAATCAATCAAATGGCACCGTTGCCGGGGAAATGATCGTAATATTTTTCTGGTTATTCGGATTGATTTCTTATAAAAACCAGAAAAGTAAAAATAAAAAGATAACCAAAAAACAACATTTGTGTTTTTAGCGATTCTTGTGCGAGTTTTGCAAGAAAATCTGGAGTAATTAGAGCGAACCAACAGAGATTCAGAGACTATCAAATAGGACAAGAGGAGCATTGGAGTGCTGTGAAAAAGTTTGGAGGTGAGACTCCAACAGACGGCGGCGGAACCGCGGCACAAAGAAGCGTTTGGCGGTGGAAGCACGGCCATATTTGTGAGTTAAGCCCCCAAATCTTTCTGGTATTATCCTATCATCTTCCTCTCTCCTCTAAAACTACAATAAACTGATTTACATGCAGAATTCTTTGCAAACAGCGCCGTTAAAAAATCATTTTGCGTGCTTTAGATTTTGATTTATTTTGCATATTTAAAATGGACATTAAGGGGCAAGAAACCCAAATTCAGATTAGGTAGGGATTTCATCACCCTTCCTATGCCCCACAAATCACAAAAGAGCACACCATCACACTACATTAATAAAAAATATCTAGATCAAGCCTCTAAGGACAGTCGCGCTTAATTAGGACAAAGGAGTGTCGTGGGTAATCTATTGCTTATCCGCATTTCTCTTGTGGTGTCTAAGGCAAGTGTGACTAAGGAAAGCGGTTTACTTAATTAGGTCTTCTATTTCGGTGATTCGTATAGCGGATACCTCCCACTTATCTGGCACTTACATGACTGCAAGATTGATAAGGAGGTGATAAAGAATTGATCCTATATCTCGTCTTTTGGAAGTCTAGGAGTGGTCTAGTGATTTGACCTAAGTGACCCTAACTCTAGGGATTGTTTGTGTTAGGAATATGTATGCCGTAGAGGCCATTATTATATATTATGGTGGATGCTGAGACACACACACACACACACACACACACACACACACATATATATATATATATATAGAGAGAGAGGACTTTCTTGCTCGACATGATAGTATGGTATCTGGTTGTTCTTTATCTTAATATGTACACTTGTTTTAGTTTACTGTCTTTTTGATACATGTTGATAAAGCCCTTAGGATGTAGACTTGACTACCAGGACTATGATGTAGATCATACTAGTGGGGCTTGTGTAGTCCATAAGCACATCCTTAATATTTCTAGTCAAGAGAGTATCGAGACAGGGCATCGATATTCCTGAGTAAACTAGTGTGTACGTTTCTTGCCCTTGTATGGGACGATGGTTAATCCCATCATCATTGGTGTTTGACCTCAAAGATTGTGCACAGGTGCTAATTAGAGAATGGGTACACCAAACAGGACTTGCCGAGAACTCCTAGATGGTACCATACCTATCGTCAAATAGCAGTTCTCTGGTGACACTTGTACAGGTTAGTCTGTAGACCCGAAATCGTCATCGAGTCTTATGTGATTTCCACTATGCTTTGATTTCTCCCTACCACGGCTCAAAGGAGTCGTGCAAACATGTCACGCCTTGCTTCCCAGTGTATGAGGAGGGGGACGTGGCGGGCAAGCGACGTATTTACTCAGAAGTAAACACGTTAAGCGTAAACAAGCAATATAAATAAATGCACAAGAATGACAAGAGATGTAATATGAACAAAAACTTTTTATTAACTTTCATTCTTTACATTACAACTAATTTGAAAAGGAAATGTACAATGATAGAAAGCAATGCCTAAACAATAGCATATGAACTGAAATAAGTACAAGTAAAAACTAGAAGTCTGGCTGCTCTTTGAACTGGTCCAAGTCGTCCTGACTGGGCTCGGTCTCTTGAGAGTCTGGTCTTCCTGACGAACATTTCAAAGAAAGAAATAGAAGGAATATCGTCAGCGAACTAGCGCTCGGTAAGTCCTAAAAGTAAGAGTAGAATAGAATAGAATAGGACAAGTAGAGAGTATATTACTGGTAATTTGTACATGTATATGTTTGTTATACTAACGTAGTTTTTTATAGTTTGGTACAGATGGTATCAGTGTATACGAGAGGAGTCCAAGTTGCTCCGTGGACTATGGTAACCCGTAGTACAAAGCCCCCTCAAAACCCACGGGACAACGGCACAGGATATTCAGGTAGGTGTCTTTTAGCGACCATCTCGTTCCATTTCTAATACATTCCGTACCAGTCAACCCCGTTAAACCCCGTAATTTATATTGTATTGATTTTAGTTATCGGACTTGCCGAGACCACGGATACAAGTTGTTCATGTAATCAGGTTCAGGATGTATCAAATAGTCAGATAGTCAAGTCAAGATATAGCCATGGTTCGGTCAAGTCAAGTCATGTTTGCATGTTGATATTATTCTGGTATTCAGGTTCAGATTCAAGTATTCATGTTTCGTATATTGGATTCATGTTTGGATTGGATTGGATTTGACTTAGACTCAGATTGAGTCAGACACTTTAAAACAGATTTGGATCCTGAATTATATTCGGGTGTTATCGGTAACTGCTGCACATGGACAGCAGGATTTGTGTATTTTTCCAACACAATTACCATTGATAACCCCGTTAAGTTTTTCTACCTTAAATAGGCAAGCACTCACTTTCTCCGGCTCCCTGAGGCTCAAGAGAATTGATCCCGCTTAAAACTATACTTATTAAGGTTCTTAATGTAATTTTATATAACTCGAAGGAGTTTTATGAAAAATATTTTATATACTTTCAAAATAAATCTCGAGCAATTATTTATATTCTTTAGGGTTTTTATGGATGTGAATTTTAAAGAGTGAGGTATATTAGTGAATATTTACATAGCTTGAATAGTTCAAGCTATTTTAGTGTAAGACTTGTCTTGTATTGATACTTGATTTTATTTTAGTGAAACTTGTCATTCTTTTATTTTTAGAAAAATATGGAATTTTATTATAACTTGAAAATATGTGGTTTGATAATATTTATATAATATTAAAAATTAATTTTATTATTAATTAGAAAATCTCGTTTTTCTTAAAAATCATATTAAAAATCTTTTAAGACCGAATGCTCTGTGAGGAGATCTTCATCTCGCTCTACTAGCCCGAATATATGCGGTAATCCGCACCATCCAATAGCGGGTTCCTCAAAATGGGTTGTAGGGGTATAATCGCAAAGAATTTAATAATACAATTAAAAAGAAAACCGGGATTTTATAGTCGATGGTATTTTAATGAAATATTGTATTTGCCACAAAAATTCGTTTCCAAGAGTATCGTGCTATGTAAACTTGGATGTATGTAAGGGGTAGGTCATTACCCCGTGAAGTTTTCTAGAGGTATGATTAAACAAAGTAATAAAATATGGTAGATACAAAGTTCATGGTATTTAAATGTAAAACTCAATTTAAAATTATTTAACATGATGATTTAGGGCGAAAATTGTTTCTAATTATTAGTTTTATTGTTATAAACATATGTTAAGAATATGGATAAGCAATGATTAAGAAAAAGTGTGATTTCAAGGTTTTAGAATCAAAAGTCGGTGTTAACTCCACTTACCGACATGTTTTGAAAAAGATAACTTTTTATGTAGAAAGAGAAGAATGAGTTGGGACTTACTAGCTAGAAGGGTAGGAAAGAGGTAGAAGAAGATAGCTTGATCGTTGCGGTATTGCGGGGTCGGCGGAACTTGCTCGATTCCTTGTCGGAAGTTGGTCTTGGGCTAACTCCACTTCTACTCCACTTGTACTTAGAAAAATTTGATAATTTTGGCTAGAGATTTCAGAATGAAGAAAGGCTAGGGTATGAGGTTATATTTATAGTGTGGAATTAGGGTTTTAGAATTGAAAGAATGAATTAAAATGCATTAAAATTGGATTTAAAAATGAAATTGAAGTCTCTATTTAAATTCAGAGAAATTAAATAGTGCAGGGGTAATGGGGGTAGGCCAAGGATTTTGTGGGAAGAGTACGGGGTCCATTGCCTATGGAGGGCCTATCCCTGCTGGCCCAATGATGAATCTCGCCGGCCAAATGTTTGAGGAAAACCGTTGGATTCTCGCCACGTGTCCATCTCTATGTTTATAATATTATGCACATGTTTATTTTTGCTGACTTTTCATATCTATGTGCAGTGCACGTGTAAAATTTTGGGCTTCCAAAAAGTTTAAAAGAAAAATCAGGAAAAATAATATGTGGCTGATGGGATTCGAACACAGGGGCTATGTCACAACAGTGTAAGCTTTACCAGTGAGTTACAAGTGTTTTCTTGCTGTTCTTAAACAAGAATAAATTTTAAATTGTGCTCAGGCTAGCAAACTCCTTTCTGTATTTTATGAAGAAAAAATTTTGTACAGAAAATTCAGAGCCGTTACATTCTACCCTCCTTATAAAAGTTTCGTCCTAGAAATTTATAGAAAGAAGTTGTAACAGATCAAGGAAAAAGGGTTAAGAAAAAAAATAGTCGTATATTGTCGTCGTGTTCCATCAATCGGTACTCTAGTCGATAAGAAGGTATGCGATCGCAATAAGACAAAGGGAAGGATGAGTAGTTCAAAGATCGGAATAGATACTCTTAGGATAATCAAGAGGAGCATTCAAGAACATCGCGATCCAGCACATGAGTAGAAGGAATGTTGATAAGTATTGGTTGTCAAGAATGGTACAAAGATAAAAATGATAATCGAATAAAAATCAGGGAAGGGATATAAGTTAACAAAGAAGATATGATTCGATAATATACAGTAAAACATAACTAAATTAAGAGGAAAGAGAATCAAAGGCAAAATTCTAAGTCACTCAAGTAGAGTACCGCATTGTAACTATACTGCAGTTCATGGTTACAATCACATAACTCTATTTAAATCACCCAAATCCTACCATCATAGTCAAGGTGATAAGATTTAAGAAACAATCAAGAAAAATCAAAGGAAGATCAAGAGTTTGTAGTTTCGTGTTACGTCGAGGCAAGATTATCAGGGAAAATAAGAAAAGATTCGAATGGATGCAATTATGTTGCAGGCGTTACAGTCTACTCTCCTTAAAAATAATTTCGTCCGCGAAATTCTCTCAAGGAGTACGATGCAGCAAGGCACGAGAAAGTAAGGATAAAATTGGGGTAAGTCTTCTTCAAGCTCGGTCGATCGATGCTCTAACCAACTGAGCTAATAGGCCTACGAGATACAAGTAACAGGGTGAACCGGAGATAAGGATTCAAAAGTCGATAGATTATATTCAAGGAATTCGAAAGTGAAGTTTAAGATAGATTCAAGGAACTTGAAATGTAAAGAATACATAGTTGATAAATCTTATAATTCTTATGATATATATTGCTTAGGACTTCATGCAGAATGGACCTGCATGGGCCACCAACAAAACCTGTCACGTCTCGCTTCACAGTGTACGAGGAAGGGGACGTGGCGGTCACGCGACGTATTTACTCAGAAGTAAACACGTTAAGCGTAAACAAGCAATATAATAAATGCACAAGAATGACAAGAGATGTAATATGAACATCAACTTTTTATTAACTTTCATTCTTTACATTACAACTGATTTGAAAAGAAAATGTAAAATGATAGAAAGCAATGCCTAAATAGTGGCATATGAACTGAAATGAGTACAAGTAAAATCTAGAAGTCTGGCTGCTCTATGAATTGGTCCAAGTCGTCCTGGCCGGGCTCGATCTCCTGAGGGTCGGTCATCCTGATGAATATTCTAAAGAAAGAAATAGAAGGAATGCCGTCAGTGAACTAGCGCTCGGTAAGTCCTAAAAGTAAGAGTAGAATAGAATAGAATAGGATAAGTAGAGAGTATATTACTGGTAATTTGTACAGGTATATGTTTGTTATACTAACATAGTTGTTTTTAGGTTGGTACAGAAGGTATCAGTGTATACGAGAGGAGTCCAACTTGCTCCGTGGACTATGGTAACCCGTAGTACAAAGCCCCGTCAAAACCCACGGGACAACGGCACAGGATATTCAGGTAGGTGTCTTTTAGCGACCATCTCGTTCCATTTCTAATACATTCCGTACCAGCCTACCCCGTTAAACCCCGTAATGTATATTGTATTGATTGTAGTTATCAGACTTGCCGAGATCATGGATACAAGTTGTTCATGTAATCAGGTTCAGGATATATCATGTAGTCAGGTAGTCAAGTCAAGATATAGCCATGGTTCGGTCAAGTCAAGTCATGTTTGCATGTTGATATTATTCTGGTATTCAGATTCAGGTTCAAGTATTCATGTTTGGTATATTGGATTTATGTTTGAATTGGATTCATGTTTGGGTTGGATTCAGATTAGACTTAGACTCAGATTGAGTCAGAAACTTTAAAACAGATTTGGATCCTGAATTATATTTGGATGTTATCGGTAACTGCTGCACATGGACGACAGGATTTGTATCTTTTTCCAAGACAATTACCATTGATAACCCCGTTAAGTTTTTCTACCTTAAATAGGCAAGCACTCACTTTCTTCGACTCTCTGAGGCTCAAGAGAATTGATCCCGCTTAAAGCTATACTTACTAAGGTTCTTAATATAATTTTATATAACTCGAAGGGGTTTTATAAAAAATATTTTATATACTTTCAAAATAAACCTTGAGTAATTATTTATGTTCTTTAAGGTTTTCATGGATATGAATTTTAAAGAGTGAGGTATATTAGTGAATATTTACATAGTTTGAATAGTTCAAGGTATTTTAGTGTAAGACTTGTCTTGTATTGATATTTGATGGTATTTTAGTGAAACTTTTCAATCTTTTATTTTTAGAAAAACATGGAATTTTATTATAACTTGGAAATATGTGGTTTGATAATATTTATCTAATATTAAAAATTAATTTTATTATTAATTAGAAAATCTCGTTTTTCTTAAAAATCATATTAAAAATCTTTCGAGACCGAATGCTCCGTGAGGAGCTCAGCATCTCGCTCTACTAGCCCGAGAATATACGATAATCCACACCATCCAATAGCGGGTTCCCCAAAATGGGTTGCAGAGGTATAATCGCAAAGAATTTAATAATACAATTAAAAAGAAAACCGGGTTTTTATAGTCGATGGTATTTTAATGAAATATTGTATTTTCCACAAAAATATGTTTCCAAGAGTATTGTGCTATGCAAACATGTATGTATATGAGGGGTAGGTCATTACCCCGTGAAATTTTCTAGGGGTATGATTAAACAAAGTAATAAAATATGGTAGATACCAAGTTCATGGTATTTAAATGTAAAACTCAATTTAAAGTTATTTAACATGATGATTTAGGGTGAAAGTTGTTTCTAATTATTAGTTTTATAGTTATAAACATATGTTAAGAATATGGACGAGCAATGATTAAGAAAAAGTGTGATTTTAATGTTTTAGAATCAAAAGTCGGTGTTAACCCCACTTACCGACATGTTTTGAAAAAGATAACTTTTTATGTAGAAAGAGAAGAATGAGGTGAGACTTACTAGCTAGAAGGGTAGGAAAGAGATAGAAGAAGATAGCTTGATTGTTGCGGCGTCACGTGGTCGGCGGAACTTGCTCGATTCCTTGCCGGAAGTTGGTCTTGGGCTAACTCCACTTCTACTCCACTTGTACTTAGAAAAATTTGATAATTTTGGTTAAAGATTTCAGAATGAAGAAAGGCTAGGGTATGGGGTTGTATTTATAGTGTGGAATTAGGGTTTTGGAATTGAAAGAATGAATTAAAATGCATTAAAATTGGATTTAAAGATGAAATTGAAGTCTCTGTTTAAATTCAGAGAAATCAAATAGTGCAGGGGTAATGAGGGTAGGCCAAGGATTTTGTGGGAAGAGTACGGGGTCCATTGCCTATGGGGGCCCGTCCCCACCGGCCTAATGATGAATCTCGCCGGCCAAATGTTCGAGGAAAGCCGGTGGATTCTCGCTACGTGTCCATCTCTCTGTTTAAAATATTATGCACATGTTTATTTTTCCTGACTTTTCATTTCTATATGCAGTGCACGTGTAAACTTTTGGACTTCCAAAAAGTTTAAAACAAAAATCAAGAAAAAAATAATATGTGGCTGATGGGATTCGAACACATGGGCTATGTCACAGCAGTGCAAGGCTTTACCAGTGAGCAATAAGTGCTTTCTTGCAGTTCTTAAACAAGAATAACTTTTAAAATGTGCTTAGGCTTGCAAACTCCTTTCTGTACTTTAAGAAGAAAAATTTTTGTCAGAAAATTCAGAGTCATTACAAAATAGGTGGATTTTGGGTACAGTCCTGAGTCACATGGAGCTAGTGAGCGATAGGAGAGATTTTGTCTCTCTCGGTATTGGGAGTTGATGTTGTGCTATACTCGATTGGCTATAACAGCAAGTCCATGGGCAGGGCTAATGAGATTTACTGGTAAGTGTTATCAGTAGTTTCTCGAAAAGTTATAGGCCACACATCGACATGACTTATCGAGTTAGTAGGGTCTGACGATTCCACCCCCTAGACTCAATATGCGACATATCAGACGAAAAGACTGGATTGTACGTTAAGTGTTGCCTATAGGCTCTACGGGAGTATAGGCTCTACGGGAGTTTGGACAAGTTTGCTTGTTGATTTTCTATTCGTTCAATACTTGGGTAGCCGTTACGTCCAGGTACTACCGCTGACGGCTTGTGGGTATCTGATATGATCATTACCTACTGCTGGCATATTGACGAGTCTTTAGAGTCCCACATAGAAGTTTCTTAGCTCAAGTGAAACGAAATAGCGCACGTATGGAGATATGTGCGGGAGCTTGATTAAATACTAGTATATGATACTGTTTTCTAATCTAGCGTAATCAACCGAGTTATATATGATATAACCGGATTATTGAATCAAGTGTTGATTCAATAATTTGATTTATATATGTTTATATATATTTGATATAGCCGGATTATTGAATCAAGTGTTGATTTAATAATTTGATATATATATATATATATATATATATAAAATAATATTAAATATTAGCCGGATTATATATGATATAACCGGATTATTGAATCAAGTGTTGATTTAATAATTTGATAGACATATATATATATATATATATATATATATATATATATGATATTAGTTGGTTATATATGATATAACCGGATTATTGAATCAAGTGTTGATTTAATAATTTGATATGTATATATATATTTGATATGTATATATATTAACTAATATTAAGCCCACTTAAGATTATCTTCTCTTTATATATATATATATATATATATATATATATATATATATATGTATGTATGTATGTATATTGTATCATGGTTGATGATACATAAAACTAGGATGCATGAGAATCAGACATGAAGAAAGATGACAAGATAAAGGTTTGATTTATGAATTAAAGAAAAAGAACAATGAGTCATGGTTTGTAGAAACCTTAAGAAGCCATGACTCATCTCTTTTTCTTTGTTTGATTCATAGATTTTTTTTCATCTCATCTTATCTCTTTAATTCATGGTTGACTCTCACACTCATCCAAGTTCATCATCATCATCTTCTTCATCTCCTCACTATTTTTCTTGAAGTGAGAAAAAGAAAAGAGAAAGAAGAAATTTTTGTGAGCAAAATTCCTACTTTATCAACCTACACTAATCTAGCCCATTAGTTTAGATTGTTAACATTACTAATACCTTGATTAGTGAAGTGTGAGTTTGAGTGAGAGAGACTTTAAGGTGGATCATTTTCGGTGACGAAGACGACGAGCAAGATTTGTTTACAGCCGGAGACGAAGACGAACTGGAATGGATCGTCCTGTCTGAATCTGAGGGCAGATGCTATTTGGAGTTATCCGTCCACCTTTCCGAAAATACCAAGTTGATTTATGGCACCGTATATCGGAGGTTTGGACGGATGCGGACGTTGTAGCGTGACTTTATCAGATTCTCCCTCGTTTGTGAGGGTTTTTTGATTGTGGGGACACTCTTCCCTGCAGGCACAAGCCCCTGCAGTTAATTAAGTTACCGCATTGCAATAACCACTTTCTCCTACTCCGGAAGTTCACTTCATGTCGTGTTTTTTTTTTGTTTAGGTTTCCCATGGATTGTACATGGAGACTAGTTTCTGTCGTCGCCCATAGGGCGCGAAACAGTCCAAATCCGTATATTTTAGATTTGGGTTTTGTTTATTTAAGGGCCGCTAATATGGTTTGAGATTAAGATCGACTTAAACATATGAGCATTTAGGCCCAATTATTTTAGTTTAAGGACATCGCGGTCCATTACCGCCGTGTTTGGGGCAGATATTAGTTTAAGGACATTTCAGTCCAACATTCCCATTTTGGGAAAACGCGTTAGCTTAAGGACGTTTCGGTCCGTTATCACTATGTTTAAGGCGAGGTTCTGGGGTGTGCACGTCAATTTGGAAGTGCATCAATGTATGACGAAACGAGTTGTTGGTTGTCGGGACCCACCACCTCTCTGAAGACGTTGAGAAATTACAACGACATATATCAGAGGTGTAGAAAGATGTACCCTTGAACCAAATCCCGTATTTGAGGGAAAAAGGGGTTATGGTGGACCTAAGAATCGTTAATCATGTTTGAGACTAAAATTACCTTAGGAGATATGGGATGAATATCATTTTGGATATCATCAAGGAGAGATCATTAATCATGTTTGAGACTAAGATCGGGTCAATAATGTTTTTAAGGATCATTTTTACTTAAGATGTAAGTCCACGGTAGCGTCCCGGCCGTCTAACAGACGCCAAATGCGGAACAAAAACTTTTTACAACTGGCGCTATCGTGTACCGTAACCCGGATCTGCCATTAAAGCTAAACTAACAAATTACAAATGGGTAGAAACGTTATACCGAATGATCCGAGTCCTTCGGTCTTCAACCATCATCCCACGCTTTGTTGCGGCTGCTCAGATCTCCGGAATCTCCAGTCTTCTCGTCCAGGTGGCACCACGTCGACGGATCTTTAAACGGGCTCCCGCCTCTGAACCGAGGCAACTCGGTCGTCAAGTTTGCTAAAAGAGACGACCAAGATGAAGTAGAGAATGAGTAGAACACTTTGTCTCGTTACGTCCAAGGCTATGGACGAACGGTTAATGAAGTTGCCTTTTGGAATCGGATGAAATGAGAAATGAGGCTATATCTAATTTCCATGAATCCAAACTATAATCTTTTCAAAACAACAACCATGCTTCTCACAAGAGAGGGGGCCGGCCACATATATAGAAGGAGGAGGGTGAGTGTAGGAGCAAGGGTGGGGGTGAGTGTAAGCAAAAAGATCTTGATCAAAATATCATAGCATAAACAAAATGAATTAATGTAAAGGATGACTCATTAACCTTAGTCACCCTTTCATTAAATGCACAATTAAAGCTCTAATGACTCACTAGCCACATCACCACTTCTAGAAGCTTCAACACACATATGACTCACCTCCTTCAAGAAAAGATAAATCCGCATTTAACCGACTGTTAAATACGGCTGATAGAAAACTGGAAACTGACAACTTCCAAAAGCGATCCTGAAACGAATTTCAGGATAACCTCGTAATGGTATAAACATACCCGCATTTGTATTACGACCGAATACAAATGCAACTGAGACAAAAATATTATATCTACACAGTATAGTACTCGGATCCGGCTTAAACCAAAGCCGACAAGTATTATCTGCCTGAAAAATGACACGTGCGAAAACGCACGTGCATTTTCCGAACCTTGCCATAAAACCATACGACCTCTACAACGTTTCGCCCGAACCTGGGAAACTGTCTGTGGGGGACTCTAATGACTCATCAACACACTGGCACTGGGTATAACCACTAGCACGTCAGAGGTACAAGCTGTACGTAACGGTTGCCTATGTATTGATCGAAAGGGAAGCTGACGAGCGAACTCATCCATAAACCCTACTGAGCCTAACAGTGACAATGTATATACAGTCCGATACGTTCGTCTAAAGAGTATCGCATATCGAGTCTAGGGGGTGGATAAAGTCAGACCCCTAAGAACGCGATAATTCGTGTCGGTATGAAGCCCATCACCACCTGAGAAACTACTGATCCAAATCAGTAATTCTTCACTACCTTGGCCAAGGATTTTTAGTGATGGCCACCCGTGCACTGCGCGACATCAACCCCCAATACCGGGAGAGACGAATCCCCGACGATCCGCTCACTGCTTCCATGTGGCTCGGGACTGTACCCAAAAAATACCTGTTTGCACAACTCCTTTGAGCGTGGTAGGGTATAAATCAAAGCACAGTGGGAACTCACACGAGACAAATGACGATCTCAGGTCGACAAACTAACCTGTACACATGTCACCAGGGAACTGCTATCTGACGATATGTATAATACCAACTAACATGTTCCCGGCGAGTCCTGTCCGGTGTACTCATAACCCAATGAGTACCTGTATACATCTTAGGTGAACTAACTGACACCAATGGCTTGTGAGACCGGCCACCGCCCCTCGTCGGGGTCTCGACTGTATACACTAGTCTACTCTGGAGTATCGATGCCCTGTCTCGGAACTCCCACGACTAAGGACACTTTTAAGGATGTGCTTATAGACCCCAGCTCCCACGTATATGATCGCCATCATACTGCTGGCAGTCAAGCAAGAATCCTATGGGCTCTATCATCATGCAATAGTGAACTAAAGCATGTATACGATGATAAAGACAAACCAGATAGCATACTATCATCTCGAGTAAGACTGTCATATCGGTATAGGTCCTCCATCAATCATTGCAATCACGTACCTGCGATCCAATAATTGACTTTGAGGGCACCATCTCCAACAATCTCCCACTTGCACTTAAGGCTAATTATTGCGATGTCGCATACTCACAGCCCGTGTGATACCGAACATCCAATTCCTCTACTAATTAGTTTCACAAAGCTCGTTTGTAAAACTATTGTGTTCGAGAAATAGCCTCAGTAAGTGGATCCGCCATGATGTTTCTTTCTATGTCTCTCTTAATCTCAAGTTCGCGGAGAAAACCATCTCCCGAATTGAGTAATACTTGTCTTAGAATATGTCTGAATATCTGATGGGACCTAGTTCATAAATGAACTCCAAATCCAAACTTCTTAGACTGTATCGATAACTGAACCTAATCAGTATCCAGCACCATGCCTCCCACAGTATCCTCTTGGACCACCTGTCCATAATACTGTCCCTCGTCAGAGGGAAAACTATAACTCTGACAATCACTCTGTCATCCAAGTCACCTTTGAAGCCTGGAATGATAACCGTCTCCCGAAGGAGGCTGCCGTCATCAATTCCGTAGAACATGCACTTATGTTCTAAAACTGCCTCCTTATGTTTCTTCAGGATTGGATTAATATAAACTTATCGCATCTAGTGCAAAAACAACATCTAGTGTGATACTTGACATCTCACGATTGACTCAATTGCCTAAGCAAGTGATCTACCAATCATGCATATCCCTCTCCCCTTTAGTCTGTAAGACACCTTTAGAGAGGGTGACTCCATCACCTGCAGGTACACCACCATGCCAGGAGTCAACTATTCTAAAAACTATTAGAATACTGTCAAAGTACCCACATTGGGAAACTACCCAAATCTAGATCTAAAACCATAGATCTAGAAACCAGAATGTCCTATATTATATCCATATCCTGTCTGGAGAAACAACTATGTGAAGACCACAGTCCAACCGATCGTAGTATAGGAATTTTACTTCCTCCTCTATGTATGTCATCCAAATACCAGGACATTACACCCTACTACCTTCTTAACAGATCCATCCCCTATTCTGATGAAGTCAAAGCCATGACTGTCACATTAAAATTAGATGATCTATCTCTGCTATATCTGCTCAAGCCTATAAATAGACATAAGCTACTTGTCCACTATGCTTCTGCTGCTCCCACTGACTATGACAACCCTCTGGTAGAATAATATATACGTACACTTCTAAAGCTAGTTTAGAACGACGCTATACTTATCCTCCTGCCAGGTCTCATAGTCTGGAACAACAGTAGTTTCAAGTCTGGGAACACAAGAACCTCCCTGTCACCGTCCTTGAGGCTACCGGAGTACCTCTCGGGTGTCCGAGGTTACCCACCATGTCTGCGGAGTGGCTATTGGAATGTCAAACCTGATTGAATATATAGGTTCTATTAAATTTTCCGTAATCGTTTGCGGTTCTAGAATCACTTCCAGTTCTACCATACTCCCACTACTGTTTTCTGAAAAATCCATTTTACTAAAACTGTGGCGAGTCTAGAACATTATCACTATTGATCTTCCAGATGGTAGAAATGTCAACCCTCGTCAAAGCCAGGGTCAACCCACAAACTGCCATTACAGAAACGTGCCTTGAGTTATCCAGTATCTGGTTTTAAGCATAAGCTGGACAACTCCCCGTATCTTAATATCGTTAAGATATGAACCATTCTATATACAATATAGAAATAGAGGCACTAATTTAATTGGAACCAGATTCAAATCATGCAGCTGTCTCCAGTGCATATCATCTTAATGGAGAGAGGCTAATCAGTATTACTCAACTTAGGAGTGCATCCAATTATGAGTAATCTGAAAGAGAAATAAGTTTCTCAAAACCATCACTATTATCTGAATACTAATCTCAAGAATCTACATCTTTAATTTCTTTGAAGAATCCCGATACTTGCGACATCTGGTTCTCTACTTTATTCTTATACCCACAACTTCTCAAAACATAGACATTGTATTTCTACGAAATACTTGTCTAAATACTAGAGAAGTTACAAGTAAATAGAACATAGTAAATGGACCAACCCCTTTGTCCTGATGGACACTGGACAACATACGATACTCTGTATAAGTTCGCTGAGTTGAATAACTCAAAACCTGTGCGTCGTAGGTTGAAAACTGTACCCAGGCGATTTCCTCAAATATCACCAATTACAACGAATTCCGATATAATGAGGATGATCACCTAATTCCCAATAAATTACTCCCACTCATCATTTGTAAAAATCCATACAGATATGAGAATGTAACCTGGTAAATACATACCTTGGAGTAAGTATCTAATTGGGAAATCAGTTTTCCTTTAACAATGCACAGTGTAACTGAAACAACAAAATGTTTCGTAGGGGTATCCTGGTATTCTAGTAATGCCTCTTCCATAATCCAATTCATGACTTTAACCGTATATTTCATTTGCTATCTCTCCAAATCCCTTTATTTGTCTTTAGTCGTTACCTTCTGTACACCATCGTTAGGCTAAATGGTTTTCTTCTTTCCCTACCGTTCGGCACCAGCCTATGGTTTGGAAGAAGACTATCCAGTAAGCATAATAGGTGTACTCTCCTAATCCTAGGAGTACTCGCAACTTGAGAGAAGGTGATGATAAAAGACAACTGAATAATACCTTATTCTATTTCTCCCGAACTGGGGAAAAAGCAAAGGTGAAATAGGAGTGGCGATGAAGTACGAGATTTGGTCGTGAATTATAACAGTCGCAATTTACTTTGCCCTCTTTCTAATCCCTTTATCTTGTTTTTACATATTACCTTCTGTACACCCTACTTAGGCTAATTGGTTTTTTTCATTCCCTACCTTTCGGCACCTGTCTATGGTTTGGAAGAAGACTATCCAATAAGCGTAATAGGTGTACTCTCCTATACTAAGGATCCCTCGCAACCTGAGAGAAGGTGATAATAAAAGACAACTGAATAAACCAATTCTATTTCTCCTGAACCTGGATCCATCCTCGAAGAAGTCCCTTCGAGTTCGTATATAACCATACGATGGATCTATCCAATAGAAGTGGATATCCGTAGTAATACGGGGTGTTCTGAGAAATACAAAGGGTAAAAGAAGGAGCGGCAATGACTTATGCAACTTGGACAATCCAAAAGTCAGTATTTTAAGAAGGTTCGGTCAACTTGGTCACTGAGTCATAATTTAGGGTCGGTCAATGGTCGCTGCCAAAGAGAGAGAGAGAAGAAACACTCTGCGTGCACTCTAATCTAGATCAGAATGGTTATCACTTTATCTAATTTGGAAACCTCCCACTGTAATCTCAAATTCTCCTCCAAACCTGAAAGAAGAATTAGTCGGGATCACCCGAAGAGTATATCAACTTATCAGTGAGAATCGGGATCCAACTATCATCGCATGATAACTTGATGGAAGCCACTCAAGTTATCACACTCCAGAAGGTATGCGCATGCCTGGCAAGTTTGCTGTATGTTTGAAACTCCCGATGTGATTTTTGCCCCATGCTCTTATGACCTTGACGAAAGCCAACAAATCATAAGTCACATGTCAAGTTCTGCCCGTCATTATCCAGGTTAATTTGAACCCACCCGTACATACCCTTGACGAAAGCCAACAAGGTAATACAACTGTCCCAAACCAACACATCTATCTATGCAACAAATGAATACCCAGCAGCTACCAAACACTATGCCTTGGCGAAAGTCAACAAACATAGCTTGAATACTACTGACCATCCATAAGATACGACGGAGGGCTACGACTGGTTTTTGGCGAAAAACCTTTAACGTAATGAACTCGATCTCGTTGAAGGAACGTGATAGCTTTTTATAAAATATAGTGGCGAAAACGTTTTGCTAAAGAGGTCACCGGTGAAGGGATCTCGGCTCTTTCCTCGTGGAATGAGGTGCATGATATTCCAACTGAATACCTCGATGCAAAGCAACTTGTAATCGACTATAGTGAAGTTATTACCCTGACGCAAACTTCTGCCCAAGGGGTCACTCCCGGTGAAGGGATCTCGGCCCTTGCCTCGTCGAATGAGGTGCGGGATATCCTAAACTGAATATCACTATGCAAAACAAAAGGAAACATCTTTGTAATAACACCTTTTAAAAAATTGTTCCAACAACATCAAATATAGGTTTGTTTTATCCTTGCATTGATAAGAATCAATACAGTCCCATCAATCAATCACACCAGAAAAGAACGAAAATATAATGTACGTATATGCCATCCGCATTCGCCACTGGGTCCCGTCATCACCCGTTAGGTTACTTAACTAACGACAGAGTGGGGGCTGGACTAGCGCGGGTGTAAAACATATACAACATCTAATAGTATATATACCAATATACAATAATCGCTCCAGGCGTGATAATATGCAACATTACAAAAAAGTAATAAGGATCACAGAACAATACAGATAATCTGGGATCCCCGGGTTTCACAGAGCCGCTACTGAAACCCGACGTTCCCCTGGTCGTGTGGATAGCCTATGCAATGAAACCTAGACCCCTACGGGTGCGGCAAGTTACCCGCCAAAACCTGAAGCGAGGTAGTCCCCCACAGTATAGTGAATGGAACACCCGGCACTTCACGGAATCCGGTAAATTGAGCACCCCTCCTTGGGTCAACCTGTACCCCCTACGAGCGCGGCGAATAGTCTGCCAATTCTAGAGTGAGGTCCCTCTGCCTCTCAAATCCATGAGATACGGATCCGTTGCCCTCCAGAACCCGGCTATCCGTGCACTCCGTCACGGGATAAACCTAGTACAGAAATAAAAATATGTACAACGGGTACATCGACCTCAACCCGGTCGTGTCCCAAAAGAATATTATACAAACAGGCAGTGACGGCAGTCCACATGTTGGACGCTCGCCCCGCAATATCAAATGTACAAATAAATCCAAACTGCACTACCATTGCACACTGCTATCCACCACGACATATCCGCAACATCACAGCACAACACAGAACATCAACGCGAATGTCACGTTCGCAAACCCGTCTAAAAGAACTATAACAATTAGACGCGGTTTATCGATCAAATGACATTCCCGGTCGGAGATATAATGTAAATACTGTAAACTAACAAGTTTAAAATTTTGATCGACTAAATTTCCCGAAGTGGGCCCCACGTACATCTGCTGTACAGTAACAAAATCTGGGCCCAAAAGAACTATACCAAAACCCACAATTTCCATAAAGAAGCTCTCTGGAAAAATATGGTGCACTGTTCCCACAGAAGCGCCGCGGTTCCGCGGTGGTCTTATGGGATCACGTGCCTATATTTTTCCAGAATTCTTATAAAAGCCTGCTTAGTCTTCTGCAATATATAAAATAATTTTTAGACACTATTTAAAATCGACAGAAACTTTAGACATGGAATTTTGCGGTTTTCGAAATTCGGTTCGATCGATATTTTAAACGTGTTAGCACAAGTTAGTAAAGCTTAATGGTGAGGCTCTGATACCACTGTAAGTCGACGGTAGCGCCCCGGCCGTCTAACAGACGCCAAATGCGGAACAAAAACTTTTTACAACTGGCGCTATCATGTACCGTAACCTGGATCTGCCATTAAAGCTAAACTAACAAATTACAAATGGGTAGAAACGTTATACCGAATGATCCGAGTCCTTCGGTCTTCAACCATCATCCCACGCTTTGTTGCGTCTGCTCTGATCTCCGGAATCTCCAGTCTTCTCGTCCAGGTGGCACCACGTCGACGGATCTTTAAACGGGCTCCCGCCTCTGAACCGAGGCAACTCGGTCGTCAAGTTTGCTAAAAGAGACGACCAAGATGAAGTAGAGAATGAGTAGAACACTTTGTCTCGTTACGTCCAAGGCTATGGACGAACGGTTAATGAGTTGCCTTTTGGAATCGGATGAAATGAGAAATGAGGCTATATCTAATTTCCATGAATCCAAACTATAATATTTTCAAAACAACAACCATGCTTCTCACAAGAGAGGGGGCCGGCCACATATATAGAAGGAGGAGGGTGAGTGTAGGAGCAAGAGGGGGAGTGTAAGCAAAAAGATCTTGATCAAAATATCATAGCATAAACAAAATGCATTAATGTAAAGGATGACTCATTAACCTTAGTCACCCTTTCATTAAATGCACAATTAAAGCTCTAATGACTCACTAGCCTCATCACCACTTTTAGAAGCTTCTACACACATGTGACTCACCTTCTTCAAGAAAAGATAAATCCGCATTTAACCGACTGTTAAATATGGCTGATAGAAAACTGGAAACTGGCAACTTCCAAAAGCGATCCTGAAACGAATTTCAGGATAACCCCGTAATGGTATAAACATACCCGCATTTGTATTACGACCGAATACAAATGCAGCTGAGACAAAGATATTATATCTACACAGTATAATACTCGGATCCGGCTTAAACCAAAGCCGACCAGTATTATCTGCCCGAAAAATGACACGTGCGAAAACGCACGTGCATTTTCCGAACCTTGCCATAAAAACATACGGCCTCTACAACGTTTCTCCTGAACCTGGGAAACTGTCTGTGGGGTACTCTAATGACTCATCAACACACTAGCACTGGGTATAACCACTAGCACGTCAGAGGTACAAGCTGTACGTAACGGTTGCCTATGTATTGATCGAAAGGGAAGCTGACGAGCGAACTCATCCATAAACCCTACTGAGCCTAACAGTGATAATGTATATACAGCCCGGTTCGTTCGTCTAAAGAGTATCGCATATCGAGTCTAGGGGGTGGATAAAGTCAGACCCCTAAGAACGCGATAATTCATGTCGGTATGAAGCCCAACACCACCTGAGAAACTACTGATCCAAATCAGTAATTCTCCACTACCTTGGCCAAGGATTTCTAGTGATGGCCACCCGTGCACTGCGCGACATCAACCCCCAATACCGGGAGAGACGAATCCCCGACGATCCGCTCACTGCCTCCATGTGGCTCGGGACTGTACCCAAAAAATACCTGTTTGCACAACTCCTTTGAGCGTGGTAGGGTATAAATCAAAGCACAGTGGGAACTCACACGAGACAAATGACGATCTCAGGTCGACAAACTAACCTGTACACATGTCACCAGGGAACTGCTATCTGACGATATGTATAATACCAACTAGCATGTTCCCGGCGAGTCCTGTCCGGTGTCCTCATAACCCAATGAGCACCTGTATACATCTTAGGTGAACTAACTGACACCAATGGCTTGTGAGACCGGCCACCGCCCCTCTTCGGGGTCTCGACTGTATACACTAGTCTACTCTGGAGTATCGATGCCCTGTCTCGAAACTCTCACGACTAGGGACACTTTTAAGGATGCGCTTATAGACCCCGGTTCCCACGTATATGATCGCCATCATACTGCTGGCAGTCAAGCAAGAATCCTATGGGCTCTATTATCATGCAATAGTGAACTAAAGCATGTATACGATGATAAAGACAAACCAGATAGCATACTATCATCTCGAGTAAGACTGTCATATCGGTATAGGTCCTCCATCAATCATTGCAATCACGTACCTGCGATCCAATAATTGACTTTGAGGGCACCATCTCCAACATAAGATCCATCAAAAGAGCATTTGAGCTCAGCTGCAAGAAACTTCGGAGGCTTAGCCAATTTGGGCTTAGTCTGCCTACTCTTATTCAAAAAGTACTAAGCACTCATTTGGGCTCTGTCTGTTCAGCCATTTTCTTTTTATGAAAAAAAGTGCTAAGCACTTATGACGCTCTGACACTCACATGGGTGTCATGTGAAGTATTTGATTATGGGCGCCGCCCAATGAGCGTTGAACACTATGCCACTTTGGCTGTTTATGGAGTGCTGGGCACTTTCTCTCTTTTCTTCTTTTTTGATGGCACCCACATGAGGAGCACGTGAGGAGCTGGGGTGCTGCCTAATCAGTGCTAAGCACTTAACCGTTTTGGCTGTATGTGAAGAGCTAAGCACTTTTTATGTGGCCGCCCGTGTGAGGAGCACGTGAGGGGCTGGGGCGCGGCCTAATCAGTGCTAAGCACTTAGCCGTTTTGGCTGTATATGAAGTTCTAAGCACTTTTTATGTGGCGCCCGCGTGAGGAGCACGTGAGGCGCTGGGCGCTGTTAAAGAGGGGCGCCCACGTGGGAAGCACGTGAGGCACTAGTTTTTGTTATATAGAGATTTAATCTCTGTTGATGGTATTTTGACCATTAACAATCACCAAGATCACTATTTTGAGGATCTGGGATCATGTTCTTTTTAAGAACTAAGTTCTTGATTCGAAGGAACTGAGTTCCTGGAGTATTATGGACTCCATATTCTTTCTCTTTTAAATTTGTTCTTCTCTGAATCTTTGATTCTCAACAACAAGATTTTTCCGATGAGAATTAAATTCTCAACTTGTAGGAGACTTGTCTTGTGGATCTCAGATACAGTGAAAGAACTAAGTTCTTTTAGAAGGGTTTAGCCCTTAGATATGTTAAGTAAAGGACATGTTTTGATCTCGATGTTCTCTTTACCTGGGGTTTCGAGAATGGAGCTCTTCTTTTTTGAGAATTGAATTCACTCCCTCTATTTTTTTCTCCCTCCGGCTCTCTCTTTCTGTGCCTCTGGTCTCTGGTGCCTCTCATCGTCTCCGAGACTTGAAGTCTCGAGGCCTTTATATAGTGGAGGCAAATTGTTGATTAGTTTTGAGAAAATCTCTCATTGAGAGATTCCAATTGATTTAATTGGTCTCAAAATTGATTTGGGGAATTTAACCCACCATTGGATTTTTGATCCAAGAACTTCTGTTTTTACAGAATATGATTTTGGGGTTTTAACGAGATTGGGAAAATATTTTCCCTATACAGAATTTATTCTGTAAAACGATGATCTTTAATAACCATTGGATTTTTAATCCAACGGTTCTCTATTTTACAGAGAGCAATCTTTCTTATTTAGAAAGATTGAGAGAATATATTCCATAATAGAATTTTATGCTACAATTGGATCTTTGATCCAACCGAGAGTACCTTTCTTATTTCAGAAAGATTTTGAAAATGTTTTCTCCCAACAGAATTTAATTATGTATTTTGATGATTTATCGTCTCTGTTGGATCTTTGATCCAACGGCTCTATTTAACAGAGAGTGCTATAGAATTTAATTCTACATGGGTGCTGACGCTCACATGTCGTGTACGTGGGCGCCACTTAAGAATTTAATTCTTAAGATGGGTATTCCCGTGCTTTGCATATTGGCGCCCACGTGAGGAGCGCGTGCGTTGCCATCTAAGAGTTTAACTCTTATGTAATGAACTCTTCTATGCTTTGCACATTGGCGCCCGCGTGAGGAGCACGTGAGGCACCACCTTAGGATTTAATCATATAAGATTGGCTCTGGCGCTGGCGCCCTCATGGAGAGCACGTGAGGCGCTGCCTCATTAAATTCAATAGAGCTTTGCTCTTTTATCAGGTTAAATATATTGGGGAAACAAATGCCCCACACCGTTACTCTCACGTGGCTTACACGGTGTCACCTTTTCCACCATTCGATCTCCTGGGGAGTTGAACCGTATCTTCATGTTCTATAAATAGGGCCTTTGGCCCTTGAGATAACTGCCGTTTCATCATTCTCTTGATTCTTCTTCTTCCTTGAGAATTTAATTCTCTTTTCATAACTTAGATCTCTATTCCCATAACTTTCTCAGAGTCAAACTCTGTTAAAATTTGGTAAGAATCATGACCACGATTTAACTCTTGAAGAAACTCTTAAAAGAACCTCTTCTTGTTTTAGGTTTTTAACCCATTAACAGAGCTTTGCTCTTCTCTTAGAACGATCTCTTAGGGATCTAAAAAAAACTTTATTTGGGTAGACCATGGGTCTTGGGGATCTTAGGGTTTTATCATGTTAGTGACTTTGATCTTTGAAGGTTGTTTGGAATTTAATTCCATTTCCCTAGCGGATTTCTGGGATTTTATCTCAATATTAGAGGAATTTAATTCCAAGTTGTTCTACAGAGCTTAGCTCTGAGAAAATTTCTTTTTAAGAAATTCTTTTGGGAATTTTTTTCCCCTTTTCCTATTTTCTTTTTTAGGGTTATTTTTGTAGATTTGAAATTTGTTGTAGAACACATTTTTTCAAGGGTATTAGGAGTTTAACTCCACTATTTAATGAGATTCTTCATTAAATGAGAATCCTTTTGGATTCTTACAATGAGTGCCTTCCTCATCATTGATGAGGGCGTTAGAACCATTGTAATTTCTTTCTAGATCATAATAATTTTGATATTTCGATTGCTAAACCCCTTACTGGTTTTTCTTTGCAGATACTATGGTATCTCGTCTTTATGATCTTGAAGAGATTATCACTTATGAAGATATTCGCATCCAAGGCCGCTGTCAAGGCCAGGAATTTACTGACGCCCAATATGCCGAGGTGATGCGTCGCTTTGACGACTACAACGGTCGATTACTCCCCCATCGTTTTGCTCTTTTGAAAATTATTGTTGGGTCAATTTGGGAAGCACTCCCTAGCTTGACGAGGCTATGCCGCTCGAGGCGCTTGACGATACTGAAGACAAGGTATATTCAGTATATCTGAGAGCCTGATCTCAAAAAAGAGGAGATATGATCTTGTCGATGTTTTGCATCGCGTCAGATGACATTAGCGGGGATCCCGACGCTTGCATTCGTAAGAAAATGCATAAGAAAATGGCCAAAGAAACCAGAAGCACTTTGCTCAAACTTGCTTCTAAGTTCATGAATCCATTTCCGGAATTCAGCGTCTTGCTGTTGTAAACATTTTGATGATGTTGTTTTCTATCACCAATGTATAAATTTCTTCGAAGTATGAATAACAAAACCCGCTTCCCTTTATACCAATACTCATATGTGCATCACGTGAAGTGTCGTTATACATATATAAAAATTGTTGACGGTGCCCACATGTTATGCGCATGAAGCGCTGCTGAGGATTTTAAATCTGAACTAGTGTCGGCGCTCACACATTACGCACGTGAGGCGCCGTTATAGGTTCTAAACCCGCAAAGAATCGGCGCTGGCGCTCACGTGTCATGCATATAAGGCGCTGTTGAGGGGATCGTTTCACCTTCTTGCTCTGATTTCCATGAGTCAACCTTTTCTTTTCCGATGCCCTTTTTGTCAGGACTTGGAAATAGTTCCACCATCCACAACATTTTCTGTGCCTAGACTTGAATGCTTCTCTTTATATTCTGAATCTATGTTTCCATCTTTCTTCATAAGGATAGTGCCATTTTTAACAAACCAAGAGTTATGGCTTGCAATTGTTCACATGTTCGTCGGCAACCATGGAAAGCACCTATCGAGGGAATTGTTTCCCGTTTCGCTGCGCGACTAGTGGATCCTTTTCTTAACGATGACCAGTGTGACACGGTGATGCACGAGCTTCTGGCTCGTAGGGGCTCTCCTCTTCCTGTCGGTTCCATTTGGCTACGGATGATCTTCTTGTCTGTGCTCGCTGACATCCCCCTCATCCAGCGGAGATGACTCCGGCGATGCTCGACGCAGCGGAGGACAAGATCGAGGGTTTTTATCAGGCGTATTTGATTTCCGAGCCTCTGAAGGACCGCTCCGTTCAGCTGCTAAGTCAGATGCGGGCTCGGCGGGCCGTCATGTCCGCCTTCGCTGATAGGCATGGCGCTGACTGATGGAGACCGACCCCTCACGAAAATCGTCGCTTCGACATGGTAGAGAAGGCGGAGAAGGAGTTAGAGATTTTTGTTTATTGTTTTATTAATCCCTATATCTCTGATCCCATATTTGGTGATCTTTTTTCTGTGGAATAAAAAAATAAAAATTTGTTGACCGCTGAACGTTTCATCCCCAGCACATATTCATATGGGCATCTTGCCTCTGCACGTATACTTTGTATTTTAAACTTTAGAAGTTTCCGATGCATGCATCTAGATATAGGTGAGTACTGGACTGATGTGAACAAATTCTTCATTATGCCACCTCGCTCACGGTGGTATACCCGTGAGTGAAGCTTCGTCATCTATGCTTAACTCGGGTCATGATCCGTAATCCCGAGCCCCGAGGCCTATGAGTTGCGCCTTTCTGTTCTTTGATGTTTTAATCTAGCTCTCATTAGTTTATTCACTCGTCTTGGAGTCTCTAGTTTATTCACTCGTCTCGGAGTCTCTAGTTTATTCACTCGTATCGGGGTTTTTTAGTTTACCTCCCTTAGGTTTATAGGTAAACTTGTCCCAACGTTGTATATTGATAACCCCCATTCTTTACGACGGAGGTCCGTTAGGTTTGTGGTACTAGGGTTTTAGTCTGTGGTACCGTCGCGTTGGCTGATATATTCCTCGATATACAGTCCTTCAGCTGTTGTTCGAGTAGCCCCGCCACTGTCGTGTCTCTGATCCTTTCGGGGGCTGGACAATACGTCTTCAAGTAATCTCCTTAGGTCATATTACCGTCGGAAGAGCAAATGTTAGGAATTTGCCATGACGCTTTTTACTTGAGGTTAGGCTCAGGTTGGAGCTCCGATGAGTCATAACCACTCCTCACTGGTGTGGGATGTAACACCCGAGCCCAATACTACTATTTTCAGTTACTGTTTGAGTATAATGTGGTACTCATTTCATTTAACTTGCTTGTTTGTTGCTTACTGTAAAATTTACCCGGCAAAGTCATTTGTACATATAACAAATTTTGGTATCTAAAATAAAATTGAAAATATTTATCTTGGCCTACTTGACACTCCTAGCCTCGTGGTAGCGTTCGTGCATTGTGTTCTCGTCCCGTTCAGTGAAACGGGCGGGTTTGGACGGCTACGCGCGCGTACATGTGTCCGTTTTGGGGGTATGCTTTTTAATCATAAAACACTTAATTTTAAAATTTGGATCCTGCTTAAAATCCTATTATTTCAATTTCAAATTTTTGGACTCGACTCGGGCGCAATTTGGAAATGTTTTATTTGGCGCCAAAATCCCAAATTTTAATATTATTAAAACCATCGCATATATTTTTCTAACTAACCTGATATCTTACTGTTCATTACCTATATTTTAAATCTTTAAATTAACCTATATATATATCCTACTGTTCTTTAAAATGTTTTGAATCTTTAATTAATATTTATCCCTAACTAACGATTCCCCTTTAGCCAATCGCGTTCCTTTTAATTCCGTGGGCCCCCAACCTGCAGCTCTCTCTCTCTCTCTATTGCTTTCACTTCTTTCTCTCTCTCTATCTCTCCACTTTCTCTCTCTCCCTCTTCTCTCCCTCTCGCTCTCTCTCTCTCTCCACTTTTTCTCTCTCTCTCTCATATATTCTCTCGTACTTCTCTTTATCATTCTTTCTCTTCTTGCTTCATGTCTCGTTTCTCATTTTTTTTAACTGTTCTTTTGTTGCCGAAATTCCGTCGTGCCGATGACGCTTCTCGACGTTCCAGCGAGGTACCCTGACCCGTGTGGTTCCTTTGTTCGTCGTTTGGGTTCATTCCGTGAACCGTGCGCCCGTCGCGAGTTTTCCCCGCCGACGGTTAACGTTCCGTTTTCCCGATTCGCGACCCATCGAGGCAAGTTAATCTTGCTACATGCTATATAATTCATTTTATACCTATTTAAATAAATACCATACCTATAGTTTAAATCTAGTGCCCCATGTTTAATTTTATAACGTTTCGATGTTCCGTTTGCATGCGTTTATATTATATTAAATCTAGATCATGAAAACTTATCTTGTGACATACTAGATTACATTATACTGCAACCATATCATTTAAAATATATATCGTCGTAATATTTATTATTATTATCTTTAATTAGTTTATAATCTTCATTTTATAATGTTATACATTTGAAAATCTTATAGTTTACACATGAAACGTCGTTGAAAAATCGGATATGACAAATCTGAAATTTACTGTACACCTTATCTTATAAAATTCATTATAAATCATAGAAAAATCATTAGTATACGTTCTTTACTTCGTTACGAAACTAACTCAGAATACTATAACTCTATGAAATATTTACTTGCAAAATAAATTATTTAAATAACGTAAAATGCAAATGAAAATGTCTCCAAACTGCTGTCCAGGGAAATTCCAGCAGCAAACTTTCAATTTCGAATGTTCATAAATTTTTGTAGGGACAATCTGAGATGCTTATACTTATAAAACTGAAAACCTTATTGAATTATCTTTGTTTTGGTATAAGACACGTCCTTTTTGGAGAACGTTTGTAATTTTTAAGCTATTTTACAAATTAGGGTGACGCTGAATTTCTGAACGGAACTTTCTTGTGCATGGTTAATCAATACCACTTTTATAGTTATTAATCGCTTTGAATATGCTATCCATATTAATATTATTATATCAATATTTATATCACATATTTCTTAGTTGTACATCCCACATTACCATTTTATAGTTTTATAACTTTTCGGATACCCGTTTGCATCCATCGCATTTAAGATACATATAATTGCATCCATAGATCACATTACTACATAATAATGTGATATTAACACTCCATGTTTAATAAATTGCATCCTAATTAATATTGGAACTATAAATGTAACCCTAATCGATAACTGTGCATCCATATCCTTGAAATTATATCTATTTGCATATCATATTACATGTTCCAGTTTATTGTTCTGATAGTACTCATGCTTGTTTATTTATACACATGCTTATGTTAGTTTGATTATGAGCACCCACATGACATCTTGTGCTTCCTGACATGACCTGTTACACTTCCTACTTGACATGACATGGTACCGTACACTCTTGACATGACATGACACCTTTATACATTACCTGACTGGACCTGATGTACCATGGCTTTACCTGTTACCTGATCTTGTGTCTAATGCCAACAAACATAACATGTAGTCCTCATGGACCGTTCCTGTTGTCTATCCAGACAAACCTGCTTTTACCTGATCCTGTGTTTGCATTAGTTCTTGACTACTGAATACCTGACTTGACATACATAACTTGGGGGTATGGGGAAATCAAAGGTGAAACTTGACTTGTAACTCAACAGTTCGATACCTGTTCTGATCAGTCTTACGGGCTAGGCCAGCCCCGGAGTGATGATGCTGACATCACTCGCCCATCCTGCTACCTGTTACTGCCTAGCGGCACGTCTCGGATTCAGCCCCGAGGGTCTTGACCGTGGTCCCGGGTATGCACGGGATACTATTGAGTTACATCGATGATTCATCAATTGGTTTCAAAGACTTTAGAATAGAAAACCTGATAGAACAGTTTAGTTTACCCACTGCACGCTACCCTGTACTGGTATGATTCATATTATTGTTATTCTTGCTGTATTCATGTTTATATTACATTGCCTGCTACACTGTTCATATTATATTACTTGATGACATGACGCGCTGACGTCTGGGTTTTGCATGGCCCAGATTCCATACCGCTGTTGCAGTCCGAGCAGGAGTACTTCAGCCAGCAGGTTGAGCTGTGAGTTCAGTAGTAGTTAGTTTTATTTCCTGCATTTATTTCCTTATGTGAGCCCGCATTATGGGATACACTTTTCAGTTATTTGTATTGGATCATTTGCTTTCGCATTTATTTATTATCGACTCCTGTTATTCTGGATTATGGACATGTTTTAGATAGTTTTATCTTGTTCTTAATATCTCTACAGCCGTAATGTGACTGTGGATGGATATTTCCTACCCACAGGTAGCATGGTTGGCTATGTCACGTGCCCAATCTAGCGTACTCTGGGAAGCGGGGCATGACATGGAATGATCTCCGATAGTCTTTTAGGCTTTTATGAGTTGCCTTCAAGACCCGAATTTGGGAATATGCTGTTGCTTCATTTTTTATTTTGACGATGTCGTGCCGATTCTTTGATGAAGTAGGGTAGACATCTGTAAGACTTCTATGCTATATGTATCGCAGTTGAAGTTCGGAGCTAGGAATATACCATTGCTCCAATTTCATTTGATAGCCGCATTCGCATCCTGCTGAAATGAGGGGGAACGTCGGGATAGTCTCTAGGTTGTATATGCGCCCTCGAGACTTGGAGTTAGGATTTTGCCGTTACTCCATTTTTTGGTTTCGACCCTTGGGACTTTTGTTGACATTGCGTCTGCACTGAGAAGGAACGCCGTGATAGTCTCTAAGTTGTATATGAACCGTCAAGACTTGGAGCTAGGATTTTGCCATGGCTCCATTTTTGTTTCGACCCTTAGGTCTTTTGTTGACGACGCGTCTGCATCCCTCTGGGATGAGAAGAACGTCGAGCTGGAGCTAGGATCTTTACCATCACTCCACTTTTGTTTGTTGATGTTGCATCTGCACCGAGAAATAACGTTGAGTTAGAGCTGGGATTTTTCCATTACTCCTATTTTATTTGGCCCTTGGGTCTTTGATGGTGTTGCGTCTACATCCTGTTGGAATGAGAAGAACGTCGAGCCGATCTATAGACTGTAGATATTGCCGTCAAGGTCTGACTTTCCCTTTGACAGAGCCTGGTGGGGAAATATGGTTCCTTTTGTGAGGCTACGGCAGCGCCCCAGCCGTCAATCCGAGACCAAATGCGGAACAAAAAACTTTTATAAACCGGCGCTAACGTAACCTTAAAACCCGGATCATGCCATTAACCCTATATTAGTAAACTGTAAAGTGGTAAAAGAGATTATACCGATCGATCCGTGTCCTTCGGTCTTCAATCTCTTCCCTTAGCTTGTTGCGGCTGCCCCGACGAAGTTCGCTCTCCGGTCTAGCTCGACGAAGAGGCTCCACGTCGATGATTATTTAAATAGGCTCCCGCCTCAAAACCGAGGCAACTCGGGTATCCAGTTTGCTAGCCTAGATACCCAAGGTGAAGTAGAGATAGTGTGTGAATACTTTGTCTCAAAGCACCCAAGGATTTGGGCGGAGGTAAATGAAGTTGCCAGGTAGAAATGTGAAGAAGTGAGCATAGGATTTTTGGCTTGGAGAAAAAATGCTTGCTGGGAATTTGGCTCGGCCAAAAAATGAGAATGGTCTCTGGGGATTTCTAGTGTAGTGGTGATTGTATCAATCAACAATATAAAATAATCCCCACTCCAACAAAAATCCACAGCACAATCACGCAAGAAATCAGCCACCTCACACAAATATCCTCATCCAAACAAAAACATCAAATGCTAAAGTGACACCTCACCAAAGCCCATCCCTGCCCATGCTTACGAAATTGACCCATGCCATGCCCACGAATTGCCCAGTGAAGGAATTTGGTCAAAAATCAAAGCTCACAAATTTCCATTAATTAAACATTAAACAAAATGTTTAATCAAGTGAAAAAAAATTGGCAACTTCAAAAGTAAACTCGTAACGAATTACAAGAATACCCCTCGTCCGTATATACATACCCGCATCCGTATTCCAACTGAATACGAATACTACGAGACGAAAGTAATCCAACAAATCTAATACTAGGATCCGGCTTAAACCAAAGCCCACTAGTATGATCCGTCCGATCATGATCCGTGCACAAGTGCACGTATATGATCGAACCCTGCCATAAAACCATACGGCCTCTACAACGTTTCGCCCGAACTTGGGAAACTCTCTGTGGGGGACTCTAAAGACTCGTCAATACACCGGCAGTGGGTTTAACCACGAGCACGTCAGTGGCACTAGTTGTACGTAACGGCTGCCCAGGTATTGAGCAAAAGGGAGGCCGATGAGTGAACTCATCCTGAAACCCTACTGAGCCTGTCAGTGACAATATCCGTACAGTCTGGTCCATTCTTCTATGAGTATCGCATATCGGGCCTAGGGGGATGGTAAACGTCAGACCCTCAATAGCGGTATAAGTCGTGTCAGAGTGTAGCCCAGAACACCCTGAGAAACTACTGAAATACTTACCGGTAAATCTCACTTGCCTTGGCCAAGGACTTTGTGTAATGGCTCTCGAGACACAGCGCGATATCACCCTCAATACCGGGAGAGACGAATCCCCTGCCGATCCGCTCACTGCCTCCATGTGGCTCGGACTGTACCCAACTAAAACTTGTTTGCATAACTCCTTTGAGCCGTGGTAGGGTAGTAGTCAAAGCACAGTGGAAACTCACACGAGACAAATGACGATCTGAGGTCGATAGACTAACCTGTACACATGTCACCAGAGAACGGCTATCTGACGACAGGTATAATACCAACTAGCATGTTCCCGGCGAGTCCGTCCAGTGCACTCATAACCCAATGAGTACCTGTATACATCTTAGGTGAACCAACTGATACCAATGGCTTGTGAGACTGACCACCGCCCCTCATCGGGGTCTCGATCTGTATACACTAGTCTACTCTGGAGTATCGACGCCCTGTATCGAAACTCCCTCGACTAGGGACCATTTAAGGATGTGCTTATAGACCCCAGCTCCCACGTATATGATCGCCATCATACTGCTGGCAGTCAAGCAAGAATCCTATGGGCTCTATCAACATGTAATAGTGATCTGTAATGTCATCTGAAGTATGTACACGATGATAAAGACAAACCAGATAGCATACTATCATCTCGACTAAGACTGTCCTACCGGTATAGGCCCCCCCTCAATCATTGCAATCACGTGCCTGCGATCCAATAATTGACTTTGAAGGCACTATAGCCAACAATCTCCCACTTGTACTTAGGTCTAATTATTGTGGTGTCGCATACTCATATCCTGTGTAATACCGACACCCAACTCCTCTACTAATCAGTTTTACAAAGCTCGTTTGTAAAACTATTGCTTTCGAGAAATAGCCTCAGTGAGTAGATCCGCCCTGATGTTTCTTTCTATGTCTCTCTTTATCTCAAGTTCGCGGAGAAAGCCATCTTCCGAAATGAGCAATACCTGTCTTAGAATATGTCTGGATGTCTGATCGGACCTAGTTCACGAATGAACTCCATATCCAGCAAACTTCTTAGACTGTATCGTCAACTGAATTTAATCAGTATCCTGCGCCATGCCTCCCTCAGTATCCACTTGGACCACCTGTTCAAAATACTTCCCCTCATCAGAGGGAAAACTATAACTCTGACAGTCACTCTGTCATCCAGGTCACCTTGGAAGCCTGGAATGATAAATGTCTCCCGAAGGAGGCCGTCGTTATCATATCCCTAGAACATCCACTTATATTCTAAAATTGCTTCCGAACGTTTCTCCAGGATTGGATTAATATCAACTTATTGCAGCTAGTGCAAAAACAACATCTGATGTGGTACTTGACATCTCATGATTGACTCAATTGCCTAAGCAAGTGATATGCCAATAATGCACATCCCTCTCCCCTTTAGTCTGTAAGACACCTTCAGAGAGGGTGACTCCATCACCTGCAGGTATACTACCGTGCCAGAAGTCGTCCATTCTAAAATACCTTTAGAATACTGTCTAAGTACCCAGATTGGGACACTACCCAAATCTAGATCTAAAACCATAGATCTAGTAACCAGAATGCCTGATATTGTATCCATATCCTATATGGAGAAACCACTGTGTGACAACCAAAGTGTAACCGATCGTAGTATAGGAATTTCACTTTCTACAACGTGCATGTCATCCAAATACCAGGACATCACACCCTACTAACTTCTTAATAGATCCATCTCCTATTCTGATGAAGTCAAAACCTATGACTGTCACATCAGATGATCTATCTCCGCTATATTTGCTTTAGTCTATAAATAGACACAAGCTACTTGTCCACTATGCTTCCGCTGCTCACACCGACTACAACAACCCTCTGGCAGAGTCATATATACGTGCACTTTTAAAACTAGTTCAGAACGACGCTATACTCATCCTCTTGCCGGGTCTCATAGTCTAGAACAACAGTAATGGCATGTCTGGGTAAACAAGAACCTCCCTGTCACCGTCTTTGAGAATACCGAAGTACCTATCGGGGGCCTGAGGTTACTCACCATACCTGCAGAGTGGCTAAGAAATGTCTAACCTGATTGAATCTTTAGGTTCTATTAATTTTTCAGTAATCGTTTGTGGTTCTAGAATCACTTCCAGTTCTACCATACTCCCACTACTGTTTTCTGAAAAAGTCCATTTTACTAAAACTGTGGCGAGTCAAGAACAATATCACTATTGATCTTCTAGATGGTAGAAAGTTGACCCTCGTCAAAGCCCGGGTTAACCCACAAACTGCCATTACTGAAATGTGCCTTGAGTTATCCAGAGTCTGGTTTTAAGCAAAAGCCGGACAACTCCTCGTACCTTAACATCGTTAAGATATGAACTATTCTATATACTATATAGAAACAGATGCACTGATTTAATTGGAACCAGATTCAAATCATGCAGTTGTCTCCAGTGCATGTCAACTAAATGGAAAGAGGCAAATCAGCATTACTCAACTTAGGAGTGCATTCATATATGAGTAACCTGAAAGAGAAACAAGTTCTTAAAACCATTACTATCAACTGAATACCAAACACAAGTATCTACATCTTCGATCACCTTAAAGAATCCCGATACTTGCGACACCTGGTTCTCTACTTTATTCTTGTACCTATAACTTCTCAAAACTTGGACCTTGTATTTCTACGAAACACATGTCTAAAACTGGAGAAGTCACAAGTAAACAGAATATAGTAAGAGTACCAACTCCTCTGTCCTAATGGACACTGGACAATATACAATACTTTGTATAAGTCCCCTGAGTTAAATAACTCAAACCCTGTGCGTCGTAGGTTGAAAACTGTACTATGGGTATGAAGAATTATACCGCTGTTGAATGCTCCTTACCTAACCTTCAACTGATATAGATAAATGTCATGGACATAATTTCAAAAAGTTATATCCTACTTTATAAAATAAACTTACAGATATATCGGTTTGAAATTGGTGTATAATAATGGATATTCAAAACCAAATATCTGCCATCAGGCAAAACCCCAGGTGATTTCATCAAATATCACCAATTACTACGAATTCCGATATAATGAGGATGATCACCTAATTCCCAATAACTTACTTCCACTCATCATCTGTAAAACCATACAGATGTGAGAATCTCAAACCTGGTAAATACATACCCTGGAGCAAGGTCTAATTGGGAAATCGGTTTTCAATTAACAACGCATAGTGAAACTGAAACCTGAAAATGTTTCGAAGAGGTAGCCGGGTATTCCTAGTAATGCCTCTTCCAATATTAGATTCACGACTGTAACCGTATATTTCTTTGCCATCTCTCCAAATCCCTTTATTTGTCTTTAGTCGTTACCTTCTGTACACCATCGTTGGGCTAAATGGTTTTCTTCCTTCCCTACCGTTCGGCACCAGCCTATGGTTTGGAAGAAGACTATCCAATAAGCGTAATAGGTATACTCTCCTAATCCTAGAAGCCCTCGCGACCTGAGAGAAGGTAAAGATAAAAGACAACTGAATAACCCTTATTCTATTTCTCCTGAACCAGAATCCATCCTCGAACTGGAACTAGTTCCATTGAGTTCGTATATAACCATACGATGGATTATCCAATAACTGTGGATCTTCGTAGTGATACGGGGTGTTCTGGAGAAATCCAAAAGTGAAGTAGGAGTGGCGATGAAATACATAGTTTGGTCGTGAATGATAGCAGTTGTAATTTACTTTGCCCTCTTTCTGATCTCTTTATTTGTCTTTACTCATTACCTTCTGTACACCACACTTAGGCTAATTGATTTTCTTCATTCCCTACCTTTCGGCACCTGCCTATGGTTTGGAAGAAGACTATCCAATAAGCGTAATAGGTGTACCCTCTCCTAATCCTAGGAGCTCTCATAACCTGAGAGAAGGTAAAAGGAAAAGACAACTGAATGGTCCTATTCATTTTCTCTAGAACCGGAAACCATCCCCGAATCTAAAGCAAGTTTCTTCGAGTTCGTATGTAACTATACGATGGTCATATCCAATAAAAATGGGATCTTTGTAGTGATACGGACTATTCTGGAGAAAAGCAAAGGGTAAAAGTAGGAGTGGCAATGAAGTATGCAACTCAGACAATCCAAAAGCCAGTGTTTTAAGAAAATTTGGTTAACTTGGTTACTGAGTCATAGTCTAGGGTCGGGATATGGTCGCTGCCAAAGAGAGAGAGAAAAGAAACACTCTTCGTGCACTCTAACCTAGATCAGAATGGTTAATCATTTTATCTAATCAGGATGTCTCCCACTGTATCCTCAAATTCTCCTCCAAACCTGAAAGAAGAATTAGTCGGGATCATCCAAGGAGTAAACCAACTCATCAGTGGGATCGGGATCCAACTATCATCGTATGATAACGTGACGGAATCCACTTATGTCATCACACTCCAGAAGGTATGCGCAAGCCTGGCAAGTTTCCTGTATGTTTGAAACTCCCGATGTGATTTTTACCCCATGCTCTTATGACCTTGACGAAGGCCAATATATCATAAGTCACATGTCAAGTTCTACCCGTCATCATCCAGGTTAATTTGAACCCACCCGTACATACCCTTGGCAAAGGCCAAAATAGTAGTACGACTGTCCCAAACCAATGCATCTATCTGTGCAACAGAAAGGTAACAAATAGCCACCATACACTATGCCTTGACGAAGGCCAGCATACATAGCATGAATACTAAGTGTTACCTGTCTGAAATGACGGAGGGCTACGAATGGTTTATGTCGAAAAACTTTTAACGTAATGAACTTGATATCGTTGAAGGAACCGGATAGCTTTTTATAAATATATAGTGGTAAAAACCTTTGCTAAAGAGGTCACTCCCGGTGAAGCGATCTCGGCTCTTTCCTCGTAGAATGAGGTGCAGGATATTCTAACTGAATACCGCGATGCAAAGCAAAAAGTAATTGACTATAGTGAAGTTATTACCCTGACGCAAACCTCTGTCCAAGGGGTCATTCCCGGTGAAGGGATCTCGGCCCTTGCCTCTTCGAATGAGGTGTTGGATATTCATAACCGAATACTACTGTGCAAAACAAAAGAGAACATCCTTGTAATAACAGCTTTTTGAAAATTGTTCCAACAACATCGAATAGGTTTGTTTTCCTTGCATTGATCTGAATCAACGCAGTTCCATCAATTAATCACACCAGAAAAGAACGAAAATATGATGTATGTATATGCCATCCGCATTCGCCACAAGGTCTCGTCATCACCCGTTAGGTTACTTAACTAACGACAGAGCAGGGACTGGACTAGCGCAGATGTAAAACATATACAATATCTACTAGTATATATATAGCAATATATAATAATCTCTCCAGGTATGATAAATGCAACATCAAAGAAAAGTACAGATAATCTGGGAGCCCCAGGTTTTCTTTGAGCCGCAACTAAAACCCGACGTTCCCCTGGTCGTATGGATAGCCTATGCAATGAAAACCTAGACCCCTACGAGCGCGGCATGCTACCTGCTAAAACCAGAAGCGAGGCAGCCCCCTTCAGCAAAGTGAATGGACCACCCAGCACTTCACGGAATCCGGTAACTTAAGCACCCCACCTTGGGTCAACCTGTACCCCCTACGAGTGCGGCGAATAGCCCGCCAATTCTGGAGTGAGGCCCCTTCCTTCTCAACGCCATAAGATGCAGACCCGTTGCCCTCCAGAACCCGGCTATCCGTGCACTCCACCACGGGGTAATCCTAGTACAGAAAATAAAATATGTACAACGGTGACATCGACCTCAACCCGGTCGTGCCCCAAAAGAATAATATACAAATAGGCAGTGACGGCGGTCCACATGTCGGACGATCTCCCCGCGATATCAAATGTACAAATATAACTAAACTGTTCTACCATTGCACGCAATCTATCCACCACGACAAATCCGCAACAACACAGCACAACACAGAACATCAACGTAAATGTCACGTTCGCAAACCCGTCTTAAAGAACTATAGCGATTAGACAAGTTGTGCCGATCAAATGACATTCACGGTCACAGATAGTAATGTATGTACTGTAAACTTTAAACAATGTTAGAAAATATCGACTTCGAAATAACCCTCGAATAGCCCCAAACAACTAGAAAAAACCATATCCAAACTGGGCTAAACAAACAACATCACTGAACCAACATTACAGAGACTAGACTACATTGCAAATTTCAAACCTAGACCCTTCAAAATGGCCGGCCAGCTCGGATTATTGAGCAATGTGCTCGGGTCATTTTAGTGGAATTGGCTCGTATTTAGGGTGTAGGCTAGTGGTCACTTAAGTACTCTTCTGCAGTTGTTTAAATAATTTTTGAAGACACTTTTTAAATCGACAGAAACTGCAATGCAGTGAGTGATGTTTCGGGATTGTTTCGGTTTCGATACTTTAACATTGTCTAAACCAACTAGTATGCGGTTAATGGTTTGGCTCTGATACCATGTAAGGCAACGACAGTGCCCCGGCCGTCAATCCGAGGCCAAATGCGGAACAAAAAACTTTTATAAACCGGCGCTAACGTAATCTTAAAACCCGGATCGTGCCATTAAACCTATACTAGTAAACTGTAAAGTGGTAAACGAGATTATACCGATCGATCCGTGTCCTTCGGTCTTCAATCTCTTCCCCTAGCTTGTTGCGGCTGCCCCGACGAAGTTCGCTCTCCGGTCTCGCTTGACGAAGAGGCTCCATGTCGAGGATTCTTTATACGGGCTCCCGCCTCAAAACCGGGGCAACACGGGCATCCAGTTTTCTAGCCTAGATACCCAAGGTGAAGTAGAGATAGTGTGTGAATATTTTGTCTCAAAGCACCCAAGGATTTGGGCGGAGGTAAATGAAGTTGCCAAGTAGAAATGTGAAGAAGTGAGCATAGGATTTTTGGCTTGGAGAAAAAAATGCTTGCTGGGAATTTGGCTCGGCCAAAAAATGAGAATGGTCTATGGGGATTTCTAGTGTAGTGGTGATTGTATCAGTCAACAATATAAATTAATCCCCATTCCAACAAAAATCCACAGCACATTCACACAAGAAATCAGCCACCTCACACAAATATCCTCATCCAAACAAAAACATTAAATACTAAAGTGACACCTCACCAAAACCCATCCCTGCACATGCTCACGAAATTGACCAATACCATGCCCATGAATTGCCCAGTGAAGGAATTTGGCCAAAAATCAAAGATCACAAATTTTCATTAATTAAATATTAAACAAAATGTTTAATCAAGTGAAAAAAATTGGCAACTTCAAAAGTAAACCCGTAACTAATTATAAGAATACCCCTTGTCTGTATATACATACCCGCATCCGTATTCCGACTAAATACGAATACTACGAGACGAAAATAATCCAATAAATCTAATACTAAGATCCGGCTTAAATCAAAGCCCGTTAGTATGATCCGTCCGATCATGATCCGTGCACAAGTGCACGTATATGATCGAACCCTGCCATAAAACCATACGGCCTCTACAACGTTTCGTCCGAACTTGGGAAACTCTCTGTGGGGGACTCTAAAGACTCGTCAATACGCTGGCAGTGGGTTTAACCACAAGCACGTCAGTTGTACTAGCTGTACGTAACGGCTGCCCAGGTATTGAGCAAAAGGGAGGCCGATGAGCGAAATCATCCTGAAACCCTACTGAGCCTGTCAGTGATAATATCCGTACAGTCCGGTCCGTTCGTCTATGAGTATCGCATATCGGGCCTAGGGGGATGATAAACGTCAGATCCCCAATAGCGGTATAAGTCGTGTCGGAGTGTAGCCCAGAACACCCTGAGAAACTACTGAAATACCTACCAGTAAATCTCACTTGCCTTGGCTAAGGACTGTGTAATGGCTCTCCATACACAGTGCGATATCACCCCCAATACCGGAAGAGACGAATCCCCTGCCGATCCGCTCACTGCCTCCACGTGGCTCGGGACTGTACCCAACTAAAACCTGTTTGCACGACTCCTTTGAGTCGTGGTAGGGTAGTAGTCAAAGCATGGTAAGAACTCACACGAGATAAATGACAATCTCAGGTCGATAGACTAACCTGTACACCTGTCACCAGGGAACGGCTATCTGACGACAGGTATAATACCAACTAGTATGTTCCCGGCGAGTCCGTCCGGTGTACTCATAACCCAATGAGTACCTGTATACATCTTAGGTGAACCAACTGACACCAATTGCTTGTGAGACCGGCTACCGTCCCTCATCGGGGTCTCGATCTGTATACACTAGTCTACTCTGGAGTATTGATTCCCTGCCTCGAAACTCGCTCGACTAGGGACCATTTAAGGATATGCTTATAGACCCCATCTCCTACGTATATGACCATCATACTACTGGCAGTCAAGAAAGAATCCTATGGGCTCTATCAACATGTAATAGTGATTTGTAATGTCACCTGAAGCATATACCCGATGATAAAGACAAACCAGATAGCATACTATCATCTCGAGAAAGACTGTCCTACCAGTATAGATCATCCCTCAATCATTGCAATCACGTGCATGCGATCCAATAATTGACTTTGAGGGAACTATAGCCAACACCTTTCTTTCATTTGTGCCCATGGATTGTATACAAGAGTCAATATGGATATACTTGCAGGGCAGAGGAAATTTTATTTTATTTTTTGTTGCCACGATACTCTATCTTTTCAGCTTTTTATATCGCAAAAGTCGCGATTGCCCAATCATTTCGGCTATTTTTCGCGGTGCCCAATTATTTCGGCTATTTTTTATATATTTTTACTCGCTGCTTTTTATTGCGAGTTGCCCAAAAATTTTGGCTGTTTTTATATGCATATATTTTTTTACTCGCTGATATTGTGAGTTGCCCCATCATTTCAGTTGTTTTTATATGCATTTTTTTGCTACTCGCTGCTGTTTCTATTGTTAGTTTGGAATCTGATACCAACCTTGGCATCAGCTTCGCTACGAATGGAATATTTCCAGGAGCGAATCATCATTTGCCGTGAAAAGACTTGGAGTTTGACGCATGTTCAGGCATCAACATCGCTACAACTGGGATATTGCCAGGAGCGAATCATCATTTTTCTTGAGAGAACTTGAAGCTTGATTCCTTTTTAGGCATCAGCATCGTTGCAACTGGGATATTGCCAGGAGCGAATCATCATTTGCCTTTATTGATTTGAACAAATATGGCTTAGCAAACAGGGTTAGGATCCTGTCGACTAAGGCTTTTTAACTTTATGAGCAGTAAGGATCTCATAAAGATATTTCTCCCTACGAGTCGTGAGGATCTCGTAGGCGTATTTTCTCCTTAGGAATCGTGGGGATTCCCAAGCGATATTTTCTCTTGTAAGTCATAAGGATCTTGCAAGAGTGTTTTCTCCTTATAAGTTGAGAGGACTTACAAGTGTCGTTCACCATATGAGGACATTTCTCGTCATTGGTGGAACTTGGTGGAGAAATGTTTATTCATGCCCGTGGATTGTATACAAGTGTCAATATTGGACCGCCTGTAGGGCCACAGTGCTTAGGAAACATGTTTAAATCTGTTGCCTAAGACTTTTGAATCTTATGAGCCGTGAGGGTCTCATGGGGAAATCTCCTTACGAGTCGTGAGGATCTCGCAAGTGTAATTTCTCCTTAGGAATCATGAGGATTCCTAAGTGTGTTGCTCTTTTATGAGTCGTAAGGATCTCACGCGGGTATTTATCCTCACAAGGTCGAGAGGACCTTGCGAGTGCACATGAATTTTTTTATTTTACAAGTTCGCGTCCTATTCGGGTTTTCACAAACTCGCCGTCAGTCCTGCTGTTTTTACTCACGGTGCCCTTTCGGGTTTTCATCCGTGCCCATTTTTCTTGTGCACATATCGCTTTTTTTAACGAGATTGCGCCCTTTCAGGTTTTCACAAGCTCGCTGGTAACCTTGTTGTTTTTACTCACAGCGCCCTTTCGGGTTTTCATCCGTGGCCATTTCGCTTGTGGACATACCTTTTCTTTTTGCGAAACTCTCAGAAGTAGCTTTGTCGTAGGTGACCCATCTGTTTGCTGGTGTGATTTGAGGGTGGCTTCATCGCTGGAGTAGCTGTTTAGCCTGTAGGGCTTGAGTTGCAATCCTCGCCGTCGAGATTTCGATTGCAATATAGATCTCAAGGGAGCGTATTGCCGTATTTAGGGCGATGCGCTAGTTTGGGGACGTTTTGGTTCTATATCGCCATGTTCGAGGAGAAATTTTAGTTTACGGACATCTCGGTCCTGTATTGTCATTTTTGAGGCGAGTAATTAGTTTAAGGACTTTTCGGTTAGTATAGCCATATTTGAGGTGAATAATTAGTTTAAGGATATTTCGGTCTGGTTTCGCCGTTTTTGAGACGAAGTTTTAGTTTAAGAACATCTCAGTCCGTTGTTAGTTTAGGGACTTCTTGGTCTGTACTTCCATTTTTAGGCAGATAATTAGTTTAAGGACTTCTCGGTCCTATATTGCCTTATTTGAGGTGAGGTTCTAGTTTAGGGACATCTCGGTCCGTTGTCGCCAAGTTTGAGGCGAATTTTTAGTTTAAAAACATCTCGGTCCGTCATCGCCATATTTGGGTTGACGGAGTTTTTTTGCATACTACTTTTAGAGTTTTTGACTCAGGAAGATAGAGAACGGACACGAGCGTCGTCATCTATCATTGACCTAGGTCATGACTCATTAGGCATAGTATTTTTTGAGGAATCAGCCGTTTATTGGCCGAAAGGGTCTTTCGCCATGCATATCCATGAGCAGGTAGGCTCCAACCTTGGTAGACATTGTCTATGATGTACGGGCCTTCATAGTTCGACTCGAATTTCCCCCATTTTGTACGATTGGGGATCATGGGTCTTTTGATGACTAGTACGAGTTCGCCTTGGTGAAACATTCTCGGCCTAGTTAGTCTTTCGTATGACCGTGTCTTCCTTACCTTATAAGCCTCCATGTTTTGTTGTGCTTTAAGGTGAGTTTCATCGAGGGAATCAAGCTCCTCAAGTTGAAGATGAGCATTTTCTTCATCTGTCAGCTCGTCTCGAACTGCTACTCGTAGAGAAGGGAGTTCTATTTCCAAGGGAGCACTGCTTCCGTGCCGAACACCAACGCGTATGGTGTTGTATTCGTGACTGTTTTGAACGTTGTTCGGTACGCCTAGAGAGCTTCATGCAGCCTTTCGTGGCAGTCTCTTTTGTTTCTGTACACCGTTTTCTTTATAATTTTCGTCAAGGTCTTGTTGAAAGCTTCAGCTAGACCGTTGGCACGAGGATTATAGACTGAAGAGTATCTCCAATCTATCTTCTATTGTTGTACGAAGCGGATGATTTTATGACTCCTATAAGCTAACCCATTATCCGAGATAATTCGTCGCGGAGTGCCGAACCGATAGATGACATGTGTCCTGAAGAAATGGAGGATATTCTCCGTCTTCACCTCCCTTAGTGGTACTGCTTCTACCCACTTAGAGAAGTAGTCGGTCGTTGCCAATATAAACCGATGTCCTTTGGACGACGCCGGTTCAATGGGGCCAATTATATCGGTTCCCCACATTTCGAATGGCCAGCTAGCCACTGTTGGATGTAACGGATTGGATGTTGGTGAATGAAGTCCCCGTGGATTTGGTATGAGTGACACTTCTTCGCATGTTCGAGGCACTCCTGAATCATTGTGGGCCAATAGTAACCCATTCTTTTGATCTTCAGCTTCATCTTTGGCCCAGCTTGTTGAGAACTGCAGAGTCTGTCGTGAATTTCTTGAACGGATTTCTTTGCTTCCTCCAGCCTCAGGCATCTTAGCCATAGATAGTCGAACGATCTCTTATGTAGAGTATCATTGACGAAGGCGAAAGACAAAGCTCGTTTCATGAGCTGATGTCGAGACGACGCGTTTTAGGGCGTTCGTTGGGATGTGAAGTAGCTTATGAAGACTTTCCTCCAATCCTTGACCTTTTCTTCGTCCTCTATTTGAAGGGCTACTTGTTCGGTCGTTTCTTTTCCTTTGAATTGCTCTGTTAAGTCTCCCGAAGATATTTCTGTTAGCGCGAGGATCCTGCGGCTATGCACGATGATCTTTACGTCATCGAGGTCTTTGTCAGCCAGTTCCATAGCCAATTTGGCCAACGCATCCGCCTTGCTGTTTTCTGCATGCGGTATACTCTCCAGGATGTAGGAGGGGATTTGTGTCAACAGTTGTTGCACCCTTTCGCCATAACTTATCAGCTCCGGCTTGCATGTCTGATAGTCTCCATTTGCTTGGCTAACGATCAGCTGGGAGTCTCCATATATAAGGAGGTCTTTGATTTCCATATCGATAGCGATCTTGAGACCTGCTATCAAAGCTTCATATTCAGCTTTGTTATTAGTCCTCGGCTCCGTTAAGGAAAGGGCGTAACACATTATCCCTCCTTGTGGAGTCACGAAAATAAGGCCCACCCCGGCTTTGATTATGCGAGTGTTTTGCTTTCGCCTCTTCATGGAAGATCCTCCATCGAAGTAGAGTTTCCATCGGTAATCATTTTCTTCCTTCTCTCTTTTGATTGTGTCGAACGCATGTTCATCTAGAAACTCGCAATTTAAAGGGGAGTCAGGTGGTATTGAATGCTCGACAAGAAAGTCGGCGATGGCCTGACTTTTCACTGCTTTGAGAAGTCGATACGTTATCGATAACTCCACCAGGAGGAGGGCCTATTTGGAAATCCTTCCTGTTAATATGGCGCTTGACATCAGATATTTGAGAGGATCCATCTTTGATATGAGATGGACCTCATATGCCAAGGCGTAATGTCTAAGCTTCGTTATCGCGAAGATCAGTGCCAGGCAATGCTTTTCGATGAGGGGTAGTTGTTTTCTGCCCCCAAGAGAACTCGGATCAAATAGTACAAAGCTCTTTCCTTTCCCTGATCGTTCTCTTGTGCCCATAGTGCGCCTAGAGAACCCTCAACGTCTGTTGTATATAGAATAAGGGGTTTTCTCTTAACCGGAGCGGTCAATACAGGCGGATTTTGCAGGTATTGCTTGATTTCGTCCAGTGCATTTTGGCACTTTTGATCCCTGATGAACGGGGTCCCCTTCTTCATTAGATGACTGTAGGGATGGCATTTTTCGGAGAGGTTGGCTATGAACCGCCGGATATACGCGAGCTTTCCTTGAAGAGATCACAACTGTTTGAGAGTTCTTGGCATGGGAATTTCCGTAATCGCCTTGATCTTTAAGGGATCGATTTCGATACCCCGGTGCCGTATGATGTATCCTAGGAATTTGCCTGAAGAGACTCCAAACGCACATTTTAGAGAATTCATCTTCAGATTATACTTCCGAAGACGTTGGAACACTATGTTTAGATGTTCCCAATGTTCCTCATAATACTTGCTCTTCACCACAAGGTCGTCAATGTAGCATTCGACAATCTCATGGATGAGGTCATCGAAGATCTTCGTCATGGCCCTCGGTAGGTAGCGCCAGCATTCTTTAAACCGAAAGGCATCACCTTATAGCAGAATATGCCCAGCGGAGTTCGGAAGGCATTATGTTTTTATTCTTCAGGATGCATTTTTATTTGGTTGTATCCTAAAGATCCATCCATGAAGAAGAAGACCTCATGGATAGACGTATTATCAATCATCAGCTCAGTAACAGGTACTCGAAAAACATCCTTCGGGCAAGTTTTGTTGAGGTCCCGAAAGTCCACGCAGATACGCACCGTCCCATTTTTCTTCGTCACCCGAACGATGTTAGCGATCCAGTCGGGATATTAAACTTCTTGGATGAAGCCGGAGTCGATTAGTTTCTTGACTTCAGCGTTGATACTCATCTTAAGTTCGAGCCGCATTCTTCTTGGTGCCTGTTTGATTGGCTTTATGTCCGGCGATATGTCCAGTTTGTGTACTGCCACCTTTGGATCCAAACCTGGAATTTCGGAATAGTTCCATACGAAGTAGTCCTTATATTGCATGAGCATGACTTTTAACGTGGCTACCTGTTTTTTAGATAGCAGCTTAATTACGAACATTAGCCTTGGCTCATTTTCCGTCCCTAAGTCAATTTTTCTTAGGTTGTCCGCCGTAGTGTGTATCCCATCTTCCAGCTCTTTTGGTGCCGATGGAAACTCAGAGATCACCTCGTCCTCGTATTCATTTTCTAAGCACATGTGGAGGTCATCCATAGTCTCGTGCCCTCCCTCGTTTGAGAGTTTTATCATGTGGCAAGTACGAGTTTGCTTCTATTTTTGTGTTGAGCAGGTCCTATCCTCCTGGTATAGGTTCTCTTTGGCTCATGCTTTTGCGGCGAGGTTACCATCCAGCTGTCGGATAAAGCGAACCAGCCTTATTGATACCGGTCTTCTACCCAGTCTTTGAAGGTGAAGCAATCTTCAAGGGGATGACTTATTGCTCGGTGGTAGGAGCAATATTCCGGATAACGGACCTCGTTTATTTGTTTGGGGTGCCGAGACTCAGGGAGTGTCATCAATTGATGCTTCATGACAAGGTTGAATATCTTCCTCGTCTTTTCTTGGGGGAAAGTGTATTCCCGACCCATCTTCTTTATAAAGGATGGGTTCCAACCGAGTTTTTCTTGATAGCACAGCTTCGTGGATCTGCCTTGTTTTTTGCGAACGTTGTTTGCGCTCGTTGTCCTGTTTTTGCCTCTATTTCGGGATTTTCCCTTTTCTCGAGGACATACAGCGGGCTGGGGATAAAGGGCGTTGTAGTGTTGCGTCCTGGACTTTTCATAAATGGCCATTTCACGGTTATGATTGTCTCGGCTCTTTTGACAGGCTTTTTTTATTAGCTTGTCTATTTGTTCTTCGAACGACGGACTTGACGTTCTTAGAGCGGGATTTCGCTCTGTTTCAACGTCACGACCATTTGGAAGAGCATTTTCCTCTTCTCTGGAGCTATTTATGACACAGCAGCTGTGGAACTGCTCCCGTTTCTTAGACCGAATATATCCGAGCCCGGTTGTCTTCATCTTCCCGTTGGGCATCTTTCGCTGGGTTCCAGGGATATCTCAAATCTTTTCATAGAATTGTGCTTGCCGAACAGTTTGTTCGAGGGGTACACCTTGGCAACAACCTTTTCAATCCCTCCGCGTAGTATCTTGGCAGACAGATTGGTTGAAGCCCGTCGAGTGCAAAATCGGCACCGTGCCAGAGTCGTTTCTCTCCTCTGGTCTCCGTAGATTGGTAGAAGAGGATCGCCTTTTCACCTCTTCGTCTGTGAGAGACATAGAAAGTCTGTAGTTCTTAGACGCTGTATGTATCGAGCGCATCAAGTTCCTTATAATGCCGATGTAACACTCTAGTTCATTTATACCAATTCCAGTTCGCGTATTTATTTACTTATGGTATTTTCCCGATTTACTGTATTTTGGGTGCAAATAATATATCTGACATCTATATTAGCATCCGACCCGACCCGCTTGCTTGAACCTGTCTCGATTCATGTTTATGGTTTATCCTGACTTGTTACGTAGACTTGTGCACATTCATGTATACTGCATACTGGCATTTTATGTGACATTTGCATTTTCATAATATAACATTTTAGGTCACGTAAAATATTTTAAAAATACATTGCATGGCCTGCATGATACCCCTAACCCCGTGGTAGCATCCGCGCATCTTGTTCTCGTCCCGTTCAGTGAAACAGACTTGTTTGGATGGCTACACGCACGTACGTGCATCCGTTCTTAGGGGTATGCTTTTTCGTTACCCGAGCATTCATTTCGAATTGTGGTCATCGCATATATTTTTCATATTTTAAAACTGAATTTTTAGACCCGACCCGGGCGTGTTTTGAAATATTTTTGTATCCCGCCAAAATTCAAATTTTAATTAATATAATATTTATTTTAAATTCGACAGTTTAAAATTTCTTTAACTTACAAATCTTTTAAACTAAATAATCCTAACCTATTAACAAACCAGCCCCACTACTCAACACACTTTCCCTCGACTCTCTCTCTCTTACTGACTTGTGCTGGCCCTACCATTCTCTTTCTTTCTCTCTTTCCCTCTCTCTTCTCTTCCTCTCTCTACCTGCACTGTCTTTCTCTCTCTCTTCTTTCTCTCTCCTCTCGCACCCTCTCTCCCCCCTCTCGCGAACACTGTTCGCTTCTCTGATGTGGTCACCGCGCCGCGCTCTCATCACCTCCCTTAACCGCCTCCTGCATTTTCTCTCGTCTTCTTCCTATAAAACCCCCGAGCTCCCATCTCTTCAACCCATCATCATAACTCCTCTGCCTTCCTCAAACCCTAACCCAAAAATCCCCATTGCCTCCTCAACTCCCTCAGAGCCTTCTGTCTTCCTCTCCTCCTCTCCCTCTCCTCTGCATTCTCCTACACCAACCCTGCACACCCAGCAAACAAAACCGACCCAAACCCTAACCTAACCCCAACACCAAACCTCATCGCCGGAGCTCCGATCATCTCCTCGACACCAATACTCGTCTACCTGACCCCAGTGCACAACCACAGTAAGCCTTTCTCTTCTTCTTCTTCTTCCTCTTCCTCTTCCTCCTCTTCTTTCTTTTTCTTTTCTTCACTTCTTGATTGTTCTGAAATTCCAGCGATCGTCGGAGCCGTGACGACGCCGACGATCCAGACGACCCAGTGAACGTGCCTTACCTGCGTGATCACCCTCTTGCATTGCTTGGACCCGTTCCGTGTGCCGTGCGTGCGTCGCGAAATTTTGCCGACGTCGGACGTACCGTACATATCCGTTTCGTGGTCCGTCTAGGCAAGTTTATCTTGCTACATGCTACGTTACTTTATATACATCCATTTTAACAAATATAACACTTGTATTTCAAATCATGCATCCCATGTTTAGTTTTACAGTTTTACGACATCCGTATGCATCCGTAAAATTTATTTCGTATCTAGTGCATGCAAACCTATCTTGTTACACACTATATCACAGTATACTGCATCCAATTGAATATAACATTTCATATTGTTTAATTGCACATCCCGCATTTACCAATTTATCATTTTTACTGTTATATGACGTCCGTGTGCATCCATATCACTATTTACATATCTAGTCGCATGCTAAATCATCTTGCTACGTGCTAGGTATAGTATTATGCATCCATATGAGTAAAATGTTACCCGTTTATCACCTTGTACATCCATACAAAAGTTTTACTGTTTTTGGATAACCGTTTGCATCCATATCATTTAAAATATATATAAATGCATCTATAGATCACATTAATTCATATTATTATTGTAGTAACATCCATGATTAATAAAGTGCATCCTAATTAGTATTGGAACTGTAAATGTAACCCCTAATCGATATTTGTGCATCCATACCATTAATTTTATGTCTATTCGCATACCATGTCACATTATTACATATTGTTGTTATATTGACACCTCATGCTTGATATTGTGCATCCTACTTAATCATGATGTAACCCTGATCGATAATTATGCATCCATGTTTTGATTTGTGCACCCGTACTTGCTACAGTTTGATTATGAGCACCCACTTGATACCTGATACACCACTACTTGACATGACCTGATACACCACTACTTGACATGACTTGATACATGTACACTACCTGACATGACCTGATATATCACTACTTGACATGTTACCTGATTCTGTTTCTAATGCCGACAATCCTGACATGTTGTCCCGATGGACATATCCTGTTGTCTGTATAAACAAACCTGTTCCTGCTTGATCCTGTGTTGGCATTAGTCTCAGATTTATCAATACCTGACTTGAACACATAACTTAGGGGTAAGGGGAAATCAATGATGAAATCTGATTTGTAACTCAACAGTTCGACGCTTATACTGATCAGTTTTGGGGGTTAGGCCAGTCCCGGAATGATGTTGCTGACATCATTCATCTATACATGTTTCCTGTTTGTGCTTAGCGGCACGTCTCGGATTCAGCTCCGAAATTCTGGACCGTGGTCCCGGGTATGCACGGGATACTATTGAGTTACATCGACGATTCATTAAATTGATTTCACAGAATTGAGAGTAGTTAACCCAGTATTTAGTTCAGATTACTTCACCTGCACGTCACATGTGCTTTTACCCTTCACTGTTCCATATTTATGTTACTGTTATACATTTATTACTGTTCATACTCGTGCCTGCATGTCTTGCTACCCCCTAATTATATTATTGTTGATATTATGACGCACTGACATCTGGGTTTTGCATGGCCCAGATCCTCTACCTTTGCCGCAGGCCGAGCAGGAGTATTTCATCCAGCAGGCCGAGCAGTGAGGACCTGTTAGTATTTTAGTTTTCTTTCAGCATTTTCATTCCTGATGTGAGCCCGTATTTGGGACGTACATTCCAGATTATTATTGTTTATTGGATCTATTGCTTCCGCATATTATTTCTTGACTCGTTTATTCTGGCTCATGGACATGTACTAGATAGTTTATTTTATTTCTACTGTTCTTGATATCTCTAGACAGCCGTAATGTGACTGTGGATGGATGTTTCCTATCCACAGGTAGCATGGTTGGCTCTGTCACGTGCCATCTTAGCGCAATCTGGGAAGCGGTGCGTGACAGCCGAGGCGGAGCCATTGTGATATGCAGACTCTAACCGGCTCCGACGAGGGTTTTCACTGACGGGAGGATGGAGAACACTACGTTGGCCTCGTCCTTAGAATCGCTGTCAAAGACCGGAATAGGGGTAGATGGTCCGAGCCTGTTTTTTTTCTTTTTGAGGTTGCCCCGAGTAGACTATTTCTTCATCTTCCTCGGAATCGCTCCCAAAGATCAGGATAGTGGCGGTGGACTTCTGTTTATCCTCCAGCTTATGACGCCTTTCTGTATCTTCGAAGTCTGGTAGGAAGTACTTTGCGTCTTCATATTTCCGGACCTCGTTTATGGAGAACGGATTTAGCTCCCCTGTGACGGTGCATTCCAAGCCATCCTTGAAATACTCCATACACTGATGTTGTGTAAAAGGGATAACGTTGTACTCATGCAACCATGGCCTGCCGAGCAAACCGTTATAGCAAGTCTTTGCGTCAATGACATGAAATTTGATGTCAGTGACGAGCAACCCGAAGCGCAGCGTCAGTATTACGGACCCAAGTGTCCGTGACGATTATGAGTCGAATTCGGAGATGGTAATTTTGTCTCAGGCCAGGTGCTGAACGTTCATGCAAATCTTCTTCAGCACTCTCACGTTAAGAAGGTTGATGGAGGATCTGCTGTCGATAAGAATTTCCCTAGATGTCGTGGCAGTACCCGGTGACGTATAATGGACGGTTATGTTCGTACGTACCGAGGAGGAGATCTTCATCGCTGAATGTAATGTCAGCTGTGTGAACCTCTGCCAGCTCGTCCTTCATCTTCTCTTCTGGAAGGAAAGCTTGGAACTGATCGGGCTCTTGTAATTCCTTGATCAGAGACTCCCGTGCCTATTTGGACAAGAGTAGAGCATCTAATATGCTCAACTGTGAAGGTATTTTTCTCAGATATGCTAGGACATTGTAATCCACCTAATTTTTCCTAGGCGGGTCCCTTGCTATGAGATCTTTCACAACTCGATCGTTGAGGGCAATTTCCTCAGGGATTTTTTCTTTCCCTTTGTCTTTTTTGCTCGAACCTTTGTTTGTAGGTCCGAGGTTCTTCTCAGGCAACATGCGGTTACGCAGCTGAATGTTCTCACAGCTCTTCTCCTCCTCTTCTTTTTCGGAGGTGGAGTTTTTGAAGAGAGGGATGAGGGGTATTTCGTCCTCAGAATCACTCCCGAAAATAAGAACTTGGGGTTTTTCCCCTTCTGAATTGGTACCAACCATATGAAAGTTGCCAGTCGTTTTTCACGCACATCTGTCGCACTCTTTTGCCATCGACGTGCTTCATCCTCTTGAAGTGTTTTTGATGAGCAACATATCCTTACCACCACTTCTTGAAGGTACTGCATTCTTCGGTGGCGTGGGTAATCCTCCGATGATATAGGCAGTAGTTTAGATGTGAATCCTTTCCGTCGAGGCATATGATTCCGGGAGTGTTTCCTACCAGAGGTGGCAGCTTCATTCCTATTGACAGTGCTTTGACGAACCACTTCTCTGCCTTGATCCTGCTCTTATTTGTCGCAGATATGCCTTGGTTTGGTTGGAGTACTTTACGACTCCATCTTGCCGCATCTTCTTCATCCTGACGCTGACGCTTAGCCTTTTTGTATATGGCTGTTTCGCGTTCTCGGTCAGCTTTACTTTTTCAAAAGTCTTCGTTTAACAGCCTATCGATCGGGACTTCTGGCAGTTCCGGCGATTTTAGTGCCGATCCTGCCCCTAATCCCTCCTCGTTGTTTTCTGACGCTGAGAGAGCTTCTTCGTCATTTAACAACGAATGGGAGACCATGTGGTAACTTGCTACATAGTTTTCGGTTTCTTCTGATGAGTCATTTTTCTCATCGTTGTCACTATCTTCATTCTCAAGAATATGCTTGAGGAACTCCTCGAGCGTGACCGGTGTCCGCGCCTTCTGATTGTATTCCTCCAGCGCATCGATGTACTTTTGTAGGTCCGTGCGCTTATTGTCATATTCGGCAGGCTGTACAGGCTTCTTGGTCTTCTTCTTTTTCTTCGAAGACTTTGAAGGCTTGACTTGGGGATTTTGCCCTTTGTTAACAATCTTTGGTATGGGACGTGGCTTCAGTATCCCTTCGATGATTTCAGGTTCAAGTGGGCTTTTCCATATAACTTCCAGACATGCCTGTAGGTCCTTCAGCATTCTTTTGGTTTTTGCTGAAAGAACGACTTCCCATGGAGTTTCTTCCACGAGCGAGCATGATGCCCCGGCACATCCACTTTTTTAGGAGTGTGCTTCTGTAGTGGGTTCATCCTCCAGTTCTCAGACAGCGCGAACTTCCCCTGTTGATACTGATTCTCGACCCAGTTCTTGAAGATATAGCAATTCTCAATTGGGTGGCTCACCATTCTGTGATAGGAGTAGTAATTGGGGTTATTGACATCACCGGGTTGCGGTGGACGCCATGGGTATGGAAATATGATGAGTTTGTTATGCACTGCCAACTCAAACAGTCTCCTCATCTTATCATGGGGAACCGAGTAAACCCGTCCTAGTCTTTCCTCTATGGATGGGCACGGACGCGCGTTGTTTTGGCGAGCAGCTGGTTTTGAGCCACTCGGTTGTAGTTGTATGTAGGCAACGAAGGCCTCTTTCCCTTTATCCTTGTTATTTCAAGGGTCCTTATTTGAGGAGGAAGGACCGTGGCCCATCTGGTCCATTTGGGCCAGTTTATCGATCAGAACCTTAAAGGTCGTTGGTTTGAAGAAGGTCATGAACTGGAACACAGTCGTTTGAGGATCAAGGGTACAGATGAACATGTCCACGGCGGGAGATTCTTCGATGCGCTGTTCGCACTTTGACCATAGGTTCCGCTACCGGATCACATATTGGACCCAGGTTTCTCCCGACTTCACCCTAGCATTGATTAATGTCGTGATCGGGGTGCACTCGCTTGCGCTGGCGAACCGCTGTGTGAGCAGCAGTTCTATTTCTGTGAATGTTCTTAAGGAGTCATTTAGGTGCTCCAAATACCATTCAAAGGCCGTCTCTGACAGGCTGCCAACAAACTGGCGAAGCAACAGTTTGTCGTCGCCTCCAGTGTTACCGCACAGAGCTCTGAACTGCGCGGCGTGCTGGTGTGGGTTGCCTTGTAAGTCTGTGTCGCGCATCCCGTGTATTCGTGGGGAGGCGGAATTTTCAAAAAACGATTTTTCGAAGCTCTCAATACGGACTTAAACTCCAGGATCGATGCTAAACCCTAGCTAACAAAATACTGTGTGAGGTTTAACTACTCGGATGAAAGTTATACCCCACGAAACCAAGTCCTTTGGGTCTTCTACTCGCTATCCTCCTCGTCATTTTACGCTCCAAGGATCGTAACGGATCGTGGCTTCCTCGTCGGCTTCCTCGAGTCAAAGACGATCCACCCGAGAGTCTATAGTCCGAGCTCCAACCTCAACTCTGAGGTAACTAGGGCAAGTAGCTTACTATACTAGATGGCCTAGGTGATGTAGAGAGTGGAGATGGAATACTTTTTCTCTTTGAACCCTAGGTTTCTCAACTCATAAGACAATTAGGGTTTATGAGAAAGAAGTGAAGGACTTGAGAAAATGAGAATGGAGTTGTGAGCATTGAGAAAAAGCTTGGCTGCCTCTTTAGAATGAGTGAGTCTTATTCAATAATTGTGGAGTTATTTCTCACACAAATATCTAATGAGTTCACAAATATCTTGTAGTGAGTCATAGCCATGAGTCACCAAGTAGCCATGCTAGGTTCAATGCTCAAATCCACCTCATTTCTCCACCCATTTAGTTAAATCCCTAAAAAGAAATCAAACCCTAATAGGTGTCCACTTCTAGAAGCTTTCCCGAGCTAATTACGAGAATGCCCCTCATCCGTATATACATACTCGCATCCGCATTCCGAAGAATACGAATACAAAGAGATGAAACAAAACCATCAATACAATACTAGGATCCGGCTTAAACCAAAGCCTACCAGTATCATCCTCCCGAACATCAAACGCACACAAGTGCACGTACGTGATCGAATCCCTGTCGTAAAACCATACGACCACTACATCTTTCGTCCGATGCAGGGAAACCCTCTGTGTAAGACTCTAAAGACTCGACAGTACGCTGGCAGAGGGTTTAACCACAGGTCACAAGCGGTATTAGCTGTACATAACGGCAACCCAGGTATCTGTCGATAAGAAGGCCGATGAGCAAACCTATCCGAACTCCTACTGAGCCTGCATGTGACAATCTTCATACAGTTCGGTCTGTTCGTCTAAGAGTATCGCATATCGGGCCTGGGGGGGTAATCGTCAGACCCCTAATAGCGCAATAAGTCGTGCCGGAGTGTAGTCCAGAACACCTTGAGAAACTACTGGAATACCTACCAGTAAATCTCACTTGCCCTGGCCAGGGACTTTATGTAATGGCTCTCCAAACACAGCGCGATATCAACCCCCAATACCGGGAGAGACGAATCCTATCTAACCGCCACTGCCTCCAAGTGCTTCGGGACTGCACCCAACTACTACCTGTTTGCATGACTCATTTGAGCCATGGTAGGGTAGTAATCAAAGTACAGTGGGAACACACTCGAGGAGAAGTAGCAGTGTCAAGTCGACGGACTAAGCTGTACTCATGTCACCTGGGAACTGCTTCCCGACGATAGGTATAATACCCACCAACAGTTCCCGATGAGTCATGTCCAGTGTACTCATAACCTAATGAGCACCTGCATACTATCTCCAGTACGACGTACTAATGGCTGAGGAAAGACCATCTCCTCTGCTGGGATAAGAAGCATATACACTAGTCTACTCTGGAGTATCGATGCCCCGTCTTCATAATCCTACGACTAGGGACTTGTAGATTACCCAGCCCCGACTAGTGTGACTGCTATCACAATACTGGTAATCAAGCAAAGATCATAAGGGCTCTACTAATATGTATAAGCGATATGCTAAAAGAAACACATGCATATATTGAAGTAGAAACAAACCAAGTAGTATACTACCATTTTGAGCAAGACTGTCAATACAACTGTGAATATCCCAAGCTTCCATTAAATAATATACAAATCAGTATGATACAATAATGGGCTCTAGGGCATACATCACTAACATGCATGTCCCCCTGTACACATGGAACTTGGAGATCGTATATCCCGGGAGGTACTTGATTTGGTTATACCAGCCTGGATACGGTCGACCGGTTCTAACGATTTGGCCAGAAACTTCACTAGCTTGATGAGCTCATATTTTTTGAGCAATATAATCATCAAGATTAGCCTTGGAGATTGTCTCCTCCTTAGCTGCCAATAAGGCCGGAAGAGGATTTTATGTTTCCCCTCTGTCATCCTCGATAATTATCGGCAGATTCTCGACTGAGGATTCTCGCTGGATCATCATTCCAACCATATCCTGGAACAAGAGAGCCATCTATTTTATGTTACCAGCTTGCTCAACAGCTTCCTTGTCCTTTCTTTCAAGCACCCTTCACAGGAACTCTGTATCGGTCTCCTGCTCCTAGCGCTGTTCGGCTGTTGTGTTCGGGCTTTCTTTCTGCCCGGTAAGTGCCGCCATTTTGGTCAGCATCTCCTGGAGCTTTCTTCATTGCTCCAAATCTTTTGTCAGCGACAGAGTTTGCGGCCGATAACCTACGGAAGCACGGCTTTCTTCTATTCCGGAAGCCATGTAAACCGTGTGTACGATCATGCCCCCAGAATTGGGGCATTTGGGTCCAGCGCCTTTGGAATTTGCCGCCGCCGGCGGGATTTTCTCCAGCCTCGTCCTTTTGTAGGAGGTCAAAGTTGAAGAAGCCGTTGTAACAGGCACCTGTGTAGAAGAAGTCCCTCGCTGTATGGAGGAGGGACGGTCTTTCTCTTGCCGAGTCTTCGATTTCTTCGGTCGACGAGAGTAGTCTTTGTTGATCACAGAGTCCTGGACTTTCCGCTTGACCCTGTGAATTTGGGAGGAGAGCCGTTGATAGGGCTGCTTCGTCTTTGCCTGCAATGTGGCTTCTGCAGGCGGGGGCGATTTCTTTAGCACCGCCATTGGAGAGTTCTTGCGTACCCTCCTGAGTAGATCAAAGCTGTTCTTTGTTGGAACAGCAGTATCAACTTCCATCGTTGGAGCTAGTGGGGCAAGTCCAGAGGGAGAATTGCCCCCAGCTTTTCTCACTCGGCGCTAGTGACGACGTCGAGCGTGTCTTGCAGAAGGGACCGCCTCAGTTTTGGAAGCGGCTTCTTCGTGTCCCCGGCTTTAGTGAGGATCTGTTGTTGGTGTCAACCTGTTGAAGACTGACGTCCTTGGCAGGGTTTGCGGATGGCTGGCTAATCTTTCAAAGACTGAATTTCTGGTACGGGAAGCACCTTTGACGACTTCGCCCGTAGTAGGAGTTGGGAGGGCTATCCGTTTTGGAGTAGCCCCTTCAGGTGTCACGAGCCTCTTTGCGGGCCCGTTTGGGTTCTTGCCTAGCCTATTGAAAACTGAGACGTCGGCTTTGGACGGTCTGCTGAGATGGACCGTTGTGGTCTCCAGTCGATGGAAGACCGACCTTTTGGGAGCTTCTTCCTGCGGCACTGAGGCACCGACACACACTAGAGGGAACATAGTCTCGAAGAATAGTCATGTAGTGGCTTGCTGTTCAGTCAAAAATATTGCACATTTGATGGAACATTTTCCTTACTTTTGTTAAGTACTTAGAGGTGTTTATTGTAATTATGGAACTTATGTGGGTTTATCTGCAAAATACTCTTTATCATATGTTTATATATTATAAATAACATTATGAAGGAAAATATATGCATATAATAATTATATGATATTTTGATAATTAAAATATGCACATCATATCAAATATCACTAATCAATATTCTTAAAATATTGTATCATATAAAATGATTAGGATAATATTTCAAATATAACAAATATTACTAATACTATGAATTGAGATACTGTGAAGATTTAGCTTAGGTCTGGAGATCACGAGATCCGAGATGTCGGGAATCAAATCTTCCGAAATATTGAAGCAAATCGTAAAATCATTAATGACGGAGACTCAAAGAAGATATGAAGAATACAGACTTTGAAACAATCTCCATATGTCAACACCTAGAAGCAGAAGAATTTTCAAAACGAGATCCCACCATACCGCCACCCAACCGTGGCCAAACTCCCCTATTCGCGGCGGATCCGCGGCCAATTTGTGGCCGTTGGATTTAAGATTTCTTCAGTGTAAATCATTACACATAAGATCTAGGGTTTCTTCTTCTGCAACTATTTAAAGGACCGAGAGCTACTCTTGGAAAATCATCACCTTTTACATCACCTAATAGATCAAAACCGAAGAGACCAAAAGGTCCAAAACGATCCACGCATCCAGGTTGATCATCAGCTGTTCATCTACTACCAATGAGAAAAAAGCTCGGGAGCATAAACTTAGGTTCTTGTACTCTAAATTTGACGAATTTGTAAATGATAGTTGATTAATAAAAAGATAGATTTTTAGTTTAGTTCTTTGCATTTTACTTTCTGCATTACTTTCTGCATTTATATTATGATCTCCTTCTTCATCTTCTTTTCTATCTCAACCATGCGTGAGTAATTTCTCGCTTGATAGGGTTCGTAGAATTAGAGTAGATCAATGGATAATAAAATCTCTTAACTTCTTTTACATCTTTTAAGATTTATAAACTTTAGCAAAGTAATTGTTAACATCCTAATCTGGCACACTACCAATTTATTGATAGTCTAGACCGCGATTTAAGATTAGATTAACAATTGTTTCGGAAAAGGCTAGACATGAATAGAGGTCAACGAAAAGATAAGGGTTAAGAGCGGGAACCCTATTCTCTCTAAAAACCCTAATCTTCATTCATCACTATTGATCTAGTTTTAAATCTATTAAAAGATAAAAGGAGTCATCTTTAATTAATCATCAATTACTACTAAATTCTAGGAGCCCTACAAGCCGTTTCTTCATAAATTCTACATCCGTGTTCAACATAGATCTAAAAACTATTCTCCATATTTTCAATCAACTCGTCTAAAGCAAGTAAAATGTTCGACGTTTCCCTGAGGACGGACCGTACTCATCTCGGCTAACTAATAGCGACACTGTTATTGATTGCAGTTACTTTACACAACATACTGTTCCCCTCCGAATGGCGGCGCGACGACAGGGAGACGCCTTGCCTGAGATTCGGGGCAGATGCTATTTGGTTTTATCCGTCCACCTCTCCGAAGATGCCAAGTTGATTTATGGCACCGTGTATCGGAGGTTTAGACGGATGCGACAGATGTAGCAGACTTCGTCAGATTCCCCCTCGTCTGAGGGGTTTTTGATTGTGGGGACGCTCTTCCCTGCAGGCGCAAGCCCCTGCAGTTAATTACGCTACCGCATCGCGGTAACAACTTTCTCCTTCTCCAGAATTTCACTTCGTGTCGTGGGTGTTTGTTTTATTTGTGGTTGCCCGTGGATTGTATACGGAGACTAATTTATGTCGTCGCCCGTAGGACGTGGATTAGTCCAAATCCGTATTTTCTTAGATTTGGGTTTGGGTTTTGGTTTAAGGATACGTTAGCCATATTTAAGGCTAAGATCAACTTAAACGTTTGTTAAGGATACGTTAGTCTGATTTGAGACTAAGATCAACTTAATAGGATCGTTTAGATCCGACAAAAGAGCGTTTGGGCTCTATTGTTCCAGTTTAGGGACATGGTGGTCCATTGAATGTATGGCCGTCGGGACCATCACCTCTCTGACGACGTTGAAGGATTACAACGACAGATGTCAGAGGAGTTCAGAGATGTACCCTTGAACCAAAGTTGGTTGGGAGATCTATAGTCCAATTTGGGACTAAAGTCTGTTTTGAAGGTTTTGGTTTAAGGATACATTAGCCATATTTGAGGCTAAGATCAACTCAAACGTTTGTTAAGGATACGTTAGTCTGATTTGAGACTAAGATCAACTTAACAGGATCGTTTAGATCCGACAAAAGAGCATTTGGACTCTATTATTCCAGTTTAGGGACATAGTGGTCCATTTCCAGTTTAGGGACATGGTGGTCCATTGAATGTATGGCCGTCGGGACCCATCACCTCTCTGACGACGTTGAAGGATTACAACGACAGATGTCAGAGGAGTTCAGAGATGTACCCTTGAACCGGGTGTAAATTGATTTGAGAGAGCAGTTGCGCTCAGTTCAATTTAATTTGAGGACTTACGGCCAGAGTTGGGTTAAGTCCATTTGAAAATGTTCAACATTTTATTTGCATTTGGCCTGCTAGGCCTTTGTTCGGGCTCTGCCCTTTTTAAATCATGCACAGCATCGGGCTGTTTATTTAAATGCATGGCATTTATTTTTAATTAGGCTCTGTCCCTTTTTTGTAATAATGCAGAGCATTCAATGGTCTGATAGCGCACCACGTGGCCTGTCAGACGCTCTGCGCTAATTGAGGAGCGCAAGGCGCTAGCGCATGTGGGGGTGACACGTGTCACGTGCTGGTGAGCGCAAGTCTGTTAGCGCAGTGCGCTGCGCTAGTGCGCTGCTGACACGTGGCACGCTCTGGTGACTTGCGCCAAACCAAGAGAGCAGTGCTCTGTTTTTAGAAGCGCAAGGCGCAGCTGTTCTGTGATTGACACGTGGTGCTGTTGGAGATAGTGCCCTCAGAGTCAATTATTAGGTCACAGGTACGTGATTGTAATGATTGAGGGAGGACCTATCCCGGTAGAACAGTCTTACTCGAGATGATAGTATGCTATCTGGTTTACCTTTATCATCGTGTACTGTTTTAGGTGACCTGACACGTCGCTATTACACGTTGATAGAGCCCCTAGGATTCTTGCTTGACCACCAGCAGTATGAGGGCGATCATATAAGTGGGAGCTGGGGGTCTACAAGCATATCCTTAAAAGGTCCCTAGTCGTGGGAGTTTCGAGACCGGGCATCGATACTCCATTAGTAGACTAGTGTATACAGTCGAGACCCCGACGAGGGGCGGTGGCCGGTCTCACAAGCCACTGGTGTCAGTTGGATCACCTAAGATGTATACAGGTGCTCATTGGGTTATGAGTACACCGGACAGGACTCGCCGGGAACATGCTAGTTGGTCATATACCAGACGTCAGATGGCAGTTCCCTGGTGACATGTGTGCAGGTTAGTTCATCGACCTGGGGATCGTCATTTGTCTCGTGTGAGTTCCCACTGTACTTTGATTACTACCCTACCACGGCTCAAAGGAGTCGTGCAAACAGGTTTTAGTTGGGTACAGTCCCGAGCCACATGGAGGCAGTGAGCGTATCTTCAGGGGTTCATCTCTCCCGGTATTGGGGGTGAGGTCGTGCTGTGTCTAGGAGAGCCATTACACAAAGTCCTTGGCCAAGGCAAGGAGATTTACTGGTAGGTATTCCAGTAGTATCTCAGGGTGTTCTGGGCTACACTCCGACACGACTTGTACCGCTTTTGGGGGTCTGACTTTTACCAACCCCCTAGGCCCGCCATGCGATACTCATAGACGAACGGACCGGACTGCACGGATATTGTCACTGACAGGCTCAGTAGGGTGTCAGGATGAGTTCGCTCATCGACGTCCCTTTTAGTCAATAGCTGGTGGCCCGTTACGTATTGGCTTATACCTCTGACGTGCTAGTGGTTAAATCCACAGCCATAGTATTGACGAGTCTTTAGAGTCCACCACATTTTCAGTTACTCAAGTTTCGGGCGAAACGCTGTAGAGGCCGTATGGAGATATGGCAGGGTCCGATCAGATACGTGCGGTATTGCACGGATCAGGATCGGACGGTTTGTACTAGTAGCCGTATAGGTATATGGCAGGGTTCGATCAGATACGTGCGGTATTGCACGGATCAGGATCGAACGGATATTACTAGCCGGCTTTGGTTTAAGCCGGTCCTAGTTTAGTACAGTGTAGATTTTGTCTCTTTGCATTTGTATCCGGACGGAATACAGATGCGGGTGTGTATGCACAGTATCGGGGTTTTCCTGTAATTTATTATGGGACCAGTTTTCTGGGGTTGCCAGTTTGCATTCCGTTCCGGCCGGTTTTCTCTTTTTCCTTCCCGGCCGGACTTTTCCGATGGAGGGGGTAATTTGCAGTTTTGCAAATTACATTTGTGGAGGGGTTTTCTTGCATAAAGATCTATTATGATAGCTTTCTTTTCTTGCACCATGACTTTCTTTATTTGTGATTTGATAAGGGTATGGGTTTGATGTGAGTTGAAGCATGCTTGCATGTTTCTTTGTCTTGGTTGTGGTCACCCCTTCTTCACTCCTACACTCACCTCCCTTCATCATATATATCCATTCTTTCCTCCACCAATTTCCATGATGTTTTTGGCCGGCCACTTCATGGTGGAGAAGAAAAATGAGAGATTGATTTATGTGCTTCATTTGTTCATCTCATTTGGCTTGCAAAATTGGTAGCTTCATTTCCCTCCAAAGTTCAATCTTCATTCCTCCATCCAAAGGCAACAAACCCCAAAGTGAGACATCCACTCTACACTACACTTCCTACAGCATATCTTGAGCATGTCGAGTTGCCGGCTTCATGCCCGAGTTGCCTCGGTATTGAGGCGGGAGCCCGTAAAAGACGAAGGCGATGTGGTGCCCTTTCCGACGAGGAGGAGACGGACGGAGATCCCGCGAGGAGATCGGAGTGGAGATGAAGACCGGAGGACTCGGATCAGTCGGTATATCTCTAACCCGTATTCTAGTTAGCTTAGACTTGTTAATGGTTACGATCCGGAGTTTAGTGTGCGGTGGTGCCGGTTTGCAAAGTCCGCAAAAATTTAAGTTTATCACCGTTTCCGCATTCCGGCGTCGGATTGACGGCCGGGGCGCCGCCGTGCACTTACAGTGGTATCAGAGCCTCACCATTAACTTAGTCTAGCTTAGTGTAATGTGTTTGCATTTCCGATCGATCAAAAAGTTCCAAAACTGCATTTTACCCACGACAGTTTCTGTTGAAATTTTTCAGTCTCGAAAAATTTTTCAGGTTGTAAAATATTGATGTACTGGAAAATCTAAGAGTTCTGTAAAAATTTGACGAAGTAACTCCACAGTTGGAGCGCGGAACCGCCGCGAAAACCACCTTTGTGCGGCCCTTCCGCCGCGCACTATTCACATCACTTCACCATTTTTTTACAGAGGCCTTCTGGGCTTAAAATATGGGCTTTGGAATATTAAAGTTGGGCCAATTGTTTCTGTGAGTGCTACAGTTTTCTTTGGGGCCCACTTGTTAATTGTTTGATCAATCGGAAATTTTTTAAACACATTTTTCACAGTATTTACATTATATCTGCGACCGTGAATGTCACTCGATCGGTAAATCCGGTCTAACTGCTATAGCCCGGTTAGACGGATTTGCGAACGTGACTTTCACGTTGATGTTCTATGTATTTGCTGTGATGTTGCGGATCGGTCGTGGGGGATAGCCTGGATGCAATGCTAGTACTGTGCTCTTGTATCATGTACATTTGATATTGCGGGGCGAGCGTCCGACATGTGGACTGCCGTCACTGCCTGTTTGTATTATTCTTTTGGGGCACGACCTGGTTGCGGTCGATGTACCCGGTGTATGTATATTTTACTTTCTGTACTAGGATTGCCCCGCGGAGGGGTGCACGGATAGCCGGGTTCTAGAACGCAACTAGCCCGCATCTCATGGCATTGGGACGGAGGGGGCTTCACTCCAGGATTGACGGGCTATTCGCCGCACTCGTAGGGGGTACAGGTTTGACCCAGGAGGGGTGCCCAAGTTACCGGATTCCGTGAAGTGCTGGGTGGTCCATTCACGGTGCTGAAGGGGGCTGCCTCGCTTCAGGTTTTGGCGGGTGACTTGCCGCGCCCGTAGGGGTCTAGGATTACATTGCACAGGCTATCCACACGACCAGGGGAACGTCGGGTTTCAGTAGTGGCTCTGTGAAACCCGGGGATCCCAGATATCTGTATTGTTTCTGTGATGCTGTTCATTCTCTGTGATGTTGCATTTTATTCACGCCTTGAGCGAATATAATATATTGGTATATATATTAGTAGATGTTGTATATGTTTTACATCCGCGCTAGTCCAGTCCCCGCTCTGTCGTTAGTAAGCTAACCTAACGGGTGATGACGGGACCCAGTGGCGAATGCGGATGGCATATACGTACGTCAGTATATTTTCGTTCTTTGTGGTGTGATCAATTGATGGGACTGCATTGATTCGGATCAATGCAAGTTAAACAAACCTAATCTGATGTTGTTGGAACACTTTTCAAAAAGCTGTTATTGCAAGGACGTTCACTTTTGTTTTGCATCGCGGTATTCATTTAGAATATCCTGCTCCTCAGTCGACGAGGCAAGGGCCGAGATCCCTTCACCGGGAGTGACCCCTTGGACAATAAGTTTGCGTCAGGGCATTAACTTCACTATAGCCGATTACTTTTGCTTTGCACCGTGGTATTCAGTTGGAATATCCTGCACCCCATTCTACGGGGAAAGAGCCGAAATCCCTTCACCGGGAGTGACCTCTTTAGCGGAAGTTGTCGTCACTATATTTCTAAAAAGCTATCCGTTCCTTCAACGATATCAAGTTCATTACGTTAAAGGTTTTCGCCAGAAACCATTCGTAGCCCTCCGTCGTTTCATATGGGTAGTCAATAGTATTCAAGCTGTGTTTGTTGGCCAAAGTCAAGGCACAGTGTTTGGTAGCTGTTGGTTATTCATATGCAGCATAGATAGATGCGTTGGTTTGGAACAGTCGTACTGCCTTGTTGGCCAAAGTCAAGGGTATGTACGGGTGGATTCAAATTAACCTGGAGAATGACGGGCAGAACTTGACATGTGACTTATGATTTGTTGGCCAAAGTCAAGGTCATAAGAGCATGGGGCAGAAATCACATCGGGAGTTTCAAAAGTACTGAAACTTGCCAGATATGCGCATACCTTCTGGAGTGTGATACCATGAGCGGATTCCGTCACGTTATCATACGATGAGAGTTGGATCCCGATTCCCACTGATGAGTTAGTTTACTCCTCGGGTAACCCCGACTAATTCTTCTTTCAGGTTTGGAAGAGAATTTGAGGAACAGTGGGAGGATTCCAGATTAGATAAATTGGTAACCATTCTGATCTAGGTTAGAGTGCACGCTGAGTGTTTCTTTTCTCTCTCTCTTTGACAGCGACCATTGACCCGACCCAAAGACTTTGACTCAGTGACCAAGTTGACCGAACCTTCTTTAACACAGTTTTTGGATTGTCAGAGTTGCAGACCTCATTGCCACTCCTACTTTTACCCTTTTCTCCAGGACACCCCGTATTATTGCGAACGTCCACTTCCATTGGACAAAACCATCGTATGGTTAGATACGAACTCGAAGGGATTCGAGGATGGTTTCCGGTTCTGGAGAAAACGGATAGGATTATTCAGTTGTCTTTTCTTTTTACCCTCTCTCAGGTTACGAGTACTCCTTGGTTTAGGGGTAGTACACCTATTACGCAAATTGGATTGTCTTCTTCCAAACCTTAGGCTGGTGCCGACCGGTAGGGAATGAAGAAAACCAATTAGCATAACAATGGTGTGCAGAAGGTATTAAGTTCAGACAAAGCAAGGGATTAGTAAGAGGGCAAAGTAAATTGCAACAGATATTCACGACCAAACCAAATATTTCGTTACCACTCCCACATCACCTTTGTATTTCTCCAGGACACTCCGTATCACTACGAAGATCCACAGTTTATTTGGATACTCCATCGTATGGTTATATACGAACTCGAATGGAACTGGTTCCAGTTCGGGGATGGATTCTGGTTCAGGAGAAATAAGAATAAGGTTTATTCGGTTGTCTTTTATCTTCACCTTCTCTCGCATTGCGAGTGCTCCTAGGACTAGGACAGTACACCCATTATGCTTATTGGATAGTCTTCTTCCAAACCATAGGCTGGTGCCGAACGGTAGGGAAGGAAGAAAACCATTTGGCCTAAGGGGTGTGCAGAAGGTAATGACTAAAGACATATAAAGGGATTTGGAGAGGTGGCAAAGAATTATGCGGTTATAGTTGTGAATCTGGATAATGGAAGAGGCATTACTAGGAATACCAGAATACCCCATCGGAACATTTCAATGTTTCAGTTTCACTGTGTAATGTTAAAGGAAAACTGATTTCCCGATTAGATACTTGCTCCAGGGTATGTATTTACCAGGTTTGATTCTCATATCTGTATGGTTTTACAGATGATGAGGGGGAGTAAGTTATTGGGAATTGGGTGATCATCCTCATTATATCGGGATTCGTTGTAATCGGTGATATTTGAGAAAATCACCTGGGCTGTTTGCCGGTCGGCAAATATTTGGTTTTGAATATCCGCTGTTATGCACCAATTTCAAATTGATATATCTGTACGTCTATTTTCATAGAGTGGGATATACCTTTCTGAAATTATGTCTACGACATTTACCTATATCAGTGGATGGTTAGGTAAGGAGCATTAAACAGCGGTGTAATTCTTCTTAACCATAAGTCCAGTTTTCAACCTACGACACACAGTGAAAGAGTTGTTAGACTCAGCGGACTTATACAGAGTATTGTATGTTGTCCAGTGTCCATTAGGACAGAGGGGTTGGTCCTCATACTATATTCTGTTTACTTTTAACTTCTCTAGTTCTTAGACATGTGTTTCGTAGAAACACAGGGTCTAAGTTTTGAGGAGTTATAGGTATTTGAATAGAGTAGAGAACCAGGTGTAGCAAGTATCGGGATTCTTCAAGGTGATCGAAGATGTAGATACTTGTGTATGGTATTCAGTTGATAAAGAGATCTTGCTTCTCTTTCAGGTTACTCATAATTGGAAGTATTCCTAAGTTGAGTAACGCTGATCGGCCTTCTTCCATTTAGTTGACATGCGCTGGGGACAGCTGCATGATTTGAATCTGGTTCAATTAAATCAGTGCCTCTGTTTATATATTGGATATAGAACAGTTCATATCTTAACGATGTTAAGGTACGGGGAGTTGTCCGGTTTATGATTAAAACCAGACACTGGACAACTCAAGGCACGTTTCTGTAATGGCTGTTTGTGGGTTGACCCAGGCTATGACGAGGGTTGACTTTCTACCATCTGGATGAACAATAGCGATATTGTTCTAGACTCGCCACAGTTTTATAAAAAATGGATTTTTTCAGAAAAACAGTAGTGGGAGTATGGTAGAACTGGAAGTGATTCCAGAACCGCAAACGATTACTGAAGATTTGATAAGGAACCTAAAGATTCAATCTGATTTGACATTCCATTGGCCACTCCGCAGATAAGGTGGGTAACTTCAAGCACCCGAGAGGCACTACGGTGGCCTCAAGGACGGTGACAGGGAAGTTCTTGTTTACCCACAATTGCCATTGCTGTTGTTCCAGGTTACGAGACCCGGCGGGAGGATGAGTATAGCGTCGTTCTAAAACTAGTTTTAGAAGTGTACGTGTATATGACTCTGCCAGAGGGTTTTCGTAGTCAGTGGGAGCAGCGGAAGCATTGGTGGACAGGTAGCTTATGTCTATTTATAGACTAAAGCAGATGTAGCGGAGATAGATCATCTATTTCTGACGTGACAGTCATAGGTTTGACTTCATCAGAATAGGAGATGGATCTGTTGAGAAGGTAGTAGGATGTGATGTCATGGTATTTGGATGACATACACAAAGTAGGAAAAGAAACTCCTATACTACGATCGGTTATACTTTGGTCGTCACACAGTGGTTTCTCCACAAAGGAAATGGATTTTATATCTGACATACTGGTTACTGGATCTATGGTTTTAGATCTAGATTTGGGTGGTTTCCCAATCAGGGTACTTGACAGCATTCTAAGAGTATTTAGGATGGACGACTCCTGGCACGGTAGTGTACCTGCAGGTAATGGAGTCACCCTCTCCAAAGGTGTCTTACAGACTAAAGTGGAGAGGGACGTGCATGATTGGCAGATCACTTGCTAAGGCAATTGAGTCAATCGTGAGATGTCAAGTACCACACCAGATGTTGTTCTTGCACTAGATGCAATAAGTTGACATTAATCCAATCCTGGAGAAACAGTCGGAAGCAGTTTTAGAACATAAGTGGATGTTCTAGGGATATGATAACGACAGCCTCATTTAGGAGACAGTTATCATTCCAGGCTTCCAAGGTGACATGGACGACAAGCAGGTTGTCAGAGTTATAGTTTTCCTTCTGATGAGGGGCAGTATTTTGGACAGGTGATCCAAGGCAATACTGAGGGAGGCATGGCGCGCAGGATACTGATTAAGTTCAGTTGACGATACAGTCTAAGAAGTTTGGATTTGGAGTTCATTTATGAGCTATGTCCCATCAGACATCCAGACATTCTAAGGCAGGTATTGCTCTTTTCGGGAGATGGTTTTCTCCGCGAACTTGAGATATAGAGAGACATAGAAAGAAACAACTAAGCGGATCCACTCACTGAGGCTATTCCTCGAACGCAATAGTTCCGCAAACGAGATTTGTGAGACTGACTAGTAGAGGAGTTGGATGTTCGGTATCACACGGGCTGTGAGTATGCGACATCGCAATAATTAGCCTTGAGTGCAAGTGGGAGATTGTTGGAGATAGTGCCCTCAGAGTCAATTATTAGGTCACAGGTACGTGATTGTAATGATTGAGGGAGGACCTATCCCGGTAGAACAGTCTTACTCGAGATGATAATATGCTATCTGGTTTACCTTTATCATCGTGTACTGTTTTAGGTGACCTGACACGTCGCTATTACACGTTGATAGAGCCCCTAGGATTCTTGCTTGACCACCAGCAGTATGAGGGCGATCATATAAGTGGGAGCTGGGGGTCTACAAGCATATCCTTAAAAGGTCCCTAGTCGTGGGAGTTTCGAGACCGGGCATCGATACTCCATTAGTAGACTAGTGTATACAGTCGAGACCCCGACGAGGGGCGGTGGCCGGTCTCACAAGCCACTGGTGTCAGTTGGATCACCTAAGATGTATACAGGTGCTCATTGGGTTATGAGTACACCGGACAGGACTCGCCGGGAACATGCTAGTTGGTCATATACCAGACGTCAGATGGCAGTTCCCTGGTGACATGTGTGCAGGTTAGTTCATCGACCTGGGGATCGTCATTTGTCTCGTGTGAGTTCCCACTGTACTTTGATTACTACCCTACCACGGCTCAAAGGAGTCGTGCAAACAGGTTTTAGTTGGGTGCAGTCCCGAGCCACATGGAGGCAGTGAGCGTATCTTCAGGGGTTCGTCTCTCCCGGTATTGGGGGTGAGGTCGTGCTGTGTCTAGGAGAGCCATTACACAAAGTCCTTGGCCAAGGCAAGGAGATTTACTGGTAGGTATTCCAGTAGTATCTCAGGGTGTTCTGGGCTACACTCCGACACGACTTGTACCGCTTTTGGGGGTCTGACTTTTACCAACCCCCTAGGCCCGCCATGCGATACTCATAGACGAACGGACCGGACTGCACGGATATTGTCACTGACAGGCTCAGTAGGGTGTCAGGATGAGTTCGCTCATCGACGTCCCTTTTAGTCAATAGCTGGTGGCCCGTTACGTATTGGCTTATACCTCTGACGTGCTAGTGGTTAAATCCACAGCCATAGTATTGACGAGTCTTTAGAGTCCACCACATTTTCAGTTACTCAAGTTTCGGGCGAAACGCTGTAGAGGCCGTATGGAGATATGGCAGGGTCCGATCAGATACGTGCGGTATTGCACGGATCAGGATCGGACGGTTTGTACTAGTAGCCGTATAGGTATATGGCAGGGTTCGATCAGATACGTGCGGTATTGCACGGATCAGGATCGAACGGATATTACTAGCCGGCTTTGGTTTAAGCCGGTCCTAGTTTAGTACAGTGTAGATTTTGTCTCTTTGCATTTGTATCCGGACGGAATACAGATGCGGGTGTGTATGCACAGTATCGGGGTTTTCCTGTAATTTATTATGGGACCAGTTTTCTGGGGTTGCCAGTTTGCATTCCGTTCCGGCCGGTTTTCTCTTTTTCCTTCCCGGCCGGACTTTTCCGATGGAGGGGGTAATTTGCAGTTTTGCAAATTACATTTGTGGAGGGGTTTTCTTGCATAAAGATCTATTATGATAGCTTTCTTTTCTTGCACCATGACTTTCTTTATTTGTGATTTGATAAGGGTATGGGTTTGATGTGAGTTGAAGCATGCTTGCATGTTTCTTTGTCTTGGTTGTGGTCACCCCTTCTTCACTCCTACACTCACCTCCCTTCATCATATATATCCATTCTTTCCTCCACCAATTTCCATGATGTTTTTGGCCGGCCACTTCATGGTGGAGAAGAAAAATGAGAGATTGATTTATGTGGTTCATTTGTTCATCTCATTTGGCTTGCAAAATTGGTAGCTTCATTTCCCTCCAAAGTTCAATCTTCATTCCTCCATCCAAAGGCAACAAACCCCAAAGTGAGACATCCACTCTACACTACACTTCCTACAGCATATCTTGAGCATGTCGAGTTGCCGGCTTCATGCCCGAGTTGCCTCGGTATTGAGGCGGGAGCCCGTAAAAGACGAAGGCGATGTGGTGCCCTTTCCGACGAGGAGGAGACGGACGGAGATCCCGCGAGGAGATCGGAGTGGAGATGAAGACCGGAGGACTCGGATCAGTCGGTATATCTCTAACCCGTATTCTAGTTAGCTTAGACTTGTTAATGGTTACGATCCGGAGTTTAGTGCGCGGTGGTGCCGGTTTGCAAAGTCCGCAAAAATTTAAGTTTATCACCGTTTCCGCATTCCGGCGTCGGATTGACGGCCGGGGCGCCGCCGTGCACTTACAGGTGCTCCCTGGTGGCTTGCGCCAATCCAAGGAGCGCAACAGTGCAAACTCAAAAGTGCAAGGCACTGTTTAATATTTGGATCAAATTAGATCAAAGGGAACAAATTTTTCTTGTTTTCCAGAGATGTTCTACCTCAAATCTCAAGAACCAGTGGTTCATCAAAAGGCAATGCCTTTATACAGAAGTAAATTACTTCTTCTTTTTTATTATTATTATTTTTATTTTTTTTATCGAAGGTCTTGATCTTGTTCTTAGATCAATGATCTTTTTAGAAGAAACTCTTCTTTTTTCAAAGATTTACCTTTTCTCTCTTTGAGTTCTTCTCAAAATTTTAGAGGAATTCTCTGGTTTCTCATTCTCTGTGTGTTGTTCTTTAGACTTAGAGTCTAGGGGCCTTTATATAGTGCCAATTGATTTGTTAAATCAGTTAAAGAGATCTTTCTCTGAGTGATTTAGGGATTTTTCCCCACCGTTGGATCTTTGATCCAAGGGCTTCTGTTTTACAGAAGATAATCTTCTTGTTTTAACAAGATCAGAAAGATATTTCTGGAATTTTAATTCTGTTTTAGTGCTGGCACAACTGCGCTTGACACGTGTCGCACGGCGCAGAGCGCAGATCAGCTGAAGCGTTGCTTCCTTTATTAAAATTTGAATTTTAAACAGAGCCTTGCTCTGATTGGGGGAAACAGAAGCGTTGCTTCATTTCCCGTCTTGGAATTTGAACAGATCTTTGCTTTGAAAGGGATATTTTCTCCTTTATTATTATTTATTTATTTATTGTTATTATTTTATAAGGAGCGGGTTTTGAGCCAAAATTTTGGCGGGAACAAATGCCTCCCACTACTTTGCCCACATAAGTATGTACGTGGGTGAAGTAGTGCAAAGTTATGAGTAGCCATGGAATTGAGGGCTTAGAAGACAAGTTTAGGGTCCTTGTAGCCTAAGACTTTTCAACTTTATGAGCCGTGAGGGTCTCACAAAGACTTTTCTCCCTACGGATCGAGAGGATCTCGTAGGTGTATTTTCTCCTTAGGGGTCGTGAGGACTCCTAAGTGCGTTTTCTCCTATAAGTCGTAAGGATCTTATAAGAGAGTTTTCCCTCTTATGATTCGAGAGGACCCGTAAGCGGTTATTTCCCTCCTTGTCGAGATTCGACTTTGGAGAGTGTAACCCGTGGATAGTATGCAAGAGACCGTTTTGGGCCGAATTGCAGGATCCCAGTGCTTAGGAAACAGGTTTTTTAATCCCTACTGCCTAAGGCTTTATCTCACGAGTCGAGATGAATCGAGAAGTTCTCGCAAAGACATCAATTTCCTCACGAGTCGAGACGAATTGATCAGTTCTCGCAAGCATATCCTAACGTCATAGTTATCCTCTGCTCTTTACGACAGAGGTCTGTTAGGGTCTGTGGTACTTAGGGTTTTGTCCGTCGTACCGTCGCGTTGGCTGATGTATTTCTCGATAGGCGATCTTTCTGTTCGAGTAGCCTTGCGATTGTCGTGTCTCTGATCCCTTCGGGGGCTGGACAAGACGTCTTCAAGTAATCTTCCAGGTAATATTACCGTCGAAAGAGCAAGCGTAGGGATATTCCATGTCACTTTTTACTTGAGGTTAGGCTCATTTTAGAGAGCCCCGATGAGTCATAACCACTCCGCGCTGGTGTGGGATGATCTCCAATAGTCTTTCAGGCTTTATATGACTTGCCGTCAAGACCCTGAAGCTAGGAATTTGGCCTTTGCTTCGTTTGCTGGCATCGCGTCCTCTATATCGAGACGAATGTCGCGGTTGTCTCTAGGTTGCTGGTGAACCCTCAAGGTTTGGAACTAGGGATTTTGCCGTGGCTCCTTTTGGTGATGTTGTGTCTGCTGTTTTGAGACGAACGTCGAGGTGGTGACCATTCCGCCCTGCTGCGAGATGATCTCCGCTTGTCTTTCAGGCTTTATATGACTTGCCGTTAAGATCCGGAAGCTAGGAATTTGGCCTTCGCTTCGTTTGATGGCATTGCGTCTGCTGTATCGATACGAATGTCGCGGTTGTCTCTAGGTTGCTGGTGAACCCTCGATGTTTGGAATAGGGATTTTGCCGTGGCTCCTTTTGGTGATGTTGCGTCTGCTGTATCGAGACGAATGTCGAGGTGGTGACCATTCCGCCCTGGTGCGAAATGATCTCCGATTGTCTTCCAGGCTTTATATGACTTGCCGTTAAGACCCCGAAGCTAGGAATTTGGCCTTTGCTTCGTTCGCTTGCATTACGTCTACTGTATTGAGACGAATGTCGTGGTTGTCTCTAGGTTGCTGGTGAACCGTCGAGGTTTGGAACTAGGGATTTTGCCGTGGCTCCATTGTTTGATTGTTGCGCCTGCTGTGTCGAGACGAACATCGAGGTGGTGACCACTCCGCACTGGTGCGAGATGATCTCCGATAGTCTTTCCGGTTTTATATAAGTTACCGTCAAGACCCTGAAGCTAGGAATTTGGCCTTCGCTTCGTTTTGCTTTGGTGTGTCCGAATCCTGTTGGAAGAAGGACGCTGTAGTGACATCTCTTCTGCTGTATCGAGACGAATGTCGAGGTGGTGATCACTCCCTGTTGGATGATCTCTGATTGTCTTTCCGGTTTTATATGAGTTACCGTCAAGACGTTGAAACTAGGAATTTGGCCTTCGCTTCGTTTGTTTTGTCATGTCTGAATCCTGTTGGAGGGAGGACACTGTTGTTGACATTGCATCTGCTGTAACGAGACGAATGCTGAGGTGGAGCTAGGATTTTGCCGTCACTCCGCTTTACTGACCATGGGGTCTTTTGTTGACGTTGCATCTACATCCTGCTGGACTGCGAAGGAACGCCGTTGTTGACATTGTGTCTGCTGTAACGAGACGAATGCTGAGATGGTCTCTAGGTTGTCTGTGAACCGTCGAGATTTGGAACTAGGGACTATGTCATGGCTCCGTTTGATGGTGTAACATCTGTGTCCTGCTGGAATGAGGAGGCCCACCGTTGTTGGTCCCCAGGCTGTAGATGCGGCCATTGAGATTTGGAACTAGGGACTTTGCCATGGTTCCATTTCGTTGCAACTCTGAGGTCGGTTGTTGACGTCACGTCTACATCTGGTTAGAGTGAGGAGAAACGCCGTTGGTGATCTCTAAGTTGTCGATGTCGACGTCGAGACCCTGAAGCTAGGGATCTTCTTTTTGCTTCATTTGTTGACATTGTGTCTGCAATATTGCGACAAATGTCGAGATTGTCTCTAGGTTGTCTATGAACGGTCAAGATTTGGCTTCGCTTTCTGATGGAGCCTGTCGGGAAGGTATGGTTCTCTCTTTGTTTGTGCCCCTGGATTGTATGGGATCGATGTGATCTTACCTGTAGGGCCAAAAGTTTCATTCTTTCATTTTTTTTATTCTTTCGTGATGCTCTATCATTTCAGCTTTTTATATCGCGAAAATCGCGATTGCCCAATCATTTCGGCTATTTTTCGCGGTGCCCAATCATTTCGGCTATTTTTCTTTTTACTCGCTGCTTTTTATTCCGAGCTGCCCAATCATTTCGGCTGTTTTTTTATTTTACTCGCTGCTTTTTATTGGGAGTTGCCCAATCATTTCGGCTGTTTTTGTATGCATACATTTTTATTTGCTGATTTCATTGCAAGTTGCCCCATCATTTCATTTATTTCATATGCATTTTTGGCTCGCTGATTTTTTATCGCGAGTGTGGAACTTGGAATCTGATGCCAATCTTAGCATCAGCATCGCTACGACTGGAATATTGTCAAGAGCGAATCATCATTTGCCATGAAAGGACTTGGAATTTGATACCGATTTAGGCATCGACATCGCTACAACTGGGATATTGCCAGGAGCGAATCATCATTTGCCATGAAAGGACTTGGAATTTGATACTGGTTTAGGCATCGGCATCCCTACAACTGGGATATTTCCAGGAGCGAATCATCATTTGCCTCTGTTAATGTTGAACAAAGGTGGCTTAGTAAACAGGGTTAAGATCCTGTCGACTAAGGCTTTTGACTTCATGAGCCGTAAGGGTCTCACAAAGGTATTTCTCCCTACAAGTCGTGAGGATCTCGTAGGTGTGTTTTCTCCTTAGGAATCGTGGGGATTCCTAAGTGTATATTCTCTTATAACTCGTAAGGATCCTACAAGAGTGCCTTCTCCTTATAAGTCGAGAGGACTTACAAAGGTTGTTCACCGTGCGAACATATCCCCAGTCACGGATGGGACTTGGTTAGGGAAATGTTTATTCGTGCCCGTGGATTGTATACAAGGGTCAGTACTGAGCCGCTTGTAGGGCAATGTCGAAGGTTGTGGGGGTTGCTTAAGAACAGGTTCAGGTCTCTGTAACTTAAGACTTTCAAATCTTATGAGGCATGAGGGTCCCATAAGAGAGTTCTCCTTACGAGTCGTGAGGATCCCACAAGTGTAATTTCTCCTTAGGAATCGTGAGAATCCTTAAGTGTATTGTTCCTGTACCATTTCAAAATAATAAAATATTATTTTTAGGAATTTATATAATTTAATATTATTTTATGGAATATTTTAATATTTCGGTATAATTAAATACCGATAAATGGGAAAAATTTTGTTAAAATTTTGGAAAATTCTAAAATGGGGTAATTATTGGAATTATGCCATTTTTAAGTTTTTGTGATCATTTATATGCTAATTTAGTGCTAATCGCGATTAAAAATCGCTAATCTGCTTTTTAGCAATTTTGTGCAAAACATGCACATATCTTTTTTTTCTACACTTGTGTTACATTTTCACAATGGGTTGTTTTGGGGTTACTATTTGAGTGAGAAGGGTTTTAAGGAAAAGAAAAAGAAAAAGGGGTTGAAATTTGAATATAATATGAGGTATGGTGAGAGAGAGAGGTATGGGTTTTACTTTGACCAAAGACTTGGCATTTTTCTCTTCATTCTTTCCCTCATTTCTCTCCCTCTTTCTCCATTGCTGCTGCTGCTCCTGCTCCTCATTTCCCCCCATCTCCAAGCCACAAAAACATCTCAAAAACATCACCAAAACCCTACCCCCATTTCATTAAAAGTGTGCACAAGCTCAAGATCTACACATTGGAGCAAGAAAGCAAGGATTTTGGCCACTAGGGGCAACTCAAGAAAATTCTTGAGTTGCCAAATGAGGTATTTACTGAAACCTTAGCTTAGTTTTAGCATTACTTATACCCCCATGTTGTGATAGAACCGATATTGTGTGTTTTGTGGATTTGAGGAAAACCTAGTTAGGGTTTGAGGGAATTTTGTGTTGTAATGTGAAATTGAGCTCAGTAGAGGCTGCAAAAACACCTTAGTGCTATAATTGAGACCCAAACCTGAGAATTAAGACCCGGAATACGGATTTAGAAACCGATATCGGAAAATTTAAGGAATCTGTGAAGGTTATATGAGATCTGCTATCAACCCAAGTCTCTGAAAATTATTTTGGTTAGACAGTGATATGTGCAGGCACCCAGGAAGCTACCACCAAGACCCTAGCCCTTACCTCCTATTCCCGGCCGCAAATTTATCCATTCTGGCCGCAATTTGCGGCAAGACCATGGTGGATTTGCCTCGTTTTGGTTTTGGTGCCCCCTTATCAGTAGATTAGACCCCTGGCATGTGTAGATTTGTCTAATTTGATCTAGGGTGAAATCTGGAGCCTATTTCCTTAGTTGCTGTTTTGGATTCGTGTTTCCGTATTCCGTATTTTTAATTCTGCAATAGCGTATTTCGTTTTACCTCGACTACTTGGCGTTTATACGATGATATCGAGGATTATTGATGGTTTTGAAGGCGTACCCATAGGTTCTAACCTATAGGCCCCTTAGCGTATCGTTTTGGTTTTCGTATGCCGTTTTAGCTTTGATTTGGTTTTAATACGCATTATACAATACGTTGATGTGTAAGTACCCCATGAAGACTTCGGGACGACAAGCAAGCGCGTGGCGACGTCGACAAATGAAGACGCAAGGTGAGTAGATTATATCTACGGGGGAAGTCGGGTGGATGGCGTATAGCACCCCCACAGTCCGTAGTTGATAATATATATATATATATATATTATATAATAGTTATAGTGTGTCGTGGATATTGTGTTAGGTGTATTATGGATAGTTTAGGGTTAGAAGTAAACTAGTGTAGTTCATAGTCGCGAACCCCAGAATAGATTTACACCCACACACACGCCCTTGCATAGTCATTATACTTACACTGTGTTGATGATGATATTGGATGACATTGGAGATGAGTCGATGATATTGGGCATAGTGCCGTGAGATCGGTGATTTGATATGATTCGTATTTGGGATACGACATGTGATTTTTAGCGGGCCTTTGGGCATGTGTTTTACCCCCGCATTCATACTTATATAGATGGTATCGATTTGTACTAGACTTAGATCAATACCCGAGATTATGTGATATGATGATAAGGATACCAGATAATTGATGAGAAAATGTGATATTGTCCCGTACCCAGTTATTGGGATGTCGTACGACGATTTACCGTACGAGCTTTATATTGATGATAGATCCGCACTCATGACTTGAGGATGTCATATGATATACTATATCGTACGCGATACTACTGAGGCGGGATCACCGACTACTATATATACATATCGACTCGTGGTTTCCATACCCCTCCCGATTGACTTGATACTTAGATTTGTACTTGGCATAGTAGATGTTAGACTATACCCGAGTCATACCTATTTTAAAAACTAACGAATCGGGAATATTTTAAAGACAGGCAAAAGGGATTCTACGGATACTTTAAAAAAGCGCATCTTTTCTTAAAAACACCGTAGCCCTTATTTTACTAAAAATCCCGATTCGTCTTATTTCAAATAGCATAACTGCATGACTTATATATATTGATGTAGATTCTTCACTGTTGTGTTGATTATTTGATTTTCGCATATTCATGCTATTCACATCGCTTTGCATGTGTTTATTGCTATATTACCATTATGTTGTTAGGACACCAGCACCATTATCGATGATGCGTATATTCCACGTACACTTGCTTGCCGGCTCACACACTTCATCATCGATAATTGCCATGTCACTACACAGTAGTATTATTGCATCAGGACATGACCTTGTATGTGCATACTATTATTCCACGTTGCATGATATCCTGTTATACTTGCATTTCATTAATATGTCACATACATCATACTTTCTGATTATACGCATTGAGAAATTCGTTTTCATGATATTTCTGGATTTGGGAACTGTGGATAATTTCAAAAGAGAGTATGTACTTATTTGAAAGACCCGGTTTCCTTGATATGATATTTGCGCAGCCACCATGAGATTTATCGGTTCTGATTATATACCCCATACGAGGAGTGGGTGCCGTATGAGGGTACATGGTGGGGCCCAGTATGGTTCCCCTCGGCAAGATGATCGATGGACTTTGCCGATTGAGCCTGGAGGTGGGCGAGTACCTACCGGTGATTGTATTTGAGCTCGGCGGATATCCGGAGGATACCGACCAGAGTTGAGAGATGGATATGGGCCGACCCGTGCTACCAGGGCCGAGGGCCGATACCGCAGACGGAGCCCGATGTATGAGGATTTACGTGCCGATGCTAGGCACAGGTTTCATGATGTTTTCAAGTATCAATGCTAGGCACTCAGGTTCCATGATTTTGATTATATCCTCATATTTACATGCATGATGCTTATTGTCATTGGGTGACAGGTAGACGGGATCCACTTATATACAGACATTGATCACATACAGACTTTTATTACATTGATCATACTTTATTTGTATATATAACAGGGTATGAGGGCGCTGTTATATATACCCTTACAGGAATATTAGTGGAATGAGACGCTAATATATGTGTATTGATATCCATTTTGATACTTCATCATATTTGGCACTACCTACATGTTTAGATGTTACATTGCCACCTTATCCTGCTTCAGGCTTATTCTTGAGGTTTATATATCTGATCGTATTGACCTAGGATTATTTCGTGCATTCGATTTCTGCTTGTAGATATTTTCTATTCACGAGTTGGCAACTCACCCCCGTTGTGCCACAGTTCTTGCAGGTTTTGCCGTACAGGTTCCATAGCGGCATTTCTGGCACACTTCTTCCTTTGAGGGTGAATTGCTTTTGGTAGGTAGGTTTTTTGCATCAGATCCACCATTGTACATGTATTATTCATTGTATCTAGAAATTCCATCAACTAAAACTTGTATATTGTTTCAGACTTAGACACTAGTAATGTATTATTTCGACCTTAGAGTCGCGTGTAGTAGTATTACGGTTTTCATGTTATTTGAGTTTCCTTGTGAGTTTTGATCCTCGCCCTTCGGCGTTGTATATTATATTGCTTGCGTGGTTGTGACCGTCGATTGACGAAGAGCTAGCTCCCGCTTGGGGATGCCTTTTATCATTTCATATATATTATTCTTGTTGCACCCTGTTGGGGCCAGTATTTACAAAGGAAACTCTACCGAAATTTTCAGAAAAGACTACACATTTTAAAAACGCATTTTCGGCTTAGTTATTTAAAATCTTTGATTTCAAAATATGTTTTCTTTACTTATTAAAAAAATCAATTTTCTTTATTTACTCTTAAAATGGTTTTAGATTTCTGAGCTTTTGGCTTACTTGGATCAGATGGAGTCCTATAGACTTCATATGGTTCAAGGGCCAGTCGAGTGCTCTTTCGGGTCGTGACAATTCCCTTGTGAGTTGTAAGGATCTCACGCAGGTGGTTTCTCCTCACAAGGTCGAGAGGACCCTGTAAGTGTTTTTTAACGAGGCTGCGCCCTTTCGGGTTTTCACAAACACTCACCGGTAGCCCTGCTGTTTTTACTCACGGAGCCCTTTCGGGTTTTCATCCGTGCCCATTTTGCTTACGGACATGCCGTTTTTTAATTCTTTTTGTTTATTCTCCCCCTTTTTTTTATTCTAACGAGGTTGCGCCCTTTCGGGTTTTCACAAGACTCGCCGGTAACCCTGCTGTTTTTACTCACGGCGCCCTTTCGGGTTTTCATCCGTGCCCATTTTGCTTATGGACATACCGTTTTCTTTTTAAACACCACGTCAGCTTGGGGATGCAGCGGGTTGGTAGTAGTTTAACGACGTTTCGGTCATTTGCAAGTTTTAGGACATTGCGGTCCACCGTCGCCGTATTTGAGACGAATCTCTAGTTTACTGACTTTTCGGTCTATGGGGCTTTCCCTATGAATGAGCATGATGCTCCCGGCATATCCATCTTTCTCGGAGTATGTGGCCATGGCGGGTCCACCTTCCAGTTTTCGGATAATGCGAACTTGCCTTGTTGGTATTGGTCCTCAATCCAGCCTTTGAAAACGAAGCAATCTTCGATTGGATGGCTTACCGTTTGGTGCTAAGGGCAGTAATTAAGATCGTTAACATCGCCTGGCTGCAACGAACGTTTTGGACTCGGCAGATTGATGAGTCTTTTGCGCACTGCTAGCTCGAACAGTCTCCTTGTTTTATTCTGAGGAAATGAGTAAGGACGTCCCAGTCTCTCCTCGAGGGATGGGCGTGGACGCACGTTGTTTTGGCGAACAACCGTCTTCAATTTGCTCGGCTGTTTTTGAGCATTGGCGACGACGATCGCTTTTCCTTTCTTATTTCGAGAGTCTGGCTTTGGAGGAGACGGTTTATGTCCCATCTGATCCATTTGGGCCAACTTGTCGATCAAGGCCTGGAAAGTAGTTGGCTTGAAGAACATCATGAATTGTGAGATGGTCGCTTCCGGATCAAGAGTGCCCACGAACATGCCCACCGCCGGCGCTTCTTCGATCCGCTGTTCGCATTTCGATCATAGATTCCGCCATCGTGCTGCGTATTGAACCCACGTTTCGCCTGGCTTCACCCTGGCGTTAATCAGTGTTGTTATTGGGGTGCGCTCGCTGGCGCTTGCAAATCTTTGTGTAAACAATAGCTCCATCTTCGCAAATGTTTTGACAGAGTCGTTAGGTAGCTCCGAATACCATTCAAAGGCCGTTTCTGCTAAGCTGCCGACGAATTGGCAAAGCATCAGTTTGTCATCGCCTCTAGTGTTGCCGCATAAGGCCCTGAACTGAGCGACGTGCTAATGTGGATTCCCTGTCCCCTTGTACACATGGAATTTAGGGATCGTATATCCCGGCGGGTAACTGATTTGGTCATACCAGCCCGGATAGGGTCGTCCGGTTCTAACAATTTGCCCAGCCGCTTCATTCGCCTGGTGAGCTCGTATTTGTTGAGCTATATAGTCGTCCAGCGCGGCTTTGGAAATAGTTTCCTCTTTGGCTGCTGAAAGAGCCGGAGGAGGATTAGATGTCTCCCCTCTGTCGTTTTCGAGGATAATCGGAGGATCTTCAACTGGAGGGTCCGGCTGTTACATCATCCCTACCATGTCTTGGAAGAGAAGCACCATTTGTTTTATGTTGGCAGCTTGTTCTGCTGCCTCTCTGTCCTTCTTTTCGAGGACTCTGCGTAAGAAGTCAGCATCGGTTTCTTGTTCGTGACGCTGCTCTGATGATGCCTCAGGGCTTTCTTTTGGCCCGGTAAGTGCGGTCATTGCAGTCAGCATCTATTGAAGCTTCTGCTGTTGTTGTTCCTGGGCTTTGGTTACGGATCGAGTGAGCGGTCGGTGACCCGTCGAAGCACGGCTTTCCTCCTTTCCGGAAGCCATATAAACGGTGTGCACCACCATGCCCCCAGACTTGGGGCGTTTAGATTCAGTGTCTTTGCGATTTGACAAAGACACAGGGATCTTCTCTGACCTCCTTCTTTTTTGAGCGGTCGAAGTTAAGGGGGCCGTTGTAGTGGGCACCCAAGTAGCTGTCGTCCTTTGTGGCTTGACAGAGTAGTCCTTCTCCTGCCGAACTTTCATCTTTTTCTGTCGGAGGAGGTAGTCTTGATCAACAACCGAGTTTTGGACTTGACGCCAGACCTTGTAAATTTCAGAGGACAGCCGTTGAGGGGGCTGCTCTAGCTTCACCTTTGGGGCATTATCCACAGGTGTAGGAGATCTTTTCAATACGGCAGTTGGAGAGTTTTTGCGCACCCTTCTTAGCGGTTCAAAGCTATTCCGATCAGAACATCAGCATTGATTTCCACCATCGGAGCTGGCGGAGTTATCCCAGAGGGGGAGTTGCCCCCAGCCTTCCTCACTCGGCGCCAGTGGCGACGTCGAGCGTGTCGTGCGGATGGAGTTGTTTCAGCTATAAGGGTGACTTCGTCATGCCCCTGCTTTGAGGAGAGACTGTTATTGGTGCTAGCCTGTCGAAGACTGACACCCGTTGAGAAGCAATGTCTAATCTGTCAAAGACAGACCTTTGGCCAGGGGAAGCAGCTTTGCGGAACTCGCCTGGAGCAGAAATCGGAATGGCCAGCCTTGTAAAAACTGACTTCTTGGAAGGAGGAGCCTTTCCAATGATTTCGTCCGCTTGAGCCGGGATGGCTATCCGCTTTGGGATGGCAGCTTCGGGTATCGCGGGCTTATAGACGCTCTGGCCCAGTCTGTTGAAAACTGAGGTATTGAAGTTGGGCGACCCGTTGAGAGGGGCCACGGCAGTGGTAAGTCAATCAAAGACCGACTTCTTTGGGGCTTCTTGCAATGTTATTGGGGCATTGAAGCTCATCGGTAAGAGCATGGTCCCGAAGAATAGTCCAGTGGTGGCTAGAGTTACCTGCTCCACTGGCATATTGAAAAGGGAGGCCGCTTGGGGACCATAAGTCACTCCTCCAGCAAGGACGGAGCGAGAGTTGCAGTTGCAGGTAGTGTAGTTTGAAGCCATTGATCTTTTGTTTTCTGCACGGAGCAAGACACCAAATCTTAATACCTCGAATCCACAGGCAACCACAGCAAACAACGATTCGTTCGCGAACACGACACACGAAGTATGGAGTGGAAAGAGGAAGAGGTCCCACCGGGCGTGCCAGAATTTGTTCCCCTCCGAATGGCGGCGCGACGACAGGGAGACGCCTTGCATGAGTTTCGGGGCAGATGCTATTTGGTTTTATCCGTCCACCTCTCCGAAGATGCCAAGTTGATTTATGGCACCGTGTATCGAAGGTTTAGACGGATGCGACCGATGTAGTAGACTTTGTCAGATTCCCCCTCGTCTGAGGGGTTTTTGATTGTGGGGACGCTCTTCCCTGCAGGCGCAAGCCCCTGCAGTTAATTACGCTACCGTATCGCGGTAACAACTTTCTCCTTCTCCAGAATTTCACTTCGTGTCGTGGGTGTTTGTTTTGTTTGTGGTTGCCCGTGGATTGTATACGGAGACTAATTTATGTCGTCGCCCGTAGGACGTGGATTAGTCCAAATCTGTATTTTCTTAGATTTGGGTTTGGGTTTTGGTTTAAGGATACGTTAGCCATATTTGAGGCTAAGATCAACTTAAACGTTTGTTAAGGATACGCTAGTCTGATTTGAGACTAAGATCAACTTAACAGGATCGTTTAGATCTGACAAAAGAGCGTTTGGGCTCTATTGTTCCAGTTTAGGGACATGGTGGTCCATTGAATGTTTGGCCGTCGGGACCCATCACCTCTCTGACGACGTTGAAGGATTACAACGACAGATGTCAGAGGAGTTCAGAGATGTACCCTTAAACCAAAGTTGGTTGGGAGATCTATAGTCCAATTTGGGACTAAAAACTGTTTTGAAGGTTTTGGTTTAAGGATACGTTAGCCATATTTGAGGCTAAGATCAACTCAAACGTTTGTTAAGTATACGTTAGTCTGATTTGAGACTAAGATCAACTTAACAGGATCGTTTAGATCCGACAAAAGAGCATTTGGGCTCTATTGTTCCAGTTTAGGGACATAGTGGTCCATTGCCAGTTTAAGGACATGGTGGTCCATTGAATGTATGGCCGTCGGGACCCATCACCTCTCTGACGACGTTGAAGGATTACAACGACAGATGTCAGAGGAGTTCAGAGATGTACCCTTGAACCGGGTGTAAATTGATTTGAGAGAGCAGTTGCGCTCTGTTCAATTTAATTTGAGGACTTATGGCTAGAGTTGGGTTAAGTCCATTTGAAAATGTTCAACATTTTATTTGCATTTGGCCTGCTAGGCCTTTGTTTGGGCTCTGCCCTTTTTAAATGATGTACAGCATCGGGTTGTTTATTTAAATGCATTGCATTTATTTTGGCCTGTTAGGACTTTTTAATTGGGCTCTGTCCCTTTTCTTTAATAATGCAGAGCATTCAATGGTCTGACAGCGCACCACGTGGCCTGTCAGACGCTCTGCGCTAATTGAGGAGCGCAAGGCGCTAGCGCATGTGGGGGTGACACGTGTCACGCACTGGTGAGCGTAAGTCTGTTAGCGCAGTGCGCTGCTGACACGTGGCGCGCTCTGGTGACTTGCGCCAAACTAAGAGAGCGGTGCTCTGTTTTTAGAAGCGCAAGGCGCAGCTGTTCTGTGATTGACACGTGGCGCTCCCTGGTGGCTTGCGCCAATCCAAGGAGTGCAACAGTGCAAACTCAAAAGTGCAAGGCACTGTTTAATATTTGGATCAAATTAGATCAAAGGGAACAAATTTTTCTTGTTTTCCAGAGAGGTTCTACCTCAAATCTCAAGAACCAGTGGTTCATCAAAAGGCAATGCCTTTATACAGAAGTAAATTACTTCTGCTTTTTTATTATTATTATTATTATTAATATTATTATTTTTATCGAAGGTCTTGATCTTGTTCTTAGATCAATGATCTTTTTAGAAAAAAACTCTTCTTTTTTCAAAGGTTTACCTTTTCTCTCTTTGAGTTCTTCTCAAAATTTTAGAGGAATTCTCTGGTTTCTCTTTCTCTGTGTGTTGTTCTTTAGACTTGGAGTCTAGGGGCCTTTATATAGTGCCAATTGATTTGTTAAATCAGTTAAAGAGATCTTTCTCTGAGTGATTTAGGGATTTTTCCCCACCGTTGGATCTTTGATCCAAAGGCTTCTGTTTTACAGAAGATAATTTTCTTGTTTTAACAAGATCAGAAAGATCTTTCTGGAATTTTTATTCTGTTTTAGTGCTGGCACAGTTGGCGCAAGCGCAACTGCGCTGACACGTGTCGCGCAGCGCAGAGCGCAGCGCAACTGCGCTGACACGTGTCGCGCAGCGCAGAACGCAGATCAGCTGAAGCGTTGCTTCCTTTATTAAAATTTGAATTTTAAACAGAGCCTTGCTCTGATTGAGGGAAACAGAAGCGTTGCTTCATTTCCTGCCTTGGAATTTGAACAGAGCTTTGCTCTGGAAGGGAGATTTTCTCCTTTATTATTATTATTATTATTTATTTATTTTTTCTTTTTTTGTTATTATTTTATAAGGAGCGGGTTTTGAGCTTAAATTTTGGCGGGAACACATACTTTTTCAAAATTCAGAATCAATCAAATGACGCCGTTGCCGGGGATACGTGCGTAATTTTTTTCTTGATATTCGTGTTGAATTCTTATAAAATCCAGTAAACATATTATAAAGAGAACCAAAACCGCTTATTATGTATTTAACGATTATTGTGCGGCTTTTGCGAGAGAATCTGGAGTCACTGGAATGAGAAACTAGAGATTCAGAGACTTTCCACATATACCAGAGGAGCATATGGGTGCACAAAAGAAATTTCAACAGAAGAGCACACCAAACGCGGCGGAATCGCGGCAAAAGTAGTGTTTGGCCGCGGAAGCACGGCGGCTCTGTGGATTAGTGCCCCTAAAATCTCCAGGTATCTTTCTCTGATCTTTATTTCTCCTCTCAAATCTAATAATTTGAATTTTCTGCAGGATTCTTTGCAAAAAGTGCCGCTCAAAAATCTTTTTGCGTGTTTTGATATTAGTTTGTTTGTGCATATTTTTTAAAACGGACTTGAAGGGGCAAAACCAAAATTCATATTAGGTGGGGATTTCATCACCCTTCCTAGGTCCCACAAATGACAAAATGAGCATACTTTCATCCTACATTAATTAAAAAATATCTAGACCAAGCCTCTAAGGACCGTCATGCTCAATTAGGACAGAGGAGGGTCGTGGGTAATATATCGCTTATCTGCATCTCTCTTGTGGTATCTAGGCAAGTGTGACTAAGGAAAGTGGTTATTTAATTAGGCATGCTATTTTCGGTGATTCGTATAGCAGATACATCCCAATTACCTGGCCACAAAAGTGATAAAGAGGTGGTAGAGGATTGATCCTGCGACTTGTCCTTTGGAAGTCTAGGAGCGGTCTAGTGCTTGACCTAGGTGACCTTAATTCTAGAGTTGATTGTGCATGTTTGTGATTTGTTGAGTCAAGCCTCACGTTCGACACTTTTTCAAAACAAGACATTTTTAAAATCATTCTCACACACTGCCACGTGCGCTGAACCCGCTTAGTGTATGATCGGCTGGACACTGGATTCTAGTGCCCGTCTTGTCCGCGTTTCTGCTATCGACTCCGAAGTCGGTACTTCTTCATATTCTATTTCCCATCCACTCACCAAATCGACCAAGATGGAAGGTTCTCCATCAGATTTTACCAACACACCCCTGCCACCACCCGTAGGTGCGCAGAATCCACCGCGCATCTCTCTTCGAGAAAGATGCTACCGGATATGTAGTCCCCTTCCTACTTGTCTATCTATTCTACCAGCCAATAGGGATAATTTCGAAATTAAACCCCACTTCATCAACTTGTTGCCCAAATTTCACGGGCTTGAATCCAAAGACGCATACGTTTTTATAACCAAATTCGAAAACATATGCGCAATGTTGGGTACTACACAACTTTCTGTGGATCCTATGAGATTACGTATTCTCACATTTACCTTGTGCGATCTAGCAGAAAAATGGCTTTATAGCACCGCCGCACACTCTATTGCTAAATGGGATGAATTCGTTGTAGCATTCCTTAAAGAATTTTATCCCAATCATAAGACCGCCTATGTTCGAAGCGAGATTAAGCAGTTTACCCAACTTCCCAACGAACCATTTTGGAAATGGTTTGAACGGTTTAAAGATCTTCTTTTACAATTCCCCCATCACGGAATTGATAGATGGCAACTTTGCCGAATTATATATGAGGGTGTTAATCCAGCGACAAAATAGATGCTTGAAACCATTTGTCAATGCCATTTCATGTCTAAAGACAATGGTGAAGCTTGGCAATTTCTGAAAGATCTCGCCGAACAAACTTTACAGTGGGAAAGCGTTAGACCAACTTCATCTAGGGAAGGTATCCATCAGCTCGACGATCCCATCGCAGTGAAAGCCGAAATGGCCGCGATGCAAAAGAAACTCGAAGCTATAGAAAACAAATTTTCGTCAGCCTCCCTAAACCATGTTACGCTCCCCAAACCTGTGTGTGGTTGTTGTTCTAACCCATCATATTTAACGGAGGAATACCCTTTGAATCCTCCATTTCAAGGTCAAGAACAGACTAATGCTATTTTTCAGCAACGACCGAGAAACTATTCTTATTCTTCCACCTACAATCAGGGTTGGAGGAATCATCCTAATTTTGTTTGGAACCAAAACCATACTCAAAATCAAAACCAGTTCCCAAGCAACTATCAAAGACCTCCCCCACAGCAACTGCAACCACCACAACAAAGTCAGCACCCATTTCAACCGCAATCTTTTCAAAATCCGGCTAACAATTTTGCACCTTATAATAATTCTTTCCCAACGGCCGGTACCGAAAAATCCTCTGCACTCGAACGAAAATTAGAAACGTTTATTAACCATTCCATGCAAATGACGGCTAATTTATCATCTTTTATCCAAACATTAGTACAACACACCGCTTCCCACGGTGAAAGTGTAAGTCTACGGTAGCGCCCCGGCCGTCTAACAAACGACAAATGCGGAACAAAAACTTTTTGACTGGCGCTATCGCATACTATAACCTGGATCTACCATTAAAGCTAAACTAACAAACTACAAAGTGGGTAGAAATGTTATACCGAACGATCCGAGTCCTTCGGTCTTCAACCATTATCCCACGCTTTGTTGCGGCTGCTCTGAACTCCTGAATCTCCAGTCTTCTCGTCCAGGTGGCACCACGTCGTCGGATCTTTAAACGGGCTCCCGCCTCTGAACCGAGGCAACTCGATCATCAAGTTTGCTAAAAGAGATGACCAAGATTGATGTAGAGAATGAGTAGAACACTTTGTCTCATTACATCCAAAGCTATGGATGAACGGTTAATGAAATTGCCTTTTGGAATCGGGTGAAATGAGAAATCTAACTATCTAATTTCCATGAATCCAAATCATATACTTTTTTCCAAATCAACAACCATTAACTCTAGCAAGAGGGGCCGGCCACTATATAGGATGAGGGAGGTGAGTGTAGGAGAGGGGAAGGTGACCATTAGCACTTAATGAATGAATGAGTCATAATAAACACCTAGCATAACCATTAAAGCATACAATGAATCATAAACCTTAGTCATCCATTCATTAAATGCATAATCAATGCACTAATGAATCACTAGCCACCTCATCAACCTAGTCACCATCTAGAAGCTTCCACACACTCATGACTCACCCTCAAGACGAAAAGATAAATCCGCATTTAACCGAATGTTAAATACGGGTGATAGAAAACGGGAAACTGGCAACTTCCAAAAGCGATCCCGAAACGAATTTCAGGATAACCCCGTAACAGTATAAACATACCCGCATTTGTATTACGACCGAATACAAATGCAACCGAGACAAAGATATTATATCTACACAGTATAATACTTGGATCCGGCTTAAACCAAAGCCCACCAGTATTATCTGCCCGAAATATGACACGTGCGTAAACGCACGTGCATTTTCGAACCCTGCCATAAACCCATACGGCCTCTACAGCGTTTCGCCCGAACTTGGGAAAGTGTCTGTGGGGAACTCTAATGACTCATCAACACACTGGCACTGGGTATAACCACTAGCATGTCAGAGGTACAAGCTGTACGTAACGTTTGCCTATGTATTGATTGGAAGGGAAGCTGACGAGCGAACTCATCCAGAAACCCTACTGAGCCTGATAGTGACAATATCCATACAGTCCGGTCCGTTCGTCTAAGAGTATCGCATATCGAGTCTAGGGGGGTGGATAAAGTCAGACCCCTAATAACGCGATAATTCGTGTCGGTATGAAGCCCATCACCTCCTGAGAAACTACTGATCCAAATCAGTAATTCTCCACTATCTCGGCCGAGGATTTCTAGTGATGGCCACCCGTGCACTGTGCGACATCAACCCCCAATACCGGGAGAGACGAATCCCCGACGATCCGCTCACTGCCTCCATGTGGCTCGGGACTGTACGCAACTAAAACCTGTTTGCACGTCTCCTTTGAGCGTGGTAGGGTAGTAATCAAAGTACAATGGGAACTCACACGAGACAAATGACGATCTCAGGTCGACAAACTAACCTGTACACATGTCACCAGGGAACTGCTATCTGACGATATATATAATACCAACTAGCATGTTCCCGGCGAGTCCTGTCCGTTGTACTCAATGAGCACCTGTATACATTTTTGGTGAACCAACTGACACCAATGGCTTGTGAGACCGGCCACCGCCCCTCGTCAGGGTCTCGACTGTATACACTAGTCTACTCTGGAGTATCGATGCCCTGTCTCGAAACTCTCATGACTAGGGACACTTTAAGGATTTTCTTACAAACCCTAGCTCCCACGTATATGATCGCCATCATACTGCTGGCAGTCAAGCAAGAATCCTATGGGCTCTATCAACATGCAATAGTGAACCAAAGCATGTATACAATGATAAAGACAAACCAGATAGCATACTATCATCTCGAGTAAGACAGTCATATCGGTATAGGTCCTCCCTCAATCATTGCAATCACGTCGCTGCGATCCAATAATTGACTTAGAGGGCACTATATCCAACAGAAAGTATAAAATCGATAGAAGTGTAACTTGCACAGTTAAATACCGCGATGAGTGAGAGAGAGAAAGGGAAACTTCCATCTCAACCTTTACTGAATCTTGGCCTCTCATAAAGTCATAATGTATGTGCTGTAACCACGTTAAGATCAGGAAGAGTGCTGAATAACCAAGTGGGTGAACATGTTGATGTTGATGATATTGATGATACCCCGGCTTTTACTTCTACTCCTACTTTGTCTAGCCCACCATCTTCTTCTGAGCATATTCTCAGTTTTCCACTAAGCTATAGACCTTCAGCCCACTTCCTTGAGTCAACCTAAAACGATCCCAACTCCAATTCTAGGATCCATTCCATCCCAACAAACTTCTTCTCAAAAGTTGGACCCAATCCTTATTGATAAAGCTCCTTATCTACATAGGTTAAGGGCCAACAAACCAAGTCACCAAATGGAGAAGATTGTGGACATTTTTAAGCAGGTTAACATAAATATCCCTCTCCTAGATGCTATCAAACAAGTTCCGTCCTATGCGAAAATTTTAAAGGACTTGTGCACTAGGAAGAGGAAAACTCAAGTACCTAAAAAGGTCTTCTTAACAAGTAATATGAGCAATTCTCCTACCTAATTGGTGCCCACGAAACATAAGGACCCCGGTTGTCCTACAATATCTATAACCATAGGGGGTAAAATTATCAATCGTGGTCTACTCGATTTAGGTACTAGTGTTAACTTGTTTCCATATTCTGTGTATGAGCAATTAGGGATAGGAGAGTTGAAACCTACGCAATGCACTCTCCAGATAGCCGATCGATCTATCACCCAACCTAGGGGTGAGCTAGAGGATGTGTTAATAAAAGTCGGGGAATTTATATTCCCTGTGGACTTTATAGTTCTAGATACACAGCCTGTAGCAAACCCACAAAACCAAATTCCGGTGATTCTAGGTCGACCTTTCCTAGCAACTTCAAACGCGAAAATCAATTGTCGTAACGTTTCAATGAACCTATCCTTCGAGAAGATGACAATTGACCTTAACATCTATAAGCTAGGAAGTCAACTATCAGAACCCTATGCTCATGTTTGTTCTGTCGAAAAGATAGCTTCCGATAGTTGCGAATTCGAGGACCTTCAAAATACCGATCCTACTATTTATTATACACGTGAAGACCTTTCTGTCGATAAGTCCACACCTAAGTCCGAACCCTTTGACCCGTCGAATGATTTAGTCAAGCTATCCGAGTATCATGACTTCTTTTCCGATGAGACTATCATTCGGAATATCGATGGAAATTTTGAAGATATTTTTACGGAAGAACTCGCATTCCTAGAAGACTTGGAAGTTGTGATGAATCAACCCCCATCTAAAGAAGTTGAGCCACCACCCCCTCTTCTCATCAAGAACAAGAATGCGAGTATGACACCACCACCGCTTCGTCTCTACCATCCGAGACGTAAACCCGATCAATTCCGCGTATTATCTCCCCAGTTCTTCAAACCTCTGATCTTCTACCAACTATATTGTTACACCAATAAAATATTCGAATGGTTGGTGTTGATTTTTGGTCTTTATATAGCTTTGCATAGACCAATAACTTTACCCCCTTGTAATTTTAAACGCTTAATACTATTTTACTCAAGGTTGGGGGGGCGAAAATATTTTGGCTCTTGAAAATAAATAAATTTTTACAAAATTATGAGTCAAAAATAAGTTTGGGGGAGGTTTTCACTGTCATTATTTCTTGTCCTTGTTACTAACTTTTCCTCCCAAGTCTACAGGGTTTTTAAGCTTAACAGATGACATCAGTGAGCACACTGTTGCAAATAAGTTTGGGAGAGATTTGTGCTTATTCACGCATCAATTTTTTCATTATATACATAAAAGCACAAAAAAATCTTTGATAAAAAAAGATTAGAAAGTGAAAAATTATATATAAAAGATAGGAAAAGTTTAAGAAAATTAGATATTTTATAACGAAACTAGTAATAGGTAGTCATGAGCTGTTGTCCTAAGAGTTAGTAAGGTGAAGGGAATCACTAATCTGATGATAGAATTGAGTCTGAAAAATAGTCCATATTCTTGAGTCCAAACATCTGAATGTTTATACCCTAGTATACGCACTTGCACACATCTTGAAACTTGGGATGGTAGATGATACCGTGAAATGCTCATGTCTAAAAACCTTAGTATGAAGATTAATGAAAAAAATGTTTAAAAAAAGAGTAAAATATAAATGAAAAAAGTTGAAGAAAAATGAACACTGGTTTTGTAATTAGTTAAGGCAGCATAAAAAAATATAGAGAGGGTGCTTTATCACATAGTGCCTTAGACCAGCTGGTTTGGGAGCCACTGCTAAGCCTTAGGTGTTGCAAGACGAGAAAATTGCTAATTACGGCTAAATGAGTGAGCACGTTTAGTAATCGGTCGGTTAGTACCTCAAGAAGTATTAACGGTCGCATGAAGAATGTGTGAGCAATTCTATCTAAAATATTCACCGACTAAAAAGTACTAAGAAAGATAGACAAGAGTATGATAGCTTGAATTGAATTCTCTAAGTGTAGGGATGTTTTTTACACATACGTAGGGGTATATGATCGATATTTGGAAGAAAGGGTAGGGAGGAAGACTAAAGGCGGTGTTTTATTGAGAGATGATGTGATTGCTGACATCTTTTCACGACCATTAAAGTAGGGCTCATGGCAACTGAAAATCTAGTGTAGTTGGAAACTCTTATTTTCAAGTTCTTTCTTTTATATGATCCTTATCTTTGTATGTAATATTCATCTTCTTTCTTTTATTATTGGATTTTGTGGGTATAATCCGCTGAAAATCCTTAGGTGACAACACTCATCCTACTAGGGACACCTAAAGGTTTAAAAACTTTTTGTACGTACCAAGTGCAATCATGTTGCCTACGAAAGTGTGCTAGGTTTTTCTTTTCCTTTTTTCTCTCTCTCTTGAATAACTAGTTTGCTCGGGACGATCAAAGTTAAGTTTGGGGGTATTTGTTCAGTCGAAAATATTGCACATTTGATGGAACATTTTTCTTACTTTTGTTAAGTACTTAAAAGTATTTATTGTAATTATAGAACATATGTGGGTTTATTTGCAAAATACTCTTTATCATATATTTATATATTATAAATAACATTATGAAGGAAAATATATGCATATAATATTTATATGATATTTTGATAATTAAAACATGCATATAATATCAAATATCCCTAATCAATATTCTTAAAATATTGTATCATATAAAATGATTTGGATAATATCTCAAATATAACAAATATTACTAATACTATGAATTAAGATATTGTACAGATTTAGCTTAGGTCTGGAGATCAGGAGATCCGAAATATCGGGAATCAAATCTGCCGAAATATTTAAGCAAATCGTAAAATCATGAATGGCAGAGACTCAAAGAAAATATGAAGAATCCAGACATTGAAATAATCTCCACGTATCAACACCTAGAAGCAGAAGAATTTTCAAAATGAGATCCTACTATACCGCCGTCCAACCGCGGCCAAACCCCCCTATTCGCGGCGGATCTGTGGCCCATTTGTGGCCGTTGGATTTGAGATTTCTTCAGTGTGATTGCAACAGAAAATCATCACACATAGGATCTAGGGTTTCTGCTTCTGCAACTATTTAAAGGACCGAGAGCTACTCTTGGAAAATCATCACCTTTTACATCACCTAATAGATCAAAACCAAAGAGATCAAGAGATCCAAGATGATCCACGCATCCAAGTTGATCATCAGCTGTTCATCTACTTCCAATGAGAATAGAGATCGGGAGCATAAACTAGGGTTCTTGTACTCTAAATTCGACAGATTTTTAAATGATAGTTGATTAGTAAAAAGGTAGATTTTTAGTTTAGTTCTTTGCATTTTACTTTCTGCATTACTTTCTGCATTTACATTATGATCTCCTTCTTCATCTTCTCTTCTATCTCAACCATGTGTGAGTAATTTCTCGTTTGACAGGGTTCGTAGAATTAGGGTAGATCAATGGATGATAAAATCTCTTAACTTGTTTTACATCTTTTAAGATTTATAAACTTTAGCAAAGTAATTGTTAACAACCTTATCGGGCGCGCTACCAATTTATTGATAGTCTCGACCATGATTTGATATTAGATTAACAATTGTTTTAGTAAATGCTAGACATAAGGTCTATGAAAAGATAAGGGTTAAGAGTGGGAACCATATTCTCTCCAAAAACCCTAATCTTCATTCATCACTATCAATCTAGTTTTAAATCTATTAAAAGATAAAAGGAGTCGTCTTTAATTAATCATCCATTACCACTAAATTCTATGAACCCTACAAGCCGCTTCTTCATAAATTTTACATTCGTGTTCAACATAGATCTAAAAACTATTCTCCCTATTTTCAATCAACGTGTCTAAAGAAAATAAAAGGTTCGACGTTTTACTGAGGACGACCGGTACTCATCTCGGCTAGCTACTAGCGACACCGTTATTGATTGCGGTTACTTTACACAACATACTTTTTCAAAATTCAGAATCAATCAAATGATTTTCTCCCCCCCCCCCCCCCACAACCTTACATATGAAAGATAGGTACGGTTGATTGATCTCGGCAAGCTACTAGCGACACCGTTATTGACTGTGGTTACTTTACACAACATACTTTTTCAAAATTCAGAATCAATCAAATGATTTTCTCTCCCACCAACATTACATCAATCAATTAAAGCTCCTTCTTCATCTTCTCTTTTATCTCAACCAAACTGTAGGGTGTTTTTCCTCACCCCATTGAGATGGGAATATGCGCGCGCTTGTCGGGCGTACCACAGATTCCCCCTGCCTAGGGTAGGCTGGGGTTTATTGACTGTGAGAATCCGAATCTCCGGCAGCCGCGGACTAAACTGCCGTTAATTACCCCTCGCATTTGGAGCGAGAGAACCTCCGATTAACGGGTTAAACTGGTCATGCGAACTCAATGTGCAGTATCGTGTTTTGAAGGGGTTTTTGAAATATCAGGGGCCCCGCAAAGTTTTTTCGGGGGTCCCGCTACCCGGATAGCGGGCTGGGGGTCAAGAGGGCTAGCGGCCCCCTTGCGGGGTGCGGGGCAGCGCCCTGTTAAAAAAAATTCTGTAACGGAAGGCAGTGTCGTGGAGTCTGTGTGTGTTTTCCTTCCCCCCATTTTTTTAAAAGTGGAGTTTAATTTCAAAAGGAATTTTATTGTGGAGTTAAACTCCAAAGAATTTTAGATGGAGTTAAACTCCTAAAAGAATTTTATGCGGAGTTAAACTCCCAAAACAGAACTTTATTATGGAATTAAACTCCAAAGAAATTTTTTTTAAAAAAAAAAGGTTTAACTCCAGAAGGGATTTTGTTGGGGAGTGCACGTAAAACGAGGGGGAAAGAAAACAAAATGGCGTCTAAAGGACACTCCCATGGCAGGTGGGCGCTTTAATGCCCGGGGTCACGTGCGTGCACGTGACCGATGGGCGCTTTGGCACCCCCAGGGTCACGTGGGCACACGTGACGAAGGGCGCCTTGACACCTGGGGGTCACGTGCGCACACGTGACGGATGGGCGCCTTGGTGCCCCCCCGGGGTCACGTGGGCACACGTGACCGATGGGCGCCTTGGCGCCCTGGGGTCACGTGCGCACACGTGACGGATGGGCGCCTTGGCGCCCCCCCGGGGTCACATGGGCACACGTGACCGATGAGCGCCTTGGCTCCCCGGGGTCACGTGGGCACACGTGACCGCGGGAAAAACCCGCGGAAAGAGGGGGCCTAGCCCCTATGCTGGGGAGCTGAACTCCCAAGGGGATTTTTGGAGTTGAACTCCTAACATAAACAAATTTATGGAGTTAAACTCCAACAAAAACTAATTTATGGAGTTAAACTCCAGCAGATTTAGAAAGGAGTTAAACTCCTGGGGATTTATTGCTCTTCTTTTGAGCCTTGGGTCTGTCCAAAGTTGGATTTTTGGAGATGGGTCTCCTTCTTCTTGCTCTTGACCGGCGGGATCTTGGAGAAAAGGGGATGAGCCTTAAAAGCCTCCCCTTTTCGAGTTCTGATTGGAGATCCGAGCTCCCCTTCGTAGCTTTTGTGGTGGAAATCTATTTATTTTGAGAAAAAGAAGAGTTAAACTCTTGATTTAATTCAAAAGAAAAAAGAAGGCTTTAGAACCTTGAGGAAGGAGAAAGAGGCAGATCTGGATTTTTTTTTTTTTTGGGAGATATCAAAAAGTTCTTCAGATATTTTCATTATCTTTGTCTTTATAGGCTATACACTTTACACATAGCCCCTTGGGCTTCACAAAATAGCATTTTGCCTATCTCATGGCTCATGTGTCATTTCTTTTTGCACATAAGCCATGGGCTTTACAAAAATTTGGCTTTATGCCTATTTTTCTTACATTTATCCATAAAAATGAAATAAAAGAAATACATCAAAATTGTTTATTACAAAATTTTTTACTTGGCGTGGGGGGAGGCCGGCCGCTTCATGTTCGGGCTCGACCCGGGCATGGGCCCACTGGGTCTGGGCTTGGGCCCACTTGGCTTGGGGTTGACTTGGATTTTGACTTGGTCAACCGGGATGTAAATTTTTACCCCAACAAATTGCCCCCCATCAATAAATGCACACCACATATGTGGGTCGTGTGCATGAAATTGATGGATCTTCTTTTACTTGGAGGCGACCTGATTTTGTTCCCGCTTTTTGGGAAGCTGGCACTGCCCTTTTTATGACATGGACGGTCATTGCTTGACATGTCTCCAAGACGGAATGTCCGTGATAGACGTTTCCCTGGCCCGGAGCGATCTGGTTCCCGCTTTGTAGAAATCCTGCGCTGCCCTTTTTGCGACTTGGACGGTCGATGCTGCCCTTTTTGCGACTTGGACGGTCAGTGCTCCCTTTTAGCGACGTGGACGGTCGGTGCTGCCCTTTTTGCGACATGGACGGTCGGTGCTGCCCTATTTGCGACGTAGACGGTCGATGCTGCCCTTTTTGCGACGTGGACGGTCGATGCTGCCCTTTTTGCGACGTGGACGGTCGGTGCTGCTCTTTTTGCGACGTGGACGGTCGATGCTGCCATTTTAGCGACGTGGACAGTCGATGCTGCCATTTTAGCGACGTGGACGGTCGATGCTGCCCTTTTTGCGATTTGGACGGTCGGTGCTGCCCTTTTAGCGACGTGGACGGTCGGTACTGCCCTTTTTGCGACGTGGACGGTCGATGCTCGATGCGTCTCCGAGACGGAGTGTCCGTGGTAGACTTTTCCCTAGTCCGGAGTGATCTGGTTCCTGCTTTGTAGAAATCATGCGCTGCCCTTTTTACGACATGGACGGTCAATGCTGCCCTTTTTGCGACTTGGACGGTCGATGCTGCCCTTTTTGCGACTTGGACGGTCGGTGCTGCCATTTTAGCGACGTGGACGGTCGATGCTGCCCTTTTAGCGACATGGACGGTCGGTGCTGCCATTTTAGCGACGTGGACGTTCGATGCTGCCCTTTTAGCGACATGGACGGTCGGTTCTACCCTTTTTGCGACTTGGACGGTCGATGCTGCCCTTTTAGCGACGTGGACGGTCGGTGCTGCCATTTTAGCGACGTGGACGGTCGATGCTGACCTTTTTGCGACTTGGACGGTCGGTGCTGCCCTTTTTGCGACGTGGACGGTCGGTGCTGCCCTTTTTGTGACTTGGACGGTCGGTGCTGCCCTTTTTGCGACGTGGACGGTCGATGCTGGATTTGACTTGCCCCGCTTCTTGCGGCGTCAGGGATGAAGTTGACTTGTTTCCGAGGTGGAATTTGGTTCTGCCAGGGAGGTCATTGGTTGTTTTGCCGACCTGATATGATTTAGATTGACATCAGCATCGCTATACTAGAATATGGTACCAGGAGCGAATCATCATTTGCCATGACAGGGTTTGGGGATTTGGTTTTGGTTTGGCATCAGCATCGCTGCACTGGAATATGGTACCAGGAGCGAATCATCATCTGCCATGAGGAGATTTCCCTCGTTCCCAGTTTAACGACTTAGGGGTCATCTGTTCCCAGTTTAACGACTTGGGGGTCATCTGTTCCTAGTTTAAAGACTTAGGGGTCTATTGGATTGGAGTTTGGGATTTTGGGGTTAGGGTAGGCATCAGCGTTGCTAACACTGAAGCATACGTGCCAGGAGTAATTCATCATTTGCCTATTCCTGTTGGGGAGCGATGGCTTAGGAGACAGGTTTAGGTCCCTATCACCTAAGACTTTTCAATTTTATGGGCCGTGAGGGTCCCATAAAAGCATTTTCTCTCTACGAGTCGTAAGGATCCCGCAGGTGTATTTTCTCCTTAGGAGTCGTGAGGACTCCTAAGTGTATTTTTCCTTTATGGGTCGTAAGGATCCCACAAAGGTTTGTTCTCCTCATGTATCGTGAGGACACATGAGTGGGTCTTCTCAATGGAGCATAATTCCAAAAGCGGAGACCAGCTGCGCAACTGGTGATTGTGGTGGGGCATGGGTATGACGACAATTATTTGAGCCCGTGGATTGTATACGGCAGTCAATCTGGGGACTGGCCGTAGGGCTGGAGAATTTTGAGAAATTGGATTTTGGTTGGCGTCTGCATCGCTACACTGGAATATGGTACCAGGAGAGACTCATCATTCGCCGTTTGGGGACTTGGAATTTTGACCTTGTTTGGCATCGGCATTGCTGTACTAGAATGATGCCAGGAGCAACTCATCATTTGCTTTGGGAGGACTTGGGATTTGGGTTTTTGGCCGGCATCAGCACCGCTAACACTGAAGCGAAATGCCAGGAGCGACTCATCATTTGCCATTGCCCGTTGGGGAACGATGGCTTAGGGGACAGGTTTGGGTCCCTATCACCTAAGGCTTTTCAATTTTATGAGCCGTGAGGATCTCATAAAAGCATTTTCTCTCTACGAGTCGAGAGGATCTCGCAGGTGTATGTTCTCCTTAGAAATCGTGAGGATTCCTAAGTGTGTTGCTCCTTTGTAAGTCGTAAGGATCTCACGCAGGGGTTTTCTCTTCACAAGGTTGAGAGGACTTTGCGAGTGTATTCATCTCTTTTCACGAGTTTGCGCCCTTTAGGGTTTTCACAAACTCGCCGGTAGTCCTGCTGTTTTTACTCAGGGAGCCCTTTCGGGTTTTCATCCGTGCCCGTTTTGCTCGTGGACATACCCTTTTTCTTCTTCTTTTTTTTCTCTTTCTTTTTTTTTTGCCGCTGGTGGGACTTTAAAAGTAGTCTCACCAGCAGGATTTGGGAGAGATAGGGGTCATTTATGCCCGTGGATTGTATACGGTTTTGCAGGATGTGTGATCCAGACCGTAGGGCTGATGTGCTCAATTCGCCTGCGACTTAGAGCATTCACGCGTAGTATTTCTTGAGATATCGGCCATTGATGGGTGGCATGGGCCTTTCTCCCTCGGCACTTATTAGTTGGTAGGATCCTCCGTCGAACACTTTCTCGATGACGTATGGTCCTTCCCAGTTTGGCTCGAATTTTCCCTTGGCATGTCGATTGGGGATGATCGGTCTTTTGAGGACCAACACCAATTCACCTTTCTTTAAAGCGCGGAGACGGGTTATCTTGTCATAGGCCTGTGACATTTGGGCTCGGTATAGCTCCAGATTTTGCTGCACCGCGAGCCTCTTTTCTTCGAGGGCATCGAGCTCTTCAAGTCGAAGGAGCACGTTTTCCTCCTCCATCAACTCATGCTGAACGGCCATCTTAAGCTTGGAACTTCGACTTCGAGGGGGAGGACTGCCTCCACTCCGAAGAGCAATGAGTATGGAGTGGACTGAGTTGGAGTACGGTGCGTGGTACGATATGCCCACAATGCCTCGTGAAATTTGAGATTCCAGTCTCTCTTGTTGGCTGAAGCATTTTTCCTCAGGAGCTTGCATAGAGTCTTATTGAAGGCTTCGGCTAGCCCATTGGCTCTTGGATTATAGATGGAGGAATATCTCCGGTCTATCTTGTGCTGAGTAGCGAACTTTGAGACATTGAAGCTCTTGAAAGAAGGCCCGTTGTCAGAAATGATTCTTCTTGGTGTACCGAAGCGGTATAGAATATTATGCTGGAAGAATGTCAGAATATCTTTTGTCTTGACTTCTTTTAGCGGGACAGCTTCAGCCCATCTGGAGAAGTAGTCTGTCGCAGTCAGTATGAACCGGTGGCCTTTGGATGACGGAGGATCAATTGGGCCAACAATGTCGGTGCCCCAGACTTCGAAGGGCCACGACGCCACCGTAGGGTGTAATGGATTGGGATGCTTGTGAATGAAATCACCATGGATTTGGCAGATCTGACATTTCTTTGCATGCTCTCCTCAATCCCGTATCATGGTGGGCCAGTAATACCCAAGCCGTTTGATTTGAAGTCGCATCTTGGGGCCAGATTGGTGAGCACCGCAAACGCCCGAGTGAACATCTTTCATGACCTTTTGAGCTTTGGCCAGTGACAGACACCTGAGCCAGAGTTGGTCATATGACCTGCGGTATAACGTGTCATTTACAAACACGTATCGGAGAGCTCTTTTCTTCAGCTGAATCCTCGCAGATTTTTCTTCGGGCAGCTTGTTGTATCGGAGGTACTCTATGAAGGGTTCTCTCCAATCGGGCTCGTCTTGAATGATCGAAGCTTCTTCGGCAGGACTACTCTCCTGTTCCGCGCTTTCCTCTTCTCGTAGAGAGACTGGGGGTAGAATTTGTCGGCTCCTGACTGTGATCAGAATTTCATCCATGTCAGGATCAGCCAGCTCCTTGGCTAGGCGAGCGAGTATGTCAGCTTTTCCGTTCAATGCTCTAGGGACTCTTGTTAGTTCAATGTGAGTGAACCGTTTCATGAGTTCCACCATCCGGCTTCTGTACCGAGCTAACTCAGGTTTGTATATCTTATAGTTGCCGCTTACTTGGTTGACGACAAGCTGGGAGTCACCGTAAACTCGTAGCCGAAGGATTTCCATTTCTATGGCGAGCTCCAAACCAGCTATCAGAGCTTCATACTCGGCCTCATTGTTTGTACGAGGCTCGGTGAGAGCAAAAGAGCGCCGTAGGGTTCCCATTGATGGCGTGATGAACACCAATCCTATCCCTGCCTTTATCTCCGGGACGCTTGATTTACTGGAGGTCCTTATTGATGAGGCTCCATCGAAATAGAGCTCCCAACATGGCCCGTCTTCCTCGAGGTGCAGCACTTGTTCGTCGGGTAACTCACAATTTAGCGGCGACCCTTCTGGTATGGGATGAGCAGCGAGAAAGTATGCAAGAGCTTGCCCTTTTACTGCTTTCTGAGGAGTATAAACTATGTCAAACTCAAGTAGCATGACAGCCCATCTTGCCACTCTGCCGGCTAGGCTTGCTTTGGTCATCAAGTGTTTGAGGTGGTCGACCTTGGAGATCAGCATAACCCGATGAGCCAGCAGATAGTGCCTCAGCTTCTTCACAGCAAATATCAGAGCCAGGCATTGCTTTTCGATTGGGGAATAGTTGTGTTCCGCCCCGACTAGAGTTCGACTGAGGTAGTAGAGGGCATTTTCTTTTCCCTCCTCGTTATTTTAGGCAAGGAGCGCACCGAGTGACTCATCTAGCGCGGCAGTGTAGAGAATCAGCGGTTTATTTGGAATAGGAGCGGCCAGCACTGGAGGGTGCAACAAGTATTGTTTGATGCTTTTGAACGCTGCTTGACATTTGGCATCCCAGATAAAAGGAGCTCCTTTCTTCATGAGCTTTGAGAAGGGCCTACATCTCCCCGATAAATTTGAGATAAACCTCCGTATATAAGCAAGCTTGCCTTGAAAAGATCTTAGCTGCGTCAGACTCTTCGGAGGGGGCATGTCCATGATGGCCTTTATCTTTGATGGGTCAACTTCGATCCCTCGATGTCGGACTATGAAGCCCAGGAATTTTCTCGATGACACGCCATAAGCGCATTTCAGAGGATTCATCTTCAGGTTAAATTCCCTCAGTCTGGTGAGAACGGTCCTAAGATCCTGGGTATGATCGGCTTTGGTTTTAGTCTTAACGACCAGATCATCAATATAACATTCGACGACTTTATGAATTAGGTCATCGAAGATATTGGTCATTGCCCTTTGATATGTAGCACCTGCGTTCTTCAATCCGAACGGCATCACCTTGTAGCAATATATTCCGATCGGGGTTCAAAATGCTGTGTGCTTCTCATCCTCAGGCGACATCTTGATCTGATTGTATCCAGACGAGCCATCCATAAAGGCGAACATCTCGTAATTTGAGGTGTCATCGACCATCATTTCCATGACCGGTAGCGGGAAGTCGTCTTTAGGACATGCCTTGTTGAGGTCCCTGAAATCGACACAAACTCGGATCTACCCATTTTTCTTCTTCACTGGGACTATGCATGCGATCCAATCCGCATATTTCTCTTCCCTGATGAAGCCGGCATCGATGAGCTTCTTAGTTTCCTCGATGACCTTTTCTTCTAGTTCCCTTCTCATTCTTCGAGGAGCTTGTTTGACTGGCTTAGCATCAGGAGATATAGCCAACTTATGTACGACCACTTCAGGGGAAAGGCCAGGCATTTCTTTGTATGTCCACGCGAAGCAGTCGACGAACTCATGCAGCAGGGCAATCATCTGCGCTTTCATTTCCTCTGACAAGAGCGAGCTGATGTAGGTCGGCCTTGGATTATCGGGCGTTCCTAAGTCAATCTCGGTTAGCTCGTCAAAGGTTGCTTGTCCGCCATCTTCGAGCTCTTGAGGAGCTTCTTCTGGCTCGGCTATCTCGTCATCATCATTTGATCTTTCGCTGGCCTCACCAACATGAATCATGTAGCACGCTTTGGAATCAGGTTGAATGTAGCCTATGCCCCGTCTATCTGGAATTCGTCCATCGATGAGTGCTCGGACCTGGGGCGGATACCGTAGCCCTTCGTAAAACTTTGCTTCGGGATCCGTTTGATATAACCGGCATCCGCACTTTTTAAAGTATTCCCGCATCTCGGGCGCATAGTATCTAGGATTGAGGACGGCTCTTATGCCTCTCTCATAGGGAAGGCACGCAACAGAAAGATCGTTCGGGTGCACAACGGGGTTTGACCTGTAAAACAGGATGCCCTTCTGTCCATTTTTCCTCCTGGGCACGTAGAAAGTTTTCAGCTGGTCCACGGTAGAGACTGACAATGCATCGAGCTCTTTGCACATCCATTCCGGCACCCTTGTGATGGCCAGGGACCCTTCTGCGACTTCGAAGGTCTCTCGTAGTTTTGCTTGCTGCATGGGGGTCCAATCTGCACAGCTATTGCACGACAGGTCCTCTTCTTCTGACTCTTCAGTGTCACTGCCGAGATGAGGGCGGACTTTGCTGCTAGATGGGCCTTCAGTAACAGATTCGTCCGTATCGCTGCCAAAACGAGGGCGAGTTTTACGGAAGGACGGGCTTCCAGCGTCGGACTCATTAGTGTCGCTGCCGAAATGCGGGCTTACTTAGGCGTTTTTACTTTTGAAAGTGACAGTCGGCGCAGATTTGCTTTTGAATCTTGGGGCCGGTCTATCGTCAGTCAGTTGTGGCTTAGCATTTTGGTGGTTCATAAAGTACCGAGAATCTTCATAGCGGACTTCATGCACACCGAACGCCTGGATGTCTCCGTCAATGCGTCTTTCTTCGCCATTTTTAGTATACTTCATGCATTGATGGAGAGTTGACGGAATGATGCCGTAATCGTGGAGCCACGGCCGCCCCAAGAGAATCTTATAAGATGTGTCTGCGTCGATCACGTATATCTTAGCTTCAGTTTGCAGATCCCAGAATTTGATTGGCAAAGCTATAGACCCCAGAACTTGCTGGCAATTTTGGTTGAAGCCTTGAATGACAATCCTTTCCCTTGACAGGTGTCGGACGTCCATTGACAAACTCTTCAGAGTTCGCAAGTTCATGATGTTCACTGAGGACCTCGGATCAATCAATATGCGATTAATTCGATCTCCGTCGCTGTACCCGGTCACGTAAAGCGGTCGATTGTGCTCAGCTATTCCCAGTAGCAAGTCTTCATCCTTAAATGTGACTGCGGCGGCATGCAAAGCGTGCTGAGCTTCTTTCATATTAATTTCCGCAAAGTGAGCCTGATACCGCTCGGGGTTTTGTAGAGCGTGAATAAGAACATCTCTAAGCTCCTTAGATAGGACCAAGGCGTCGTAGATGCTTAGGAGAGACGGAAGCCTTCGAAGGTGAGCCAAGACATTATAGTCTACTTGGGAAGGACTCGAGTTTTCATCAGCCGGTTCCCCGCCATCTTCATCATTAGCCACCTGTTTTCCCTTTCCTTTTGGGGCATTGCCCTGATTTGGCGATAGAGCCCTGCCGCTTCTGAGCTGGATTTGGTTGGCCTTTGTGGCGAGCTCCTCGTCCTCTTCAGGAAAACAGAGCTCATCCTCAGAGTCGCTACCAAGATGGATGGCGTAGCAGGTCACTACTGGGATCTCTTCATTGGAGTCTTTTTCTAACTCCTCCAGAATTTCAGCCGCTTGTACAGGGAGGAGCTCTTTTAATTGAGCCAAAGTTCTTTCCTTCTGTTCATATTCTTCGAGAGAATCGATATATTTTTGAATGGCCGATCTCTCTGCAGACTCCTTTTCGCGCCGAGCCGCACTTTTCTTCTTCTTGAGCTTCTTGGATGTTGAGCGTGATGGAACCGCATTGGCAGCCGGACTGGTAGGCTTTTCTGCCCTTCCCATTCTGTCCTGGGATCTTTCCGAAGTAGCTTTATCATCTTCTTCGTCTTGTTAGATATGTGCGTACTCCACGGAGACCGCGATGAGTCCATTTCATCCCTCAGGGCAGCGGGTTCGGCTGTCTGCACCCAGAAGGCTTCAACTTCTGTCTGTATAAAGTTGGTGGTTGCAACTTGATTGTTCACCAACACACTTTTGGACAGCTCTATCTCTCCAGCCTTGTACTGCTTCTCGACCCAGTCTTTGAAAATATAGCAATCCTCGATCGCATGGCTCACTACTCGGTGGTACGGGCAATACAGAGGATTGTCGGTCATTTTTGCTTCTTGGGGTCTTTTCGACTCCGGCAATTGTAGGCCGTTGTTCAAGGCATCTTTAAAATCTTGCGGACCTTGTCCCTTCTGAAAGAGTAAACCTTGTTCTTTTTCTCCTCTAGGGAGGGCCCATCTCCTCCCAGCAATGGCTTTCGAGACCGGTTAGTTTTGGATTCGGCTGCCCTTCGCTTTTCTTCATTGTCGGACGCATTGAAGACATTGGTACTGCTGGAACTCCCGCTTCTACGGTTGTCGTCCCGCTTGCTTTTCCAAGTTTTGTCTCTCTGAGAATCCGGCGGGGACTCCTGCTTCGAGCGTTCCAGCATTTGGACTTTCTTGGTTAGCTCCTGAAATGTCTTGAGGCCCGCCGTACACAAGAATGGGACCATCCAATTGTTGAGGTTTCCAATGAGAAGGCTGACGGACTGGTCCTGCTCTAGCGGCGGTTCGCACTTGACTGTGAGATTACGCCATCGAGCGATAAAGTCGGTGTTGCTTTCATTCTTCCCCGGCTTGGTCCTCACAAGGTCGGCAATGGAGATTTTATCACTGACACTCATGAACCTTTGCCGAAACAGGGACTCCATTTGGGCAAAGGTAATGACGGACCCGTCCGGTATACTCGCATACCGGTCGAAGGCGACGCCGGTCAGGCTGTTGACAAACTGACGAAGAAGGAGCGCGTCATTGCCCCCTGTATTTCCGCACGATGCTTTGAAGTGGGCGACGTGCTGATTTGCATTCCCCGTTCCATCAAATCTTCCGAACTTAGGAATGACGTAGCCGCTTGGTAACTCAATCATATCGTACTGCGCGGGATATGGCCGCCCACTACTGCCGATTTCTTTCTGAGCTTCAGCTTCGGCCACCAATGTTTTAACCTTGCTGTGACCAAATCCATTATCCGATCCTGTGTTAGCGGGATAGTGCTATCTGGGGCCAATGCGTCCCCAGAAGCGGAGTGTGGCCGGCTTTCATGCGGCTCGACCAGTCTTGGTCCCAAAGGAACAGGCATTGGCTGCCTCGGATTGTCATCACCCAGCTGATTAGTAGCGGCTTGTGCTTGATTGGGAGGCGCTCGAGCAATTTGAGCCGTAAGCTACATCACCACGTTCGTTAAGTCGTCAATCTTCAAATAGAGCTTGGCCATCTCTTTATCTTTGCTCCTGAGCTATTTTCGAAGCTCTTGAAGCAGCTCTTGCTTCGCAGTCCTGGGGCGGAAAGTCGGCTCTTCCTCGCTGTCCGAGCTTGACTCTGCATGGACCGAGGGGTCTTTCTGCCTATCATCCTCGTCGAGAGGGTTTTCTTCATCCAGTGGGGGTGGCTGTTCTTGGGTGGCGGCAACCACATTCAGGCTAGATTGGGCTTGGGATGTGGTGGCCCCATCCTTGCTTTTGCTGCGAAGGTTGTCGCTGGGGCGCCCGCCCGCCATATAGACCGTATGAATGATATATCAGGCAGTCTTTCGATCATTGGCGGCTGATTTCACGGATCGCTGTCTTGACCCTCTTGCTTCGGTAGCTGGTAGTCGATTGAAGGCGGATGGCCTAACCAGCTTCTTGAATGGTGCTGGCGCTTCTTTTCTGGATTTGTCCCGCTGCTTTCGTGCGGCACAGAGCGCCTGATAGACCCTTGAAGAGACAGTGTCATACTTTTTCTGTTGGGGCCGGGACACGTCTCTTTGTAGCTCTGTTCGGACCGCTGTCTTCTTGATTCTGGCGGTCATGGCATTTTTCTGAACCCACTTCAGAGGCTCGAAAGAATTGCTGATTCTTACATCCGACTCAGCCATCGTCGCAGGGCAACCCTGCACTTGGAACTTCACACGATTCCATTTGGCTGAAGCCCTGGCCCTCTTGTTGGTTCGATACCTGAGCCGCTTCCTCCTTAACTTTTTTGTTCTAAGCGCCTGGCAGATTTCGGCTCTTTGGGAAGACGCCGCAGACCGGGCGATGGAGGGCCTTGGAGATACGCTCGATTGTGCATTTGTTGGAGTCATCGCCTGAGCTCGTCCGCGACATTTGATGTTGCCCTTCGCACCGGAAGTCTTGCCCCCAGCTGGAGCGCCAGGGAGTCGTTTAGACACCCTCTTGAGTTTCGGTTGTGGTGCCTTAGCAATCACAACATTCGGCCTCTTGCCCCTTGGGACCGGCTTGGCCATCTGTTCCACCGGGATTTCCGCCAGATGAGCGCTTCCGGCAGGGTAGATGATGACGGAGCCAAACTGGCGGGGCGGTTCCTCCCACTGTCGACCGAGGCTTGCGGGGAGAACCACACGAGCGTTGATCTTGACCACGTAAGGAATCGGGGTCACACTGGAAGCTGAATTCGTCTGGGGAGACATTGTCGTCGAAGGTTGATCGCTGCACGGAAAAAAAACATCATTTCAGTATAGGCAATCGATATGTATATTGATTGAGTTCGCATGAACGTTTAACCTGAAATATGTGAGGAGAGATAGGTCCCACCGGGCGTGCCAGAATCTGTAGGGTGTTTTTCCTCACCCCATTGAGACGGGAATACGCGCGCGCCTGTTAAATACCCCTCGCATTTGGAGCGAGAGAACCTCCGATTAACGGGTTAAACTGGTCATGCGAACTCAATGTGTAGTATCGTGTTTTGAAGGGGTTTTTGAAATATCAGGGGCCCCGTAAAGTTTTTACGGGGGTCCCGCTACCCGGATAGCGGGCTGGGGGTCAAGGGGGCTAGTAGCCCCCTTGCGGGGTGCGGGGCAGCGCCCCGTTAAAAAAAAATTTGTAACGGAAGACAGTGTCGTGGAGTCTGTGTGTGTTTTCCTTCCCCCCATTTTTGTAAAAGTGGAGTTTAATTTCAAAAGGAATTTTATTGTGGAGTTAAACTCCAAAGAATTTTAGATGGAGTTAAACTCCTAAAAGAATTTTATGCGGAGTTAAACTCCCAAAACAGAACTTTATTGTGGAATTAAACTCCAAAGAATTTTTTTAAAAAAAAAAGGTTTAACTCCAGAAGGGATTTTGTTGGGGAGTGCACGTAAAACGAGGGGGGAAAGAAAACAAAATGGCGTCTAAAGGACACTCGCATGGCAGGTGGGCGCTTTAATGCCCGGGGTCACGTGCGCGCACGTGACCGATGGGCGCTTTGGCGCCCCCAGGGTCACGTGGGCACACGTGATCGAAGGGCGCCTTGACACCCGGGGGTCACGTGCGCACACGTGACGGATGGGCGCCTTGGCGCCTCCCCCCCGGGGTCACGTGGGCACACGTGACCGATGGGCGCCTTGGCGCCCCGGGGTCACGTGCGCACACGTGACCGCGGGATAAACCCGCGGAAAGAGGGGTCCTAGCCCCTAGGCTGGGGAGTTGAACTCCCAAGGGGATTTTTGGAGTTGAACTCCTAACATAAACAAATTTATGGAGTTAAACTCCAACAAAAACTAATTTATGGAGTTAAACTCCAGCATATTTAGAAAGGAGTTAAACTCCTGGGGATTTATTGCTCTTCTTTTGAGCCTTGGGTCTGTCCAAAGTTGGATTTTTGGAGATGGGCCTCCTTCTTCTTGCTCTTGACCGACGGGATCTTGGAGAAAAGGGGATGAGCCTTAAAAGCCTCCCCTTTTCGAGATCTGATTGGAGATCCGAGCTCCCCTTCGTAGGTTTTGTGGTGGAAATCTATTTATTTTGAGAAAAGGAAGAGTTAAACTCTTGATTTAATTCAAAAGAAAAAAGAAGGCTTTAGAACCTTGAGGAAGGAGAAAGAGGCAGATCTGGATTCTTTTTTTTTTTTTGGGAGAGTTCAAAAAGTTCTTCAGATATTTTCATTATCTTTGCCTTTATAGGCTATACACTTTACACATAGCCCCTTGGGCTTCACAAAATGGCATTTTGCCTATCTCATGGCTCATGTGTCATTTCTTTTTGCACATAAGCCATGGGCTTTACAAAAATTTGGCTTTATGCCTATTTTTCTTACATTTATCCATAAAAATGAAATAAAAGAAATACAACAAAATTGTTTATTACAAAATTTTTATCTTGGCGTGGAGGAGGCCGGCCGCTTCATGTTCGGGCTCGACCCAGGCATGGGCCCACTGGGTCTGGGCTTGGGCCCACTTGGCTTGAGGTTGACTTGGATTTTGACTTGGTCAACCGGGGTGTAAATTTTTACCCCAACACAAACGTGAGTAATTCCTCGCTTGATAGGGTTCGTAGAATTAGGGTAGATCAATGGATGATAAAATTTCTTAACTTCTTTTACATCTTTTAAAGTTTATAAATTTTAGCAAAATAAATGTTAACATCCATATCGGGCATGCTACCAATTTATTAATAGTCTCGACCGCGATTTGAGATTAGATTAACAATTATTTTGGTAAAGGCTAGACATGAATAGAGGTCAATAAAAAGATAAGGGTTAAGAGTGGGAATCATATTCCCTCCAAATGAGTTTCTCCCCGGCAACGGCGCCATTTGATTGATTCTGAATTTTGAAAACGTATATTGTGTAAAGTAACCATAATCAATAACGTTATCACTAGTAGCTAGCCGAGATAAGTACAGGCCGTCCTCGGGGAAACGTCGAACCTTTTACTTTTTTTAGACGAGTCGATTGAAAATAAGGAGAATAGTTTTTAGATCTATATTAAACACGGATGTAGAATTTATGAAGAAGCGGCTTGTAGGGTTCATAGAATTTAGTAGTAATTGAAGATTAATTAAAAATAACTCCTTTTATCTTTTAAAAGATTAAAAACTAGATCGATAGTGATGAATGAAGATTATGGTTTTTGGAGAGAATAGGGTTCTCACTCTTAACCCTTATCTTTTCATTGACCTCTATTCATGTCTAGCCTTTCCCAAAACAATTGTTAATCTAATCTCAAATCGCAGTCGAGCCTATCAATAAATTGGTAGCGCACCCGATAAGAATGTTAACAATTACTTTGCTAAAGTTTATAAACCATAAAAGATGTTAAAGAAGTTAAGAGATTTTATCATCCATTGATCTACCCTAATTCTACGAACCCTATCAAGCGAGAAATTACTCACGCATGGTTGAGATAGAAGAGAAGATGAAGAAGGAGATCATAATGTAAATGCAGAAAGTAATGCAGAAATTGAATGCAGAAAGTAAAATGTAAAGAACTAAACTAAAGATCTACCTTTTTATTAATCATCTATCATTTACAAATCCGTCGAATTTAGAGTACAAGAACCCTAGTTTATATTCCCGATCTCTGTTCTTGTTGGAAGTAAATGAATAGCTAATGATCAACCTGGATGCGTGGATCATCTTGGACCTCTTGATCTCTTCGGTTTTGATCTATTAGGTGATGTAAAAGGCGATGATTTTCCAAGAGTTGCTCTTGGTCCTCTAAATAGTTGCAGAAGCAGAAACCCTAAATCCTATGTGTGATGATTTTCTGTTGCAATCACACTGAAGAAATCTCAAATCCAACGGCCACAAATAGGCCGTGGATCCGCCGCGAATAGGGGGGTTTGTCCTTGGTTGGGCGGCGGTATTGTGGGATCTCGTTTTGAAAATTCTTCTGCTTCTAGGTGTTGACACGTGAAGATTGTTTCAATGTTTGGATTCTTCATATCTTCTTTGAGTCTCTGCCATTCATGATTTTACGATTTGCTTCAATTTTTCGGCAGATTTGATTCCCGACATCTCGGATCTCCTGAACTCCAGACCTGAGCTAAATCTGCACAATATCTCAATTCATAGTATTAGTAATATTTGTTATATTTGAAATATTATCCTAATCATTTTATATGATACAATATTTTAAGAATATTGATTAGGGATATTTGATATGATATGCATATTTTAATTATCAAAATATCATATAAATATTATAAGCATATATTTTCCTTCATTATATTATTTATAATATATAAACATATGATAATAAGTATTTTGCAGATAAACTCATATATGTTCCATAATTACAATAAACACCTTTAAGTACTTAACAAAAGTAAAGGAAAATGTTCCATCAAATGTGCAATATTTTCGATTGAACACTTGCGTTACTTGCTCTACCGGCATTGAAAAAATGGAGACCGCGTTGGGCCCGTAAGTCACTCCTCCAGTTGGGGTGGAGCGAGAGTTGTTGTTGCAAGAGGTGCAGTGGGAAGCCATCGATTTTCTTCTTCTGCACAGGAGCAAGACACCAAATTTTAGTACCTCAAATCCAAGGGCAACCATTGCAAACCGCAATTTCGTTCGCAAAACACGACACATGAAGTGTGGAGTGGAAAGAGGAAAAGGTCCCACCAGGCATGCTAGAATCTGTTTACCGCCGGAGACGGAGAAGAACTAGGATGGATCGTCTTGCCTGAATCTGGGGGCAGATGCTATTTGGATTTATCCGTCCACCTCTCCGAAGATACCAAGTTGATTTATGGCACCGTATATCGAAGGTTTGGACAGATGCGGCCGTTGTAGCGTGACTTTATCAGATTCCCCCTCGTTTGTGAGGGGTTTTTTGATTGTGGGTATGCTTTTCCCTGCAGGCGCAAGCCCCTACAGTTAATTACATTGCGATAACCACTTTCTTCTGCTCCGGAAGTTCACTTCATGTCGTGTGTGTTTTTGTTTGCTTAGGTTGCCTGTGGATTGTATACGAAGACTAGTTTCTGTCGTCGCCCGTAGGGTGCGGATCAGTCCAAATCCGTATATTTTAGATTTGGGTTTGATTTATTTAAGGACCGTTAATCTGGTTTGAGATTAAAATCGACTTAAACATATGAGCATTTGGGCCCAATTATTTTAGTTTAAGGAAATCGCGGTCCATTACCGCCGTGTTTGGGGGAGATATTAGTTTAAGGACATTTCGGCCCAACATTCTCATTTTGGGGAAACGCATTAGTTTAGGGACGTTTCGGTCCGTTATCGCCATGTTTAAGGCGAGGTTCTAGGGTGTGCACGTCAATTTGGAAGAGCGTCAATGTATGACGAAAGGAGTTGTTGGTTGTCGGGACCCACCACCTCTCTAAAGACGTTGAGAAATTACAACGACATATATCAGAGGTGTAGAATGATGTACCTTTGAACCAAATCCCGTATTTGAGGGGAAAAGGGGTTGTGGTGGACCTAAAAATCGTTAGTCATGTTTGAGACTAATATTACCTTAGGAGATTTGAGATGAATATCATTTTGGATATCATCAAGGAGAGATCATTAATCATGTTTGAGACTAAGATCGGCTCAATAATGTTTTAAGGATCATTTTTATTTAAGATCCATCAAAAGAGCATTTGGGCTCAGCTGCAAGAAACTTCGGAGGTTTAGCCAATTTGGGCTTAGTCTGCCTACTCTTATTCAAAAAGTGCTAAGCACTCATTTGGGCTTTGTCTGTTCAGTCCTTTTCTTTTTATGAAAAAAAGTGTTAAGCACTTATTTGACGCTCTGACACTCACATGGGTGTCATGTGAAGCATTTGATTATGGGCGCCGCCCAATGAGCACTGAGCGCTCTGCCACTTTGGCTGTTTATGGAGTGCTGAACACTTTTCTCTCTTTTCTTCTTTTTTGATGGCGCCCACGTAAGGAGCACGTGAGGCGCTAGGGCACTGCCCAATCAGTGCTAAGCACTTAGCCGTTTTGGCTGTATGTGAAGTGCTAAGCACTTTTATGTGGCGCCCGCGTGAAAAGCACATGAGGCACTGGGGCGCGGCCCAATCAGTGCTAAGCACTTAGCCGTTTTGGCTGTATGTGAAGTGCTAAGCACTTTTTATGTAGCGCCCGCATGAGGAGCACGTAAGGCGCTGTTAAAGAGGGGAACCCATATGGCAAGCACGTGAGGAACCAATTTCTTTTATATAGAGATTTAATCTCTGTTGATTGTATTTTGACCATTAACGATCACCAAGATCACTATTTTGAGGATCTGGGATCATGTTCTTTTTAAGAACTAAGTTCTTGATTCGAAGGAACTGGGTTCCTGGAGTATTATGGACTCCATATTCTTTCCTTTTTAAATTTGTTCTTCCCTGAATTTTTTAGTCTCAAGAACAAGATCTTTCCGATGAGAATTAAATTCTCAATTTGTGGGAGATTTGTCTTGTGGATCTCAGATCCAGAGAAAAAACTAAGTTCTTTTAAAAGGGTTCGACCCTTAGATATGTTAGGTAAAGGAGATGTTTTGATCTCGATATTCTCTTTACCCAGGGTTTCGAGAATGGAGCTCTTCTTCTTTGAGAATTGAATTCTCCCCCTCTGTTTTTTCTCCCTCTGTCTCTCTCTCTCTCTCTGTGCCTCTGGTCTCTAGTGTCTCTCTTCGTCTCTGAGACTTGAAGTCTCAGGGACTTTATATAGTGGAGGCAAATTGTGATTAGTTTTGAGAAAATCTCCCATTGAGAGATTCCAATTGATTTAATTGGTCTCAAAATTGATTTGGGGAATTTAACCCACCATTGGATCTTTTGATCCAAGGACTTTTGTTTTTACAGAATATGATTTTAGGTTTTTAACGAGATTAGAGAAATCATTTCCCTATATAGAATTTATTCTGTAAAATGGTGATTTTTAATCACCATTGGATTTTTAATACAACGATTCCCTGTTTTACAGAGAGCAATCTTTCTTATTTAGAAAGATTGAGGGAATATATTCCATAATAGAATTTTATTCTACAATTGGATCTTTGATCCAACCGAGAGTACCTTTCTTATTTCACAAAGATTTGGGAAATGTTTTCTCCCAACAGAATTTAATTCTGTATTTTGATAATTTATCGTCTTCGTTGGATCTTTGATCCAACGGCTCTGTTTAACAGAGAGTATTGTAGAATTTAATTCTACCTGGGCGCTGGTGCTCACGTGTCGTGCACGTGGGCGCCACTTAAGAATTTAATTCTTAAGATGGGTATTCCCATGCTTTGCACATTAGTGCCCGCGTGAGGAGCGCGTGCGACGCCATCTAAGAGTTTAACTCTTATGTAATGAACTTTTATGTTCTTTGCACCTTGGCGTCTGCGTGAGGAGCACGTGAGGCGCCACCATAGGATTTAATCCTATAAGATTGGCTCTGGTGCTGGCGCCCTCGTGGAGAGCACGTGAGGCGCTTCCTCATTAAATTCAACAGAGCTTTGTTATTTTATTAGGTTAAATATATTGGGAAAACAAGCTTGTTTCAACCTTCAAGTGGAGCCTTAAGAAGAGTTCTAGGGATTTCAACTTGGAGCTTTAGAAGTGAAGGACTAGACTACAAAGGCTGTAGACTCTTTACACTTAGTTTAGAACATTACTTGCTTACTACAAAACCCTAATTCTCTAGTTCGATTCTTGTTAAGTATACATAGACCTCTAATTTATAAAAATTGTATACTTGATATGTTCCCTTATAAAATATATATATATATAATAAATAAATAAATAATGAACCAAAAAGCGATAGAAGAATTCCCCAAAAGGATCATCACGTGCCCGCACATGATGCGCCTTGGAGCAAAAATTTTAAGCATTACACTTAACAAATAAGGTTGATGTTGAACCTCACGTGCCACACGTGAGCATCTATATATAAAATATATAGGCGCCTTCATAAAAAAAATAACAGGCCAGAAGACGCATCACGTGTCAACACGTGATGCTCTTCTCTGGGACTGCTGCATATAAGCAAACCGGTCTAGTGCCATTGGGTCACGTGCTACACGTGAGGATTCCTAATACCTTTTGAGCCGATAGAATTAAATTCTATATAAAAGGGATCAGAACCCTATTATGGGAAAATATTTTCCCAATCTTTGTAAACAAGAAAGATTGTGCTCTGTAAATTAGTGCACCGTTGGTTCAAAAATCCAATGGTGATTAAAAATCACCAAGATACAGAATAAGCTCTGTATGGGAAAATATTTTCCCAATCTTTCTAAATAAGAAAGATTGTGCTCTCTAAATCAGAGCACCGTTGGATCAAAGATCCAATGGTGACTAAAAATCACCAAGATACAGAATAAGCTCTGTATGGGAAAATATTTTCCCAATCTTATTAAAAACAAGAAAAATGTCTTCTGTAAAACAGAGGTCCCTGGATCAAAAATCCAATGGTGGATAAAATCCCCGAATTAATAAAAAATCTCTCAATGAGAGATTTCCTTAACAAAAATCAACAAACTTGCATCTGCTATATAAAGGACTCGAGACTGAAGAGAGCAAAAAAAAAAAAAAAAAGAGGAGACCCCCAGAAGATTGGAAAGAACAAAAAGAGGAGTTCTCTTTAAAGAAAAAGAAACCCTAGGTGAGGAAAAGACTCAGAGATCATTTTATCTCCTTTCACAAGAGTTTAACTCTTCCAAAAAAAAATTTAGTTCTTCCTATGGTTGAGATCTGCAGAAACAGATCTCCCCGCAAGTTGAGAATTTAATTCTCATCGGGAAGATTCTGTTATGCAGTCCCAAAACTTAGAGGAAAAGAACTAGGGTTGAAGAATATAATTCTTCCAAAGACATAGGAATTTAATTCCTTTGATAAAGGTAGGGTTTAACCCTGCATAAGAATTTAATTCTTATAAGATAAAGGACTTGAAATTCTCAAGACTAAGATCAAGAGCCCCATGCATATTAGCGTTTAACGCTACACCGACAGATCACGTGTTCCCACGCGAGCACTGTTCACACCATAATATTGTATTATTATATTCCCCATTTTTATTCGCTTTATAAATAAACAGGTGCTTTTGACGCATGTCTGCTACATATTACAGGTTACAGGTTCTTGGACAGAAAACAGTGAAAACAATGAAAAGACGATGCAAAAGTGGACTTTGACCAACAAAAAGAAGACTCTTGATCAAGCCTACATCAAAGATAAAATCCACAAAGTACAAGGCAATGCAAGGTCCAAGATTACAAAGCGAACGGTTAAAAGTCCACCGCAATTGTTCACTGGAGATCTGGAAGAAATAGAGAAGCCAAATTGAATAAAGATCCAAAGAAATAAAAAGCCCAAGAATCCCAGAATTAGTTCCAAAATTTCCAGACATAAAATTTTACCAAAACTTGAAGTCTACTTTGACTAGGTCTTCCTAAGGATATTTTGGTAAATGCAGACGTGCGAATCAATTGTAAGCTAGGGTTTCCTATTCTCTATAAATAGGAACTCTAAATCATTGTAAAGGCTATGCCTCCCTTCATTAATAATTTTCAGCATTCTTTTGGAGAGCATCATTTTTTGTAAGTTCTTTATTTTCTTGCTCTAGTTTAGATTTCAATTCTTTGCCCTAGGTAGATTTAATTCCTTGTTCTAGTTTAGATTTCAATTCTTTGCCCTAGGTAGATTTAATTCTTTGCCTTAAATAAATTGTTTAGAGTTAGCTTTGGGGAAGGATTTTGAGAGATGGGATCTCTCATCCCTTTCTTACCCATCAAATATTTACAATAGGACTCCATGCATACACGCACACACCGCGCCCTACGGCACCTTATCCCTCGAGGTAGCGGTGATACCGTAGTATAAAGGCCCGGTTGCGCGCGTTTTCCATGGAGGTTAGGGTAAGGATCTCTAAAGGAAGGACAAGAACCTAGAGGAAGGAACACCTTTCCGAATGGATCTAATCCCCTTTATTGATAATTACCATAACTCCTCATAGATCTTCATTTGGGTATTGAAAGCGTTGAGATTTACTTGCATTTCCAAACCATCCCTAAACCTAACCCTAGCAAGACTAGATCTAGATAATCGTAGTATAGAATAATTAGGTTTTTAGATTTAATAATCAATCCGAACACCCTTCGGAATTAACTTGTAAGCGCGACTAGGAGATTCACAACATCCCTGTGGACCGACCTGTACTCACCGGCTAGCTTTATGCGATGCCGTTCTTAATTGCGGTTATAGAATAGTTTTTGACACACGAATCAAGCACCTCTAAAGAAAAAAAAAGAACAACTGAGATTGAGTCACGTGATCCCACGTGATCTCCAATAGTGCTTAGCACTTAGAATAGAATAGGAAGATAAATTCAAAGGAGGCAGTGTCTAACTTAGTGGCGCTTCACGTGTCTACACGTGATAGTTGCAAGACTTAGGTGTTTAACACTTACATGTACAGAACAAGGGAATAAACCCAAGCGAACAGCGCCAACTTTTAAGAGCATCACGTGCAACACGTGAGCGATCTCAAATTCCAGTGTTCAACACTGCTTTAGAGCTTCACGTGCCACACGTGAGCGCCTTCAACTTTTAGTGTTTAACACTGCTTTAGAACATCACGTGGGAGCACGTGAGCACTAAAAATACATTAGTGTTTAACACTGTAAGGAACCAACTTCAACCTCAAATTGGTTAAGTTCCTCCTGAGATTAAATCTCCAAGCAAACCAAGCCTTTATGCTCAGAATTGATAACTCCTCGATTTGGAATTTGGTTCAAGGGTACATCTCTCCACACCTCTGATACTTGTCATTGTAATCCTTCAACGTCTTCAGAGAGGTGGAGGGTCCCAATAACCAATAACTCTTAACGCAACCCCAACCCAATGGACCGCAACGTCCCTAAACTAAACAACATGGACTATGATGTCCTTAAACCCAATGGACCGCAACGACCCTAGACTAAACTCTATGGACTATGATGTCCTTAAACATGGACTATGATGTCCTTAAACCCAATGGACCGCAACGTCCCTAAACTAAACTCTATGGACTATGATGTCCTTAAACTCTATGGTCTATAATGTCCTTAAACCCAATGGACCGCAATGTCCCTAAACTAAACTCCATGGACTATGATGTCCTTAAACCCAATGGACCGCAACGTCCTAAACTAAACTCCATGGACTATGATGTTCTTAAACCCAATGAACCGTAACGTCCCTAAACTAAATTCCATGGACTATGATGTTCTTAAACCCAATGGACCGCAACGTCCCTAAACTAAACTCCATGGAATATGATGTCCTTAAACCAACCGTGGACCGCAACATCCTTAAACTAAAAAATGGTGATCTATGGACCGTAACGTCCCTAAACTAAAACGATAGAGCCCAAATACTCTTTCGTTGGATTAAAAATGATCCTGAACCCCCGTTAAGTAGATCTTAGTCCAATATCGGATTAACGCATCCTTAACAAATATTTAAGTTGATCTTAATCTCAAACGAGGTTAACGATCCTTAAATCAAACCAAGCCCAAATCTATAAAAATACGGATTTGGACTAATCCACGCCCTACGGGCGACAACACAAATTAGTCTCCGTATACAATCCACGGACAACCTAAAATAAAACAAACACACACGACACAAAGTGAACATCTGGAGCAGGAGAAAGTGGTTATCTCTACACGACGTAATTAACTGTAGGGGCTTGCGCCTGCAGGGAAAAGTGTCCACACAATCAAAAATCCCTCGCAAACGAGGGGGAATCTGATGAAGTCTGCTACAACGGCCGCATCCATCCAAACCTCCGATATACGGTGCCATAAATCAACTTGGCATCTTCGGAGAGGTGGACGGATAAAACCAAATAGCATATGCCCCCAAAATTCAGGCCAGACGTCCTAAACGTCCCGGTCGTGTCTTTCGGCGGTAAACAGATTCTGGCATGCCCGGTGGGACCTTTTCCTCTTTCCACTCCATACTTCGTGTGTCATGTTCGCAAACGAATCGCAGTTTAATATGGTTGCCCCTGGATTCGATATACTAAGGTTCGGTGTCTTGCCCCATGCAGAAGAGAAAAGAAGATCAATGGCTTCAAAATGTACCTGCAACAGCAACTCTTGTTCCGTCCCATCTGAAGGAGTAACTTACGAGCCCCAAGCGGCCTCCATCTTTGCAATGCCGGTGGAACAGGTGACACAGGACACCACTGGGTTGTTCTTCGGGACCATGATCCCGCCAACAAGCTTCAGCGTCCCATTGTCGTCACAAGAAGCTCCAAAGAAGTCAATTTTCGATCGGCTTGCAACTATCGTGACCCCTCTCAACGGTAGTCCAAGTCTACTACCTCAGTCTTCGACAGGCTAAGCCTAAGCTCAAATGGGCCCGCGAAGAGGCTCGCAATACCGAAGAAGGCTATCCCAACTCCTGTTGCAGGTGAAGTCATCCAAACTACTTCCTCTACTCGAATGTCGGCCTTCGACGGGTTGACCATTCCTTCCCAGCGGATGTCAGTATTTGACAGGCTGGCGCCAATAACAACCTCTCCTCAAAGCAGGGGGCATGATGAAGCAACTCCGACGATAGAGCTGATCCCGGCTACACGACACGCTCAACGTCGTCACTGACGCCAAGTGAGGAAAGCTGGGGGCAGTTCCCCTTCTGGACTTACCCCATCAGCTCCAATGGTGGAAGTTGATGTTGCTGTTCCAACTGGGAACGGCTTTGAGCCACTCAAGAGGGTGCACAAGAACTCTCCAATTACCGTACTAAAAAGGACTCCTCCATCCGCTGAAAATGTTACTAAAGCGAAACCGGAGCAGCCTCCTCAACGACTGTCCTCCAAAATCCACAGGGTCTGGCAGAGAGTCCAAGACTCTGTAATCGACAAGGACTACTCCCGCCGACCGAAGAAGGTTCAGCAAGAGGGAGAACATCCCGCCGCTACGCTACGGAAGGTATCGTCTGCTTGGGTGCCTATTGCAACAGCCCCCTCAACTTTGACCACCCACAAAAGGAGAAAGCCGGAGAAGATCCCCAAGCCTACGACAAATTTCAAAGGCACTGAACCTAAACGCCCCATGTCTGGGGGCATGGTAGTGCACACCATTTACATGGTTTCCGGAAAAGAGGAAAGCCGTGCTTCTGGGGGTCATCGACCACTTACGCGGTCCGTAACGAAGGCTCAGGAGCAACAATAGAAACTCCAGGAGATGCTGACAAAAATGGCTGCACTCACTAGGAAGAAGGAAAGCCCGGAAGTATCATCAGATCAACGTCAGGAATAGGAAACCAACGCCGAGTTCTTATTAGAAGGATGCTCGAGAAAAAAGATAAAGAGGCCACGGAACAAGCGGCTAATATAAAACAAATGGCGCTCCTGTTCCAAGATATGGTAGGCATGATGATCCAGTCGAACCCTCCAGCCGAAGATCCCCCAATAATCTTTGAAGATGACATAGGGAAGACATCAAACCCTCTTCCGGCTTTATCAACAGCCAAGGAGGAGATGATCTCGAAAGCTGCACTTGATGACTACATTGCTCAACAAATACGAGCTCATCAGGTAAGCGAAGCCGCTGGCCAAGTCGTCAGAACTGGACGACCCTATCCAAGCTGGTACGATCAAATTAAGTACCCGCCGGGATATATGATCCCTAAATTTCACGTGTATAAGGGGACAGGCAACCACCATCAGCACGTCGCTCAGTTCAGGGATCTATGCGACAACACTAGAGGTGACGACAAATTGCTACTTCACCAGTTCGTCGACAGCTTAGCGGAGACGGCATTTAAATGGTACTCGGAGCTTCCGAATGACTCCATCAAAACATTCACGGAAATGGCGTTGCTATTCACCCAGCGTTTCGCAAGCGCCAGCGAATGCACCCCGATCACGTTATTGATCAATGCCAGGGTGAAGCCAGGAGAGACTTGGGTTCGGTATACGATTTAGTGGCGGAACCTAAGGTCGAGATGCGAACAACGCATAGAAGAAGCTCCTGCCGTGGGCATGTTCATAGGGACCCTCGATCCGCAGGCGACCATATCCAAGTTTATGATGTTTTTCAAGCCGACCACTTTCCAAGCCTTGATCGACAAGTTGGCCCAAATGGACCAGATGGGCCATAGACCATCCTCCGCGAAAACGGAGCTTCGAAATGAAAAGGGCAAAGGGAAAGCGACCTTCGTCGCCAATGCTCAGCAACAACCGAGTGATCCGAAACCAGCTGCTTGCCAAAACGATAAACAACGATCACTCGGAGAAAAGCTGAGACGTCATTACTCATTCCTTCGGGATAAAACGAGAAAACAATTCGAACTGGCGGTGCGCAACAGGCTTATCACTCTACCAAATCCGAGACGCCAACTACAACCGGGCGACGTCAACAATCTCAATTACTGCCCCTACCACCGGATAGTGGGCCACCCAATTGAAGATTGCTTCATCTTCAAAAATTGAGTCGAGGTCCAGTACCAACAGGGCAGGTTCGCGTTGTCTGACAACTGGAGGGTAAACCCGCCACAACCGCACACTCCTAAAAAGATGGACACGCCGGGGGAATTATGCTCATTTATAGAGGAAGCTCCATGGGAAGTTGTTCTTTCGGCTAAGACCAAAAGAATGCTAAAGAATCTTCAAGCATTCCCGGCAATCAGGTGGAAAAGCCCACGGGAGCTAGAGACGTTGAGGGGATGCTGAAACCACGCCCAACACCGAGAGTTGGTAGCGATAGGCAAAATACCCAGGCCCAGCCGTCAAAGTCTTCAAAGAAAAAGAAGAAGACCAAGAAGCCCGCGCAGCCTGATGACAAGCACACGGATCTGCAAAGGCATATTGATGCACTGGAGGAATATAACCAGAATGTGCAAACCCCGTCACACTCCAAGAGTTTCTCAACCATATCCTTAAGGGCGGAGATGATGAAAATGATGTGGGAGAAGACTCGCCAGAAGAACCCCAGGATTATGTGGCAAGTTGTCACATGATCTCTCATTCGTCAGTAAAAGACGAAGAAGCTCACTCGGCATCAGAAGATGATATAGAGGAGCTGGGGGCAGTATCGGCGCCAAAATCCTTGGAACCGTCAGATGAAATGATTGACATACTGCTGAAAGAAGCCCGTCAAAATAGCAAAGCTGATCGCGAACGTGAAATGGCCATATTCGAAAGGGCCAGGCGTCGGCATCAAGTTAAAGAAGTCATGGTAAGGATAAGTCACAAAGCACTCCAACCAGATCGAAGCACGCTCACGGCAGACAAAAGCAGGTTTAAGACAAGGAAACGGTTTGCTAAAGCCCGGTCGATGGGAATGAAGCTGCCACCTTTCAAAGAAAATACTCCCGAAGATACGTACCTGACGAAGCGGACGTTCGTCCGAGCTACTGCTTGTAAGGTTACACATCCCACGAAATGCTGTAACACCTTAGTTCGTTGTACTATGCTTGATTTGATTAATTTATATATTGAATGGGTATTCTTGATTTATTGCTGTTTTGGGTGTGAATAGTATAATTGGTATCTGTATTTGCATCCGACCCGACCCGCTTGCTGGAAACCCGTCTGGATTCCTGTTTGTGATTTACCCCGACTAGCTATGAGGATCCGTGCACTGTCATGTTGTATATCCTGTATGTCTGCATTATATCCGCCATTTTCTTTTTTAATAATACAATTATAATTTAATAATATATTTTAAAAATATCTATCATGGCCTGTATGTACCCCTGACGCTGTGGTAGCATCTGTATATCTTGGTCTTGTCCCGTTTAGTGTAACGGGCTCGTTTGGATTGCTACGTGTATTCGTTCTTAGGGGTATACATTTTCGTTATCCGGATATTGTATTTTGGTTTTGGTTGATACATATATTATCCGTATTTTTAAACCGTAATTTTAGACCGAATCCGGGCATATTTTGGATTATTTTTGTATTAGCCAAAATATCAAAATATATATAATAATATATTTCTAACTGATACTTATATACGTTTATATTTTTAAACTAAAATATATTGTTTTAAAAATCTTTTAAAAACTAACCTATCTGCCTCTCACAATCTTTATATATTTTTCACACATCCCCATACACGTACACACTCTCTCTCCTTCACGTTTTCTCATCTTCCCCATATTTTTCCGCCTCCAAGCTTCGAACCCGCGCCCGTCGCAGTCGCTCGCCATCGTCGCCACCATCGCCTCCACCCTCGACGCCGTCTTCTCTCCGCGACCACCGCACCTCTCTCCTCCTCTACCCCGCGACGAGATCCCTGCAGCCCGACAAACTCACAGAACCTAGCCCCCTGCCTTCGTCATCGTCGTCGTCCTCGCCGCCGATGACCTCTTCTTCGCCTCCTCACCATGCCACCACCCTCGTCCACTCGTCGACGTCACCACCTTCATCACCTCCCTCTTCCATGCCCAATGACCCCAACCTCAACTTCACCGAACCCATCCCTGCAACCTCATCACCGTCAACCACCCTCGTCGGCCTCACCTCCCCTCGTCACCAGCACTGCTTCCATCTCCTCACCAACACCCCTAAGCCAACCCCGACGATTCCCTGCACACCCCGACGAGAACCCACTGCAACCCGAGCACCCTCGCAACACCTTGTTGGAGCTCCGACCCATCGCCGTCGTCGCTCCCTTGCCACCTCCTCTTACCTGAGACAACCCTAGAGAACAGCCATAGCCCTTCTATTCTTCTTCTTCTTCTTCTCTTCTTTTTTTTTGATTCCGCATTTTCCGGTCACCGCCGGAGCCGTGCCATCGCCGACGATCCGGGCGACCTAATGGACATCCCCAGCCAACGTGGTCACGTTCTTGCTTTGCCCGGTTCAGTTCTGTACGCCCGTGTGTGCATCGCGACATTTACCGGCGTTGGACGCGGCGTATGCACCCCGTATTGAGATCCGATCAGGCAAGTTTATCTTGCTACATGCTATGATACATATTTTGCATCCATATGAATAAAAATATCATATGTTTACTGCATTGTACATCCATGTTACTATTTTACTATTTTCGGATAGCCGTTCGTATCCGTATCATTTATCACATATATAGTCGCATGCAAGTTTATCTTGTTACATGCTATGATATATATTTTACATCCATATGAATAAATTACATATTTATTGAATCGTGCGTCATATGTTACAGTTTTACAATATCTGTTCACATTCGTACAGTTTATTACATATCTAGTCGCATGCAAATTTAACTTGCTACAGGCTATACAACATATTTTACATCTATATGAATAAAATTATTATATGTTTATTGCATTTTACATCCATGTTACAGTTTTATCGTTTTTACGATAACCGTTCGTATCCGTGTTATTTATTATATATCTAGTTGCATGCCAGATCATATTACATCATGTTACTGTTATATTAGTAAACCATGCTTGATAATGTGCATCATACGTAGTCACAGAGTTGTAGATGTAATCCCTGATAGACACTTGTGCATCCGTGCTTTTACCGTGTTTCGATACTTTCTACAGTTTTACTTTCGGGCATCCGTTCGATACATTGTGCACTACCTGACATACCCTAACACACTACTTGACCTATTATTTGGATCTTATTACTAATGCCAACGATTCTGGCTTGTTGTCCTGATGGACGTTACTGTTGTCTGCATAGACAAAACCTGTACCTGCTTGATCTTGTGTTGGCATTAGATATCGATTAGCAATACCTGACTTGAACACAAATCTGGGAGAAAGGGGGAAATCAAGGATGTAACCGAACGTAACTCAAAAGGCTATCATATTGTTTGTCGTTTTTCCGAGCGTTACGGAATATATTGTTTGCCGTTTTTCCGGGCGTTACGGAATAATCCTGTTACCGTGGTCCCGTGGAGAATGAACAGGGCATAGAATGATGGGTTACAATGAGGATTACATTAATTGATTTCAATGACTTTAGAATAGATAAACCAGTAGTATAGTTTAGATCACTCACCGAACTTCACATACACATATACACCTCACTGTTTCATATTGATGTTTACCTGCTATATTCATGTCATCGTTTATATGAGTGCGTGCATACCTCATTTCATTCTGATTATTTATTCATTGTTTGATATTATGATGCACTGACGTCTGGGTTCTGCATGGCCTAGTTCCTCTATCTTTGTCGCAAGCTGACCAGGAGTATTTCAGCCGTCGGGCCGAAAAGTGAGGATGTTGCTAGTGTTTAGTTTAGTTTAGTTTTCTTTCCGCGGTTTTATTTCCTGTTGTGAGCCCGCATTGGGACGTATTTCCAGATTGTTACTGTTTATTAGATTTATTGCTTCCGCATATTATTTCTTGACTCATTTATTCTGGCAGATGGACATGTATTAGTTAGTTGTATATTTTTCCTGTTCTTGATATCTTATAGATAGCCGTAATGTGACTGTGGAGGGATATTTCCTAGCCACAGGTAGCATGGTTGGCTCTGTCACGTGCCGATCTTAGCGTACTCTAGGATGCGGGGCATGCCAAATGTCTTCAAGAAATGGTGGCAAGGATACGTTGCTCACCGACAACATTTCAAGCGGTTGAAATGCAAAACTCGTTGGGAGCAGAGAAATACGACAGACGAGCACAAAAGAACTGCCGGCAACTATCACATGGTTGATACCAGGGGATCGCAAGTTCTCACCTTCGGAAGCGATTCTGACGAAGAAGTAGCTCTCGACCCTCTCTTCAAAGAATCCACCTCAGGAAAAGAGGAAGAGATAAAGAACTGTGAGAATATTCAGCTGCGTAACTGATCAGTCGAAAATATTGCATTCCTAACACGGCAATTTCCCTATCATTTGCACTCATCTAGAAGTGTTCGGCATTCATATTTCACATATTAGCAAATCAGTCGTTAAATATCAGATTGCATGTGTTAGATTCTAAAACCGACATTTCTAAGGAAATTGACCGCATTTCATAGCATCGCATCATCTCTGTATTTGCGCAACACTTGTCTCGAGATTTGTACAGGAAATTGCAGGAGCAAAGTCAAAAGAAGCTGATAAAAAATACACCAACTCCATGTTTTCAGATCTGGTAGCAATCCAAAGGGAGAAATACAATTCAACATATCAAAGAAAGGCCCACAAAGCCCAACAAGCACCAGAAGTTGCAAGCCCTGAAGCTTCTAAAGCGCCGCGGAACCGCGGCGGGAGCGCGCTTGCGCCGCGGTTCCACGGCGGTTTGGTCAGATCATCATTCCAATTTTGGTGCATAATTCTTCTCTCAGTGGCTACACCTCATTTTGACACGTCAAATTCCAGAATTCTCCAGAGTCTTCTGCCAGATCAGCAAAAGATGATTAATCAAGCTAATCCTAATTAAGCTCCTAACTAACCTCTTCTAGAAGCTCCCTCCTAACTAATCACATCTAGAAGCTTCTCCTCAACAACCTTTTGGAGGGAAATTCAAATTTCATCTAACAAACTTTTGGAAGGAAACTTAAAATTCAAATCCTAGATCTAGGGTTTTGATGGCTATAAATAGGAACCTAGATCTAAGGGTTAAAGGGTTGATTAGTTCATCATTAGTTCAATAATCTTTAGTCTTCTTCATCTTCTTCCACAAGTCTAGTGACAAGGCTTGTGCGAAACCCTAACCCTAATTCCAATCAAAAGCCAAGATCCCGAGTACCAATCAAGCGAGAAGCCTTGCAACCTTTTATGAGCCGAGCCGATCTCCAATCGAGCAAGTGATCCAAGCCGATCCGCGACTCACGGAGCCGAGCGAAGCCAAATCAACGATCAAGTTCTTCCTCTTGTATTTCTTGAGCGAATGTAATGAAATGGTTGATATAAATAAAAGGTGATATTCTTTTATCTTGTTTTCTTTAAATTCTTGCATCATGATTCGATCTCAGTTTATGATTGTAGTTCTTGTGATGATGTTTGAGTAAAACTCCGCTCGTTAAGGAGTCGAGACGATCAATAGAATGATGATGTAACAAATCTTAATACGATTCTTGAGTCCTACGAGTTTTGTAAACCTTAGCAAGTTCAAGAATCGATGACTTAGTTTCGTAGCGATGCTTTCTTGATTGTGATCGTTCGAAATTAGGGATCTACGATCGTATTTTGAATTTACTAGAGGCTAGAATGTGAATGATATCGATGAAAGAACAAGGGATAAGATGAAACCCTAGTTTCATAAGAAATCCCTAATTCTCGATCGATCATCATCGATCTAGTATCAATTCATCGAAGGATAAGAATACGTAATTGTAAGATTATATCACATCTATAGATCCGATCGATTCCTACGAGCCTCATTTAGATTTTTGATATTTGGTTGGAAAAATCATCTCAAACTATCAATTCTTGATTCTATCTTTTTTTTGTTATTAGATCTAGATTTTCTAATTCTTGAAATTCAATTACAAATCATGAATTGTTTGTTTTCTTTTCATTAAAGTTTCAACTCATCTAATTCGAAAGACGAACTATTACACTGTCCCTGTGGACGATCCGCACTCACTTACAATCTACATCCGACACCATAGTTGATTGCGGTCAAATAATTTTTGGTTGTGATTTCTATTCTATTTTCTACATACACAATAGAAAATAATTAAATCAAATGGCGCCGTTGCCGGGGGTCATTTGATTTGATTTACACAACAAGAATTACACTAAATCAAATGGCGCCGTTGCCGGGGACAGTGCGCTAATTGTTCGTATTTTGAAATTTGAGTTGAAAATTTTATTCCATCTAAATTTTGTGATCTAAACTCGCACAAACTCTAATACGTGTGTTGTGATTTGATTGCGAGAAAATCTGGAATCATTGGAGCTTGGATAAAATTTTTGTGAATATTCCAGAGAGCTAATGGGAGCAACAGAAGCATTTACCTAAAATTTTGTGCAGAGATCTCCTCCCTCCACCGCGTTTCCGCGGCAAAACCCACCCTCCTGCGGCGGTTCCGCGGCCTCTTCAAGGCTTCTCTGTTCTAAACTTCTTCAGGTACCTTCTTACCTTCTTCTCTCTCCTCTTTTAGCTCCAACAAACAATTTCTGCAGGTTTCTTTGCAAATAATCGCAGCGCCGCAAAAGCAAAATAAAATTTTTTTTGCGTGTTTTGATTCTTGGTTGTTTGCATAATTAATACGGAATTTAAGGGGCACGGCCAAATCCAAATTAGGTGGGGATTTCATTACCCTTCCTAGGCCTCGAAAATCACAAAACTTGCATCCGCATTTACCCCCATTAATTAAAAGAAATCTAGAGATGACTCTAAGGACCGTCGCGCTCAATTAGGACAAGAGAAGGCCGTGGGTAATTCATTGCTTATCCGCATTTTCTTATGGTGTCTAAGGCGAGTGCGTCTAAGGCTAGTGGTTTTTAATTAGGCCCACTACTTACGTAGTGGAGTACCTTCCCACTTACCTGGCACTTATCCGGCCACAGGGGGACAAAGAGGCAGTGGAGGATTGATCCTGCGACTTGTCTTTTGGCAGTTAGGAGCGGTCTAGAGATCTGACCTAGGTGACCACTAGAATTAGGGTTTTGTGTGTTGCATTTGTTGTGTTGCATCATATTTTCAAAAATCCGTCCAATTTTCAAAACAAACACCGCATACATTCATCACTCCCCTAATTATAAATTCACGCTGCCATTTGTACTAACCCTTTTTAGTACAAGATAGGCTGGACAACAGGATTCTAGTGCCTGTTTAGTCCGTGTCCCCCAATCGACCCTAAAGTCGGTATTTCTACATTTACCTTTTCTTTACCCACCACCACACCCATATCGATGGATCCGTCTCCATCGAACTTCTTTTCCACTACCCTGCCGTCGTCCGTTGGTGCGCAGAATCCACCTCGCATCTCTCTCCAAGAGAGGTGCTATCCTACACGAGGCCCACTTTCCACCTGTCTATCCATTCCACCAGCCAACGGGGAAAATTTTCAAATAAAACCCCAATACATCAACCTTCTACCAAAATTTCACGGTCTCGAGTCTGAAGACGCATACGTGTTTATCACGAAATTTGAAAATGTATGCGCAATGATAGGTACTTCACAGCTTTCTGTGGATGCTTTACGTCTTCGTCTTCTCCCATTCACCATGTGCGATTTAGCCGAGAAGTGGCTATATAACACTACCGCACATTCCATTTCAAATTGGGACGAATTCGCCAAAGCATTCCTTAAGAAATTTTACCCACATCACAAAACAGCTCGAGTCCGTAGCGAAATCTATCAATTCACCCAGCTTCCAAATGAAATATTTTCAAAATGTCTTGAACGTTTCAAGGATCTGTTAGTCCAATGTCCACATCACGGCATCCCGAGATGGGAATTGTGCCGAATCATTTATGAGGGCATTACTCCTTACACAAGACAGACCCTTGAATCCATGTGTCAAGGCAACTTTATGACCAAAGATGATGGGGAAGCCTGGAACTTTCTAGAAGATTTCGCTGAAAAATCTTTACAGTGGGAGGGTGTGAGTCAATCGTCTAGGGATGGCAATAATATTTCCATGGGAATTAGAGCTGAAATTTCAGCTTTACACAAGAAATTTGACGCTATGGAAAACAAATTTTTAGCTGCCGCCCTAAGTCAAATGTCACTCTCCAAAACTGTATGTGGCTGCTGTTCTGATCCGTCTCACTTGACGGAAGAATGTCCGTTTCAAGGTCATGAGCATACCAATGCCGCATTTCAAAGACCTAGAAACGATCCATTCTCCTCCACATATGATCAGGGTTGGAGGAATCACCCTAATTTTGCTTGGAACCAATCACAATCTCAAAACACGGTTCCAAACCCGAATCAATTCCAAAGGGTCCCTCCACCACAACAGCAGCCACCACTTCAATTGAGTCAGCACCCCTTTCAATCACAAAACTTCCAAAATCCGGCCAACACTTTTGCACCGTCTAGTCCTTTGCAATTGACCGGTACAGATAATACCTTTGCACTAGCATAAACCTTGGATACTTTCATGAAACAATCCATCCAAGGGACGGCAAGTTTGTAATCTTCCGTCGAGAATGTGATGAAGATCATTATCTCTCAAAATGAGAACATCAAATCGATGGAAGAACAAATTGCACAACTAAAAGCCGAAATGAGTGCAAGAGAGAAAGGGAAACTTCCAGCTCAACCTTTACCCAATCCTGGCTATTCACATCTTGTGGATGCAATCACGTTGAGATCTGGAAGAGTGCTTGACAATCACCTTGGGGAAGAGTTTGATGATACCGATAAATCAATCAATAAAACCCCGGCTGAGACCTTTCCTCACACACACACTTCTAATTCTGACCCCAGTTCTTCTACCCCACCACCTTTCTGCGAGCCTATTCTTCGTTTCCCAAAAGGCTCGCCACCTCAGCCTATCTCTTCTAGTTCTCCACAGACGATCCCTACTCCTCTTTTGGGATCATGTCTACCCACACTTCCTTCTCCTATGATGGACCCAGCGTTTATTGCTAAAGCACCTTATCCTAATCGGTTAAGGGCAAACACACCGAGTCCACATATGGAGAAGATTAGGGACATTTTTAAGCAAGTTAACATCAACATCCCTCTCCTAGATGCTATCCAACAAGTTCCGTCCTATGCGAAAACTCTTAAGAACTTGTGCACTAGGAAGAGGAAGACTCAAGTGCCCAAGAAGATTTTCATGGCAAAGACGGTAGACACGGCTTTCCCCCAACAATTGCCGAGGAAACGTAAGGATCCTGGATATCCTACGATTTCCATTTCTATCGGGGGAAAACACATTAATCGTGCTCTACTAGATCTTGGCGCTAGTGTTAACTTGCTACCATTCTCAGTCTATGAGCAGTTAGGGATCGGAGAGTTGAAGCCAACCCATTGCACTCTCCAGATGGCTGACCGATCAATCACCAAACCTAGGGGTGAACTGGAGGATGTGTTAATAAAAATCGGAGAATTTATATTCCCGGTAGATTTTATTGTAATTGATACACAGCCTGTAGCGAACCCACGGAATCAAATTCCAGTGATTTTAGGTCGCCCCTTTTTGGCCACTTCCAATGCCATCATCAACTGTCGTAACGGTTCTATAACCCTATCTTTCGGGAATAGGTCAATAGAACTAAACATTTACAAGTTGGGAAGTGTACCCTCCGAACCTACTGCTCAGGTCTGTTCTGTCGACTTAATGGATGTCGACAGCAGCGAATTTGATGATCCTCTTTATACTGATCTTGACTCTTTTCATATGTTGTTGTTTGACCCAATTATGTATCATACACATACGGACTCTTCCACCGAGATGTCTGGGTCAACAATTAACACGGATTATGAACTGTTTTTAGAGTCTGAAGATCACCCCGCACTTTGTGATGACATTATTCATCGGGGTATTGATGGAACTTTTGAGGAAATCTTCGCTGATGAACTCGCATTTTTAAATGATACGGGTGTTGAGATGAATCATGTGCCTCTCACTGAAATTGAACCTCCACCCCTTCTTCTGAACTATAAAAAGAATGCGAGTAATCCATCACATTCACTGCATCGTCTTTCCAAAATGAGACGCACACACATTCTCTTCCACCACTTAACCTTTCCCCACTTCTTCTTCCACCAACCAGAGCACTGCATTGATAAAATTTTTGAATGGTTGGTGTTAACGTTCGGTCTTTGCAAAGCTTGGCATCGACCAATGATTTTTGACCCCCTCATGTGATTTTCAAAGCTTAACATTGCATAACTCAAGTTTGGGGGGAGTATATTTTCGGGCTCTTGAAAATAAAAGTTTTACAAAATTTTGAGCCAAAAATAAGTTTGGGGGAGGTTCTTCACTTATATATTTTTCCCCCACTAATAAATTACTCCCAAGCTTACAGGTTTTTCGAGATTTAGCGATTGGCAACAGTGAGGATACTGTTGAAAACAAGTTTGGGGGAGGTTTGTGCTTATTTCTGCATCATTTGCATATCATTTGCATAAGCACAAAACATTTTTGAAAAACCATAAAAATTTAAAAATTTTCAAAAAGATAAAAATATTTTTGTACATAAATAAGATAATAAAAGATTAGATAGTGAAAAATTACATCCATGAGATTAGAAAAATTTAAGAAAACTAAGAAAATTAGAAGTTTTCTTATACGAACTAGTAATAAGTAGTTATGAGCCGTTGTCCCAAGGGTTAGTAAGATGAAGGACGTCACTAATCTGAGGATAAAAATAAGTCTGAAAAATAGTTTCTATTCTGGAAGCCAAATATTTTGAACGTTGCTACCCTGCTATTCGCACTTACACACGTCTTGAAGCCTGGGATAGTAGAGGATACCTTGAAATGCTCTTGTCTTAAAGCCAAAAGTATGAAGGAAATAAAAAAAATTTTGAAAAAAATATAAAGTGGTGAGAAAAATGGACACTGGTTTTGTTATCACCGAGGGCAATAAAAAAATGTATAGCGAGGGTGCCTCTTCACCTAGTGCCCTAAGGCCAACTGGTCTGGGAGTCACTGCTATGCCTGAGGTGGTGCAAGACGAGGAAAATATACCAAATAAGCAAGCACATGAGTAATCGGTCGGTTAGTACCTCAAGAAGTATTAACGGTCGCATGAAAGTGTGTGAGCAATCTCATCTAAATATTCATTAATTAAAAAGTACTGAGGCTAATGGGCAAGAGTATGATAGCTTGAATTGAATTCTCCGGGTGTAGGGATGTCCTTTACACACACGCAGGGTTATATGATCGATGTTTGGAAGAAAGATAGAAATGAAAAATAAGACGATGTTTTATTGAGGGAGAACGTGATTTCTGACATCTTTTCATGACCATTAAGATAGGGCTCATGACAACCGAAAAGCTAGCTTAGTTGGAAACCCTAATTTTCAAAGTTTTTCTTTTACAATTCTTGTCTTTAAATGTAATATTCATGATCTTCCTTTTATTATTGGATTTTGTGGGTGCAATCCGCTGAAAACCCTCAGGAGACAACACTCCTCCTACTAGGTACACCTAGAGGTTTAAAGGCTTGTTACACATGCTCAGTGCAATCGTGTTGCCTACGAAAGTGTGCTAGTTAGTTTTTCTCTTTCTTTATTTTCTCCTTCTCTTTTTAATAAAACAGTTCGCTCGAGACGATCGAAATTAAGTTTGGGGGAATTTGATCAGTCGAAAATATTGCATTCCTAACACGGCAATTTCCCTATCATTTGCACTCATCTAGAAGTGTTCGGCATTCATATTTCACATATTAGCAAATCAGTCGTTAAATATCAGATTGCATGTGTTAGATTCTAAAACCGACATTTCTAAGGAAATTGACCGCATTTCATGGCATCGCATCATCTCTGTATTTGCACAACACTTGTCTCGAGATTTGTGCAGGAAATTGCAGGAGCAAAGTCAAAAGAAGCTGATAAAAAATACACCAACTCCATGTTTTCAGATCTGGTAACAATCCAAAGGGAGAAATACAATTCAACATATCAAAGAAAGGCCCACAACTTAAGCCCAACAAGCACCAGAAGTTGCAAGCCCTGAAGCTTCTAAAGCGCCGCGGAACCGCGGCAGGAGTGCGCTTGCGCCGCGGTTCCACGGCGGTTTGGTCAGATCATCATTCCAATTTTGGTGCATAATTCTTCTCTCAGTGGCTACACCTCATTTTGACACGTCAAATTCTAGAATTCTCCAGAGTCTTCTGCCAGATCAGCAAAAGATGATTAATCAAGCTAATCCTAATTAAGCTCCTAACTAACCTCTTCTAGAAGCTCCCTCCTAACTAATCACATCTAGAAGCTTCTCCTCAACAACCTTTTGGAGGAAAATTCAAATTTCATCTAACAAATTTTTGGAGGGAAACTTAAAATTCAAATCCTAGATCTAGGGTTTTGATGGCTATAAATAGGAACCTAGATCTAAGGGTTAAAGGGTTGATTAGTTCATCATTAGTTCAATAATCTTTAGTCTTCTTCATCTTCTTCCACAAGTCTAGTGACAAGGCTTGTGCGAAACCCTAACCCTAATTCCAATCAAAAGCCAAGATCCCGAGTACCAATCAAGCGAGAAGCTTTGCAACCTTTTATGAGCCGAGCCGATCTCCAATCGAGCAAGTGATCCAAGCCGATCCGCGACTCACGGAGCCGAGCGATGCCAAATCAACGATCAAGTTCTTCCTCTTGTAGTTCTTGAGCGAATGTAATGAAATGGTTGATATAAATAAAAGGTGATATTCATTTATCTTGTTTTCTTTAAATTCTTGCATCATGATTCGATCTCAGTTTATGATTGTAGTTCTTGTGATGATGTTTGAGTAAAACTCCGCTCGTTAAGGAGTCGAGACGATCAATAGAATGATGATGTAATAAATCTTAATACGATTCTTGAGTCGTACGAGTTTTGTAAACCCTAGCAAGTTCAAGAATCGATGACTTAGTTTCGTAGCGATGCTTTCTTGATTGTGATCGCTCGAAATTAGGGATCTACGATCATTTCTTGAATTTACTAGAGGCTAGAAGGTGAATGATATCGACGAAAGAACAAGGGATAAGATGAAACCCTAGTTTCATAAGAAATCCCTAATTCTCGATCGATCATCATCGATCTAGTATCAATTCATCGAAGGATAAGAATACGTAATTGTAAGATTATATCACATCTATAGATCCGATCGATTCCTACGAGCCTCATTTAGATTTTTGATATTTGGTTGGAAAAATCATCTCAAACTATCAATTCTTGATTCTATCTTTTTCTTGTTATTAGATCTAGATTTTCTAATTCTTGAAATTCAATTACAAATCATGAATTATTTGTTTTCTTTTCATTAAAGTTTCAACTCATCTAATTCGAAAGACGAACTATTACACTGTCCCTGTGGACGATCCGCACTCACTTACAATCTACATCCGACACCGTAGTTGATTGCGGTCAAATAATTTTTGGTTGTGATTTCTATTCTATTTTCTACATACACAACAGAAAATAATTAAATCAAATGGCGCCGTTGCCGGAGGTCATTTGATTTGATTTACACAACAAGAATTACACTAAATCAGTAACCGCACGTTGCATGAAAAGAATCTTGGACCCACAAACAAGGGATCGAACAAAAAGGATAAAAGGAAGGAAAAAGTCCCTGAGGATATCGCCCTCGATGACCGAGTCGTCGAAGAGCTTGCAGCTAAGACCCGTCTAAGAAAAACAAAGTAGATTACAATGTCCTGGCACACTTGAGGAAGATACCCTCACAGCCAAGCGTTTTGGATGCCCTTCTGTTGTCGAAAGAGGCACGAGATTCTCTGATCAGGGCATTACAAGAGCCTGAGCAGTTTTAAGTTTTCCTTGCCGAAGAAAAGATGAAAGACGAGCTGGAAGAAGCTCACATAGCCGACATTACCTTCAGCGATGAAGACCTCCTCCTCGGAATGTGCGAGCACAACCGTCCCCTGTATGTCACCGGGTACTGCCATGACATCAAGATAGGGAAGATCTTAATTGACAACGGGTCCTCTGTCAACCTCCTAAATGTGAGGGTGCTAAAAAAATCTGCATGAGCATTCAACACCTCGCTCGGGATAAAATCACCATCTTCGGGTTCGACTCCCAGTCATCACGGACGCTTGGGTCTGTAATACTGACACTACGCTTTGGGCTGCTCGTCACTGACATCAAGTTTCATGCCATTGACGCCAAGACTTGCTATAACACTTTGCTCGGCAGACCTTGGTTACACGAGTACAACATCATTTCTTCTACACAACATCAGTGTATGAAGTATTTCAAAGATGGTCTCGAGTATACCATGACGGGGGAACTAAACCCATTCTCCGTAATGAAGTTCGCAAAAACGAAGATGCCAAGTACTTCCTACCAGACTTCGAAGACACGGAAAGATGTCATAAACCGGAGAACAAACAAAAAGCTATCACCACTATCCCGGTCTTCGGAAGCGATACTGAGGAGGAAGAAGAGATAGTCTATTCGGGGCCGCCCCAATGCAACGGGCCAGGACCATCGACCCCTATTCTGGTCTTTAGCAGTGACTCTGAAGACGAAGTCAACGCAGTGTTCTCGATCCGTCCATCAATGCAGGCCCTCATTAGAGATGATCAGAGTCTGCAAATCGCCATTGTTCTATGGCAGCACTACAGAGAGCTTGATACGCTTGAGAGTTATAGTGTGTGAGAGCTGCAAACAATCTACGTCCCTTCCAGGCGAAGAGGTGAAAAGGCGATCCTATTCTATCGATCCACGGAGACTAAAGTCGCAAGAGAAGTCTGGCATGGTGCCGATTTCGTGCTCAACAGGCTCCAACCAATCCGTCTGCCCAGATACTACGCATAGGGATTGAAAAGGTTATTAAGATGCCAAGGCGTACCTTTCAAACAAACTGCTCTACAAGCTCAGTTCTACAATAGGATTTGGAACGTCTCCGGAACTCAGCGAAAATTGCCCAACGGAAAAATGGAAACGATTGGGCTTGGGTATGTCCAGTCCAAGAAACGGGAGCAATTCCATGGCTGCCATGTCATAAATGACCTCGATGAAGAAGGGGATGCTCTTTTAAAGGACACTGACGTTGAACCAGAACGAGGTCTTGCCATAAAAAGGCTGAGTCCGTAGTTTGAAGAACAAAAGGACAAGCTAGTAAGAGAAGCGAGTCAAAAGATTCGGAACGACCACAGCCGCGAAATGGTCATTTACGAGAAAACTAAGACGCAACGCCTCCTTCAGCAGGCTACGGAGGATGACAATGCCCTTCAGCCCGCCATGCATCCTCAAGATAAGAAAAAGGGCCGACTTAAAGGAAAAAACAAGTTAAAGAACGGAAAAAACATTCGACAGCAGCAAAATGGATCCAAAAGGCCACGCGATCGAGAAAAGGTCAGCCGAAATCCATCGCTGATGAAGAAGATGGGTCGGGAATATCCCTTCCCTCAAGACAAAACAAGGAAGATATTCAACCTCGTCGTGAAACATCAAATGATTACGCTCCCGAAGTCCAAGCACCCCGAACAAGCAAATAAGGTCTATCGACCGGATTATTGCTCCCATCACCAAGCAATAGGACATCCTCTTGAAGACTGCTTCCCCTTCAAAAACTGGGTCGAAGACCAATATCAACAAGGCAGGTTTCCTTTATCCAATAGTTGGAAGGCAGCCCCACCACAAAACCATGTACCGAAAGCAACGTATATAGCGAGAGTAGAACCAGATCAACATCGGTCTTAGAAACGATCTTATACCTATCACGTGATAACGCTGTCGAAAGAAGGAGAGCGCGAGAATATGGATGACCTCTCCTGGTGCTTCGAAAATGAGGATGAAGACGAGGTGATCTCAGAATTTCCACCGGCGTCGAAAGAGTTGGAAGATGGAATACACACTACTGCGGATAACCTAAGGAAAATCGACTTGGGGACGGCAAACGACCCGTGGTCTACGTTTGTCAGTGAGCTGCTGTCTAGGTAACTATGCTAAAAGATGTGCTTATGCAGTATAAAAACTGCTTCGCATGGAACTATTCCGAGATGCCGGGGCAAGATCAGAAAATACCTGTGCATAAATTGGCGATATCTCTGGACGTCAAGCCAGTCAAACAAGCACCAAGAAGAATGCGTCTCGAACTTGAAATGAGTATCAACACCGAAGTCAAGAAGCTAATCGACTCTGGCTTCATCCAAGAAGTTCAATACCCTGACTGGATCGCCAACATTGTCCCAGTGATGAAGAAAAATGGGACGGTGCGTATCTATATGGATTTCCGAGACCTCAATAAAGCTTGCCCGAAAGATGATTTTCCCATACCGGTTACCGAGTTGATGATAGATAACACGTCCACTCACGAAGTCTTCTCCTTCATGGACGGATCATCGGGGTACAATCAAATAAAGATGCATCCCGAAGACCAGAAGCATACCGCTTTCCGGCCTCCTCTGGGCATATTCTGCTATAAAGTGATGCCTTTCGGTCTGAAGAACGCCGACGCTACCTATCAGAGGGACATGACAAAGATTTTCGATGACCTCATACATGAAATCGTCGAATGCTATATTGATGACCTCGTAGCGAAAAGCAAATCGTACGAGGAACACTGGGAACATTTGAAAATAGTGTTCCAATGTCTTCGTAAGTATAACCTAAAAATGAACCCTCTGAAGTGCGCATTCGAAGTCTCCTCAGGCAAATTTCTAGGGTTCATCATACGACACCGGGGCATCGAAATAGATCCATTGAAGATCAAGGCGGTTATGGAAATACCCACTCCAAGAACTTTAAAACAATTGTGGTCTCTATAAGGGATGCTCGCGTATATCCGACGGTTCATAGCCAACCTCTCAAGAAAATGTCGCCCCTACAGTCATCTAATGAAGAAGGGGACCCCGTTTGTTTAGGATCATAAATGCCAGAGTGCACTGGACGAAATCGAACAATATCTGCAGAATCCGCCGGTACTGACCGCTCCGGTCAAGGGAAATCCCCCCATCCTGTACACAACCGCCCTTGAAGGTTCTTTAGGCGCGCTATGGTCACAGGAGAATGACCAAGGGAAGGAGAGAGCCCTCTACTATTTGAGTCGAGTTTTCCTGGGGGCAGAAAACAACTACCCCTCTATCGAAAAACACTGCATGGCGTTAATCTTCGTTATAACAAAGCTTCGGTATTATGCTTTGGCGCATGAGGTCTATCTCATATCAAAAGTGGATGCTCTCAAATATTTGATGTCAAGAGCCATACTAACGGGACGGCTCGCTAAATGGGCCCTACTCTTAATGGAATTCTCGATAACATACCGACCCCTCAAGGCAGTGAAAGGCCAGGCCATCGCTGACTTCCTCGCTGAGCATCCGATACCTGCCGATTCACCCCTAAATTGCAAATTGCCAGACGAGCACGCGTTTGACACGATCGACAGGGAGATAGGAGAGAGTGATACCCTATGGGAACTCTACTTCGATGGGGCATCTTCCATGAAGAAGCGAAAGCACAGCTCCCCCATAATCAAATCCGGGGTAGGCCTCATCTTCTTGACTCCACAAAGAGGGATAATGCGTTTTGCATTTTCCTTAACAGAGCCGAGGACAAACAATAAAGCAAAATATGAGGCTTTGATAGCAGGTCTTGAGATCACTGTTGACATGGGGATCGAAAATCTCCTTATATACGGAGACTCCCAGCTGGTCGTTAGCCAAGTAAATGGTGACTATCAGACATGCAAGCCAGAGTTAGTAAAATATAGCAAAAGAGTGCAACAGTTACTAACTCAAATTCCCTCCTACACCCTGAAAAGTATACCGCATACAGAAAATAGCAAAGCATACGCATTAGCCAAACTTGCTAAAGAACTGGCTGACGAAAACCTCGATGACGTAAGGATCATTATACAAAGCCGTTGGGTTCTTGCACCAGCAGAAATATCTCCGGAGTCGTCTGAAGAAAAGGAAGTGACCAAGTAAACAGCCCTACAAATAGAGGACCAAGAAAAGGCTAAGGATTGGAGAGAAGTCTTTATAGACTACTTCAAATCCCGTCAAACACCGGAAGATGCATCCTCAAGACATCGGCTCATGAAACGAGCTCTGTCTTTCGCCTTCGTCAATGATACTTTATATAAGAGATCGTTCGACTCTCTGTGGCTGAGATGCCTGGGACCGGGAAAAGAAAAGAGAGTCGTCCAAGAAACTCACGATGGACTCTGTGGTTCTCATTAAGCCGAGCCAAAGATGAAGCTGAAGATTAAAAGGATGGGCTACTATTGGCCCACAATAATTCAGGACTGTCTCGAATACGCGAAGCAATGCCACTCGTGCCAAATTCATAGAAACATCATCCACCAGCATCCAAACCCGCTACACCCAACAGTGGATAGCTGGTCGTTCGAGATGTGGGGAACCGACATAATTGGGCCCATCGAACCAGCGTCATCCAAAGGACATCGGTTCATATTGGCGACAACTGATTACTTCTCTAAATGGGCAGAAGCAGTACAACTAAGAGAAATGAAGACGGAGAACATCCTCCATTTCTTTAAGACACACGTCATCTATCGGTTCGGCACTCCGCGACTGATTATCTCTGATAACGGGCTGGCTTGTAGAAGTCACAAAATCAGCCGCTTCGCACAGCAATATAATATAGACTAGAGATACTCTTCGGTCTATAATCCCTGAGCTAATGGTCTAGCTGAGGCTTTCAACAAGACCTTGACAAAGATCATAAAGAAAACGGTGTCCCGAAATAAAAAGGACTGGCACGAAAGATTGCATGAAGCTCTCTGGGCCTATCGGACTACGTTCAAGACAGCCACGAACACCACGCCATTTGCGTTAGTATTCGGCACGGAAGCGGTACTTCCCCTGGAGATAGAGCTACCCTCTCTACGAGTGGCGGTTCGATACGAACTAACGAATGAAGAAAATGCCCATCTTCGACTTGAAGAGCTCGATGCCCTCGATGAAACTCGTCTCATGGTGCAGCAAAACCTAGAAGCTTACAAAGCAAAGATGACGCGCTCATACGAAAGATTAACTAGGCCAAGAACATTCCACTAAGGCGAACTTGTGCTAGTTGTTAAAAGACCTATGATCCTCAATCGTGCCAAACGGGGGAAATTCGAGCCAAACTATGAGGGCCCGTACATCATAGACAAAGTCTACCAAGGTGGGGCTTACTTGCTCATGGATATGCATGGCGAAAGACCTTTCCGACCAATAAACAGCCGATTCCTTAAGAAATACTACGCCTGACAAGTCACAGCCCAGGTTAATGATAGATGACGACGCTTGTGTCCGCTCGCTGTCTTCCTGAGTACCAAACTCTGTAAGTGCTACCCGGCAAAACTTCGCCACAAAAACTAACAGCGGACCGAAACGTCCCTAAACTAACTATGGACCGCAATATCCTTAAACTAGCTGCGAACCGAAACGTCCCTAAACTAACTATGGACCGCAATGTCCTGAAACTAACTACGGACCGAAACGTCCCTAAACTAACAATGGACCGCAATGTCCTGAAACTACTATGAACCGCAACATTTTTAGGCTAACGCGGCAAAAAAAAATGGTACGTCCATAAGCGAAATGGGCACGGATGAAAACCCGAAAGGGCTCCGTGAGTAAAAACGGCAGGTCTACCCGCGATTTTGTGAAAACCCGAAAGGGCGCAGAATCGTAAAAAAATTTCCTGTGCACTCGCAGGGTCCTCTCGACCTTGTAAGGAGAAAATACCCGTGTGAGATCCTTACGACTCACAAGGGAGCAAAACACTTAGGAATCCTAACGATCCCTAAGGAGAAATTATACTTATGAGATCCTCACGACTTGTAAGGAGAATGTCCCCCTTATGAGACCCTCACGGCTCACAGGATTCAAAAGTCTTAAGATACAGGGACCTGAACCTGTTCTTAAGCCATCATATCCCCCAAACTGCCCTACAGGCGGTCATTATTGACCCTTGTATACAATACATGGGCATAAATAAGGGTTTCCCTCGCTCAGTTCCACCAATGGTATGAAATTCCCCTATTTGGTGAACAACACTTATAGGTCCTCTCGACTTGCAAGGAGAAAATGCTCTTGTGAGATCCTTACGACTTTCAAGAGAAAACACACTTAGGAGTCCTCATGACCTCTAAGGAGAAATTACACCTACGAGATCCTCACGACTCGTAGGGAGAAATACCTTTATAAGACCCATACGGCTCACGAAGTCAAAAGCATTAGTCGTCAGGTCCCTAACCTTGTCTACTAAGCCATCTTTGTTCGATAAACGGTGAAGGCAGAAGATGATTCGCTTCTGGAAAAGTTCCAGTAGTAGCGATACTGATGCCTAAATCGGTAACAAATTCCAAGTCCTTTCACGGCAAGTGATGATTCGCTCCTGGCAATATTCCAGTCGCAGCGATGCTGATGCTAAGATTGGTATCAGATCTCAACTCCATACTCACAACAAAATCAGCGAGCCAAAAATACATAAAAAAATATATATAGCCGAAATGATTGGGAAACTCCCAATAAAAAGGAGCGAGTAAAAAGAAAAATAGCCGAAATGATTGGGCACCGCAAAAAATAGCCGAAAAGATTGGACAATCGCGACTTTCGCGATATAAAAAGCTGAAATGATAGAGCGTCGCGGAAGGAAATAAAAAAATGAAAGATTGAAACTTTTGCCCTACAGGCGAGTCCATACTGACCCCTGTATACAATCCATGGGCATAAACGAAAAGGGAACCACATTTCCAAACAGACTCTGTAAAAAAGGAGAGTCAGATCTCGACGACAATATCTGCATCCTAGAAGATCAACGCGGCGTTCCTTCTCGACACCGCAGAAAGAAGAAACAAATCAACCAATGACCTCCCCGCCGGAACAACGCTCCGTCTCAGAAACAAGTCAGCCAATGACCTCACCGCCGGAACAACGCTCCGTCTCGAAAACAAGTCAGTCAATGACCTCCCCGCCGGAACAATGCTCCGTCTCGGAAACAAGTCAACCAATGACCTCCCCTCCGGAACAACGCTCCATCTCGGAAACAATTCAACCAATGACCTCCCTGCCGGAACAACGCTCCGTCTCGAAAACAAGTCAACTAATGACCTCCCCGCCGGAACAACGCTCCGTCTCGGAAACAAGTCAACCAATGACCTCCCCACCGGAACAACGCTCCGTTTAGGAAACAATTCAACCAATGACCTTCCCGTCGGAACAATGCTCCATCTTGGAATCAAGTCAACCAATAATCCCTCGATTCGTCTCGACTCGTAGGAGAAAGTCTTAGGCAATGGGGATAAGGACCTGTTTCCTAAGCACTGGAGCCATGTAAGTCGGTCCAAGATAGGCCATTGCATACTATTCACGGGCCACACTCTCCAAATTCGAATCTCGACAAGGAGGGAAACAACCACTTACGAGTCCTCTCGACTTGCAAGGGGGAAAAATTCTCTTGTGAGATCCTTACGAATCTCGAGAGAAAATACACACTTAGGAATCCTCACGATTCCTAAGAAGAAAATACACCTACGGGATCCTCTCGACTCGTAGGGAGAAAAGTCTTTATGAGACCCTCACGACTCATGAAATTGAAAAGTCTTAGGCGGCAGATCTGAACCTGTTTCCTAAGTCGTCGCTGCCCGACAAGGAGATCAAGATAGACTACCTACAAGATGCATTTGCTAAGGAGACACGATAGTACGACTGCATATGCGCTTAAATGGAAATGGTGTCCAAAACGTGCTGATTTATGTACGACACTACGATAGCGCTCGCACTTAAAAGAAAACTCCTAAGGGCAAAGTAGAAAGTTCATGTACAGAGGTGCAATACATGTACGAATATATGATGAACCAAAAACATTCAACCGAAAACATTGAACAGTCAATAATAAGAAAAATACACCAATATAAATATACTACTCTACAGGAAAAAGATCGCCAAATATGGGATCAGAGGTACAGGGGTTAACAAAACAAAATACAAGGTTTTCCAATTCTCTCTCTGCCCTCTCCACCATGTCGAAGCGATGGTCTTCACGAGGAGTTGATCCCCACCGATTAGCGCCATGCTCATCAGCGAAAGCAGATATGATATCCCGCCGGACTCTTATCTGACTCAGTAAATAAACCGAGCGATCCTTCAGAGCCTGGAGAATTAAGCATTCCTCATGGAAACACTCAATTTGATCCTCCGCCATATCAAGAATTGCCGGGGTCATCTCTGCCAGATGAGGAGGAATATTGGCGAGCACGGATATGAATATCATCCGGAGCCAAATAGAGCCCATCGGAAGAGGAGAGCCCCTACGAGTCAGGAGCTCATATATCACCGCGTCACATTGAGCGTCGGTGAGAAGGGGATCTACTAGCCACGCAGCAAGGCGAGGAATCATTTCCTCGATGGGCACCTCCCATGGTTGCCGACAAGCGTGAGGGCGATTGCAGGCCATAGCTCTTGCTTTGTTTGAGTTCTGTTAATAAAAGATGGGTTTATTTTTGAAGAGAAGAAGGAAGATGTAACCTCAGGTTACAAAGAGATGCATTCAAAGCTATGCACAAAAAACGTCGTGCATGGTGGAGCTATTCCCAAGGCCGAAAAAAGAGGAGCATGGGAAAAGAAAAGGGTAACTCATTGGAATTAGAGTAGGGAGGCGAAACGACCTCATCAGCGGAGCCTCACGTGCATGGCACGTGAGCACCCACATTGATCCCTTTTGAAAACTAAACTGGCACCGCACGTGCATAACCCGTAAGCGCCGGCACTGGGGCAAGATTAAACTCCCCGGCAGCACCTCGTGCGCAAAACACGTGAACGCCAATAACAGTATAACGACACTTCATGCAGAATACACGTGCGCAAAAATAAAGGGGGAAAGGGAAGTTTTGTCATTCATACTCCCAGAATTTATACATGACACAAAAATAAAAGAAAATGTTTACAATGGTAAAACACTTGACCCTGGACATGGATTGAGGAATTCAGAAGTAAGGCCGAGTAAAATGCTTCTGGCTTCTCTGACCATTTTCGTGTGCATCTTCTCACGAGGCAAGCGTCAGAATTCTCGCTAATGTCATCCGTCCACTGATAGGCAGAGATTATCGTCGTCTGTTGAAAAACTTGATGTAAGATATTAACAATACCATCTCGCCGCCTCTTCGAGATCAAGCCTATCAAATATACTGAGTGTACTTTGTCTTCAGCATCATCAAGCGCCTCCAGCGGCATGGCTTCGTAAAATCCAGGAAGGTCTTCCCAAATCGCTTCCATGATGATCTTCAATAAAGCGGAACGACGGAGGAGTAGTCGACCATTGTATTCATCAAAACGGCGCATAACCTCAGTGCATTGAGCGTCTGTAAACTCCTGATTTTGACAACGGCCTTAGACATGAATGTCTTCATAGGAGATAATTTTGTCAAGATCATACAAATAAACGGCCATAGTATCTGAAAAGAAAAATCAGTGAGAGTTTAATAGTCAAAATGATCAAGACAGGACAATTATTATAGGAATCTAAAAAGATACTCATTTAACGGACACGGGGGTTTAAATAACCCTTGACATCCTCATATAGAAAGTAAGTTCTGTTAAAATACTCAACAAATTTGAATTTACGCAAATAAGGAAAAACCCTGTGAAAATGTTTTCGAGACCATCAGGGAATAAAATTCCTGAGGGGCCCTTTTGATCTTCAGAGCAGAGGTCTTTAGGGAGGAATTGAATTCTTTTTATGCAATAGAATTAAATTCCCGAAACCCCATAAAATGGAAATAAAAAATCAAATTCCATGAATCCTTAAAGGTCAGAGGAGGAATGCCCAAAGCATTAAGAGTTATTACTCAAAGTTCACATCTGTGGATCTCTAAGAGATGGGTTTCAGAGGAGAGCAAAGCTCTCATGATGGATTTAAAATCCAGAAGTTTTCTTTAAAGAAAAGGGTTTCTTTGATGTTCGGGATCTTTACCTAGAAAAGGTTCCTTTTTCTAACAGAGTTTAACTCTGGAATTGCAATGAACAAAGAACTAAGTTCTGAAAAGGCAGAATTAAATTCTCGAAGAAAACAAAGAAGGAAGAAGATGAAAGAACAGTGGCTTCCTAAAGGCCAAACCCTTGCATTTATAAGACGTGATAAGGACGATTCACCTCCCCGTTTCCCTAGGCCATCCAACGGCTGTAAATGTGACAGCGTTGCACTCACATGCAAGCCAAGTGAGAGCAACGCTGTGGGGGCATTTGTTCTCTTATAAATATATATATATATATATATATATATATATATATATATAATAAATAATGAACCAAAAAGCGATGGAAGAATTCCCCAAAAGGAGCATCGCGTGCCCACACGTGATGCGCCTTGGAGCAAAAATTTTAAGCTTTACACTTAACAAATAAGGCTGAAGTTGAGCCTCACGTGCCACACGTGAGCATCTATATACAAAGTATATAGACACCTTCTTAAAACAAATAACAGGCCAGAAGGCGCATCACGTGCCAACACGTGATGCTCTTCTCTGGGACTGCTGCATATAAGCAAACCGGCCTAATGCCATTGGGTCACGTGCTACACGTGAGGATTCCTACTACCTTTTGAGCCGATAGAATTAAATTCTATATAAAAGGGATCAGAACCCTATTATGGGAAAACATTTTCCCAATCTTTCTAAACAAGAAAGATTGTGCTCTGTAAATCAGAGCACCGTTGGATCAAAGATCCAATGGTGATTAAAAATCACCAAGATACAGAATAAGCTCTGTATGGGAAAATATTTTCCCAATCTTTCTAAATAAGAAAGATTGTGCTCTGTAAATCAGAGCACCGTTGGATCAAAGATCCAAGGGTGATTAAAAATCACCAAGATACAGAATAAGCTCAGTATGGGAAAATATTTTCCCAATTTTTCTAAACAAGAAAGATTGTGCTCTGTAGATCATAGCACCGTTGGATCAAAAATCCAATGGTGATTAAAAATCACCAAGATACAGAATAAGCTCTGTATGGGAAAATATTTTCCCAATCTTGTTAAAAACAAGAAAAATGTCTTCTGTAAAACAGAGGTCCCTGGATCAAAGATCCAACAGTGGATAAAATCCCCGAATTAATAAAAAATCTCTCAATGAGAGATTTCCTTAACAAAAATCAACAAACTTGCCACTGCTATATAAAGCACTCGAGACTGAAGTGAGCAAAAAAAAAGAGGGGACCCCCCCAGAAGATTGGAAAAAAACAAAAAGATGAGTTCTCTTTAGAGAAAAAGAAACCCTAGGTGAGGAAAAGACTCAGAGATTATTTTATCTCCTTTCACAAGAGTTTAACTCTTCCAAAAAAAACAAAGAACTTAGTTCTTCCTCTGGTTGTCTGCAGAAGCAGATCTCCCTACAAGTTGAGAATTTAATTCTCATCGGGGAGATTCTGTTATGCAGACCCAAAACATAGATGAAAAGAACTAGGGTTGAAGAATATAATTCTTCCAAAGACATAGGAATTTAATTCCTTTGATAAAGCTAAGGTTTAACCCTGCATGAGAATTTAATTCTTATAAGACAAAGGACTTGAAATTCTCAAGACTAAGATCAAGAGCCCCATGCATATTAGCGTTTAACGCTACACCGACAGATCACGTGTTCCCACGTGAGCACCTCTTAAAAAACAAAAAGGAACAACTGAGATTGAGTCACGTGATCCCACGTGATCTCCAATAGTGCTTAGCACTTAGAAAAGAATAGAAAGATAAATTCAAAGGAGGCGGTGTCTAACTTAGTGGCGCCTCACGTGTCTACACGTGATAGTTGCAAGACTTAGATGTTTAACACTTACATGAACAGAACAGAGGAATAAACCCAAGCGAACAGTGCCAACTTTCAAGAGCATCACGTGCAACACGTGAGCGATCTCAAATTCCAGTGTTCAACACTGCTTTAGAGCTTCACGTGCCACACATGAGCGCCTTCAACTTTCAGTGTTTAAAACTTCCTTAGAACATCACATGGGAGCACGTGAGCACTAAAAATACATTAGTGTTTAACACTGTAAGGAACCAACTACAACCTCAAATTGGTTAAGTTCCTCCTGAGATTAAATCTCCAAGCAAACCGAGCCTCTATGCTCAGAATTGATAACTCCTCGTTTTGGAATTTGGTTCAAGGGTATATCTCTCCATACCTCTGATACTTGTCGTTGTAATCCTTCAACGTCTTCAGAGAGGTGGAGGGTCCCAATAACCAATAACTCTTGGTGCACCCCCAACCCAATGGACCGCAATGTCCCTAAACTAAACAACATGGACTATGATGTCCTTAAACCCAATCGACCGCAATGTCCCTAAACTAAACTCTATGGACTATGATGTCCTTAAACATGGACTATGATGTCCTTAAACCCAATGGACCGCAACATCCCTAAACTAAACTCTATGGACTATGATGTCCTTAAACCCAATCGACCGCAATATCCTTAAACTAAACTTTATGGACTATGATGTCCTTAAACATGGACTATGATGTCCTTAAACCCAATGGACCGCAACGTCCCTAAACTAAACTCTATGGACTATGATGTCCTTAAACCCAATAGACCGCAATGTCCCTAAACTAAACTCCATAGACTATGAACCTCCTAAACTTTTCAAAAAGGTAGCTCTAGTTCTTGCTTTGCATAGCGGTATTCCATTATGAATATTCATCACCTCATTCGATGAGGAAAGAACCTAGATCCCTTCACCGGGAATGTCCTCTTTAGCAAAAACTAGCATATGCTACAACCCACTCGGTTTGTTTTGAAAACTACTCAATTTTTAAAGCGGAGCTTAAACCACTTCTTTTTCAAATCTCTGGATTCTACAACGATATCAAATTCATTACGTTAAAGGTTTTCTTCAAAACCAGCCATAGCCCTCCGTCATTTCAGATAGGTACTATTTAGTATCCGTGCTGCATTTATTGACTTTGTCGAGGGGTAGCGTTCGGTAGCTGATTAGTGCTTTTCTGCCGCATGTTGATGCGATTGGTTAAGGTAGTCATACGGCCTTGTTGACCTTGTCAAGGGTCGTTCGGGTGGGTCTAATTCAGTCACAAAATGATGGGTTGAACTTAACTTGCGGTTTATGGTTTGTTGACCTTGTCAAGGTCATAAACCGCATGGGGTAAAACAGATATTGAGAATTTCAAGTGCTGAAATTTGCAATGAGATTGCATACCTTTTATGTGATAGTTGGATTCTGATACCCACTGCGAGTAAATGTTACTTCTGGGAGAGTTTTCCACTTTACAATTAGCTAATCCAGTAGGTGTCTATGAAAAGTGTTAACGGGGTTATACCCCTGTGGAAATGAGATTATTTGATTAGTTCCATGCGAAAACATGGGGAGACTCCCTCGGAGTACCAACACCAGCCTGGATGTCACGCCCCGCTTCCCGGTATACGGCGAACGGGACGGGACTGGTCCTCTACGTATTTACTCAGAAGCAAAAACGCTAAGCGTAGCTAAGTAATATAAAAGAAAATATACACAAGAGACAAGGTATAATAAAAACAGTAACTTTATTTATTAACATTCTTTTGTACAATGCATGAAAAGGAAATACAATTGAAATAAAAACAATGCCTAAACAATGGCATGACAGGAAATTAAAGGTACTGAAACGAAAATGTACAATGTCTGGAGCTCAGGGTCTTCGCTGTACTGATCCAAGTCTTTTGCAGTTGGCTCGATCTCTGACGGTTCTAAATCACCTGACGACATTCAAAGAAGAAAGAAATAGAATGTCGTCAGCGAACAGATCGCTCGGTAAGTCCCAAAGATAAGAGGAGAAATAGAATGGACAGAGAGTAAGAGAGAGAGATAGAGTAGCTTTTACAGTTGTATTATATTGTTATATTGTTTTATTTAGTGTTAACGCTGTTGTTTGTAGCTTGGTACAGAAGGATGCCAGTGTATACGAGAGGAGTCTCACTTGCCCCGGAGACTAAGGTATCAGGAACTCAAGGAACCGTTGGGCCACGGTACAACAGCAACGGAATACAGGTTAGGTGTCTTAATCTTACCGTCTCGTGCCACTTTTAACACCTTCCGTACCAATCTACCTCTTAAACCCCGTAGTGTTTTGATTGTATTGTTTGTTTTGTAAATTGTATTGATTGTATAATTGGTTGACTGACCGAAACCATGATATCAGTAAACGGATGTAACCGTAGAATCATGTAAATGGAATAACTGGAGAACCATGTAAATGGAATGTATATCCATGTTTCGGTTCAGGCAAGTTGTATAGATTGATAATTGGATTCATGGATTCATGTTGAATTGTAATATTGAAAATTGTAGATTGAACTTGAATCATATTCAAGTCAGATTATACTAAGACTCAAACTGAGTCAGGCAATCAGCAAAGTAAATTGAAGTCCTGATTGTTTTTATTAATTTGTCTACCTTAGATAGGCAAGCACCCACTTCTCCGGCTCCCTGAGGCTCAAGAGATTGGTCCCGCTTAAACCTATGTTTACTAGGGTCCTTAGGGTAATTTATAGAACTTGAGTGGGTTTTACGTAAAAATACTTTTATATACTTTTCAAAATGTACCCCAAGTATTTATTATTCGTCTTTAGGGTTTTAATGAGTGTAGATTTTATATTGTGATATTTCTAATGAAATATCCTAAATTCAGAAATAAAGGTATTTATTTGTAATATTGATTTATATGGAATTCGTGGTATTTTAGTGTAAAATTGATTCTTGTGATTTTTAGAAAAAGGTAGAATATTTATATCATAACAAAATAGGTATTTTAATGATAAATATACATATATTTATACAAAAAATAATTTTAATATATTTTTTTATATTCTAAAAATCTCATTTTCTTAAGATGTCGTATTTTAAATCTTTCGAGACCGAATGCTCCTTGCGGAGGTCTGAATCTCATACTACTAAGCCCGAGGATGTGCGATAATCCGCACCATCCCGAACGGGTTCCCCAAAATGGGTTGTAGCGGCGCTTTGCAAAGATTTGTATAAATACTAAATCCTTTAGAAAACGGTTTTATTAAGTAAATGGTATTTATTTGTAAAGATGTCAATTTTCCGTATTCTATGTTCTAGGGTCTCCTAAGTCAACTAGACTATTCCTAACTGGTCCAAAATGACAAGTTGTGAGATACCTCAAATCGCCTCTTCCCAACAATTGTGGCCGGGTAAGTACAAGTGAAGAAAGGAGGGATCCGCTCACAAATCACCGTGAGACGGGCCTTTTAAAGTTACCTTTCTCACTTGCCTAGCCTAGACACTACAAAGTCAGGTTTAGATAAACGACTGATGTCCACAATCTTATCCTATTTTCCTAATAAGTGGTATTTATTTGTAAAGATGTATCAATACTAAATCTTTTAGAAATGGCTTTATTTAGTAAAGGGTATTTAAATGAAAATATTTGTTTTTCCCGTATTCTAAGTTTTCGATGGTATCGTGTTAGGTTGTATATGAGTGTGTGAGAAGTTAGGTCGTTATCTCGTGCTCTATTTTAAAGGTATAGCAAGTTTAATGGAGTTAAATGTGGAACTGAAACAATATGGTATTTAAGTGAAAAATACGATAAATTGAAATAGTCATCATTTCATGTGATGAAACTTGATCAATTTGGTTGATTAGTATTTAATAGTCAACATGAGGAAGTTTAAGTATGATTGTATTAGTGAGAAGTGGAATTTTATAAGAAACCGAATCGGAAATCGGATTTGTTCCGATTCCGTCGGGTTTTGTAAAACCGTATTTTTTATAGAAGAGATAGGTAGGAATTGGGACTTACGGGTTTTAGATCACACAAGAGAGTGAGAGGGAAGTAGAGGAATCGCCGATGTGTTGCGTCGTCGCCGGTAGTTCCTAAAACGATCGCCGGAAGTTTGTCGTAGATTTCGCTGGAGCTTCGCCTCGAGCTTGTTTTCAAAGTATACAAGTTTTCTTGGAATTTTTAGAGAGTGGGCTCAGAATTTTGGGGTGAGAGGGTAGAGAGTAGGGGTGGTATTTATAGGGTTAGGGTAGGTGAAAGGTTAAAATGAAAAATATGATAAAATGTAATAAAAATGTATTAAAAGTGGAGTAATTGGGGCTTTTATAGAGTTCTGGAAATGGTCTGAGGCTGAAATTTTGCAGGTGCATAGGAAATATGAAAAGACACAATTTTCATGTTGGGGCCGTCGCCGGAATTGGCCGACTCGGCCGTAACTCGGCCGTGATTCGGTCGGAGGACTGAGTCAGCCGAGTCGGGGCCGATTTGGCCGATTCCCGGCCGAGTCAGGCCACCGGGATCCCCCCTCCCCCCGACGGTTCATCTACCCTCTGGCAATATTACATCTTTGGGTGTAGTGAGATTTTTGTGAGATATGCACGTGTAAACTCTTGGTATTCTAAAGGTTCAAAATAAAAACAATATTAAAAATAATATGGGGTATGTTATTTGAACTCTGGTGGCTTGGTTCAGCAGTGCAAGGTATTACCAATGAGCTACAAGCACCTTCTTGTAATTATGGTGTGAATTAATTACTTAAAGTAATAACAGTAAATGTAAATACCCCAAGTATACATTAATTTTAAAGTAAATTTTTGTACACTAAAAATGGAGTTATTACATTCTTGTAACTTGTAATTGAAAACAAAATAATTACTTATATTTTGTGCTCAGGCTAAAATACCCCTTTAAATTTTTATTTTTTTTTGTAAAAACTTGTATTAGGAAATTTAGGGTTGTTACACTGGATGACCAATTAGCAAACTTATAGGGTGTAATTAATCCCGGATAATCTTACATTTTAAGGTTTGAAGGAAGATTTGATAAAAACAGTGCGAGCCATCCTGATTAAATAAGATAATAACCGGTCTAATCTTGCAAGAGCACACGCTAAAGTTTTTTCTTCTCTCTCTAGCTTGCGACCATTTCACGCCTTAATCAAGATAATAATACGAATGTATTGACCAAACATGCTTATTATACTGGGCTGGGGTATGTTGGTTCCGCCCTATCTTATGACAACTGTCATAAGTCTGGGTAAGGGATAGGGGAATGCAAGGATTTTCATGCAACCCAAATGAAGAAAGAGCATTCTGATGCATTTTCTACGAATGTGTTAGTTATTGAGAATTGTTTCTCAGTCTGCTCTACATCCTAGGTATTAGATACCGGATCAGGATCCCATATTTGTAATTTGTTATAAGGGTTAAAGAGAAGTAGAGAACTGGAAAAGGGTGATATGTCTCTTAGAGTAGGGAATGGAGCAATTATTGCTGCCGAAGCTGTCGGCGAATATCACCTAGCATTGCAAATGGTAATACATTGATTTTGAACGACTGTTATTTCGTACCGTCGATGATGTGCAATATAATATCCGTTTCTTTATTAGATAAAGAGGGATATAATTTTGCATTAGAGAAAAATGTTATGAACATTT